>OX465255.1:16827286-18027286 GCA_949987775.1 Aproaerema taeniolella | reverse complement strand
AATAAATGAGTGACATTTTCGTTTGTGGTTATCTGCTAATAGGCATTGCAGTCTGCAAAAAATACGAACTGTTGTTGGGATTGAAGTGACTCCTACGTTTTCAACGTGGAAAATATTATTTTAGTCCTCTCTTATGAGGCTTTCATGAGCGTAATTAAGATGCCCCTAGTCCAGTCAAATTTAAGAAAAAAAAAAGAAGTAAATGCGTTAAATAATTTCGTCGTGTGTATCTTGTTTTGTCGCATAGTTTCAGTACGGAACAGATAAAACAACAGCGAATTGAAAAAATTATGTCAATGTCCCAGCAACGTGACAAAAAGGGTGGGATATCGTTAAGATAAGATTAATAAAATTAAGATACTTGCGAAAAATAAAAAAGAATTGGCGATTGCCACCGGCAACAGCATACAAAAATTGAATACCTAATACCTATCCCATCGACACCAAATAAAGTCTCCCATCGTTCCCTTAAGCCCTCGCTCTCCATTAGTCAATCGACATACAGTGACGTCATACATCTGAATATTAATCTGTCCCTCAGCTGCCCTACAAAAATACCGCCTTAGAACCAACATGGCTCTGTAAGTGTGTTGTCTTGTACTATATCAGAAAGCTTTTAACCTAATGAGAGACGCACACAATTTTATTTGTCAAGCGTTTTGGGGATTGGCGAGCTTATGGCGATGATATCCCTCAGGATCTTATTTTTTTAAATATTTTTTCCTGTAGGTATAGGCAAGTAAATGGGAAACTTGGCACACCACCCCATTTCTTTCCGTGGGTGTCGTAAGAGGCGACCAAGGAAACAAAAATGAGAACTGTCTCCTATTAATCCACCTCTGGCAACGACACCTCAATTGGTTCTGAATCTAAGGTGGTGTCCTATGGTCTCATGCGGTTAGGTAGGCTCTGTGAAGGGCCGTCTAGTTCGCCGTCTTCTAGTCGTCGTCGTCTAGGGCCGTCTTTACCCAAGTCCGACGCCAAACAGCTTGTTGTGTTCCGTCGGTGCGTAGGAGTACCAGTGCCTTAATTGGCATTTTCTGGGTTAACTCGCTCCATCGTCGACCTCATCTATGAACTTGGTCAAGATTGAGGTCAAGAGTTAACCCATTTTATAATTAATAAAGAAAAAAGCTTTCATGACAAAGTTTTTATGCCTCTTAGGCCCCGTATTACAAAACAATCAATACTTAAGTCTCCAGTATTGATTGTCTCCATCGCTCACTATCAAAATGACACAGACGACCGCTACTTAAAGAGTCTGAGTCGCATTCTGTAATACGGACCTTGTTGTCTGGCTTCTGACTTTTGATTTGGCGTAGTTCAACGACTATAGGCAATCAGCAACAGTCGAGACCGTCAGTTTAACGTGTCATCCGAAGCCTACTACGACAAATACTTTAGTTAGTCTATATTGTATAGACTGATGAATAAGACACTAAATGCCGTACTCAGAGACGTCAATTAAAGTTAAGTACTGTTAAACTCTGATGTTGTCTCTTTCACTGTTGTTGATATAAACAAGGATAGCATGACATTTAATTACTTCTTAACTTTAATTGACGTCTCTGATTACGGCAGTTAGACAAACCATAGGTCGTTTAATAGTGTCTTCTTGAAGCTATTGGTATTTAATGTATTTGTAAAAATAAAAAAATAAATAAAATAGAAAAATAGAAAA
This sequence comes from Aproaerema taeniolella, assembly GCA_949987775.1. NCBI lineage: Eukaryota > Metazoa > Arthropoda > Insecta > Lepidoptera > Gelechiidae > Aproaerema > Aproaerema taeniolella. The sequence continues at coordinate 18,025,605 of OX465255.1, read as the reverse complement.
ATAAATAAGTTAAGTTAGTTAACGTACGAATTTTGCTTTAAAGACAATTTAATTGATTCGTTTTCAGCAGCCATAAAGAACGAGATTTCATTCTCATGAAAGTTGATTGCCAAGGAAAACATATCTTTAAACATAATAACGAGGTTTTCATTTTATGACGTTGACAATTAATCTTGAACGCAAGTCGAGATTCAAACGCAAGAGAAATGAAAACTTCTCCAAATACAAATATTCAGATGTCAATACTCTTATGAGAGTGTCTTTGAGTATATTAAATTCTAGGGCAGCTGGTCCAAGTATTTGGGCTAGGCGTTGATAAGTCTGAGTGAAACTTTTGTCTTCTATACTAATATTATAAAGAGGAAAGATTTTTATTTTTGTATGTAACCACAGACCTATATCGAGATAGACGAAAAGAGCGCTTCAAACTGTATGAGAACCTAGCGTGTCGAATTTTTCGTACCTAAAATGACGTCACGAGTGAGATTTAATCGTGGGAAATCAAGACCGCGCGGAAACGATTCAAAGGCGCTCAATTAAGTAAAACCATAGTGTAAATCTGATTAAAATCAATTATTTTGCCGTAGCATAGGTCTCAAGCCGACTGACTTAAGTCGGAAAAAACTGTGACCGTAGATCACACTTTTTAATCGCAAGGTAGGTAAACTTTTACCGTCTATCGTGTATGTAACGAATAAACTTAAACACTACTAGACCGATTTCAAAAATTCTTTTACCATTAGGATGCTACATTATCCCTGAGTAATATAGGCTAAATAATTTTCCCGAATTCCCACGGAAACGAAGCCCCGATTTTCGCCCGGGACTTCGTTCCCGTGGGAATTACCCCGTCAATTTTCCAATGTTTTTAATAGTTATTCTGCTATTCGGGACGGAGAGAAATACAACAAATCAAAAACCATGGAAATCGGTCCAGCCGTTCTCGAGTTATAAGTGTTGTAATAAACACGACTTTCTTTTATATATATAAGATAGATAATAGATGTAACGAATAAACTTAAACACTACTAGACCGATTTCAAAAACTCTTTTACCATTACGATGCTACATTATCCCTGATAAATATAGGCTAAATAATTTTCCTGAATTCCCACGGGAACGAAGCCCCGAGCGGAATGCTAGTTAAAAATAGGATCAATTTTTCGTTGCGTTGATTCGGAAGTCTATTTACACTTCAGAAATCTATTAAAGAAACTTTGTTTTAAGATTTTCCTAATAATTTGATTCCCAAGGCACGTATCTAATCAAAGTATCAAGAATAGTTATTAAGTAAAAAATCTCGAATTCCATTGTTTGTTTGTTAGCTCCCAGTCTGTGTCTCTGGCTACAGCGGTTAATGGAAAAACTTTTGACAGTTCAAGAGGTGGGGGAGGGGATACTAGCGGAAACAGTGCTCTGTGAAGTATTACAGAAAAAGTCTGTTTAGTACCTTAAAATACGTGTCCTTCAAGCTGTAATATCTATGAAAAAATAGAATGTGCCAGCTGCCAACTCTTCCCAAACATACTTTAGAAACCAGTCAGTGTGACGCGAGGGTTTTGTTGCATAGTGGGTGAAAGGTTGACAACCTATCACCAGTATACTCATGTTATATCTTATGGCCCTAGGAATAAACGTCAAAAGTGGCGTCATATGGCTCTAGAACCACTGGTGCTCTGCCTAGCCCGATAGGGATTATAGGCGTAAGTGTATGCATGTTTATCAAGCTGTAAGTCTTCATTTACAATAATTAAGGTACTTTCCCTGCATGTGGTATAGTGGGACACCCTGTATTGTATACGTACAGATGACGTACAGTGGCAGGAAGTGACAAGTATTGGAGGCCATTTCACTAATCAATGGCATCTTGATGACGGTGGAATGACAATGGTCGCCATTTATCCGTTCAGGTGGTGAAATTGAGAACTATCCAAATGAACATTGGATGACGGCTGCTTTGACTGGAGGCGCCACCGCTAACTGAATGTTAAGTACATAATTTGCAACATAACGTTCGGTTGGCGGTGACGCTGCTGGTCGGTGTGGCTGTTATCAAATGTATGAGGTATCTTCTTCTTTGAACCTAGCAATAATGGGCCTAAAAAGTGATCCCACATGCCCAGAATGTGACAAGGAGGAAACAAGTCTGCATTTCCTGACTGAGTGTCCAATGTACGCGCTGGTAAGATGGGAGACAATAGGCATGGATGAGGTAAAAGAAGAACAAATACAAGAGTTTAACATAAAGTATATAATAGGGTTTGTTAAAGCTTCGGGTAGGTTCAAAGAGGTGGAACTGTCAGTGCAGAGGTAAAACTCATGCGCTGTTATGGGGAACTGGGTGAAATGGTCCCAAATAAGTGGACTGATCACCCGCCTGTGCCTGACGGGCGTCCCCTCCATAGATAGATAGATAGTTCTTCTTCTTCTTCTGGTGCCTCTCCAACTAGTGAAGGTAGGCAGTCAGCTCCGCATATCTCTCTCGATCTTTATTAGCTAGATGTAAAAGCTCTGAGGCAATTGCGATCCCAGTCCATTCACGGATGTTACGCAACCAGGATTTCTTCTTACGGCCTACGGCTCTTTTGCCCGCCACTTTGCCCATCATAATTATTTGTAAGAGATCGTATAGCTATCGTGCCTGAGCACGTGACCTAGACAAGCAACTTTTCTTCTCTTGACGGTCTGGTTAGTTGGCGTTGTTTCCCAGCTTGGCGTAGCGTTGTTTCCAGCTGCAATTTCTGCCATTACTTGTTATGAGGTATGGATAGTTCTCAATTTCACCATCTGCATGGGTAAAATGGTCACCACTTTCATTCAACCGCAATTGAGATGTATTGGTTAGTGAAATAACCACCCAGCTAGCTGGTTTAACGGCTGGTTGACGCGACGCTCCGTTGAATTTAGTTGTTTAGTAAAATGTAAATATGCAGGAAGTTGCATTATGACGTAGTCAACTTAAAATTCACTTCCACATAATGTCACTGATCGTATCTGAAATTCAATTCAATTCAGCTGGTACATAAATCATGCTCAGCTTGCCGCTTCAAGTTCCGTTGAATCCTAAATTTGAATATACGTACCGTGGTACATGGTTAACCCATGTGGGTTACTCTTGATTCTCTAGGTGAATAATTATTAAAAATAGACATAGACATAACATTTATTCACTCATAAGCACAAGTTACAAAACCAACAAACAAAGTAAAAATAAAAGTAAAAGAAAACAGAAATATTTACAAAAACATGTATAAACAAGCAATAAGATGTGTAGTGTAGTATGTGCAGGTGTCTTCGCTCGTGTACTGCGTGCGATTGTGAAAAAGCCCAGGCTCAGGATACGCTAGTGAAGCTGTGACGCTGATGATTCTGCCTAGACCCGTTTGTGAGTCGTCATGAGTGTGTGATTAACAAATCGTACGTAACTTTAAAAATCTCATTAAATTTTAATTTTAATAACGATAATAATAAACGTTACACACTGAAAGGCCCACATTAAAGTTTTCCCTTATGTCGTGGGTCCCTTGAAACATACACAAATACACACACGAACACCCATGACCCGATGACAATCTGCTTTTTACACAAATATTTGCCTCGACCAAGAACTGAACGGTCGATCAAAAGGCAGCGCCACTACCAGTCGACCAAATCAGCCGTCAAATTGTATTGTATTTTATACTAGCTTCGTTCCCGTGGAAATTTGGGAAAATTCATGAAGCCTATGTGTTATATTCCAGGCTGTCAGCTATCTTCATAACAAATTTTAAATTGGTCCAGCCGTTTGAGCGTGAAAGAGGAATAAATATCCATACATCCATACTTACACATTTTCACGTTTATAATATTATTAGAAAGGATTATATTTTTCAGTGGAACTATCTAATAACAACTAAAGGGAATAAACCAGGTTAACGGGTGTAACTTTTAACGAATTCTCGTGCATTTGCATTGCTATCCGATCTACCTAGAGGAGTCTATTTCACTAAACCACTCCTTCTTGAATGCTTTGTTAGAGGCAGAATAAATTACACAGAAATCCAGACAATTTTCATGTTAAAGTGAGTAGTTTCCAACCATCTTCCATAGGGTTTACGGGAAAATTGTATTGATTAAACTAAACATCCATACATTTTTTTTAAATTATAAGATGGGTTAACTCTTGACCTCAATCTTGACCATAAGGTCAAAGATGAAGTCGACGATGGAGCGAGTTAACCCAGAAAATGCGTATAAAGGCACTGGTACTCCCACGCACCGACGGAACACAGCAAGCTGTTTGGCGTCGGACTTCGGTAGGAGGGTGGTCGCGAACCAGACGGCCCTTTACAGAGCCTGCCATTGGACCATAGGACGACACCTCAGATTCAGAAAAAAGTGAAGTGTCGTTGCCTGGGATGGATTACTAGGAGGCAGGTCTCATTTGTGTTTCCTTAGTCGCCTCTTACGACACTCACGGAAAGAGATGGGGTGGCGTTATTCTCAACCGATCACCACAGGGTTGAATACGATCACGCTTTTGATCCCTAATGGTTTTTATTTCTAATGGCCTACTCCGGCAGAGCTGGTTCTAAAACCTCTTGATGCCACATTTGGCATAATTCCGAGAACTATTAGGTGAAGCACGATGTATAGTGGCAAGAGATTGTCAGCCTTTTGCCCAAGATATAGTATAACTAGGTAGAGTTGGCAGCTGGCAAGTTATTTGTTTTTTTTCACTCCCATTCCAGCGCTAATGTTTGTGAAGTCTGTTGACGAGTTTGGGTAGTTTAATGAAACGTAAAATAAATTAAGGTTGACGTAAAAACCAAGATGCGCTATAGACTAAAGAAAGGATAGTTTGCCGTGTGATGATCGGTTGAGAATAACACCACCCCATTTCTTTCCGTGGGTGTCGTAAGAGGCGACTAAGGAAATACAAATGAGACCTGCCTCCTAGTAATCCATTCCAGACAACGACCCTTCATTTTTTCTGAATCTGAGGTGTCGTCCTATGGTCTCATGCGGTGTGGTAGGCTCTGTAAAGGGCCGTCTGGTTCGCGACCACCCTCCTACCGAAGTCCGACGCCAAACAGCTTGCTGTGTTCCGTCGGTGCGTGGGAGTACCAGTGCCTTTATAGGCATTTTCTGGGTTAACTCGCTCCATCGTCGACCTCATCTTTGACCTTATGGTCAAGATTGAGGTCAAGAGTTAAAGTTGATGCACGTCACGAGTGCGCGCGAATCCAGCAAATTTCAACTCTAACGCTTTCACTTAAAGAATACCTCATGCGCATTCGTGAAATGAACGAACTGTAACCCATCTTATAAAAAAAAAAATAAGATAGTAAGAAATGATTTTACACTCGGCTTTGGTTAGCTATTGGTAAATAAGCACAAAAATTAAATTAGCTTAATGCTCTATAAGTAAGAAAGCGCCACTTGTAGCCTAGACTGAAACGGGTTATTAGTCTTAAGCCATTTATTACAACATAGAGCTACGAAACGTCGCGGTAGAGTCATAGCCTGGATTGACGGCCGGTTTGGTCGAGTGGTAGTGACGCTGCCTCTTGATCGGCAGGTCCTGGGTTCGATCCCCAGTCGGGGCTAACATTTGTGTGAAAAGCAGATGTTTGTTCTCGGGTCATCGGTGTTTGTGTTTGTCTTTATGTGTGTTCCAAGGGACCCACGACACAAGGGAAAACCTTAGTTATAGCCATATTTTATTTTTTGAGAAATCTTTTTAGAATCGTATTTCAGAAGATGTAAATTATTTAAAGATTAAATCCGCTAGACGTCGCGATATGGTATGTTACGAGACTTATTATATTATCTGTGGTTACGAGGGTTTCATTATAGGGTGCGAGTTTCCACTGATTTAATGAGTCCAGTCAAGTACGAGTTCAGTGTTACTTTAATAGTGAAGCTGGGCCTTTTTAAAATCTCTGAGCGCTTTTATGATCGCCGTCCCGATTTTGCCGCCACGGCGGCGGACAAAATGTATGGAATCACGCTTTTAAAATTTCTCTACGCTTTTATTATCACCGTCCGACATGTCGGACGATAAAAAAACCGTGCGACATGTTGCCTAGAGAGCTTTCATTTCCCCCCTGTGTTCCTAGCCCCATGTATTACCATTTCCCCTTGTGTTCCTAGCCCCATACGAAAGTAAGAACCTAAGAGAATTAATTGTGTAATACTTTAGCAATGGAGCTATTTGTTCACTTTCAAATTTTTCTATCGATGAGTGGAAAGTAGTGTATTAAACTAACTAAACTTTTACGTACTCTATCGATTCCTAAGGAACATACATGTATTTCATACATGTGATACGGGCAAAACGGTCACCACTGTCATTCAACTGCCTGCTGGTTATTGATTAGAAGAATAGCCACCCAGCGTCTTTGTATTGCTGCTCAGCGTGGCAATGCTGCCAATTTAGCGTAAACTTTTGGTCCAGGTCAGAACTAGGGCTTTGTTTGGATTTGTAGTACGGGTTTTTTTTTATTGTAAGATGGGTTAACTCTTGACCTCAAACTTAAAGATCACCCGAAATAGACCCGAAACAGACGGGTCTATTCGAAATAGACCCGAAATAGACGATTACCTGAACCCGACACCCGAAAAGACGATTATATATATATATATATATATATATATATATATATATATATCGACGATGGAGCGGGTTAACCCAGAATGTTTATAGTTGTTTGAAATTTATAATTATATATCAGAAAAATAACATGCCTTCTCCATTATCATCCGTGAATCCTGTGATCAGTCATCACCATCAGTCTCCTCGCGTTTCGTCGCGGCGATACAATTACATCGAGAAAACGATCTATCAATCATCTGAGGGAAATCGCTGAGCGTTATTGTAGCCTTGACCTTTCATAAACTAAGTCTTATAACATTATGATACTAGCTATCATACTAGCATAGGCATCCTCTCAGATTATTTGTTTAACCTACTGCTTTACAAATAGTACGGAAGAGCGGAGACTCCTGGGGCTCTACTCTGTACTGTCTACGACCGAAATTTCTAAGCGTCGAATATCTGTGTTGCGCTACACAGATGACAGTAACAACGTGTGTTCAACAAGAGCGTAGGCGGCATTTTGCGTCGAAAACCATTAACAAAAAAAAGCTGCATCACGTTCAGTGGCTCTTGGTGCTTTGCACAAATCAAAGCAGTCTGCGCGCGTGCGCCGAGTTGACAACACGTTTTTCGCCATGAGTGCCGCCGTCGCGTCACGATATGAAGCAGTGTTTCTTTGTTTGTACCCAAAAGGGCCAAAAATGTCGCATTCAGAAGCTGCGAAATACGAGTATATGCGGAAGTCAAGACCATTCATGAGCAAGTGGGTGAAAATATATTCTGAAACCCGGAGCGTTGATGACCTGCCGGAAAGAGGGAAAATGAAAAAGACGACTCCTGTCGAAAACAAACGCATTGTTCAACTGTTTTCAAAAAATGTCTCGCTTATATCTACGTTCAGCTCAAGAAAAACTGAAAGAACGTGGGCTTAATGTGTCTCTCAACACCATAAGAAGGCGACTGGCAGAATCGCAACTGAAATATAGGAGCACTATCAAAAAACCCCTTCTCTCCGAGACGCACATTAAGAAAAGAATGGCTTGGGCGCAGGAAAATCTTGAACGTGACTGGAACAAAGTAGTATTTTCAGACGAAGCTTCTTTTTGAGCATCGAATATAACATCCCGAGCTTGGTCAACCTCCAGCAACAAATTATTGGTACGCACTGTTAAACACCCAGTAAAGGTGCACGTTTGAGGGTGCCTGTCAAAACGAGGTTTTGGAAGGTTGTATGAGTTTACGGGCAATCTGGATGCAGAAAAAATTAACAAAATTTATGAAAAAGCTTTATTACCATCTGCCATAAGGTTTTGTAAAAACCCAAACGAAAAATGGATTTAACAGGAGGACAATGAACCCAAACATCGAAGCCGTGTCTGCACCGCCTGGAAAATCGATCACGGTATTGATATTTTAGACTGGCCATCACAGTCACCAGATGCAAACCCGATAGAAAATGTTTGGGCGCTTATGAAGCTAGAGCGGCGGAGGAGGAACACAAAAACCGTCGCACAGCTAAGTCACAATATAAAAGAGATATGGAGATTATTGTCCCGCGACTACGCTGAAAATTTATATCGACAGTATGCATCGGAGATGCCAGTTAATAGACAGTGGAGGGGACTGGACCACATATTAGTGTTAAAGCATCTTCAAGTAATAGATAAACAATTATATAAAATAAATTTTGTTTCATTTTATCAACTTCTAACATTCATTTTGACAGTTACGCTCTTGTGTATTGACAATTATCGGCCGTCCGTTGATCGTAGAGATAGTACAGAGTAAAGCCCCTGACACGGGCGATTTTTCGTCTACTAGGAGACTCCAACACTTAGTTTTCAACAAAAAAAAAATGTAAATGAAATAAAACATTTTGTATTTGTATTGTCCATAAGCGACTGCGATTGCATGGCTAATATTTTTGTACCTTATAATAATAATAATAAGCACCCAGGGCAGCTTTGTGGCCAGCTGAATGGGAAGTGACGTCCCTTGGGTCCCATACCCCAGAGAGTCGGTCAGGCCCCTCTCTCCACTTGCCTTTACTGGCCAGTTGGAGTGGACCCCAGCAGGAGCCGCAGGACTCTCGCCTCTGGCTTGCCTTCACTGGCCGGTCAGAGTGGGGTGTCAGAGCTATATGCTCGCAGGGTGGAAGTGAAAGATGCATAAGTCGCGAGTTGGTGAGGTGAGCCGGTCGGCCACCGAGCAGAAAGCGGTGCACACCTCTCGACACCCTGAGCCTCTCACGCGATGTTGCCCCCTTGTCGCACTGTGCGTGCGGCCGTTTTGGGGGGCCCATCTTTAGTGTGTTGGCGAGTCACCACCTGCCCATTTGGTCGTGTCAACATTGATAGGGCAGGTGCCATAGTCCTACCCATAGTCCAGTTACCCAGTCCACTAGCCTCTCAACTCGATAGCCCAGTTTCCTTTCTTTCCATTCCTTTCAATAGTCCTGCACTAACCGGGGGTTGTCTTTGGGTGCATTTCTATATGCACCAGAGATAACTGCCAGTTGGTTTCAAATTGCTAAATTAAATTGTCTATTGAACGGGCCTCTACGTGTTGGCTTCGGCCCCACGCATGCCTTCCAAAAGTCCGGGACTTAATTGCCCGAGATTATGGGTCATAAGACAAACATAATAATAATAATAATAATAATACCGGCGTCATTCCCAAATCTTTACATACCAGCCTGAAAACTCTACAGATCCACCCCCTTACATTCATCCTTATTCAAAAAGCCGTTATTCTTAATACATGTAGAATCGTCCGGAAATTCCTATCTCTAGACAGTTAATTTTCCCTTGATTTTCACTTATTTATCGTTTGGCCAAAAGCCCGCGATAATAAGTCAACTTAAAACAAAAAATACAAAATATTTAAAAAATTAATAATAATAATATCATTTATTTTCAGGCAACTAGGAACATAGATAAATACCTTACAGACTAACATACATATAAAATATAATTTAACAAAATTAAAACTTAATTAACATTATTTCCCGGGTATGCCACATCTCCATGGCGTGAAACTAACAACCTTCTATTTGCGTGAGGGTTAAAAAATATAAGCATGACGTGAATTATGAATGTTTAGAAGTGAAAGAGGCGTGTTTGGATTGTACCAAGTGGCAATGTGTTGTCTCTACCTACTCCAACGGGATTTGGACATTAGGGGTGAACTTATTTTACGTTATACTAGCTCCCTACCGGGGACTTCGTTCCTAAGAGAATTTTGGGAATTAATTATACACATAAACCTTCCTCTTGAATCACTCCGTCCATTCGTTAAGATCGTATGAAAATCCGTTCTGTAGTTTTTGAGTTTTTCGTGTTCAGACAGATAGATATACAGAAGAGGGGGACTTTGTTTTAAAATATAGTATGACTAGCAGTCCACCCGGGACTTTGTTTTCGTGGGAATTCGGGAAAATGATGTAGTATTGTTACTCAGGGATAATGTAGCATTATAATAGTGACAGATTTTTTTAAATCGGTCCAGTAGAATAGAATAGATTAAAATAGAAAAATCTTTATTTTATAGGATATTCAGGATGTCTCTTAAAACAAGTCAAGATTACAATGAAATACATACAAACATACATTAAACGATTTAAATACATACATACGCATTCGTTCTTTTGACCCTACTGACTCTACGCCCATCCGCAAAGGTGCAGTCTTCCTCAGAGAAGAACAGGCAAGAAACTCTGAGGTTGCTCTTTTAAATTGCATTACAAATTTTCTTATTTACTGATTTTAACTAATTTTAACTAAATCTGAAATAACAGTAGTTTCGGAGTTTATTCAATGCAAACAAACAAACAATCAATTCTTTCCTCTTTACACTATTAGTGTAGATAACATCTCATCTTACTAGCCCATATACGTCCCCACTGAGGGGCACGGGCCTCTCTTCGAAACACGAAGGGGATTTAGGCCATAGTCCACCACGCTGGCCTAATGCGGGTTGGTGGACTACTCGTCTTTCAAAAATGAATTTTCTTGGACGGGTGGGTTTCGGGGTGTAGATAACATACATTATAATAAATTCTTCCAAGATAACGACCGGCAAAAAGCCGCTTTATTCAAACCAACCGAAACCAAAGGAATTCTTTAAAAAATCCTCGTGATGCCTGACCTAGTAACTGCCAGTTTTATCACCCAAGGGAGCCTTTGTCACCGACAGCACTAAAACAAAGGGAAGAACATCTTTTCACGACAAACGAATTAGAACCTCCATTGTTCGGGGGCACAGACAATGGAATATGCAAGCTGTTTCGTTATAGTGCAAGTTGAATTGTAAATTTAAAAGGAATGGGTGAGACATCTCAAACTGTCTTTGCTTGTTTGTTAAGTTTTTGACGTGAAAATGTTCTTAGACCCCTAGCAAACGGCATATTTTAAACGCGCCGACGAGGAACGCACGTTTTCTGCATGTATACGGTTCTATAATAAGATTCCCATGTGTATTCAAAATTTACCGTTGGACAAATTTAAGACAGTAATTAAACAAAAACTTTGCAAAAAAGGCTATTACAGTTTTTCTGATTATCTATCAGACAGGCAGCCATGGGAATGAACTGCTCAGCTCTAGAGTTATTTCAGATTTAGTTAAAATTTGTAAATAAGAAAATATGTAATGCGATTTAAAAGAGAAACCTCAGAGTTTCTTGCCTGTTCTTCTCTGAGGAAGACTGCACCTTTGCGAATAGGCGTAGAGTCAGTAGGGTCAAAAGAACGAATGCGTATGTATGTATTTAAATCGTTTAATGTATGTTTGTATGTATTTCATTGTAATCTTGACTTGTTTTAAGTGACATCCTGAAACCCTATAAAATAAAGATGTTTATATTCTATCCTATTCTATTCTGAGCCGTAGATGCCGATTTTTAGTTTTCATAGATTTAAACGCGCGTAAAACGCGATACAAACGCTCGTGTGAAGCGCGATCGAAAAGCGCTTACAAAGGGTCGGAGGAGGGGTAGAGGGGAAGCGACTACGAGCGACTACAGCGCGTTTGTATCGCTGTATCTGCTCGTATAGGGTTACAAGGTTGGGTTCCAATCGCGTTTGAAGCGCGTATACGCGCGTCATCTGCGCGTCGTCGGCGCGTTTAAAATACGCCGTGTGCTAGGGGCCTTAATAAATAATTAAGGCTCAAAAACTAGTAGGATCAAAAACTGATGATAGAGAAATCGAGGGATACCGTTTTGTGTTGCAGCTACTTTTTTTATATATTATAAGATGGGTTAACTCTTGACCTCAATCTTGACCATAAAGGTCAAAGATGAGGTTGACGATGGAGCGAGTTAACCCAGAAAAATGCCTATAAAGGCACTGGTACTCCCAGGCATCGACGGAACACAGCAAGCTGTTTGGCGTCGGACTTCGGTAGGAGGGTGGTCGCGAACCAGACGACCCTTTACAGAGCCTACCACACTGCATGAGACCATAGGACGACACCTCAGATTCAGAAAAAAAAATGAAGTGTCGTTGCCTGGGCTGGATTACTAGGAGGCAGGTCTCATTTGTGTTTCCTTAGTCGCCTCTTACGACACCCACGAAAAGAGATGGGGTGGTGTTATTCTCAACCGATCACCACATGGTATAAACGCGCGTACTTATTAACCATTTGACATTCAGTCAATTAAATCCATAGGTGTACGTAGGATCCTATAGACCCACAAATAGAGTGAAAAAATGTATCCTTTAAAGAATTGCCGGTGCGGACGTTTATTTATTACACTATTATAGATACAGCAGCAGGCAGAGTATACGATAGTGACAGCATGTCAACATTGACAACGCCATAGGGCGCGCCTGTGCGCGGGACCCTCGCGCAATCAAAGTGAAGTTTCAGCGTGAGTCGAGCGCAAGTTTGTCGTTATCGTGCTAGAACTGCAGCTCGAGTACGATGGTGATAGAGCGCGTAATGCGCCGTGGTCCTATGTCAATAATGACAACGCCAGAAGGCGAGCAAAAGACTTTGCGCAGGGCCCTCGCGTAATCAAAGTGAAGTTTCACCATCAGCCGAGTGGCGTGCCGCGCGAGTTTGTCGCCATCGTGCTCGAGCTGCTGATCGATAAGGTTGGCAACCCTGCGTAACCTGTGCAGTGACAAATCAAAAATCTAAAACGAGTCTTAAAACCTAAAATGGCCACAAAAAACAGTGTTTGAATATGTATACAGTTTGTACAGAGGACCTATAAACTGCGGTATAAACTTGGAACTGTTGCTCAAAAAATATGAGCACTAAGATTAATGAAATCTGTTCCTTGAGCAGCTTGAGCATGACGTCATCGCTCGCGTACTGCGCCATATTCCTATATCAAAATGTCAACATTGACTACGCTAAAGGGCGAGCAAGCCTTTGCGCAGAACCCTCGCTCAATCAAAGTGAAGTTTCAACGTCAGCAGAGTGGCGCGCCGCGCCTCATGGTCTTACCACTAAATGTCATAATTTAAGGCGACTACAGCACCTAAATTAAGATTTTGTGATGCGTAGATAAGCATGACGCACTGCATTAAATCCAAGAAAAAAATACTACGGTAATATTCAGGACATAAACTAGATAAGTAGTTTGCTGAAAACATGATTCAGCACTTTTGGTTCGATAGAAAAAGCTCACAAAGTCACCTCTAAATACCAATATTGTGTTTCTTTTAAGCTGTAAAAACGATAGTGAAATGCACACAGGAACTTGAATTTGCTATCAAAATGTTCGTGATTGAACACTCTCGATAAGTAGTTAACGCATTTTTCGATTTAAGCTGTCACCTTTCCATAAATCTCATTTTTATAACTTTTGAACATGTTTTTACGCACGCACGCTTTCATAGTCCGTAAACTTCGTGTATCGACACTGTTTGCACTGCCGGCCCAGGCCTGTTGAGAGACGGAGATGGCACTATTACTATGTGTGCTGCCTTCATCGGGTGCTGTAGTCGCCTTAACAAAGCTGTAGAACACGACAATAGCGTAATAAAAAAAACAGGTTACCACCGGTTGCAATCTTCTAGACTTGGGTTTTAGTATTTACCTTTTTAACCGACTTCAAAAAAGGAGTAGGTTCTATGTTCAATTGTATGTATTTTTTTATGTATACTTACTTATTCACTGATTTCTCCGCCAACTATGGACCGATTTTCAAAATTATAGTTTTTGTTTGAAAGAGTTTCATATAAATTTTATCAAAAATGATTGAGCGCTTTAAAAAAAATCAACAAAAACAAAAAATACGCCAGAACATCATCTAAATAAATAAGTGACATTTTCGTTTGTGCTCATCTGCTAATAGGCATTGTAGTCTGCAAAAAATACTAGTTATCTACTTTGTACGAACTGTTGTTGAGATTGAAGTCGGTGATTCATACGTTTTTTTAACGTGGAAAATTATTCATAATTTAAATATCCACGGCCAACTGTACTAACAGTGAAGTTGTCAGTAAAACAAAGATGCCAAATGTAAATACAATGTGCACCAAAGAATAGTAATATTAGGTCCATGACCTAACATTAAAGTTTAACGACCGAGGCCTTCTTTAATTATAACCGCCACAAGCTATTTTTTTTATTTTTTATTATAAGATGGGTTAACTCTTGACCTCAATCTTGACCGAAGTCATAGATGAGGTCGACGATGGAGCGAGTTAACCCAGAAAACGCCTATAAGGCACTGGTACTCCCACGCACCGACGAAACACAGCAAGCTGTTTGGCGTCGGACTTCGGTAGGAGGGTGGTCGCGAACCAGACGGCCCTTTACAGAGCCTACCACACCGCATGAGACCATAGGACAACACCTCAGATTCATAAAAAAAAATGAGGTGTTGTTGCCTGAGATGGATTAATAGGAGGCAGGTCTCATTTGTGTTTCCTAAGTCGCCTCTTACGACACCCACGGAAAGAAATGGGGTGGTGTTATTCTAAGCCGATCACCACACGGCTATGTGTTGGTCTAAAGTTCAAAAAGCATTCTTGCGCTTCTTGTACAAGAAACTGCATGGTCAATACCCTTTCCTTTACCCATCTAAATTTCTACTAGGATCTCTTAGCTATAACTCTCTGGAAACTCGCCGTACTTACACTACTCTGATGACGGTTTGTCGGTTCCTGCGCGGTCAATCAGATTGTCCAGATTTGGTTTCTTCAGCATGTCGGTTATATGTTCCGAATAGCTATTTACGCGCACGTCGTCACCGCTTACTAGCCGTTCCTACCTCTAAAACATCCCATCACAGTCACTCGCCGATCACTCACGCTCTCACGCTACTAAATGCACTCTTGGCAAAAGCACGGAGCCTCGATATTTTTGCAGATAACTGGTCAGTTATTAGTAGCAAGTTTTTGCTCTTCTCAGAACATTGTTAAATTTTGTCTGCTTTTATGTACATTTTATGAATTTGTTTTTGTTTGTATAATTATTTTCCATGAATGTTTTAAAATTATAATGACCGTTTTATGTTTCTCACACAGGTCTTAGATATGAATCTGTAATACTGTGTAGATATTAAGTAAATAAATAAATAAATAAATAATGTCAGTGAAAACTAAAATTCCAAGTATATGATCACACCACTTAATAGTTAAAGAATCAAAGTTACGTTGTGTGAGGGCTGAGTCGCATCGCAGGTTTTCGCGTAAAACACACGGATACCACGACACAGCTATAGGTCGATTTTTTAAATAATTTATTTTCTGCGACTGACGTACGACCATGTATATAGGAATAAATTAAACGTAGAAATAAATTAAACATCCGATCTATGTATACTTACGCTGTTACAGTGCTCGTCAGAGATATACTGACAACCGATAGTTAATTCAATACTCTATAAAATGGCGATTTTCGTGATTTTGCTCATGTCAGAGTATTAAAATAGGAAATGGTGAAGTCGCCAATATCAAGTAAAGAAACCCTTAATACGCCAGAGCCTCGTCCCTTGATAAGCAGCTCAAGCACACCGTGAAAACAATGCAGTCGAATGTCAAATAGTGTCAAAATGACAACACCAAAGGGCGAGCAAGCCTTTGTGCAGTGCCGTCGCGTAATCAAGTGAAGTTTTACTGAGATCGCGTCGTGTTAGCTATGAAGCAGCATTAATATACATTATGATACACCGCTACCATTAAAGACACATAGGTGCTTTCCAAAGCATTATTTTTCGTTTTTTTTGTATAGTTATTGAGTACAGGCCGCAGGTACAAAATAAATCTCAATTTTATTAAGAACGTTAATAGATATCGTAAGAAAGCACCTTATTCATATAATAAACACGCCGAAGTAATTATCTTGTTAATAAAATGAAACAAGATTAGCTGCGGGAGTTATTGTAAACATAAAGTGTTAAAAAGTTTTTAAAAGTTCTATTATTCCTGTTAACAAATTCCATTATTCCTTATTAGTATGCGGGGGGAAAACACGTGGAGTGAGGGGGAGGCAAGCTTCAGATATTAATAACAAAGGATCAATGAAATTTCAATGACGTTATCTGATTCAATGATGAAAATTACTTGAAAGAAACTTCAGATAATTTTGTCACTCTATTTGAGTTTCCATAAAAAAAAATATAACACAACGCCACAGTTTATTATTAAAAAAGAAGCAGCACATGATAAAAAATCACAGATTTTGTGCCTCATACACGACTATCGAGTACATTGGAAATGTCATTCTGACTTTTTGACGTTTTTCAAAAAGGTTGTGCTATAGGGCTCCACTTGTAGCTCACTAAATTATCCAGAGGAATTTTTCACAAATTATTGATATCATTCTTCGTTTCCGAAATATCGAGCGCCAAAATCAAAAACTCGGAAAAAAATGTTTTTTTTTTCACTATTTAGGCCATAACTTTTTCGTTTTCGACTTTCTTGAATAATTATTTTTGCACCTTACAGCTCTCGTATAAATACGCGTCTTTTGAGCTTCTTTAAAATATTATATCTTGATAACTCTCTGGGATATAAGGGGATCGCACTTTTTCGTGAAATCGGAGCCTGTACTGGAGTGAATGAAAAGACATTTCCAATGTCAATATTCTTCAGGGGTTATATTAGATAAAATATGGGGTAAACAAGAAGCGGAAATGGGTTTTCAGTCTCTTCAGTAAATGTTACAGTATGTCTGGGAAAAGCAAGAAGCGAATGAAACTCTTTTTTTTTTGTTTTTTACTCAGTCCAGCGGGTCACTAATATTTTTTTGCATGAAATCATTTAGTAATGTGACACTTGATTTTATCTAGGTATACTAATATTATAAAGAGGAAAGATTTGTATTTTTGTATGTAACGAATAGGCTCCGAAACTACTGGACCGATTGGAAAAATTCTTTCACCATTAGAATCCTACATTATCCCTCAGTAGCATAGGCTACATAATTTTCCAGAATTCCTACGGGAACGAAGTCCCAAGCGGGATGCTAGTAATTAATAAAACCAGTCAGGAGTTGTAGAAAATGGTAATTATATAATAAGACTTACTAAAAAAAAAGTTTTTCATGCAATCTAAATGTATACCTAAGTGAATAAATTATATGATTATAATAATTCCATAAACCTAGGCATTTTAAAATAAACAATCACTGCCTAATGTAACAGCACCCTAATCTGTGAAACACCGAAGTTATACTTAATGTGATTAATTTACCAAATTTTGAGCGAAAGCCCACAATAAAGCCGCTCGACTTTCATTAATTACTTAAACAATCACTTGATGAGGAGCTGTGGAAGGTCCGTAACTAGATTTTTTTGTGGGAAACCATAACTTTCCCATAAAAGAATTTGACGTAGGGCTAATTAACTTGATTGCCTTATTTTTTTAATACCTACACAAAATAAAAGGATAAAGATGGATTGAAATTGTAAACTCAGCAGACAGTAGCACATCAAGCTATAGATTTTTAACCGTGTGGTGTCCGGTTCAGAATAGCACCATCCCATCTCTTCCCGTGGGTGTTTTTTTATTTATTTATTAATGAAGGGTTCGCTCTTGACCACAATCTAGCCCAAGGGCAAAGATGCGGTCGAGGATGTAGCAAGCTCACCCAGAAGGAGCCTATTCACTCGAACTTTAAAGAGATTCGGGTTATATGAACTCGGAAATACAGACGCAGGCAGGGAATTCCATTCCCTAGCAGTGCGCAATACGAAAGATGATGAAAAGCGCTCAGTGCGAATCCGTGGGATATCAACAAGATAGGGATGGTACCCCGCGGTGCGTCTGGACGTCCGATAGAAGAATGGGGCAGGCGGAATGAGTGAGTGCAGCTCCTGAGCACACTCCCCGAAGTACATCTTATAAAAAATACATAGGCAAGCTACTTTGCGTCTATGAGCTAGGAATTGGAGCTTATCTTTTACTAGCTTCCTGTCTCCGATGAGTCTCCTGGCTCTGCGGTCCACCGAGTCCAGTGTGGCTAGTTGGTACTTGGCCGAACCATCCCAGAGGTGGCTGCAATACTCCATGCACGATCGGACCTGTGCCTTATAAAGGGAAAGGAGTTGATCGGGCGTAAAGTAGCGCTTAACTCGTAAAAGGTGTCGTAAAAGTCGACTTAGGGAAAATTGGTGAGACCTGCCCCATAACAATACGCCATCTTATCTCATATTATCTCATATTGAGATGTCGGTCAAAGGTCCCATAAAACGGTGGTAGGATCTGCAAAGGGCCGTCTGGCTTCGCACCACCCTCCTATCAAAGTCCGGCGCCAAACAGCTAGCTGTGTTCCGTCGGTGAGTAGGATAACCAGTGCCTTTAAGGGCAATTCTGGGTAAACTCGTTCCATCGTCAACCTCATCTTCGTCTTTTGGGCAGCAAGATTGTGGTCAAGAGTTTACCCATGCTTTGTAATTATCTCGTGATTTTCGTAGTGCAAATAGGTTACCTGACGTGCTGGGTCCCGACTCTATAACTTCAGTTATATGTCGATGGAATGGTCGCCATTTTATCCGTTCAAGTGGCGAAATTGAGAACTATCCAAATTTCATACATCTAATGATGGCTGCTTTGACTGGTGGCGCCACCGCCAACTGAATTTTCAGTTGCTAGATATTTAGTTGACGGTGGCGCTGCTGGTCGGGGTAGCTTTCAGCAAGTATATGAAAATTAAATACGTAGTTATTAATTTTGCGACCTGAACAGATAATATGGCCTCATTCCATTGACACACAACTCGGGCCGTGTTGTCTGTACCTTAAAAAAGCAAATTTAATTTTAAAGTTGTTCGCCATGATTATTTATGTAAGCTTTTTATTTGTGAGTGCTGAACAAACAAAAAAACAGCATAAGTACAAACATGACAGCACACATTGCTTTATACAGAGATAATAATGTAAATTAAAACAAGCACTTGATGACCTGTGTTGTCTATTCTGCATCCACCAAAGCGCTATTATTCTGTCATAGTCAATAAATTTTGATACACGTCTCCACGAAGGCAACAGAGCATAACAAAGTAATTAGCCGATGTACCGAAAATATAATTAAACAGAATAAAAACTTTAGTAGGTAATTTATTCGTAACAGTAGCTCTAATAGTTACAGTATAGTTGTGGTTATAGAATTGAAAATATTGAGACAAGAAAAACCAACGAAAGCTGATGCATAGAATATTAGTACTAGAGTAATAAAGAGCAATTTTAGGGAGTGTTTTCTGATAAAATTTCAAGCTAAAACCATCACGATTATTTATTTACTTTAGGAAAAATTCGTCGTAAGTATAGGTATCATTAGAAAAAGTAACTAAGTAACATAATAACTATGTAACTTTTACTCTGTACCTTGTTCTATAATGTTGGTGTGCAATAAAGTATATTGTATTGTAAATACCACAAAAGTTTCAATCACTAGTATATGTGTTGTATTTAAATTAGTTTTCACCACAATCATTATCAAATTCAGCATTCACGTGACAACTCGACTCGAAGTCATTAATTAAATCCTCTAGAACCATATCAGCTGCTTTTTCTCCAATCACGATTGTAGCAGCATTTATATTTCCACTGGGAAGTAATGGTATAGCACTGGAATCAGCTACAAGAAGCCTTTTGACACCGCGAACTCGTAACCTGTTATCTAATACAGTTCCTAAGGCAGCAGTTCCTCCATAATGAAATTGTGTTGTACTAATACACTTAGCATAGCATCGCCAATACTCTTTGGTCCATAGTTTCATATTTAAACAACATTTTAGCTTTGGGTCTATAAGTTCAGCACCAACCCGCTGGAAGTAACTTGAATTGGAAATTTTTATAAAGTCTTCAATATAGGAAACTATTTTGTCTAAATCAGATTCATCTGAGTAATAAGCTAGATCAACTAAAGGCGGATCTTTAGGGTTTAAACTTTTTAACGTAACACGCCCACGCGATGTTGGATGTAGCACCTGTATTATACTGAACATAACTTCATAACCTTTAGTTTTATCATATACCTGCTGACAAATCTCATCTTCGAAGTTAAAAGCAAATGAACAGAATTGTATAATGTTATCTGCTGACATAAATAAATTTTCGGTTTCATAATCAGTATATGGTTTACTTTTGTCTAAAGCGACAAAACCAAGCAACATCCCTGTCGGAAAAACAGAAGGCTTTGGTGGTGGAGGCTGTTTCTTTGGTAGCTTCTCGGTTTTGAATGTTAAGAAAGTGCAGACGTGGTCTTGCAAATTGTAACCAACAGGAAGATCAGCTAAAACAGGAATCCCAAAAGAGTTTAAATGTGATGCGGGTCCTATTCCTGACAACATGAGTAGTTGTGGAGTATTGAGCGCGCCTGCTGAAAGAATAACACGTCTTGAAGCGTAAAATGTCAATGGCTGATCATCAGAGCCTATTGCTTCAACTCCAACAGCACGTTTATTGGCGTCAAAGATAACTCGTGTGACATGAGTGTTTTTTAGCACATGTAGATTTGGTGGTACTCTATCTTTGTGAAGAAATGCTTGGGCTGTGCTCTGCCTAACACCGTCTGCTATAGTATACATTGTCTCTGTATATCCAAGTGCATCATATCCATTAATATCAAGAACAACTCTGTGTCCTATCTCGCTGAACGCTTCCATATATTTCTTATTTATACGACGTGGTTGTTTACTTGTTCCAATAGGGCCATTAGTTCCGTGGAAAATTCCGTTGGAAGAATGAAGCACCTCAAAATCTTGTAAGTTTTCACTCTTCTTGAAGTAATGCAGAAGATG
This sequence comes from Aproaerema taeniolella, assembly GCA_949987775.1. NCBI lineage: Eukaryota > Metazoa > Arthropoda > Insecta > Lepidoptera > Gelechiidae > Aproaerema > Aproaerema taeniolella. Next base: position 18,004,823 of record OX465255.1, on the reverse strand, counting down.
TTCCCACTGCCAAGATGGATCTTTGGCTATTTGACTCCATTTGAGGTATTCATGCGGATTGCCTCTTATATATCCCATGTAATTGGCTCCACTTGTACCTCCTAGCATTTTTCCTCGCGTTAGTGGTATACTGCAGTTTTTTAGGCACGCTCCATTGCAAGGTGCTGTATAGTTCCAGTCTTGTTTAGACCTTGGAATGTATCCTAATAATCCGGGTAGCTGTAAGTAATGAATTTTACTGATTAGTTTCAAACGACTCAATTGATTAAGACAGATTTGTTTTCACTGTATTTAGTTTTTCATCAACTTACGGTTGATTTTAGACATATTGTTATTTCTTATATGGTTTAATCATTACATCAGTAATTGCAGTCCTTTTGTTCGTTAGAACTATAACCTTTGATTTTGTGGAATTTTTTTATATTTTGGAAAACTTTTAACAGCATATTTTTAAAATATATAAAATGAAAAATATAAAGGCATTAAACCTGCCTTTAACCGATTACTCATTCATAAAAACTGTTCCTTTTGCTTTTTTTTACATTTAATTATTCAAATACATAAAAGGTGAACCAGTAAGTCTTATTAAACTTGGGAGATTTGCCTAGCTGGCTAAAAATGAGGAACTTACAACACTTTCTATCGGAGGATTTCCACCAGCTTCAATCAGCAATGTTTTCAGCCCGTTTTGAGCCAGCCTGGCTGCAACCACTGCACCGGCACTGCCTGCTCCTACTACAATCACGTCGTAGCATGTACCACCTACAATGAAAGAATACTGTAGCGGCACGCTCAGGAATGCGCATAGATAGGACCAATAAATATATCACATCTGTCGATTGACGTCAATTGTTGCTAGTATACAGGGTGTAAAAGACAGGTAAGCAAATACTGAAACCCTGGACTCAGACAATCATTCTGAATGATTTTCCAGTGGAATGTTTCTCCGGAAAATTTCAATTTTTTTCATTTTTTTTAAATATTTATGCTTACATTTTTTATTATTTAATCGAATACACTCCATTTTGCAATAAAAAACAATCATAACAACGTAAAATACGAAAACCAGCAATGTACATCGCACTCTGATAGCAGCGCGACGCGGGGGGATCGCGCGCGGGGCGCGATTTCACGATACGTTGCGTAGCGCCAAAGTAGGTAAATAATAAAAACTCCTTAAGATGATGTTTCCAGAAAAAATAATTACTTATAGCTGATGATAATTATGGATAGATTCCACCATTTAAGTATTTGCTAAGCTGTCCTTTACACCCTGTATAAGCCAGTGTCATCTTCCACTAAACATTATAGTTGCTATTCTAGTTATCATCTAACTATAGAGTGATCATTTCCTCCCTCCCATCAATCACTCAGTCTGCCTCTATGGCCGACCCTCAACAAATACAATACAATACAGTATTGTACACCAAAAATATAAGCACAAAAACAAAAATACGTTTATCTTATAGTGTACAATGCGGCGGCCGAATCATGATAGAGCAATTTCTTCCAGGCAACCGAGGGGTGAAGGAAACCATACAAAAGGTGAAGCGGTAGACGTTAAAGCATATTTCAGATCAAAGACCGACGTGTATGTTGAGATGATGAAACTGATACGGAGTAATCCATACTAATATTATAAATGCGAAAGTAACTCTGTCTGTCTGTCTGTCTGTCCGTCTTTCATGCCTAAACTACTGAACCGATTTTGATGAAATTTGGTACAGAGATCGATTCGAGTCTGGGAAAGGACATAGGATACATTTATCCCACAGTTGGGCACGATATAACCTGTATAACCGGAAAGCTAGTACAAAATAGATTCGAGTCATGTTGGTTATAATTTGAAATATGATCACACAGGTTCTTCTATGCTGGACTGGGAGTGAAATAAAAACTTAGAATGTGCCAGCTGCCAACTCCTCCCAGACATACTGTAGGAGCCAGTAAGTGGGATGTGAGGGTTTTGCTGTATCGTGGACGAAAGGCTGACAACCTCTCACCACTATACTCATGTTCCATCTAATAACCGTGTGGTGATCGGTTCAGAATAACACCACCCCATCTCTTTCCGTGGGTGTCGTAAGAGGCGACTAAGGAAACACAAATGAGACCTGCTTCCTAGTAATCCATCCCAGGCAACGACACTTAATTTTTTCTGAATCTGAGATGTCGTCCTATGTTCTCATGCGGTGTGGTAGGCTCTGTAAAGGGCCGTCTGGTTCGCGACCACCCTCCTACCGAAGTCCGACGCCAAACAGCTTGCTGTGTTCCGTCGGTGCGTGGGAGTACCAGTGCCTTTATAGGCATTTTCTGGGTTAACTCGCTCCATCGTCGACCTCATCTTTGACCTTATGGTCAAGATTGAGGTCAAGAGTTAACCCATCTTATAATAAAATAATAATAATAATAACCCTCAGAATTATTGACAAAAGTGGCATTAAGTGGTTGTAGAATCACTGAGATACTCTGCCTACCCCGTTAGGGTTCATAGGCATAAGCGTATGTATGTGTGTGTATCACAAGGTTCTGCAATGAAGACTATGCACAAAGAACCGACTATGCAAATTGAGGATATTTTGGAGCTCTTTGAAGCTCTTACTCGACAAAGGTTCCTAAAACAAAAGCAATCTTTTCCAAGACACTAATTATTTTTCTTTTGTGAAATGATTATACAAAACAACAAAAATATTTTTGGAGTCAATTCTTTAAAACTCATTCTTATAAAATATTGTTGGTCCAAAACAATTTATCGACGGAAGAATTTTTTACTCAGAATAAAGTACATATACTTGTATAGATATCCTAATTTTTTTTTTTACTTTTGATATAAATAAAATATTAAATTTATTAAACCAATGCAAAACCATATTATGTCAAAAACTGAAATGATTAAAATCAGTCAAATAAACCGCCCCTTGTCATCCCTGGTGCAAAGGTGCCCATAACACTTGCGGCATTACCACGTTGAATGGCAATGGACAACCTTTACACTAAGTATGACCCGGCGCAGGGGTCACAACTCTTATCTCTAAGACGTCGACCTACCTAGGCGATGAAACCCCTGGCCTCACTACCCCAACTCCCTGCGGTCTCCACAGCGAAGGGTATAAAAATGAAAGTTTGCCCTAGCGCTGAGTATTTTTCCCTTTTCTTTACGGCCGCATTTTCTGCAGCGGCCCCCGCCTCCCTGACCGTATGACTAAGGTGCGAGGCGGCAAAGGTGCTGACGCAGGTGGCGTCCCAGAGTAAGCACCTTCCCTTTTCCCATGGCACCAAAGTCATACCGTCAGGCCTCTTCCCGTCTGACCTGCTGAGACCCGGGGGCTCCAGAACGCAAGGGATATTAATAGAAATTAACGCCCTGCGGATAATATTATTTAAAGCGTGGTGCCTGGGGAACCTCCCCGCGCAGCGACAACAACTCAAAGCATGGTGGCCATTTGACTACACCGTCGAGCCGCAGATGCATTGATGTGTTTCACAAACATCGCAGCCCAGGTGAAGAGCAACAGCCACCCGCAGAGAGTTATTGTCGAGGAAGGTTCCCATTTGCGGAGAAGGTAATGCATGCAACCACACCCCCGACTCAGCCCGCGATACCGCCCTGATTCTGGCTTTGTGCGCCCCACCGCTCCACTTAAGAGGTGGTCATAGGTACTTTTGGCCCCCACTTCATCCCACGCCCGCTGGCTCTACAGAAGTTTCGGCGTTGATGCGCCCGGGTTAAGAGCCCCCCAAGCTGTCAAGGCATCAGCAGCAAAAGGAATGGTAACCCTGCCACCATCTACTGATAAAATGTCAGTAACAAGGTCCCCAACCCCATGCGCCGAAGCCAAGAAGGCTGGAAGGCTGACATTCAGCACGCATCTTATCCCTAATCCTCCGAATCGTATGAGAAGAGCTGCTTGAAGCCACTGAACCCCATTCAGGCGAACGTTCAAAATATCTTCTATGAGAAGCTTAAGTGCACCGTCAAAAGAAGCGGTTGCATCTGGAAACAACCAGCAAGGGGACGTCCTCAGCAAGTACGTTATTTTGGGCATCGCAAAGCAGATTCGCAACAAGACCAGAGCTACTTGAGCAGAGAGATTTCCCAAGCGATCTTTTGCCACAAGAAGTGCTAAAATTTAATTTTAGTAGGTATTTTAAATATCCACGCTGGACTGGGACCCCGATAGGGATTATAGGCATGAGCATAATTGTATGTATGTTTAAATATCTAACACTAGCAATAGCATTCCGCTCGGGACTTCGTTCCCGTGGGAATTCGAAAAAATACCCTATAACCATCCCGGATAATGTAGAATTCTAATGGTGAAAGAATTTTTCAATTCGGTCCAGTAGTTTCGGAGCCTATTCAATACAAACAAACAAACAATCAAATTTTTCCTCTTTACAATATGTATAGATATAGGTACAAGGTGTTTAAAAAAACCCAAAAAAAATAATAATTCAAAATTTATTAAAATTAAGCTTATTGCACAGCTCTATTACAAATTGACAAGTATGACATATTAATTATTAGAAACTTTCATTTTTTAAATGTCAAACCGTGCAACTGATTACTAGAGTTGCGACTATTTCACTTTTAAAATTAAATTTTGGAATTTCTTTTTTTGGGTTTTTTTGAAACACCTTGTAGAATATAGAAGATAGACAAGTAGAGAACCCAATTTTTCCTTCTAGAGTATGAAGTTTTAAAACTAGACATGCGCTAGAAGGCAGGATAATCAAATATATTTAAGTATAGAAAAATCCCCTTCGTGTTTCGAAGGGAGGCCTGTGCCCCTCGGTGGGGATGTGTATAGGCTGGTGAGAAGAAGGTAGGGCAAGTTTGGAACTTACTTTTTACATTCGGTTGCGGTGGCCACATATCTGCAGTCAGTTGCAGCATAGCCGCTATCCTCAGTGCATTCTGCACAGTACTTATATTAGCTAAGGTGGCTGCAACATCCATGGTAGTTTTTTTAACCAAATCCTTTTTTAAACATTAGTCATCGCTGAAAGAAGAAAATAGAAAAAAGTAAAAAAAAAGAAAATAGAAAATGGAAAAAAAGAGCATTTGACGAATAGTGATAGAATTACTTACTCTAAAATTTAAAATTACTCTTAAAATTATGAAACAATTTTGATTAAATAAAGCTTAAAACCACCTCGATTTCAAACAAAAAAACCCGCACCTAAATCGGTTCATTCGTTTCAGATCTATGTTGCCACAGACAGACGCGCAAAAATACAGATACACACGTTAAACTAATATCTTCTTTTTTATTGAAGGTTAGCCACCATAAAAATCTAAAAGAGAAAAAAAAAATGTGCTAGACTGTGGTCAAGAGCAAACCCATTAAAAAAAATTTAAATAACGAATGTTTATTTTTTATTATAATAAAAATTTTACAAAAAAATTATAAAGAAACTTACCTAATCGTACGCAACGCACTAACGCACCTGCCGAAATATGAAGACTATGTAAGTACTTCATTGTTTATAATTCAAAGAAACATTAAAAATTCCCGCATAGAATATTTGAACAGCAAACATATACACTTGAATACGATAACATCTAATTGTTACTTGAATACGATTACGAAGTGTGAAGGCTATCAACGACCTTATCTGTTTAATAATTAAGGCTTTTTATTCAAGGAATTTTCGGCCGTTTTGTGGTTTCGAAACTCTAAAAAAAACGCAATACGCTGTACAATAAACGTGTAAAAAAATAATGAAAAAGTACTGCTTTACTTTAGCTACTGTGTTCTTGTGAAAAGAAAAGCCTCACTAGGCTCTAAGTAGTGTGATAAATTGTGTAGTCATATGTACAGCGAGCAGTATGGCCGGTTTGGTCAAGTGGTAGTAGCGCTGTCTCTTGATCCTGGGTTCGATTCGATGTTTGTTCTCGGGTCATGGGTGTTTGTGTTTGTCTTTATGTATGTTCCGAGGGACCCACGACACAAGGAAAAACCTTAATGTGGGCCTTTGAGTGTTTTATTATTAAATGCACTACGAACAAAAGGGCGACATCAACGTCAACATGTATCGCCTGATGTGGTACCATGTGTACAAAAGACAACGGATGAAGCGATACAGTTGCACAATTACTATACGGAATGTTAGTTTCACAGCATGTGTTTTATAGGTCCTCAGTACCTTTCCTAATAGATCTGTAGCCCGGGGACATTTATATTACTAAAAAGGTTACCGTTTGTCTTTGTGAAATTATTATAGATTTGGCCATTTTATATACTAAAAGTGAGGTTTTAATGACCGCTACCCGCCGTTACCATATTTTTTTTTTTTTTTTAATTTTTCAGTTACCGTTTCAAAATATAATATCCTGAACAAACCATATATTTATTTTAAGATGATTTCTGTGGCCGGTTTAGATTTCAAGACTCATTTGTTCCATGATGAAAAAATGAGACTTAATATCTAAACCGGCCACAGAAATCGTCTTAAAATAGGTATATGGTTTGACAAGAGGGCCTATTAATAGATGTATAAATTTATAATGGTAACTCACATGGTTACGGCGGGTTACGGTCATTTACACCTCACTTTTAGTATATAAAATGGCAAAATCTATAATAATTTCACTAAGACAAACGGTAACCTTTTTAGATAAATAAATATCCCCGGGCTACAGATCTACAGGGTAATTTTTTTATCACCATTCAAATTTTTCTTACGGTGTTAGTAACGTTGAAATTTTCAGATTTTGATACCCCTTTTGAACGTCTTAAAGGATGAATTTTGTAAAACGCAGAAACACCGGTGCCACAAATTGTGTTGAAGAGTACTATTACAAAGTTTCAAGTCAATTGGACGATGTAATTTTTTTTTCATACAAAAATTTTGATTTATTTTCATGCTTCAGACGATCTAGCTTGAAATATTTATATGAAACGTAGAAACAAAAAAATACGGATCTGTTAAATTTTCATAAAGTTTATTTACAAAAAATTTGGATAGTGATAAAAAAATTACCCTGTATAACACTTTTATAAGGGCGACGTCAAATGCAACATTACGTACAGTTTGATGTGCTGTCGTGTGTATTTGTTTTGAACTCCTACAACATAGCCTTGTGTTAAATTATTTGCATATTAATATAATCATTAACATATTAATAAAGGTTCTAATATGACAAAAGTGTACACAGCTTTTATGATACAAAATATGGCGTCAGTGTCAAGCCAATCGAAAGGGACGAATTTGAACGAATGATGCGAATAATTCACGTTAATATACATCTAAATAGTATAAAAAGGTGAAACTGACTGACTGACTGACTGACATATCAACGCACAGCCTAAACGGCTAAACGTAGGCACTTGAAATTTGGAAGAGACGTAGCTTAGGTACCGTAGAGGTGCACTAAGAAAGGAACTCCTGAAATTCCCACGGGAACGGGAATTAGCTGGAAAATCCTTTTGTATGAAAATTCTAAACCGCTTAAGTTAGACGCTTGAAATATGGCATGCAGGTACCTTAGTAAACTTAAAGCTTAGTTGCGACAGGATATTGCAAAATTCCCACGGGAACGGGAGTTAGCGGGAAAAAACTTCACGCGGTTCCCGAAGTTCACGTGGGCGAAGCCGCGGGCGGAAAGCTAGTATTTAATAAAATATTTTGTTGAAAACCGGTTTTACAAATTCATCGACCATCAAACTATAATCGCATACTCAATCATTGTTTTCTTGGTGGTCTGGAACCCACTGCTGGGCAAAGGCTTCTCTATATATTCTTTGTTCACAAGTCCGTCTCACCATCTTTTCCGTGGTCGACCTCGTCTTCTTTTTATGCCTGACACCTAGTCGGAGACTTTCTTAGCGCACAACTCACTCAGCATATGAGCTAAATGACCAGCCCAGTTCCACTTCAAGTAAGTGGCATTTTCTGTCATGTCTGCGATTTGGGTTTCTAAACGTGGCGTTGTCATGCTTACCTTAATTTTTTTTTTTATAACACTCAAAGGCCCATACTAAGGTTTTCCCTTGTGTCGTGGGTCCCTTGGAACACACATAAAGACAAACACAAACACCCATGACCCGAGAACAAACATCTGCTTTTTACACAAATGTTTGCCCCGACTGGGGATCGAACCCAGGACCGCCGATCAAGAGGCAGCGTCACTACCACTCGACCAAACTGGCCGACCGACTATGTTCGACTGTATGTATTTTTTTATGTATGTTCACCGATTTCTCCGCCAATTACTGACCGATTTTCAAATTTTTTTTTTTAAATCTTTATGTTTCCCTTGGGAAGTAATGACATAGCACTAGCACCGGCTTCAAGAATTCTATAGACACCAAATATAAATTGGATTTACTAGACAGCTGTCACCAAAAAATCACAAACTCTTTTATGGGTCAATGTATATGTAAGGACCAGCTGCATAGCTAGCACGGCCCGCGACAAACTCGCGCGTCACACTACTTCAATGGAACTAAAATTTCACTTTAATTGCACGAAGGGACTGCGCAAAGTCGCCCTCTGGCATTGTCATTACGACACTTTTTTTGACTGCGTTATTTTCACGTTGTGCTTGAGTGGTTGCTCAAACAATAGTTGACGATAATCATTTTATTATATTTTATAAGTAATTGTATGCTGTTTTTCTCCAAAAACGAATTTTGCCGAGAGGAAAAAGTAGAATAGAAGCACTGTAATATAATGACTAATGACATACCCCTGCATGATATATCTTCTCAGAATGTCGCATTTGCGATGCTCCATCAACCATTCGATACTCGATATTCTCGTGTGTGGCGAATCGAGATCGAGATAGCGAATACATTTGTCATTTGGCCGAAAATAGGCTTGAGAAAGGATTTTTTGGGGAAATTAGAATTGAATAAATGTTTCGATGTAAATAATGGCGAAAGTAGCGGAGATCTACAAAGAAATTGTTTTGTAAAGGTGCCTTTTTTAAGGCTTGGAACGTTTATAGATCTCTTTTTACCCGACTGCCAAGGAAGGGTTATGTTTTTCGCGCGTATCTTGTATGTATGTATGTTTGTAAATTTCTTTATTACCTCGTATCTTCCAAACGGCTGAATGGATTTCGACAATTAAGGTATCGTTTGATTCGTCTTAAACACCCGAATGTTCTTAGGTAGGTGATTTAAAAAAAAATAATATGGCGGAGTTTTGGCACCAAATTGTAAGTTCTTAATTTATTTTTTCTCGCCAATATCATCGAATGGGATGTCATAGGATAGCTTTTTAAAAGATAGAAGGGGTTTACTAATAACGTTTTTCAATTCAGCACTCCGTTTGCGAAACATTAATTTTTAAAGTGAAATTTTTTGTCAAACTCGAGTCCCCCCTCTCTACCAGCCAAACTGCTGTTTCTAAAAATTCTCGATGGTAGAATATACGACGAAATTAAAAGGAACACTATCACAGATAAGTTGACCCTTCAAGTTAACGAATAATGGTCGACCAAGTGCCAAACATTGTTGGGATTAATAAGAATAATATATTTATTAATATTAGATCCTTGGTACTACAGAGCTGAAATTTGGCATGGTTATACATATCAATTGCGCCGACATAAAATGTTGGGAAAAAATGTTTTTCGGGTGTCTCCCATACACATGAAAGGGCGACGAACTTTTTTTCTCGAAAATATCATCGAATTGGCTGACATAGGATAGCTTTTTAGAGTTCCGTAGTAATCTACAAACCCTTTTAGTTTCGCCATATCCGTCTGTCCGCGGGTTTCCTAAGAAACCCTTGGTACTACAGAGCTGCAATTTGGCATGGTCATATATATAAACTACCCCGTCAGAACTGTAGGGTAAAATCTTAGAAAAAAAAATTTCGGGTGTCTCCCATAGACGTGAAAGGGCTATGATTTTTTTTTCTCGCCAATATCATCAAATAGGGTGTCATAGGACAGCTTTTTAAAAGACAGAAGGGGTTTACTAAGAACATTTTTCGATTCAGAACTCCGTTTGCGAAACATAAATTTTTAAAGTGAACATTTTGTCAAACACAGGGGTCCCCCCCTTCTAACAGCTAAACGGTTAATTTTAAAAATGTGAAAAAATTCACAGTAGTACAGCGAAATTAAAAGAAAAACTATTACACATAAGATGGCTCTTCATGTTTGCGAATAATAGTCGACCGAGTGCCAAACTTAGTTGGGATTAATAAGAATATTATATTTACTAATATTAGATCCTTGGTACTAGAAAGCTTAAATTTGGCATGGTCATACATATTGATTGTGCCAACAGATTGAAAAAATAAGATTTAGTAAAAAAAAAGTTTTCGGATGTTTCCCATACACGTGAAAGGGCAATGGTTTTTTTTCTCGCCGATATCAACGAGTGAGATATCATAGGATAGCTTTTTAAACGTTTCACGCTAACAGTGAGGCGAGCCAAAAGCGAAGCTGTAACACATTGACATGTCAGAAGTCGTTTAATAGGTTTTTGGGGGTGCTAATTACGAAAATAACATCAAAATTATACACAATCACCACACGACCTGCTTTAGCAGCAGCTCGATATTATTATATTATTCCTAACAATAATATTATAGCAAAAAAAAAAAATTTGCGCTCGCTTCGCTCGCGCATTCAATACTTTCATTCTGTTATAATTAGGCCAAACTACAGTTATTTCTGAAACTACAAACTTTTTAATAATTTTTTTTTATACTATAGTATTTGGTGATTTTAACATCGACTATGACAATATGCTCTTAGAATTAAGAAGCCAGCTGCATATTTGAACCATGCTGCCACGAAACCCTACAATGCGCGTGGCCCGACACGCTCTTGGTCGATTTTTTAAAGATAGTAGGGGCTTACTAATAACGTTTTTCGATTCAGCACTCCTTTTTCAAAACATAAATTTTTAAAGTGAAAATTTTTGTCAAACACAAGTGTCTCCCCCCTCTACCAGCTAAACTGTTGTTGTTAAAATGTGGATAAATTCACGGTGGTAGAATATGCGACGAAATTTAAAGGAAAACTATCACAGATAAATTGGCCCTTCAAGTTAACGAGTAATAGTCGACTCAGTGCCAAACATTGATTGGATATAAAGATTATTATGTATTTACTAATAGTAGATCCTTGGTACTACAGAACTGAAATTTGGCATGCTCAATGCTCATATTCATCCCACAGAAGCATAAAATAAAAACTTGGAAAAAGTTTTTTTTTCTGGCGTCTCCCATACACGTGAAAGGGTTATGTATTTTTTACTCGCCAATACAAGGTTCCACGTTAAAAGTAAGGCGGGGCGAAAGCCAAGCTTTAATATATTGACATAGGTGTCGTTTTTGAGTGCTTATTACGAAAATGACATCAAAATTATAATTCAAAATGTTCGTGAAATTAAAAAATTCAAAAAACAAACAAAAGTATTTTTATTTGTAAAAAATGCCTACTTTACATTACAACAATTACAACAGAAAACTCGCGCGGCACGCCACTCGACTGACGACGGTACGATTTCACCTTGATCGCGTGAGGGCCCTGCGCAAAGGCTTGGTCGCCCTTTGCCTTTGTCAATGTTGACATTTTGACATAGGACCGCGGCGCATGCGCGCAGAAATATCGTGCTCGAGCTTTAGTTGACGTCGCTGGAACTAAGTAATGTTCTGTTATTCAAATATTTCTTAATAGGTATTTGGAGATTTTGACGACGACTATAACCATAACGATAGTATAACACTTTTAAATTAATACGTAATGTTAACGATTTTTATACAAACGTTTGTATCCACGCGAGGTGGTTCTTAAACTATACGAGGTGGTTCATGTAAGGCTCGTTTTATTAGACGTTATTAGCGGTTTACTGCTACGGAACCCTATAATGCGCGTAGCCCGACACGGTCTTGGCCGGTTTTTGTTTTGTTTGATACACTATCACTATCAATAATCCTACATCTTGTCCGATTTACATAGGTCATAAAAGTAGGTACACGTTTTCGTTCAGAAAAGTGTGCCGGAACACTAAAAAGTCTAAAATAAAATAAATTATTTAAAAAACAAAAAACCCGACTGCAAAAACATCAACAGATAAGTAACGCACTAAAAAGAACGAAACAAGATTGAGAAAACAAACTACTAAAACTAAAACCCAATAAACTCTACTATGGTTTAACAGACTGAATTATGAGTTGAAAGCCTAAGTTACCTAAATAATTTACATTATGTTTGGTAGCAGGCGGGACCCATTCGCTAATTATAAACCGAAAGAAAAATAATGGGTCCCGCCTAGTGCCAAACATAATGTAAATTATTTAGGTAACTTAGGCTTTCAACTCATAATTCAGTCTGTTAAACCATAGTAGAGTTTATTGGGTTTTAGTTTTAGTAGTTTGTTTTTTATGGAATCATCTAAGGGGGATAACCTTAAAATTAAAAATGTTGTATCAACTCCGACGTTCGATTGCTTATCTATATCTATATCTATCTACACATATTATAAAGAGGAAAGATTTGATTGTTTGTTTGCATCGAAAAGGCTCCAAAACTACTGGACCGATTTGAAAAATTCTTTCAGCATTAGAATCCTACATTATCCGGGATGGACATAGGGTACATGATTTTCCCGAATTCCCACGGGAACGAAGTCCCGCGCGGGAAGCTAGTAACTTATAAACAGCTAACCAATTCTGATCAAATATAGGTAAGAATCATCTCGATTAAATCAGCTTTCAAAAAAAAAAACTGCACCAAAATCGGTCCATTCTTAGGAGCTACGATGCCACAGACAGACACAGATACATAGATACACACACACACGTCAAACTTATAACATCCCTCTTTTTATAAGATCTTTGACTCCTATTATTTAGATTTGTGAACAATTGTTAGTTGTGATTAATACTTGTAGTGAAAAATATAAAGTAACTAGCTGTCCGCCCCTGGGAATTGTCCGGGTGGATTTTCATTTTTTTAAAATATAAACCTGGTCGTGACAATAATAAACACAACAAAAAAAGAATCATCCAATTCGGTCCAGCAGTTCTCGAGTTTTGCGCTTACCAACAGATTTAGTGATTCATTTTTATATTTAAGACTAACGTAATTTTTACGCCATAGTAATTGGCAGAGCATGATGGAAACCAATTTTGTAAACCTTTACTTACTTACTTCTTACTCCACTTACTCCACTTCTTACTTACTCCACGTTTCTAGCAAATGAATACATTTCATTTAATAGTTTTGTTACTTACGAGTATCTTAATAAAACAAAGTCGTGTTTGTTCGAACACTTATAACTCGAGAACGGCTGTACCGATTTTCATGGTTTTTGATTTTTTGTAATTGTATGTATCCCAAATAGAGTAATCTACTATATAAAAATAAGTCGGGTTTTCCTTCCTGACGCTATAACTCCAGAACGCACGAACCGATTTCCACGGTTTTGCATTCGTTGGAAAGGTCTCGGGCTCCGTGAGGTTTATAGGATACTTTTTATTTAAAAAAAAATGAGGACGCGGGCGGAGCCGCGGGCGGAAAGCTAGTAACTATTAAAAACATTGGAAAATTGTCAAAAAATTCCCACGGGAACGAAGTCCCGGGCGAAAAGCTAGTACGAGTATATAGGCGAGAAAATAATACAGGTGTTACATTTCAAAGTCAATGCATTTATTATTCAGATATTTTGTGACAGGGACTTCTGTTTAATATTCTAGTCTAGACTAAAAGCTTTTAGCAAATCAAAAATTAAGTGCCCTTCTATTTGTCACTTAAGATAATTTAATTTACACTTATGGGTCTTAATCAGACGCATTTTAAATCAAGATATTTAAATCTACTAGAGGAGCGTCAGACATAATAACTCTAAACTAAAATAAAAATTATTGCCACAAATTGAAAACTGAAATGGCTTAACCAGATTCCAAATAAAAATAAACCGCATCAAGATTGGTCCATTCGTTCAAGGGCTACAATGCCGCAGACAGACATACAGATAAAAACGGGCCACTGTACTGGCTACCAAGCCTTTTCAGGTATACTGTTGAAAACAGCGAGTCGGACGCAAGATTTTTGCTGTATCGTGAGCAAAAGGCACACTCATCATCACTAAAAATCATCCTTTAGTAGCTAAATGAAAGTTTAGCTAAGAGTCCTCCAATGTGTGTCAAATGGCGTGAAGTACCTATAGACTAGGGCTGAAGCCTTTGAAAATGGTAAAAAGCAAAAAAAATATATAGTAGGATGAAACCCATTGGAAAAGAAAGAGAACATAACAAAAATTAAAGGAAAAATAATCACCTCCTTAAGGGTAAAAAATTTATCTCGATTTCCGTCAAAAACTACAAGTTTTATGAAAAAAGTTAGAAAGATAAGTTGTAGGTAATAAAAATATCTACAACTTTTGTATTTACATTTTTTATCATAACCTCAAAATTTATGCGAATAATTAAAATAACCAAGTTTTTGGTTTTTTATTTTTATCTTTTACAAAACTATTTTTAGTTTTGTAACACACTGTAATTTTTTGATTTAAAATATTTATTTTTTCATCTTATTCTGATTTAATATCAAAAAAGGTCCCTAATTTTCAATCGAAAATTCTCGTGTCAAAATTTCAGCATTTAAAAAAAAGTCGGTGGGATTTTTGTTCGTTGAAATCTCTACTTTCTGATGGTGTGAAAAAATAAATACAGTACTATGGTAAATGTTCTCAAAAAATGCAAAGAAACGAAAAAAACATATAATGTAGTTTAAGGCGACTACGGCACCCGATAAAGGCAGCACACATAAGAATAGTGCCATCTCCGTCTCTCAACAGGCCTGGGCCGACAGTGCGAACAGTGTCGATACACGAAGTTTACGGAATATGAAAGCGTGCATGCGTAAAAACATGTTCGAAAGTTAGAAAAATGAGATTTATGGAAAGGTAACAGCTTAAATTGAAAAATGCGTTAACTACTTATCGAGAGTGTTCCATCACGAACATTTTGACAGCAAATTCAAGTTCCTGTGTGCATTTTACTATCGTTTTTACAGCTTAAAAGATACACAATATTGGGTATTTAGAAGTGACTTTGTGAGCTTTTTCTATCAAATCAAAAGTGCTGAGTCATGTTTTCAGCAAACTACTTATCTAGTTATGTCCTGAATATTTTTCTTCAATTTTTGGTGAAGGGGTAGAGTGTGAAGCACTGGTACCTACTTGGGATAAAATCACAACTCCGTAATAACTGTTCACAACTGTTTATTGCTCTACCAAACACAATGTTCACCAATTAATTATTTAGTAATACAAATATAAACGCAGTGACATACTCTTTGTACAAATAGTCACTTATTTCTAAGTCTGAGAGACGTGTGGAGCGCGTGAAGGCCGCGAGAAGAAGAAGGAAGCGTGTGAATGGAAAAGTGTAGAATGAGCGAAGAAAGAGTGAGACAGATAGAGCAGAGGAGAAAGAACGAGATATGCTCGTTTGCATTAGTGGCACTGAATTGTGGCGCGTTTAGACGCCACAAATTTAATGCAGTGCGTCATGCTTATCTACGCATCATAAAATCGTAATTTAGGTGCTATAGTCGCCTTAAGAACGACAGGAAGCTCTGCCTACGCTAACAGGGATTATAAACGTGAGTGCTTAGAAGATTTTATGTCTCTGGGTAAAACCTTTGGCAGGTAAGGTAACAGTTATCAAAATAACAAAGCAACCCGGCGCAAACGTTACATAAAATGTATTTAATATAATTTCCATTTCACCGCCATCTTTGCCATTCACATAATGCCTCGAAAAAAACTGCCTCTGAAAATGTGTTTAAACAAATAAATTGTCGCCTCTTGCCTCTCGTTTGCCGCCAAAACAGGCTTTTCAGAGTTTTTATACAGGGTGTAAGGAACAGGTTAGCAAAAATGAAACTATGAACTCATACCATCATCCTGAATGATTTTCCAGTGGAATTTTCCCCAGGAAAATATTCAATGCTGTCTTCATGTTTTTTAATGTTTTCTACTTTAAAATTAAATAATTTATGGTAAAACACGAAACCAGTTAAAACCTAAAACACGGTAACGAAACCAGTTAAAACAAACCAGTTAAAACAGGGTAAAACACGAAAACCAGCAACGGACATCACATTCTGACAGCGGCGCAGTGCGGGAGGACCGCGCGCGGGGCGCAGTTTCACGGTACATTGCGTAGCGCCAAAGTAGGCAAATAACGAGAACTCCTTCACTTGACGTTTCCGGGAAAAAAACTTATAGGTAGTCGAATATACACACATCAACAAAGTCTAAGCAACACGCACGATTTTTCATACAACAGAGGCCTCTTTGAGAAGCTTTGAAAAGTATTTAAGACACGTATTTTTAATAAAATCTTTAGTGTGACCAAGTTCTATGCCTGAATTTTCAATCCCTATAAATGAACTTTATTTAGCTTGAAATTTTTGGAAAAGAGGGAAAAATAAAAATGAAAACGCAGTTTTTCTTTGCTTTTAGTATGGAAATGGTGAAATTAAATTTTAATTTTCGTCTCTTTTTCACAAACTTCAAGCTAAATAAAGTTCATTTATAGGGATTGAAAATTCAGGTATAGAACTTGGTCACACTAAAGATTTTATTAAAAATACGTGTCTTAAATACTTTTCAAAGCTTCTCAAAGAGGCCTCTGTTGTATGAAAAATCGTGCGTGTTGCTTAGACTTTGTTGAGTAGTGTAGTTATTGTTAGATTCCACCATTTAATTATTTGCTAAGTTGTCCATTACACCCTGTATAAAGTTCCTTTGGAGTAATATACTCGGGTTAACATAATAAAGGGGTACTTTTTGCACAGTCACAAATTTTCGTACCCGTCGTAGGGTGCGTTGGAAAATGGCGTAACTTAGTTAAATGCTGTTTGCTGAGCTGAACCTTTTCCTGAGTGTATTGTGGAGGGTTAACGGTAACTTTACTTGGTGTAATTTTTGAGAATTTCCGTGTAATAACCCATAACTATACAACGTGTTTCAAAAAAACCCAAAAAAAAGATAATTCAAAATTAATTAAAATTTAGCTTATTGCTTAAAATTAGCTTATTGCTCTATGACAAGTAGTATATTAATTTTCTGAAACTTTCATTTTGAAAGATGTCAAACCGTGCAATTGATTACTAGAGTTGCGACTATTTCACTTTTAAAATTAAATTATGGAATTTCTTTTTTTTGGGTTTTTTTTTGAAACACCTTGCATAAACAAAGGTTGTTATAAACTAAATTTCCTCCCGGGACTTCATGGGAATATGGGAAAATTATGTATTCGAAATGTTATCTCAATTTTCAAGATATATTACTGAAAAGTTTCATCAAAATCCATTTAGTAGTTTTTGCGTAAGGGAGTGACAAATATCCACCCATTCTTACAAACTTTCACATATTTTATGATATTACTAGGAAGAGCAAGTGTGTTTGTTTGTCTGTTCTATTGTTATTATTATTACAAGCTCCATTAATATTACTGGAAGGCAAAGACCTCCATTATATTCTTTTTTTTTTAATTGCAAATGAAGACCTTTTAAAAATTCCTAAGTAATAAATTGATCTTGTGTTGAGTAATTTTTTTATTTGGAAATGAAAATTTCACCGCAGCATTGCAAAACTTGACATTATTACGGTGAAATATACATCTAAATATATAAAAGGAGAAACTGACTGACTGACTGACTGACATATCAACGCACAGCCTAAACGGCTAAACGTAGGCACTTGAAATTTGGAAGGGACGTAGCTTAGGTACCGTAGAGGTGCACTAAGAAAGGAATTCCCGAAATTCCCACGGGAACGGGAATTAGCGGGAAAATCCTCTTGTATGAAAAATCTAAACCGCTTAAGTTAGACGCTTGAAATTTGGCATGCAGGTACCTTAGTAAACTTAAAGCTTAGTTGCAACAGGATATTGCAAAATTCCCACGGGAACGGGAGTTAGCGGGAAAAAACTTTTGTATGTAAAAATCTAAATCTTACACTAAATCAATGAACCGTCAATAAAGTGTAATCTGTTCAAAAGAAAAAATTAACACGCAAACGTAGTTGCGGGCATCAGCTAGCAAATTTATATGGGCCTTGTTGTCTAATTTATTTATATAAATAAATAAATTAGGCTTCACACTTTAAGAGAAGTTTACCACAACGCACACCATCAAGTTAACAATAGGGATGTTGACAGTATTTGATTTTATGAATTTTTGTATGTGAAACAAAAAATAATGCTAAAAATATAATAATATCCGGAAACAGCATTAAACTGGTTTATAAATGAACAGGTTATTGGCATTTATATTATCGTAAGGACTAAGCTATCTCGTTTTGTGGGGAGAGCTAGCTATCTCGTTTTTACCTACGCAAACAAATGGCAGTGACGTCACAATACTGTAAGTGCATCTCTTTTTCGTTGTTTGTCAGTTTCCCCTTTATTGAAATTTAATAGCTTGTAACTTTTTTATTTCTCAATAGTTTTCAAAAATTATTTCGGTTTTGGGTTTTGAATTCAGTTCCTTTTTAAGATAAACAATTTAAAAAAATTAGTCAACATCCCTAATATGTTTAAAAATTTATAGAATGTAAATAAGATTGCTTAATATCTTCGGCCTGTAATTATATTAATTTTTAACCCCCAACTAAAAAGAGGGGTGTTATAAGTTTGATGTGTGTATCTGTGTGTCTGAATGTGGCATTGTAGCTCGTAAACGAATAGACCGATTTCGATGCTATTTTTTTGTAATCGTGATGGTTCTAGTTTGATCAAAATTGGTTCAGCCGTTCTAAACTTATAAGCAATCCAATGTTGGAGGTGATATACTATTTAAAATATTAGAGTATAATACCAAAAACTGTCTTACAGCTTTTCCACTGACGCCCACGACCCCTCGCCAAGTTAGGTCAACTCTGTTTTTGTGGGTTCCGTATGTAATGTACCCGTCGCTTTGCAGGAAATGACACGTTTTTTTTTACAACCTTTTCCAAAAAAATGGGGTGTATATTATTTTATAATGAGGTCACGAGGCCATTTGGCGGTTTAAAAACTCTGACAGCAGGGTTAGTCAAGTTCGCCACATATATGACTACTAGCTTTCCACCCGGGACTTCGTTCCTGTAGGAATTGAGGAAAATTTGTAGCCTATGTATTAATTCAGGGTATCAGCTACCTCCATACCCAATTTTATCAAAGTTGGTCCAGCCGTTTGAGCGTGAAAGAGTAACAAACATCCATACATACAAACTTTCGCGTTTATAATATTAATAGCTTTCTGCCCGTGGCTCCGCTCGCGTGGACTACAGGTTATATCGTGTCCAACTTTGGGATGAAATGTAGCCATGTCATTCCTCAAGGTCTAATCTATCTCTATATACCAGATTTGATCAAAATCGGTTTGGTAGTTTATGCGTAAAGCGTAACAAACAAACAAACCTACATTCACATTTTTAATATTAGAAAGGATATATACCAAAACGATAAGAATAAGAACGGAAGTACAGAGGCCAGCGCATCAGATTACTCCATTTTCATTGCAAAACCACTCTTATTACAGCTGCACAGAGTGCGCGCGTGTGGTAACCTGAGTTGCGGCCGTCTTTTGAACGTTTGAATCGTATTTTTTATTATTTAATATTGACATTTATTTTAATTTACCTATTTTATTTTAATAACGTTTTATTATTATTATGTTTTTTTTTGTGACGATCATAACTTAAGCTGAACTGACTACAGTAGAGCCGAATCCTAAAGTTACGTATGATGAGCATTTCAAATGATATTAATATTAGGAAACATTTTTTTTAGTTTAGAGTTATGATAATGTATATCTTTTATGTATATTAAAAAGCGGCGCTACCCAACTGACAGCCTTTACAACATGTGTAAATTGCTCTCTGTTAGGAAACTTTACTTGCTACACTTAATCCTAAAGACACATAAAACCTTAAATTTTGACCCTCACGTCCTAAGTAAAAGAGGAAGGCGTAATGTAATAGCTACTCATGCAACTAGAACTGTCTTTGCATGGACCCAATATAAAATAAGATCTGTTTATATATACAATAAGGTAAATAAACAATTAAATATATATGCCAAGTCCCTTCACGATTGTAAGAATACTTTAATCCCCTGGTTAATGCAGTTAAACTACGAAACCTGTGAGAGTTATTTAGAGTCAGAGATATAAATTCTTCCAATAATAAATACAGGCACATAAAACATCTGTTATAGTAGGTATATGCAATACACAGTTAGTGGAGGCTACTGCGGTAGCTCCGTGCTGGCCGCAGTAGTTCCTCCGATCCCAAGACAGTGTCGCAGGGCTAACTTAATAACTCATTCTACTGCCTGCTATTATCGACCTCAATACTGTGACTATTTCCGTGGATGCACACACACAGCCAAAAACACACACACACACACACATATACACACACACACACACACACACATACACATACAGACACATCATTAGTCTAGGTACTTTAAGTTTCCTTGAAAGTTTGTTTGGTTGAGTTTAGTTAGTTAAGTTTATTTGTCTGTTACTATAAGTTGTTATGGAAGAGCGGAGTCTCCTGGTACAGGCACATTACTTGCTTAAAAGGAGGCTCCATCCACTGAGCTACCTACAATACTCTGTAAACGAAAATAAACTATTTTTCATTTTTTCATTTTTCATCTTTAGTTTGTAATTAATTAGGGAGATATGGTATTATTGAATTTTGATTTGAAAAGTTGACGATGTAACAAGGTTATAGCGACCTGTGGTTGAGCTGTCATACGTAACTTTAGGATTCAGCTCTACTGTAATTAATTTAATTTGTATGCTTTGTTATGAAATAACTATATCTAATCTAATCTAATCTAACATACTTACATATATATGTTCATGTCTATAATCCCTATCGGGGATTATGGTTCTAGAACCACTTGATGCCACAATTGACATTAATTCTGAAACGAGGAAACGAAATATTTAGTAGATAACTAGTATTTTTTGCAGACTACAATGCCTATTAGCAGATAACCATGAACGAAAATGTCACTCATTTATTTAGATGATGTTCTGGTTAGTAGATTTTTTTTTGTTTTTGTTGATTTTGTTAAAAGCGCTGGATCATTTTCGATATAATGTATATGGGACCACATCTGGAGTATACTGTTTCGAACAAAAATCGGTCCATAATTGGCGGAGAAATCGGATACATACAGTCGAACATAGAACCTTCTCCTTTTTTAAAGTTGGTAAAAATATGAACGTAATTAGTCACTGTTAACGACCTAAATTAATTTAATTAAATATTAACGTTTAATTTCAACGAATCTGTACTGAGTACTTTTCTTCATCCATACTAATATTATAAATGCGAAAGTAACTCTGTCTGTCTATCTGTCCGTCTTTCACACCTAAACTACTGAACCGATTTTGATGAAATTTGGTATAGAGATAGATTAGAGCCTGAGAAAGGACATAGGCTACATTTTATCCCACAGTTGGGCACGATATAACCTGTAGTCCCCGCGGGCGGAGCCGTGGGCGGAAAGATAGTCTTTTATAATGCGCACCGCTAAGGAAAGGAGTTCTCTACCAGCGTCTCTGTATTTCCGTAGGTACTGTGGTATGCAGACCTTCACGGAGGATCGGGCATAACGCAACTGCTTTCTCATTCGGTCATTTCGAAGAAGATGATTCGAATATCAATTTCAAAGGTTTGAAATGGTATTCGATGTCAAGATTCGAAATGATTGAAGATCTAGTCTTGCGCCATTCATTGATTATTGTGAATTCATTGTAGTGAGCTCGCGGAATAAGTTGTTAAATACGTTCGTAGGCGTGCAAATAGCACTTAAATAAGCATTGCTAAACTCTGTAAACCGAGAAAGTGGAGGATAGTGAAATAAAAATTGTAACGGATGTGCAGATTTTGATTATAACCATATACAGAAGAGGAATCAAGTCTTTTAATTGAACGCCCCCAAGAAACACCGTTACAGTACCTATTCATTGAACCCGAATCCCTTTAAAGTTTAAAGTTCGAGAGAATAGGCATCTTCTTCATGAGCTTGTTACACCTTCGCCCCTGGGCTAGATTGTAGTCAAGAGCGAAACCATTCGTTATAAAAAAAAATAAAACTTTTTTTATTATTATAAGATGGGTTAACTCTTGACCTCAATCTTGACCAAGGTCATAGATGAGGTCGACGATAGAGCGAGTTAACCCCGAAAATGCCTATTAGGCACTGGTACTCCTACGCACCGACGGAACACAGCAAGCTGTTTGGCGTCGGACTTCAGTAGGAGGGTGGTCGCGAACCAGACGGCCCTTTACAGAGCCTACCACACCGCATGAGACCATAAGACGACACCTCAGATTCAGAAAAAAATGAAGTGTCGTTGCTTGGGATGGATTACTAGAAGGCAGGTCTCATTTGTGTTTCCTTAGTCACCTCTTACGACACCCACGGAAAGAGATGGGGTAGTGTTATTCTAAACCGATCACCACACGGTACAAACTTAGTTTCTCAGGTTAGAGGAGAGGACCAATCTTCATTACCTTCACAAATATACAGAAGATCTTGATTAAATATAAGTAAAGGTCCTGAACCGCGACAGTCATTAAGGTCGCCCTGTAATAGTCAAGATGTCTGTTAATCTTTCCTCGACAACATTTGTTCAAGTGACAGCAAGTAATTATTTTGTAGAATCAGTCGAGCAAATTTGCACAGGACCAAATTAATGAGGAGTCTGGAATTCGACGTGAGAAGTGAGGTAACGTGGGTTGGGAGATAAGAGATAGCGGAAGGGAGTAACACATGAATTGAGATTCTTTTCCTTTCATTTCTTTCATTTGCCTTGTGGTGATCGGTTGAGAATAACATCACCCCATTTCTTTCCGTCGGTGTCGTAAGAGGCGACTAAGGAAACACAAATGAGACCTGCCTCCTATTAATCCAGCCCAGGCAACAACACCTCAATTTGTTCTGAATCTGAGGTGGCGTCCTACGGTCTCATGCGGTGTGGTAGGCTTTGTGAAGGGCTATCTGGTTCGCAACCACCCTCCTACCGAAGTCTGACGCCAAACAGCTTGCTGTGTTCCGTCGCTGCGTAAGAGTACCAGTGCCTTAATTGGCATTTTCTGGGTTAACTCGCTCCATCTTCGACCTCATCTATGACCTGTGTCAAGATTGAGATCAAGAGTTATTGATGTCAAGGTAATCTTATAATAAAAAATAAAAAAAATATCGTGAAGGCACAATCAAGTATATGGCGAACTTGACTAACTCGACAACAACCGAGACTGGCAGCTAAACTGCCTTCTGAAGCACGGAAACGCTCGTGATACGTTGTGTGCGTCTGTGTACGTAGCTTTATTTCACTGATCGGTTGAGATCAGCAAGCGTGACTAGGCTACAACGCTACAAGCGCTTCATGGATTGAAATCAGTAGAATAAGAGTCAAATAGTCCGTTAAATCCTCGTGGTCAAACTGATGTGCCAAATTGACTTGACCACCACGAATTTTGATATTCTTCGTGGTCAAACTATTGGCTACAATCTCTTTTGACATACTGTATATCACGCTGCCATATTGCACAGGCTAAAATAAAACTATAAGAAATTTCTTTTCCAAAAACAAAACTCAAAAAAAAAATATAGCGAATTCGAATCCTTCCCACGGGATTGCTACATCCTCGATTATATATTGACATCTCTACCCATGGTCATGAGAAACAAAAAAATTTTTTTTGGTTGAGTATTTCTAATAACTTAGTTTGAGAGAGTTGTTCAGTTTCATGGGATCATCTACTAAAGTTCTGCAAAATTTTATATAAATTTGAAGTCACCCCATTTACAAAGGCTTACAATACAATCCGCTGCCTTTCAAACTTCACACCATCACCATTTCCCGGGTCAGTTTTACCGAATTTCGTATTCACCAAACTCACAGAAGTGTTACTTAGTTTGCAAGTGAGTTTGGTATGTTCGTGTCGACTTCGACATCCATACCTTGTAGTCATTAAGAATGCAAATGTCTTCGTGTAGTTCATTACGCGTGTAGGGGATTCGGCAGGTAGGTTTTCAAGTTGACGATCTGGGCTTCTATTCCACTACTCAATGGCGTTTCAATGGCGATAGAATGACAATTAATAATTTTTGGGAAAAGAAAATATTCAGCGCAAATGTGACTCCTACCCACGACCCCAAGATTAAATCTCCTGGTGCTCAACCAACTGAGCTATCGACAACAACCGACTTCAAGTCAAGCGGCGAAATTTATCTTTCCCTTGCTAAGCACATTACGTTGTCGTGCGTGTATAGTAGCGCCATACTGTTTATCGTACGGAGAACAACAGACTCATACCACTTATTTGAAGTAGATTGGAGCACCAGGAGATCAAACAAGGGCCTTCAAGTCAAGCGGCGAAATTTCTCTTTCCTTGCTAAGCACATTATGTCGTCGTGCGTGTAGAGTAGCGCCATACTGTTTATCGTACGGAGAACAACAGACTCATACCACTTATTTGAAGTAGATTGGAGCACCAGGAGATCTAAACAAGGGCCTTCAAGTCAAGCGGCGAAATTTATCTTTACCTTGCTAAGCACATTACGTCGTCGTGCGTGTATAGTAGCGCCATACTGTTTATCGTACGGAGAACAACAGACTTATACCACCTATTTGAAGTAGATTGGAGCACCAGGAGATCTAAACAAGGGCCTTCAAGTCAAGCGGCGAAATTTATCTTTACCTTGCTAAGCACATTACGTCGTCGTGCGTGTATAGTAGCGCCATACTGTTTATCGTACGGAGAACAACAGACTTATACCACCTATTTGAAGTAGATTGGAGCACCAGGAGATCTAAACAAGGGCCTTCAAGTCAAGCGGCGAAATTTCTCTTTCCTTGCTAAGCACATTATGTCGTCGTGCGTGTAGGGTAGCGCCATACTGTTTATCGTACGGACAACAACAGAGTCATACCACTTATTCGAAGAGTAGATTGGAGCACCAGGAGATTTAAACAAGGGCGAAACCAGGTCAGTAGGGTAGAGTACCCGGAGATCTAATCCTGGGGTCGTAGGTTCAAGTCCTATTCGCGCTGAATATTTTTCCTTCCCAAAAATTATTTGTAGATATATCTCACGATGGTAAGCGTTTTAGTAATAATAAATTTTATGGACAATGGTTACCAGTGACAGCGCCGCGACAACACCCTCGCGCAATCAAAGTGAAGTTTAAGCGTGAGCCGAGCGCGAGTTTGTCGTTATCGTGCTAGAGCTGCAGATGAAGTGGTTACTATTATTATTCCCGCGCCGTTGAGATGTCATTTGTTAGTGGAATAGGCTCTCCTGTTGTTAGAAAGGTAGGTATGTGAAATGTGAAACATTTGGTTAAGCTTCCTTGATGTGATGGATGATTTTAATGTGTGGTGATATTTGGCTGAATGTGTGTGGGTTCTGATACTGTAGTGATCGGTTGAGAAAAACACCAACCCGCTGCTTTCCGTGGGTGTCGCAAGAACAAAAACAAGTTGGTAACTTGTCCAGCGGTGGGATCTATAAGCAACGAATAAAACCCGTCAGTTTCCTTCAATAACTGAAGTTAAGCTCCTTACAATGCCAACATTAATACCAGAAAGTTACACAAGTCATATATTTCATGATGTTAATTTCCTGTCACAACAAACTAACACGCTATCTGGTCCTAGTTAGTTAACCAATTAGATTTATGACCTTTGTGTAGTAGAATCACTTCAGAATAATAGGTTTTATGAAATATACAATTTTCAATGGTGTTTACCATTACATCGTAGAGCGTCGGTGGTCTAACGGCTAGTGAGTCGGACTCGTAAGCGTGAGGTACCGAGTTCGATCCCCAGTGCCTCCATGTACAGAGGCCAGCGCACCAGGATACTCTATTTTCATTACAAAACCGCTCTTATCACAACAGCACAGACTGCACGCGTGTGGTAACCTTAGTTGCAGCCGTCCGTACCATGACTCGTTTTCAGAGACTGAATGTGTAACCATAATCCAATCCGGTCAGGTTCCCCTGTTAGCAGGGTCACGGAGGTCAGATCCACGAACCCTGGATCGTGGTCAAGCGTACCCCGAATGAGAGGCGGGACTAACGCTAGGAAGAAACCATTACATCGTGGGAATACCATTACATCGTGGGAATACTATTATGTTCTGAAGATTAAATGGAGTACCGTGATGTACTTTTGAAATAGTCTGTATACAGGATATAAAGGACAGCTTAGTAAATAGTTATATGGTAGAATCTATCCATAGCTACGATAGACTTCTTTTTTTTCTTACCAGCCCATATACGTCCCCACCGAGGGGCACGGGCCTCCCTTCGAAACACGAAAGGGATGTAGGCCATAGTCCACTACGCTGGCCTAATGCGGGTTGGTGGACCACTCGTCTTTTGAAAATGAATTTTCTTGGGCGGGCGGGTTTCATCACGATGTTTTCCTTCACCGTTGAGCAAGTGATAATTAGAAATCCGTACATAAATCCGAAAAGACGAATTTAGTGGTACAGGCCCGCACCAGGATTTGAACCCGCGACCTTCGGATTACAAGTCTGGCTCATTACCAACTGGGGCTATCACCGCTATATACGATAGACTACAAGTAATTTTTTTTTTAAGAACTAGCTTTCCGCCCGTGCCTCCTCCCGCGTGGACTACAGGTTATATCATGCCCAGCTGTGGGATAAAATGTAGCCTATGTCCTTTCCCAAGGTCTAATCTATTTCTGTACCAAATTTTATGAAAATCGGTTCAGTAGTTTAGCCGTGAAAGCATGACAGACAGACAAACAGAGTTACTTTCGCATTTATAATATTATTAAGTAGGGGAAGAAGGGATGAAAAGGTTTCTTTTTTTTAAAGTTTACCACAGACCTATATCGAGATAGAATAGACAAAAAAAGTTTACTTACCTTGCGTGTAAAAAGTGTGAGGTTTTGTCACAGTCTTGTCCGACCTAAGTCAGTTCGCTTAAGACCATTGCCGTGAAAATACGAGTCACTTAGAAACGAAAATGGTTAATTGTGCAGTGCCTTCTTGTAGGAGCTCGTCAAAAACAGTGCGAGAAAATGATGATATTTCTTTTTACGGGTCAGTACTTTTCAACATAAATAACCCCTGATTTAATATTTTAACGAATTAATTTAGATTGGTATTGGATCAGTATCACTTGTACCATGATAATTACATAGTGAACGTATAGCTACGCGTAAACTTTCATTGCGGGTTTTAAATGACCTGATGTTAATGGTATGCCTTGTAAACACGCAATGAAAATCAGAGCTATCGATACTATTGCATCCACTGAACGTCACGGTAGAAGCATTTCCTCATTCCTCTGTCTGTTTGA
Organism: Aproaerema taeniolella; assembly: GCA_949987775.1. NCBI lineage: Eukaryota > Metazoa > Arthropoda > Insecta > Lepidoptera > Gelechiidae > Aproaerema > Aproaerema taeniolella. Next base: position 17,977,478 of record OX465255.1, on the reverse strand, counting down.
GAGAATAGTGTTGTATGTTTCGATTTTTTTACTCGATTCTAACGAAACGAACAGCGGAATGAGAATCGATTTTCAAAACAGTGGAATGACGTTGTTTTATGTGATCAATAAACAAAGTTTTTCTTTGCATCCAAAGTTCAAGAGGTGAAAGGTTGTATTGTCCTTAAATATATTAATTTTAAAAGTGTTATCAGTAGAATCCATTTTCAGCTTTCCAAAGGATCCGAAAATTAAGGAAAAATGGATTGAAGCAACAGTACACTGGTTTCCAAATAAACATAGCAAGATTTGTTTTGTCTTGTGTTTTTATTTACAAGGTGTTTCAACAAAACCCAAAAAATAATAATTCTAAAATTTTATTTTAAAAGTGAAATAGTCGCTACTCTAGTAATCAGTTGCACGGTTTGACATCTTTCAAAATGAAAGTTTCATATAATTAATATGACATACTTGTTATATTTGTAATAAAGCTGCGCAATAAGCTAAATTTTAATTAATTTTGAATTATCTTTTTTTTTAGTTTTTTTGAAACACGTATATCTTTATTTGTACTGTATCTGAAATATGTATGTATGTACATCAGTTATTCAGGTACCCGAAGCTCTGCCTAGTTCAGGGTCGGATAGCCGTATGTATTATCCCTCCCACATATTATTTAAAAAAATGATTATCATTCCTCTCTCTAGTGACAGAGGAATGATAATCGATTTCAAAATTGTTCGATTTAAAAAAGAACGATTTTAAATTAAAATTTTACCTAATTCCGTGCCTTTTAATCGATTCCGCGCGGTCTTGATTTCCCATCAATAAATCTCGCTCGTGACGTCATTTTAGGTACGAAAAATTCGACACGCAAGGTTCTCATACAGTTTAAAGCGCTCTTTTTGTGTAACTCGATATAGGTCTGTAAATTTTACAAATAATTTTGAACACAGATCTTGCAATTAAATAAATACGGTTTAAAACCTCAGTTATTGTAATATTTGAACCACATTATTACAACATTGTGGGCGTTCTAATGGACGGTGGTGTATCGGTTGGACGCAATATTTCAGCATGTATTGCGGTTCGAGGTTTATGTTCTGTGAGGAATATGCTTATAGATCTGTAGCCCGGGGACATTTATATTACGAATAAAATAAAATATTTAAAAAACAAAAAACCCGACTGCAAAAACATCAACAGATAAGTAACGCACTAAAAAGAACGAAACAAGATTGAGAAAACAAACTACTAAAACTAAAACCCAATAAACTGTACTATGGTTTAACAGACTGAATTATGAGTTGAAAGCCTAAGTTACCTAAATAATTTACATTATGTTTGTCACCAGGCGGGACCCATTATTTTTCTTTCGGTTTATAATTAGCGAATGGGTCCCGCCTGCTACCAAACATAATGTAAATTATTTAGGTAACTTAGGCTTTCAACTCATAATTCAGTCTGTTAAACCATAGTACAGTTTATTGGGTTTTAGTTTTAGTAGTTTGTTTTCTCAATCTTGTTTCGTTCTTTTTAGTGCGTTACTTATCTGTTGATGTTTTTGCAGTCGGGTTTTTTGTTTTTTAAATATTTTATTTTATTTTAGACTTTTTAGTGTTCCAGCATACACTTTTCTGAACGAAAACGTGTACCTACTTTTATGACCTATGTAAATCGGACAAGATGTAGAACTATTCATAGTGATAGTGTATCAAACAAAACAAAACCGGCCAAGACCGTGTCGGGCTACGCGCATTATAGGGTTCCGTAGCAGCATGGTTCAAATATGAGCATATTGAGTTCACAGTAAACCGCTAATAACGTCTAATAAAAACGAGCCTTACATGAACCACCTCGTATAGTTTAAGAACCACCTCGCGTGGATACAAACGTTTGTATAAAAATCGTTAACATTACGTATTAATTTAAAAGTGTTATACTATCGTTATTGTTATAGTTGTCGTCAAAATCTCCAAATACCTATTAAAAAATATTTGAATAACAGAACGAATGATTTGAATGCGCGAGCGAAGCGAGCGCGAATTTTTTTTTAGGAGGTTTTTTTTTTAGAGCTTCACATTACTTAGTTCCAGCGACGTCAACTGAAGCTCGAGCACGATATTTCTGCGCACATGCGCCGCGGTCCTATGTCAAAATGTCAACATTGACAAAGGCAAAGGGCGACCAAGCCTTTGCGCAGGGCCCTCACGCGATCAAGGTGAAATTGTACCGTCGTCAGTCGAGTGGCGTGCCGCGCGAGTTTTCTGTTGTAATTGTTGTAATGTAAAGTAGGCATTTTTTACAAATAAAAATACTTTTGTTTGTTTTTTGAATTTTTTAATTTCACGAACATGTCATTTTCGTATAAACACCCAAAAACGACACCTATGTCAATATATTAAAGCTTGGCTTTCGCCCCGCCTTACTTTTAACGTGGAACCTTGTATTGGCGAGTAAAAAATACATAACCCTTTCACGTGTATGGGAGACGCCCGAAAAAAAAACTTTTTCCAAGTTTTTATTTTACGCTTCTGTGGGATGAATATGAGCATTGAGCATGCCAAATTTCAGTTCTGTAGTACCAAGGATCTACTATTAGTAAATACATAATAATCTTTATATCCCATCAATGTTTGGCACTAAGTCGACTATTACTCGTTAACTTGAAGGGACAATTTATCTGTGATAGTTTTCCTTTAAATTTCGTCGCATATTCTACCACCGTGAATTTATCCACATTTTAACAACAACAGTTTAGCTGGTAGAGGGGGGGGGGGACACTTGTGTTTGACAAAAATTTTCACTTTAAAAATTAATATTTTGATAAAGGAGTGCTGAATTGACAAACGTTATTAGTAAGCCCCTACTATTTTTAAAAAACCGACCAAGAGCGTGTCGCGCCACGCGCATTGTAGGGTTCCGTGGCAGCATGGTTCAAATATGCAGCTGGCTTCTTAATTGTAAGAGCATATTGTCATAGTCGATGTTAAAATCACCAAATACTATAGTATCAAAAAAAAATTATTAAAAAGTTTGTAGTTTTAGAAATAACTGTAGTTTGGCCTAATTATAACAGAATGAAAGTATTGAATGCGCGAGCGAAGCGAGCGCGAATTTTTTTTTTGCTATAATATTATTGTTAGGAATAATATAATAATATCGAGCTGCTGCTAAAGCAGGTCACGTGGTGATTGTGTATAATTTTGATGTCATTTTCGTAATTAGCGCCCCCAAAAACCTATTAAACGACTTCTGACATGTCAATATGTTACAGCTTCGCTTTTGGCTCGCCTCACTGTTAGCGTGAAACGTTTAAAAAGCTATCCTATGACATCTCACTCGATGATATCGGCGAGAAAAAAAAAACCATTGCCCTTTCACGTGTATGGGAAACATCCGAAAACTTTTTTTTTACAAAATCTTATTTTTTTCAATCTGTTGGCACAATCAATATGTATGACCATGCCAAATTTCAGCTTTCTACTACCGAGGATCTTATATTAGTAAGTAAATATATACTTATTAATCCCAACTAAGTTTGGCACTCGGTTGACTATTATTCGCAAACATGAAGAGCCATCTTATGTGTAATAGTTTTTCTTTTAATTTCGCTGTATATAGTACTACTGTGAATTTTTTCACATTTTTAAAATTAACCGTTTAGCTGTTAGAAGGGGGGGGGGGGAACCCTGTGTTTGACAAAAATTTTCACTTTAAAGATTTATGTTTCGCAAACGGAGTGCTGAATCGAAAAATGTTCTTAGTAAACCCCTTCTGTCTTTTAAAAAGCTGTTTTATGACACCCTATTTGATGATATTGGCGAGAAAAAAAAACATAGCCCTTTCACGTCTATGGGAGACACCCGAATTTTTTTTTCTAAGATTTTACCCTACAGTTCTGACGGCGTAGTTTATAAATATGACCATGCCAAATTGCAGCTCTGTAGTACCAAGGGTTTCTTAGGAAACCCGCGGACAGACGGATATGGCGAAACTATAAGGGTTTGTAGATTACTACGGAACTCTAAAAAGCTATCCTATGTCACCCAATTCGATGATATTGGCGAGAAAAAAAGTCCGTCGCCCTTTCATGTGTATGGGAGACACCCGAAAAACAATTTTTCCCAACATTTTATGTTAGATCTGTCGGTGCAATTGATATGTATAACCATGCCAAATGTCAGCTCTGTAGTACCAAGTAATCTAATATTAATAAATATATTATTCTTATTAATCCCAACAATGTTTGGCACTTGGTCGACCATTATTCGTTAACTTGAAGGGTCAACTTATCTGTGATAGTTTTCCTTTTAATTTCATCGTATATTCTACCATCGTGAATTTTTCCACATTTTTAGAAACAACAGTTTGGCTGGTAGGGAGGGGGGACTCGAGTTTGACAAAAATTTTCATTTTCTAAATTTATGTTTTGCAAACGGAGTGCTGAATTGAAAAACGTTATTAGTAAACCCCTTCTATCTTTTAAAAAGCTATCCTATGACACCCCATTCGATGATATTGGCGAGAAAAAATAAATTAAGAACTTACAATTTGGTGCCAAAACTCCGCCATATTGTTTTTTTTTTTAAATCACCTACCTATGAACATTCGGGTGTTTGAGACGAATCAAACGATACCTTAATTGTCGAAATCCATTCAGCCGTTTGGAAGATACGAGGTAATAAAGAAATTTACAAACATACATACATACAAGATACGCGCGAAAAACATAACCCTTCCTTGGCAGTCGGGTAAAAAGGTTACCGTTTGTCTTAGTGAAATTATTATAGATTTCGCCATTTTTATATACTAAAAGTGAGGTCTTAATGACCGTAACCCGCTGTAACCATATGTAGTGATTTTTTTTCCAATTTTGAGTTACCGTTTCAAATTTATATAACCGAAGAGAAGGAAAATAATTAAGAAGAGAATTAGAGAAGAGAATAGAAGACATTAGAGAAGATAATTTATATGACAGTTAATAGGCCCTCTGAACAAACCATATACCTATTTTATAAATATAAATAACTAGCATATATGGAGATTTTTTAACTTGGGTTACATATGGTTACGGCGGATTACGGTCAATAAGACCCCACTTTTAGTATATAAAATGGCGAAATCTATAATCATTTCACTAAGACAAACGGTAACCTTTTTCGTAATACAAATGTCCCCGGGCAACAGATCTATTATTATTTTATGCCGTGGAAGAATATTTTATGTGGTGTGGTGATAGGTTGAGAATAATACAACCTCATCTCTTTTCGAGGGTTTCGTAAGAGACGACTAAAGAAACACAAATTAATGAGACCTGCCTCCTATCTAGGCAACGACAACTCAATTTTTTTTATATCTGAGGTGGCATCCTATGATCTCATGCGGTGCGGTAGGCTAGGACCATCTAGTTCGCGACCATTCCCACCGAAATCCGACGCTTAACCGCTTGCTGTGTATTCCGCCAGTGCGTGGGAGTATTTTTCTGGGTTAACTCGCTTCACCTTCGACCTCATTCTATGACCTTGGTCAAAATTGTGGTCAGAGAGAACAGTTCTCATAAAAAAAACCACTTTTTCGTGACTCAATTTCTATTACGTCGTGATGTGACCTTGAAATATTTTTTCTGCGACCTTGAAATATTGGTTCACCCATTTGAGAGCTACGGTACCACAGAACAAAACACAGACACATAGCGGTCAAACTTATGTGGGGAAATGTTTCCTCTAAAAGGAGGAAAACCCACAAAGTAAACAAGAATAAATTTAAAGACTGATTAAAATAATTATATCTATCATGCACAACTGAAATATTGAATTCTTTTATCTGTGAATAAAGCAATCAAGTTCTTTCTTATTTCATTCTATACTAACACCATTAGTTTCATGTAAGGGATCTTTCGTTACGACTTATCGTTCTTACATGAGGGTGCGGCAACACTGATTCACCACGGAATCCTTTCGTTCATACACACATTTACTACGAGGACCACAGTCCTCGTCTTTCGTTATACCCTCATGTACTTTCGTTATCACTCTGATTCTATATCCCTTACATGCTTTCAATACGGCCCCAAGGGCCACCACAGGCCTCCGACCACCCCTTACAGCCTGCCCATGCCCGACAACTTCTCTACGGCTTCACGCCGTCTTTCATAGCACACGCCACGAAACAGGTTTCGTGACCTTTTGATACAACACTCTCGATTGCTCTTTTCACACATCACATTCGTTAGCAAATATCTTAAAACACTCACCAGCGCGCTGATTCTTCATCACCTCTCGTCCACACCCTGCACAAAGAAGAAACGAATAACCGTTCCCTCCGTGCGCCGTTCTACCGCGCTCAAAAGTGACGTTCGTTTTCTTTTTCTACCGGGTTGCCACTTTATTCTCGTCAATCTGTTTAACATACACATCATTCATTCTCACAGTGTGACCACCTCTAAAAATATCAACAAAAGGTAGAACTGTCATTTGTTAACTCACCCATACGTTCTGATCGCTTAACTTCGCGACACTCCCGGCGACAAAGCTTACTGCAGCAACGCCATCAATTGCCGAGTCCATTCGGCAATTCTTTCCTTCGCTCGAGCGGCTGCCTGTCTCTCGGGTCTCATTTCTACTGCAGGGGTGGACGCAACGTTCTGTTCTTCTGAAGTCATGGGTTCGCCAGTAAATTCTGAATCATTTACAACATCTTCTTCTTCACCATCTACTATCGGCTGTTCTGCTTGCAGGTGATCCGCTGGCATTGCTTCATTTTCTAGTTCATCCACGTTTTCCATACAAGGTTCAACGGGTAACGGAATCGTTTGTTGAGGTATTGAGTTCTCTGAATCTGAAATAGAGGTGTCTGTCCTCCTTATCACTTCTGACTGATTCCCGTCATTCTCTTCAACCTCCAGAGGATATAGATGTCCAATTGAGCGTGTAAGTTCAGTGTCTCCAACTCTAACTTTCGCAACTCTGCATGCTCCATCTAAACCTTGTATAAGGGACGTTATTCTCCCCACTTTCCAATTAATTCTGTTCTTATATTGTTCTTTCAATTGGACCATGTCGCCTACTTGAGGATCCTTATGTGCCTTAACTCGAGGTTGCTTCATCGTATAGCCGTGCCTTTCTCGCAGACTCAGTAAGTATTGATTTTGAAACATTTTCTTAAACTCGTTCATCATTGAGTGTCCACGTCTCCAAGCATTCACCAGGTCGACTTTGGTAGGAGGTTCACCATGAGTGGACAGGGATGACGGAACTACCTCAAGACACTTTCCCAGGGACAGGAAGTCTGCTGGTTTTATAACATATTCTAAATCACTTCCGACACTGGCCAAAGGTCTACTATTTACAACTGCCTCCACCTCTTTCAAGATAGTTACCAGCTGTTCATCACGTAGAAGGTGTTTCTCGAGCGTGCGCTTTAAACATTGTTTTATCAAGCCAACCAGTCTCTCGTAGAAGCCGCCATGCCAAGGTGCAAGCTGTGGAATAAACTTCCACTTGATGTTGTTCTCTGCACAGTAGGGGCTCGTTAAAACTTCGCTTGTTAATTTAAAGTATAATGCATTATCTGATATTATTTTCTTGGGAAGCCCTCTGTTAGCTATAAACCTTCTTAATGCCAATAGACATTCCTCAGCTGTCAAATTTTTTACAACTTCCAAATGAACAGCACGAACAGCCAAACATGTGTATAAGCACACCCATCGTTTTTCTTTACCTATCTTTGTTTCAACCAGTAAAGGTCCAAAATAGTCTACTCCAGTGTACGTGAACGGAGCACTATATGTCACTCTTTCTTTAGGAAGAGGAGGAGGCGGCGGCAACGCGTAGGGTCCACCAGTGTGTTTCACACACTGTGGGCACCTGCGAATGTATTTCAGGACTTGAGATTTCCCCTGGGGTATCCAATATTTTTGTCGAATCAGGTTGAGTGTGTGTGACGCTCCGATGTGGTAATTTGATTCATGTACCTTCTTAATCAGTGCGTTGGTAAACGGACTGTCTTTCGGTAATAAAATTGGGTACTTCGTATCGTATTCCCACTCCGTATTGGTCATGCGACCTTTACACCTCAGGATTCCGTCAACATCCAAGAATAGGTTCAGGTTTCTTGTAAGGTGTGTAGGCTTTCCTTGCATTTCCTCTGGGAAGAATGTTTTCTGGATATTTCTCAGGTTTTCTAAACTATCATCATCATCATCTCTAGTATCTACTGGGTGTAGATCCACATCCATGGATTCACATTCTTCATTATCTGGATCACACATAAAGTCCAGACCCTCCCCGGCCACTAAAAGAGCCTTTTCTTCACTTTCTTGTCGGACCTTGGGCCAATTCTTTTCATCCTGTCGCAAAAATTCTGGACCTGTAAACCACAGCTTTCTCTTCTGTTCCCATAATTCTGGGCATGTCGCCAGATCAGCTGGATTTTCCTTAGTATTCACGTATCGAAATTCAATGTCCTTCTGCTGTTTTATTTCATTTATTCTTCTTGAAACAAAGGGTGGTAAGAGTCTATTTGTCTTCATCCATCCAAGTACAATCAAGCTGTCCGTCCATAAATAACGTTTTTCAATTTTTAGGTCCAAATTATCTGTGACATACTTCAACAGCCGACATCCAATCAAGTACGCTAAAAGTTCTAATCGGGGTATTTTTAATTCATCTTTATCTTGTAAAGGTGTCACTCTCGCTTTGGAAATTAAAAATTCCGTTCTAGTTATTTCTCCTAGGACTCTCACATAAGTTACAGCTGCGTATGCGTTTTTAGAAGCGTCGGCAAATGTGTGTAACTCGAATCTTAGTCTCTTTCCCTTAATATCATGACCTATGTATCTGGGTATATGAATTTTCTTTGTTTCCTCTAGTTTACGCAGGATGGCTAGCCAGTTCTCCTTCATTTCCGGCGTAAGTGGAGAGTCCCATTTTAATTTAAGTCTGCAGAGTTCTTGGAAGAGCAGTTTAGCAGGTAAAATCAAAGGAGAAGCAAAGCCACAGGGGTCATAAATTCTAGCCAGTCTTTTAAGAACATCTCTTTTATTTACGTCGTGACTTCCATCAAATAACTCTTCATTGAGTTTGAGTTGTAAGTTATCATCGTTCACATTCCATACAAGTCCCAAAACCTTGACATAATCCACCTCCTTTGCTTTAAGATGATCGGGCAATACATCTAAAAATCTCTTGTCGTTAGATATCCAGTCTCGAATATTCATAGACAGTTCTTCAAATGTCTCCAACGTTTCTTTAAACATTTCTGTAGCCGCGTCACACGATTCTGCACAAGTGATTAAATTATCCACATAACACCGGTCTGCTATTCGCTTCAGAGAATCGTTTCCTTTCTTTGATATATGGTGTCGTATAGTAGCCGTCAACAGGAAAGGACTGGATATGACTCCGAATGGAACCCTGCAGAAGCGGAGGTGGAGTAAGTTGTCTTCTGATAATGGCTTCATCACATCTTTGACCCATAAAAATCGTGTGACGTCTCTATCTTGCTCCTGCAGACCAATTTGGAGAAACGCTTTCTCGACATCAGCTGACATAGCGACTGGGCCAGTTCTAAAATTGAGTAAGAGTGAAGTAAGATCTTCTAGCATCAATGGGCCTTTGTATAAACATTCATTTAAACTTTTCTGATTTTTCAGTTTAGCAGAAGCATCGTATACTATACGGCCATTCTTTCCTTCTTGTTTGACCATGTGATGGGGTAGATAATGAATGGGTGGACTAACTTGATATATCGGTACCGCTTGTGGTTCTACAACTTCGATTATTCCTGCCTCTAATTGCGTTTTGAAAATTTGCTCATAACAATCCAACGTGGTGGTGTCTGATCTGTTTAATAATCCTTTTAGTCTGCCGTAAGCTAACCCGTAATTGGTTGGTAGATCCGGTGGAAAGTCGATCCATGGCCACTTCACGCTGTATCTTCCTTCATTATACTGCACAGTTTCATTAAAATGTGATATGGTTTCCTCTTCCCTAGAAGCTTTCGGTGAGTCTGTAATACCGATGCCTTCCAGTGCCCATAAAAATTTCATATCTATGCTTCTTAATGGTAAGTCCGGTTCTGTAAAGTAAGGGCAAAGAGGAGTGTGACACTGGCAGTACGTAATAACTGATAAAGAATCTTTGTCCTCGTGATCCATACTGCCGGACAAGAGCCATCCGAATTCAGTGTTAATGATGTAGAGGTTTCCTCTTCTGACATGTTCATGTCTCATGAAGTTGTAATAGGAATCATTCCCTAACAGAATATCTATCCTTTCTCCCAATGAAGAGTCATCAGCTGATATGTCGATCCCTTCCCATGATGATAAATCTGATACCAGGACACTGTCTGTTATCCGTGGGACGACGTTTACTGTTAGTGTATGGTTGACTCCTCTCTTGGTTTCTATGACAACTTCAGCAGACATACTACGCACCTGTGTGGGTTTCTCCTGACCGAAGGTATAGACAACTAAGTTATCTTCATGATGTTCAGTAGCATCCAGGAATATTTTCTTAGCAAAATCGGAGCTTATGTAACTCCTCTGGCTGCCGCTGTCCAGGAGTAGGCGGCAAGGTATTTTTGTATTATTCTTTGCTCGAACTGTTGCTACCGCTGTCTGCAAAAATGTTTTATGATTAACATTTAGAGTTACATTTTTAGAATTCATTTCTGAACTTGAATTCTCACCAGGAGCAGGCAGTTTCAAACTCGGTGTCTCTTCCTCATTTTTATTTATTTTTTTAAAGCATAAGGCTGTATTATGTCTGGTTTTGCAGTTATAACAATTTATTTTACTCCGGCATTCAGCCAAGCGGTGTCCTCTTTTAAAACATAAAAAACATTTTCCTTTTAATTTTTCCTTACGTTCTTTCAGGTTTGTTTTCAAGCACTGGTCATTATAATGATCCCCGTTACAAAATATACAACTCTTTCTTGATTTTTTTGCATCCTTCTTCGGTGGAGACCGTTTCCTTTTCCTTGAATTGAATCTCCTGCCCTGATTTTGTGAGTCCTTTTGCTGTATAAATAATGCTGATGTAGTAGCTTGTTCTGGTTTAATTTCTTGTGAAATATTTGTTTTAGTTGGAGCAGCCATCCTTTCTGAGAGTTCTAAGGCTGAGATTATGTTATCCAAAGTATTTCTCATAGTTGTCACGGATTCTCCTTTCATATGTAAATTTAACTGGTATAGAATTGATTCTGGGAATTTATTCATAATCATCACTCGGTAGTGGCTTCCCTCTATGTTCTCTCCTAATGAGGATAAAATTCTAAGATGTTTTTCAATGTTGTTGAATGTTTCCCTGCTACTTTTTCCTGTTGAATCTGCCTTAGTCAAACTATACAAAGCTTCATTATGTGCATCGATCACAATCTGTTTCTTTCCATACTGTTTTTGTAAGATTTCTATTGCAATAGGATAGTTCAAGTTGGAAGGTCCTAACCCTTCGATTGTCCTGTACGCGTCTCCTTCCAAACAGCCCAGGAGGTATGATAATTTTTCTGAATCAGGAATATTTTTAGAATTTACGCTTGCATTGAATTTGTCCCAAAATGGGGTCCACTTGAGAATATCGCCATTATATTTTCCCAATTCGAGTTTTGGTAATTTTACGTTTGTGGGATGATTAAACTTATTCGAATCTCCGGCCTTCTGTATTTCAAATATTATTTCGAGTTTGGTCTGAATGTCCTCTGCTTTTATTTTAAGATTAGAATAGTTTCTTAAACAAGTTTCTCCCTCCGGAATATTCTTAAAATTGGTTCGCATAAACTCTTCATTAAATTGTTTCAGAGTAAGATTCAAAGCCGTGCGTGTACTGATTAAGTCGTCCCTCTCAATGCCCTCAGAGTTATATTTTGTGTAGCATGACTCCGCTTGTTGAACGATTTCGTTCAACTTATCACTTTTTAATCTTAAGTAAATTTCGTTTACATCCATGACTTGGTTGGACTAACGTGCGTTTTATAACGCGATCAGCGCGCTGATTCTTCATCACCTCTCGTCCACACCCTGCACAAAGAAGAAACGAATAACCGTTCCCTCCGTGCGCCGTTCTACCGCGCTCAAAAGTGACGTTCGTTTTCTTTTTCTACCGGGTTGCCACTTTATTCTCGTCAATCTGTTTAACATACACATCATTCATTCTCACAGTGTGACCACCTCTAAAAATATCAACAAAAGGTAGAACTGTCATTTGTTAACTCACCCATACGTTCTGATCGCGTAACTTCGCGACAACTTATTACACTCCTCTTTTTGCATCAGGCTAGGACCAAGTATCTCGGGTTAAAAAACCGGCCAAGAGCGTGTCGGGACACGCGCATTGTAGGGTTCCGTAGCAGCATGGTTCAAATATGCAGCTGGCTTCTTAATTCTACGAGCATATGGACGGTTAAATCGCTAATAATGTATAATAAAAACGAGGTCACAAAGAAAGAAGGTAACTAAAGGAGAAATGTAGATTCCAGCGCCACAAGGAAAATGAAAAAAAAATCATCTGTTTAATAACCACCTCGCGTGGATGCAAATGGTTGTATAAAAATTATTTACATAACGTATTCATTTAAAACGGGTGTACTATCGTTACGGTCGTAGTTAGAGATGAAAGAGACTGTCTTTTAAGGCTTATTAAAAAGACTCGCCTCCATCTTACAGGACTAGACTCTAAAATTAAGACTGAAAGTTCGAGTTTTTATTAATAAGACTTAGTAGTTTATTAAAAGATTAAAAACTGAAACGACTCGAGTTGTTTTCAAAATACTAAAAGACTTAAACGACTCAAGTTTTTTTATGTAAAAGGGATCGCACCGCAGTTTGTGTGTGATATTAAATATTCCTTTTGTAACCTATCAACCAAAAGGAATAATTCACGCCTAAACCACTAAATACATTTTGATAACATTTGACAAGGAGATAAAATGAGATATTTACATTCTATCAACACATACCTTACGACTGTCGACTTCCCAGATAATGAGTCGCCAGTCTTTTAAGTCCGTTAAGCTGTTTAAGTAACAGCTCAGTTTTTTTACGTTAAAAGACTTCAACTACAAAAGCTAGTCTTATGACTAAAGGTTGGGAACTAAAAGACTGAATCAGTCGCGAGGCGTCAAAAATAAGGTGAGTTTTTATTAAAGCCTTAAAAGACTGAGTATCTTCCATCACTAGTCATAGTCGATGTTAAAATCTCCAAATACTATAGCATAAAAAACAAATGTATTAAGGAGTTTGTAGTTTCAGAAATAACTTTAGTTTTGGTCTAAACACAACATGAAATTATAAAATTAATTTTTTAAACTTTTTTTTTTTTTATTTTTTGCCTGCCTGCTGATAAAATAACCTCGCCTCTCTTTTAGTATTGAACCTTGTAAACATATTCTTATTAATTCCAAAAACGTTTGGCACTTGGTCGACTATCACTCGCAAACTTGAAAGGCGAACTTATGTGTGATAGTTTTTCTTTTAATTTCGTTGTATATTCTACCAACGAGAATTTTTTCTCATTTTTAGAAACAACCGTTTAGCTGGTAGATGGGGGGGGACACTAACTTTGGTTTAGGGCTAAATACAACAGAATGGAAGTATTTAATCCGCGAGCGAAGCGAGCGCGAATTTTTTTTTACTTTAAAAAAAAAATTTTTTTTTTTAATTTTTTTAGCAACAAAATCCTAACAAGGAATAATTTCGAGCTGGTGCTAAAGAGCAGGTCGCGTGGCGATTGTGTATAATTTTGATGTCATTTTCGTAATTAACACCCCCAAAAACCTATAACGACACATGAAATGTCAATATGGTACAGCTTGGCTTTCAACCTTGCCTCACTTTTAGCGTGGAACTTTGTATGGCAGTTATTTTGGATTAGGTTGAACTTCGTCGTAAATGCTAAATTCTCGTGAAATATTTAACATTTTTTTTTCATTTTAAAAATTAATTTTTCGCAAACGGACTGCTGAATCGAAAAACGTTCGTAGTAAACCCCTGCTATCTTTTAAAAAACTATCCTATGACATCCCACTCGATGATATCGGCGGGAAAAAAAAATCCATCGCCCTTTCACATGTATGGGAAACACCCGAAAAATTTTTTTTACAAAATTTTATTTTTTCTATTTGTCGGCGCAATTAATATGTATGAACATGCCAAATTGCAGCTCTGTAGTACCAAGGATCTAATATTAGTAAATATATTCTTATTAATCCCAACAATGTTTGGCACTTGGTTTACTATTACTCGCAAACTTGAAGGGCCAACTTATGTTTTATAGTTTTCCTTTTAAATTTGATGTATATTCTACCTCTGTGAATTTTTCCACATTTTTAGAAACAACCGTTTAGCTGGTAGAGGGGGGGGACACTTGTGTTTGACAATAATTTTCACTTTAAAAATTTATGATTCGCAAACGGAGTGCTAAATCGAAAAACGTTCTTAGTAAACCCCTTCTATCTTTTAAAAAGCAATTCTTTGACACCCCACTCGATGATATTGGCGAGAAAAAAAAAATTCATCGCCCTTTCACGTCTATGGGAGACACCCGAAAAAAATTTTTTTTCTAAGGTTTTACTCTACAGTTCTGTCGGCGTGATTAATATGTATAATCATGCCAAATTTCAGCTCTCTAGTACCAAGGGTTTCTTAGAAAACCCGCGGACAGACGGACAGACGGACAGACGGACATGGCGAAACTATAAGGGTTCGTAGATTATTACTACGGAACCCTAAAAATATACTGAAAATGTAAGCAATCTGGCTTAGCATATGTGTACAAAACATGCCTTTGGCTGTGAGGTACCAGGGTTACATGAGTTGGCAGGAGCCCAGAGCGATGTTCGCGATGTCAATATAACGCCGATATAGCCAGATAGATAGCTACGGATGAAGATAGAGCCCAGCTACATATTTTGCACGTTACTGTTATGGTGAAATCAGTTCACTAAACTAAAAAACTTATATGCCTATAATAATTAAAAAAGCAATGTCCGCAGTATGTTACTTATAATTAAATTTGAAAATAAAATTACTATGTATATATATATATCTGTGTGCAAATTAAGTATATTGTATTTTATTACTCCTTTATACTTCTTAAAATAAAATTTAAAATATGACTATGTGGAACAAAGGAATTAACAGAAGTTTTGAATAAAAAAAATAGGTAAAAAAACTTTTTAAGTTAAACGGTTTTATGTTAAACATACATTGCAATGTTTAAGATAAATGTACTAAAAACCAAAAAATAATAAAATAGATACAGTCGTGGGAATTATAAACATATGCATAGACTAGACTAAAATAAAACCGTGGGGCACATTAAGTCGATAATTTGTAGACAATTGACGTGCCCCACGGTTTTATTTTAGTCTAGTCTATGCATATGTTTATAATTCCCACGACTGTATCTATTTTATTATTTTTTGGTTTTTAGTACATTTATCTTAAACATTGCAATGTATGTTTAACATAAAACCGTTTAACTTAAAAAGTTTTTTTACCTATTTTTATTTTCTAGTTTTTAGTTTTTATTAAAAACATACATTTGGTAGCGGCGGCCATCTTGTATTTCAATTTTTTATAGTATATTGTATTCTGCTTGTTGAGCCCTTTCATTTGATACCCATATTGATGGGATTGATAAAACCTACTGTTGTAAATAAAACTCGCGTTTACAACTTCTAACATATAATGACATAGTAAAAACAAAATATAAAGCTATCAAAAATAAATTAAACTCGAAATACAAAAATGCTTACAAAGGAGATCGGCGTTGGCGACATGGCGGACCCCGTGCACAGCACAACTATTGAGGATGACAACGCCGTACACCTGGCTAGGAGACCACCACCACCAACTTCTTCGTGGGCCGCCTAAAAAGGCCCGCGGCAGTGGCTACGTCCGCGACGCGCACCACATTATCTTTGCCCGGATAGACGGCAGTAACGCGACCTCGAGGCCACATACCTCTGGGTAAACTACCGTCGCAAACAATAACAACGTCGCCCACCTTAAGTGGCGGTACAGGGCCAGTGGACGGGCGAGGGGTTAAAGAAGGCAAATATTCCTTAACCCATCTCGCCCAGAAGTGGTCCGCTAGGCGAAGCCCTTTACGGTAACTTACCCGACGCAAAAGGTCCACGTCGTCTACCCGAGCAAGTGGCCAATACGGATTTGACGACCCGAGTAAAAAATGGTTGGGGGTGATAGCCTCCTCCGTGCCGGGTTCTACAGAAACATGTGTTAGGGGCCGCGAATTGACCAACGCCTCAGCCTCAAGTAACAGCGTATACAAAGTTTCCTCAGAGGGTGCGCGCTCCCGAAGCGTCGCCGAGAGAGAGACCTTCACGGACCGCACCAGACGCTCCCAGCATCCTCCCATGAACGGCGCAGCTGGCGGAATGAAATGCCACTCTATGCGTTGGTTAGTTGCTGCCGTCTGCATTTCTTGAGCATATTGAGCTTTCAAAACTTTGTCAGCGCCAACAAAAGAGGTCCCGTTGTCAGAGTAGATTCGAGCTGGACATCCTCTTCTAGCGACGAAACGTCGAAGGGCCATAATTGCAGAATCCGAAGTCAGATTCGCCACCATCTCCAGGTGGACCGCTCGAACCGTGAGGCAAGTAAAGAGCGCAACATATCTTTTCTCTCGACGACGCCCGATAGAAACTGTGACAGGGCCGAAATAATCGAGACCGGTAAAAGCAAACGGCCTCCTTTCGTAGGCGAGGCGGCAAGCCGGTAAGTCCCCCATCGGTGGAGATGACGGAAGACCCTTGCGTAGCTTACACCAGTAGCAAGCCTTCACCACACGACGGACTGCAAGACGAAGACCAAAGACGTAGAACCTCTGCCGCATTTCGTTAACGACGGTCTCATGGTTTGCGTGTGCACACCTTCGATGGTAATCTGCACATAATAACATTGTGACATGATGTGAAGCGCTTAACACGACTGGATTGGGTTGGTGTGCGCCAATGTCTGCAGCAGCGGCAGTCCTTCCCGACAGCAAAATTAATCCATCTTCGCCAACTTTAACATCCAGCTTCCGTAATGGACTTCTTCGAGAAAGCGGAGTACTCGACTGAAGGAGGGCGTAGTCTTCTCCGAACGAGTCCAACTGAGCCCGCAGAAGAAGGTCTCTCTCTGCCCTACCTAAATCGGAGGGAGTTAACAATTTAGAATTTGGACGTTTCTTTTCCAAAAGGCACCGAAAAAGTCTGGCAGCTAAAGATACAGTAGCAGTAGCACGAAGCAAGCGAAGCCAGACACTAAAACGAGAAACATCCGCCACTACCGGTGAAGGTAGTGAAAGCGAAGGATCAATAACTCCCACCTGCTCTGGCGGCTTTATCTCATCCAGATCAGGTGTAGTAGTAAGCTCAGAAAGCTCATTAAAAGGCAACTTGGGCCAATCTTTAAAAGGCAAATTCAGAAAATCAGGGCCAGAAAACCAACGAGATGAAATTTTGAATTTATCGTTCGACCGGGTAGCATCGTCGGCCACATTCAAAGCAGTGGGAACGTATCTCCATTGATTGCTATGACTACGTTCTAAAATTTCACCCACCCTGTGAGCCACGAAAGGTTTAAAAGACCGAGGATCCTTTCGCAACCACCTCAAAACGGAAACGCTGTCACTCCAATAGGCCGTCGAGGCGACAGCGTAACGATGAGCCTCCAAAACGTACGAGGCAAGGCGAACAGCGATCAATGCAGCTTGAAGCTCCAAACGAGGTATAGACACAGGCTTCAATGGTGCAAGCCTCGCCTTGCCTGCTACGAGGGCCAGCTTCACACTTCCGTCAGAATAACAAAAACGCCAGTATGCGACACAAGCGTAAGCAAGCTCGCTAGCGTCGGCAAAAACATGAAGCTGAACCTCACAAGTCTCATTACTATTGACATAACAGCGTGGAATAGAACCGGAAGAAAGCTCTTGAAGATCCTGGAACCACGACTTCCACAGAGCTATGAACCGCTGTGAAAGTACACAGTCCCAGTCCTCCACCAGCCTCCAGGTCTGCTGAAAAAGAATTCGGCCTCGAATGATGATCGGTGTCAAAAAACCTAGAGGATCGTAGACCTTCATCAAGTGTGACAATACTGATCGTTTGGTGAACACATCTGGGAGACTACTTAAGTCTCTTAAAAAAACTAAAGAATCATCCTTCACATCCCAAGTGACCCCCAAAACGCGAACGTGACCGCTGGACGGGCCCAGGGCAACCTCACGAACTTCTGGAGCACGAGCATCGTCAGGAAGCAAAGAAAGCGCTTGTTTAGAGTTAGAAACCCACGATCGCATTTCTAAACCAGCTCGCGAATGAACTTCAACTATATCGCGGGCTAACAGTGCTGCCTCCTTAGTGTTGCTCACACTCCCCAAATAATCGTCCATGTAGTGGTTCGTGATGATCTCCTTGGCCGCCACAGGATACAAAGATTTATACTCTTCTGCGTTAAGATTTTTCAAATAAATAGCCGTGAATGGGCTTGAAACGGCACCGAAAATCATAGAAGACATTCTATATTCGCAAATGGGTTCTGTGGGGTTGTTACGCCACAGAAACCTTTGCGCATCGCGATCCTCAACCCTAATCTTCGTTTGAGGAAACATCTCTCTAATGTCAGCGTTAAGTGCTACTAAACCCTCACGAAACCTCATTAAAATACCCAATAAAGGTTGCAAAAGATCAGGGCCGGACAGAAGCATGGAATTCAAGCTGACTCCTCCAACCCTGGCGGCGGCATCATGGACCACACGCAACTTTTTCTTTTGCGGATGAATCACGCCGAAATGCGGAAGGTACCATTTGACGCTGTCAGAGTTTGGCAGAGCCTCGCAAAGCTCGGCATAACCTTTCGCAATAGTAGCGTTTACATTTTCCCGATAAAGCTGCGCATATACTTCATCTTTTTTAAATTTCGACTCAAGAGAACGAAAACGCGACAGAGCTAGTTTATAGCTATCAGGAACATGCAAATTGCTAGCACGCCACAACAGACCGGTACTAAAACGACCGGAAGGCAAACGGCTGGTAGTATTTTTCAAAATGTTATAAGCGCGTTTGTCTTCGTCAGTAATAAAATCTTTCTTTGAAATACCAATAGAGTCCAAACTATAATTTTGTTTTATAAGCTCGTCCAAACTTTCTTTTTGAATTTGGGAAGTAATTGTAATGGGATTTACTACATTACTAACTGCGACGGTTTTGCTAGAGGAAAATCCGAAAATAGCCCAACCAAGCAAGGTTTGAACGGCAACTGGTTGCTCGCGCGATCCCTGTCGCACCGCCAAAGGAAGCAAAAGATGCCAGTTGTCAGAACCAATTAAAATAGAGGGCTTTGCATTTTTATAACACAACATGGGAGCAATATCCTCTAAATGCTTATGTTTTCTGATGTCCTCTAGCGAAACCGTCTGCGGCCTTAGGCCAAGGTTCGAGATAGTTCGCACATTTTTCAAAGCATAAGACTCTGAACAACCTCGACCTTTAACAGAAACCTCAACGAAACTGACCTGAGCTTCCTTGGAAAGACCGCTTATGCAGTTTACCTGAATAGAACTAGAAGGGCCTTGTGCGCCGATGGCAGCAGCAACCTCAGTATCTAGCAGCGTCGCCGTAGAGCCATCATCCAGCAGCGCGTACGTGTCCACACTACCCTGCGGTCCAGTCACCGTAATAGGCACTACCTTGAGCAGCACCGGGAATGGCCGCGACGATTCAGGGTAGGAGTGTGTCACTGATTCACCGGGGAGGTTAACCTTTTTATCCGACGAAATCAACTGCGCTCCGGATGTAGTCGCACAAGTAGCCTGCAAACTGGTAGCAAGCACTAGCTCTCGATGAAGAAGCGTATGATGGCTTCGAACACGATGACATTTAGGTGCCTTACAAAAAGGCTGACGCTTACAAGTGTACACATTGTGCGTAGCGGGCCTAAGACACTTCCTACAAATTTTATTTTTGTAAATATACTGCCACCGGTCATCGACACTCAGAGCTAAAAACTTTTTGCAATCACCTAAATGGTGCTTGCCATCTTTGCACAAATCGCACAAAGGCACGACGTAATTCGAGGATTTTTGCATAGATGGCGCAGCTTCCTTAGAAGAAAACGCACTGACCTGAGAAGACTCAACCTCGACGTTTTCGTCACTGACGACAGAGTTATCTATGGCGTGAATTTTGACAGTTGACTTACTCTTGTCATACTGAAAGTCCTTGTCAGGCACAAAAGCGAGCCGTAAATGCAAATCCATTTCCTTAGAAAGATACTCTGCCATTAGCTCCAACTTGGTTTTCCCCACGTCAAGCCTAGGAGCCGCGTAATCTATGAACCGGGCTCTTAGCATCGGCGTGAGCTTTCCCACTATAGCAGTGAAAAGCTCAGGCGACGCCAAGAACTCGGGTCGATCCATCAAACGAATGATCTCGACGCAGTTCCTAACCCTGGACGCGAAGGAATTAAGTTCCTTACCAACCTCGTTAGGGAGCTTAGGCAGAGCACGAATCGCCGCTATCTCGTGCATGACAATAACGTCGGGTTGAGCAAACCGACGCTGTAACTCTGCCATGACCAGGTCGGGGTCGTCCGCGGAAACGATTAGAGCACTAACCGCCTCACGCGCTGTGCCCCGAAGAGCCGCATTCAGGCGTGCCAGGTTCCATGCAGGAGTGAATGAACTTTTCGAGTCTTGATATAATTTTTTAAATAATAGGAACTCGCTGGCACGCCCGTCAAAAACGGGCAAGCGTAAATCTTTAGGGCTATTTGCACCAACCTTATCGTGCGACAGCTTCTCTAGAATCTGCGTGAGGGTTCTCTTGAACCCCCAGTCTTCTTCTTTGGATTGTGTACAAAAAGCTAAATCTTTATTTTGAGAACAATATTCTGCGTTGTGTGTACCTAACTTATATGCATGTGTAGTGTTCTGAGGTTCCGGCGGCGGTGGTGATCGCGGTGGGGACAATGGACAGCCTAAGCCTGCAACAATATTTTTAGATGCATCTAACCATCGCTCCACACTGACGTTGCTGGAAGCGCGGCTCCGGCGAGAGGCGCTCTCGATCGCGGCTAGCTCAGCTTGCAGCTCGAGCTCTGCGATGCTGCGCTCGCGCTCAGCGGCGCGGGCTGCAGCGGTGGCGCGCTCCGCCTCCGCCTCCACTTCGGCGAGGCGGCGCGCGTGCCGCGCCTTGGCAGCGAGCTGCTGGACGATCGTGCTCGATGAAGTGGCCGCCGAAGACACCGCACGGGAGGGGACGGGCGAGTTGTGACCGCCGGCTGCGGCGGGCACATCTGCTGCAAAACCCGTAGGCCCCGCGCCAACTGAAGGCGCCGTAGTTGAGGCCTCAGCCTCCCCCGCATCGGTGCGAGCACGCTCCGCAGCTTTGCCTTGGCTACGCGTTTTCACCATATTGTATAACCGCACGTAAAAAATAGAAACCACAAAAAAATAAACACCACTAAAAACTTAAACGCAAAAAAACATACACAACACAAAATACGGATTCTATTAAAAAACTTCTGACACCAAAAATGTTGTAAATAAAACTCGCGTTTACAACTTCTAACATATAATGACATAGTAAAAACAAAATATAAAGCTATCAAAAATAAATTAAACTCGAAATACAAAAATGCTTACAAAGGAGATCGGCGTTGGCGACACCTACGTTATCCGCCATTTTGTAGCGGCCGCCATCTTGGATTTCAATTTTTTATAGTATATTGTATTTTGCTTGTTGAGCCCTTTCATTTGATACCCATATTGATGGGATTAATAAAACATAAATTATCCGCCATTTTGTAACGGCGGCCATCTTGAATTTATAATGATAATGAATAAACATAATTGTATTGTCACCAAAATCCAAAGTGTATACAAAGTTTCAGATTAATCGGTTGACAGGAAGAGGGTGAAATTTGAATGACTAAATTTGACCCAAGAATAATAAATAATATAAAACAAACGGGGTGAGCTAAATAAAAACCGTTTAAAAAACCGTTTAATAAAAAACCGTTTAAAAAAGGCCAACTTGTACCATTTGCTGTTTGTTAATGTGGAAAGTCGTTTTTTGTCATTAAACCTCTTTCAGACGTTACAAAATGTGTAAAAGTCTTGTCAATTTTGAATGCGCTTTGATTTACAAGACTTTTTAACCCCCGAAAAAAAGAGGGGTGTTATAAGTTACACGTGTGGATCTGTGTTTCTGTATGTCTACGTGTGGCATTATAACTTCTAAACGAATGGATCGATTTCGATGCGGCTTTTCTGTTGAAAGCTGACATAATCAAAATGGTTCTTAGCTACATTTGATCAGTACTGGTAACGCCATTTAAACGTTATGGGCAATCTAATGTCGGAGGTGATATAAAGTTAAACGTAAAGTTGTTAATTATATTTTTGGAGCATTTTGTGTTGTCATGAGCGTAATTAGACGCCGCAAGACTCGAAAAAAATTTAGTTTAAAAAACTCTGTGACCTTTTCTCGGGCCACAAAATTAAAATACAGTAACCCACAATTTGAAATTCCAGTCTCCAGTTTCAAATAAAATTCCCAGAAGTGTGGGGAAACCATAAATAACAGTCAAAAGTTTATCTCCACCTTTTGGAATGGTCCCAGAAAACCCGATTCTTGGATCTGAGAGTATAATATATCATACAACCTTGAATTTAATATTTTCAAAGTGGTTTGGTCTCCTCCCAACACTCTCTAACAAATAGTTAGCTAGGTAGGTAATACACACTTCAAAATAGTCTAAGCAACACGCACGATTTTTCATACAACAGAGGCCTGTTTGAGAAGCTATGAAAAGTATTTAAGACACGCATTTTGAATAAAACTTTTATACCTTAATTTTCGATTCCTATAAATTAACTTTAACTGTTAGCTTAGGATAGAATAGGTGCACCCACTCCCGTTCCTGCACAAATCAAGCACAAGCAAGTGACGTTTTACTAGTAGGTCTTTCTGTTGTATTGGACCATTAGGCCGAGTATGATAGTGACAGCGCCGCGACAACACCGCGATCCTATGTCAAAATGTCAACATTGACCACAAGCCTTTGCGCGGGACCCTCGCGCAATCAAAGTGAAGTTTCAGCGTGAGCCGAGAGCGAGTTTGTCGTAATCGTGCAAGAGCTGCTGGTCACTATATAGGTGTTTAGATATGTCGTCGTTCTGCATACTTCGTAATTTTGCTACATTATCCTTCTGATACGAATTGAAGCATTTACTAATCTAATTCACTAATCTATGGCGTCTAGTGACAATAGAGGCCATTTTATTTATTCAGGTGTCGAAATTGAGACCTATTTAATTTTCATACATTTGCTGACAGCCATCCCGACTAGCAGTGCCTCCGTCAACTGTACTTTGAGTTGCTAATTAACTTACACTAGCTGATGCCCGCAACTTCGTTTGCGTGTTAATTTTTTTTTGTACAGAGTACACAGATTGAAAACATCTATCTTACGTGATTTAGATTTTTACATACAAAAATTTTTTCCCGCTAACTCCTGTTCCCGTGGGAATTTTGCAATATCCTGTAGCAACTAAGCTTAAAGTTGACTAAGGTACCTGCATGCCAAATTTCAAGCGTCTAACTTAAGCGGTTTAAATTTTTCATACAAAAGGATTTTCCCGCTAATTCCTGTTCTCGTGGGAATTTCTGGAATTCCTTTCTTAGTGCACCTTTACGGTACCTAAGCTACGTCCCTTCCAAATTTCAAGTGCCTACGTTTAGCCGTTTAGGCTGTGCGTTGATATGTCAGTCAGTCAGTCAGTCAGTTTCTCCTTTTATATATTTAGATAGATTAAGTTGGCGGTGGCCCCACCTGTCAAAGCAGCCGTATTAGATGTATGAATTTGGATAGTTCTCGATTTCGCCACATGAACGAACCATTGTTATTCAACCGACATTGATTAGTAGAATCGCTCTCCAGGGCCCCGATTCTGTAACTTCAGTTGTGTATCGATAGAATGATCGCCACTTTATCCGTTCAGGTGGCGAAATTGAGAACTATCCAAATTTCATACATCTAATGACGGCTGCTTTGACTGGTGGCGCCACTGCCAACTGAATTTTCAGTTGCTGGGTAGTTTGTAACTGGTGGTGGCGCTGCTGCTCGGGGTGGTTGTCAGCAAGTAGGTATATGAAAATTAAATAGTTCTCAATTTGGCCACCTGAACAGATAAAATGACCTCCATACCATCGACACACAACTGAAGTTGCAGAATCGGGGCCCAGTACAATGCTATCCAGCCATCGCTAGTTCGCACACTCGATACGTGTTTCACCTATTTACGAGCAGGAGGCCAAGTAACGCCTGATTCTATCAAATTACTCTCTAACATGGACCTATTATTACTGCCTAATATACCCACACTCATATAAACACGTACACATATGCACACACTCATACACATAACATTATTTGTTTTTTTTAACAAGCCCATATATTTGTTTATTTATGTTTTACTAGTTTTCCGCCTGAAGCTCTACCCACGTGGACTACAGGTTATATCGCGCTCAGCTGTGGAATAAAATGTAGCATAAGTCCTTTCCCAAGATTTAATCTATCTCTGTACCAAATTTCATCAAAATCGGTTCATTAGTTTAGCCGTGAAAGCGTAACAAACAGACAGACAGAGTTACTTTCGCATTTATAAAATTATAGTAAGGAAGTAAAAATTAGTCCACCAACCCGCATGGACCCAGCGTGGTGGACTAATCCCAAAGGCCTAAATCCCCTTCGTGTTTTGAAGGGTAGCCCGTACTCCTCGATGGGGACGTGTAATTGGGTTAAATCAGTTGCGGAAGACCACAAGTCAGGTACTACCCAGTTTACAGAAGATATTTTTTTATTATGAAGAGGATAGACTCTTGATGAGGACGATCGATTATGTTAGATTTTTTTTGTTTGAATGCTGACAAAATTGAGATGGTTCTTAGCTAAACTGGGTAAAAAAGAACCTTCTAGCTATATTCAAAATCCTGAACCAAAATCACTCAAAGAACACATTTATGAAAAAAAAATATTTTTTTATTTAAGTACATATTTTTTCAATGGGAAAAGTTCATTTTTAGCCTAAACGTAGACATTACTCCAACACCAGGCACACGAGGAGTGCGAGTAGCGCTCGAGGGGTGCGCCCGAGTGGTGTCTACGTTTAGGAAAAAAAGTATCCCCCCCCAAAAAAATAAATAAGAAGTGTTCAGTTAGTGATACTAGTTCAGGATTTTCAATAAAGCTAGGAGGTTCTTTTTCACCCTGTATTTGATTAAATTGCTCCAGCCTCTTCAAGGTTATAAGCGATTGCATGTCGGGGACGATACGAAAATTTTTAATTTTAGAGTTATTGCGTGTTAAAATATGAATGACTTTAAATTAGGTAGTGAAACTTAAAGTGATGATCCTCTCCATGAAACTGAACAACCTTAAAAAAATATTGTATAGAAAACGGCAATTCCAAAGGTCTTCTACTTCTTATCGTGTATACCTACAAGTATCAGAGTTTTCAAACCGCACAGTGGCTTCTGAATTGGTTTTAACGACTGTAGTCAATGGAAAACAGCTAGGACCGACAGCTTAACGTGCCCTCCGAAGCATAGAAATGTTCGTGATAAATTTCCATTTTGGTCACCCATCAGGTTTCCTGCATCTGTGAACGTTGTTTAACCTCACTGATCGCTTGAGATCAGTCAGAGCCACTGGGCTACAGCGATTCAATTTCATAGGTCAAAACTTATTATTTAGTCGGTAAATACTTGAAATTACACAAAATTACTAGTAATTCATGAGCATTTTAAATTACTATTAATTTACTTATTTAAATCATTTAAATGAATGATTTTGTTTGTTACAATAAGGGATCGTTCAACAATTACGTGATGATTTTTGGCCGTTTTTAACCTCGCCTTGATTACGTAATCTTCGTCAGTGCTTAAAATGTTTGCTGTTTATTAGGACTGACACGTATGTCATGTTTGGGCCTTAATAAATGACCTAGGAATAAGCTTGTGGCGAGACACAACCCAGTCGTGGTGGGAAGCTGTATTCGGTACTCCATGCTCATCAGTAGCGGCGCCTGCTTGTTTATATTGGCTTTACAATAATGTTCTCAGGTGGATGACTAAAGTAATTATATTACTTTTCTAATTAAAAGTATTTCTAGCTTCCACAACAACACCTTTTTTATTATTTAGAAAATTTCTTTAGCTGACAAGTTATAAAATGATGGCGTAATCATGGATTCTCCCCCCCCCCCACCCCAAATAATCCAGATTCATATACAAGCACTCGACCCCCCCCCCGCTTCCGGTGATCACGTAATTATTGAATGATCCCTAATTCTAAATGATTTAAATGATAAATGAGCCTCATTTCGATTAATAGTGCACGGAAAACGAGTATGTACTTATTTTAATTTGGAAAAATGTCTGTAGTTACAGTCATATTGTTATTTCTGTGCACTTTATTTTTTAAATTGAATTTTTCGACTGAAGTTTTAACGGTTGGAAAGAATTATGTAAGTTTATTAAAATACTGTCTTCTTCTTATCCAGTAGATATAGTCAAGTGTGTGACGAATTTGACTAACCCTGGTGACAGAGTTTTCAAACCGCACAATGGCCTCTGACTTGGTATTAACGACTAGTCAACAGCCGGGACAGATAGCTTAACGTGCCCTCCGAAGCACGGAAACGCTCGTGATAAATTACAACTTTGGTCACCCATCAGGTTCCCTGCCTCTGTGTACGTTGCTTAACCTCACTGATCGGTTGAGATCAGCGAGCGCCACTGGGCTATGAGCGCTTCATACTGTGAATGAGTTATAATATGTATAATAATGTCTGTATGTATGTATGTATGTAATGTAATGTTAATATATATGTATAATACTAATGCTAAACAGTGAAACCCTGATGTCTGAATATGTAGACAGTAACTGAGTTCAATTCCCTGTCAGGAAAAATATTTGTATGAGAAGTATATGTTCAGATATTTGTGTGCTTGTTCCTGGGTTTTAGTGTTTGTATCCGTTGTTGTACAGAGGCTAGCGTATCAGGTTACTCCATTTTCGCTGTAAAACCGCTGTTATCACAACAGCACAGAGTGCACGCGTGTGGTAAACGGAGTTGCGGCCGTACGTACGTGTATTAAAATATGCACTCATACAGGGCTTTAGGTATCTCTCTTTCAACCACTCGGGTGGTTTATCAGTCTATGAAACTGAACAACCTTCCCAAGGAACATAGGTCAAAATACGAAAAAAACTTTTTGAGTTCCCATACAAACTTCCATCAGCATATAGCGCATTTTGTATGGGAGATCAATTTTTTTTTTCGTATTATGACCTATGTTCCTTGGGGAAGTTGTTCAGTTTCATGGACTGATTTGGCACCCAAAAGGTTGAAAGAGATTTACCTAAAGCCCTGTATATATAACTCAAAAAAGAGGTATCTCTATTTCAACGAGAGGTTGAAATAGAGATACCTATAGTCCTGTATGTATACAATTTAGTTAAAAAAGAAAAATTACAGGGACCCTATATAATCGATTTCACTTATATGGATAACTGCCCAGGCCAGTCCAATACGCCGAGTCCAGCAATATTCCATTTTAATCTAAAAAAAGAAAAAAATACCATCATTCTGGGCATGAATAGCACGTTTTCACAAAAAACTGTTATGGACTACGTGAGTACTTTCGACTTTTACTTTTTATCTATATACACTTTTGCCTATTCGTATGTTTGTAACAAATAAACTCCGAAACTTATTTTTTTCTTATAAGAAGGGTTAACTCTTGACTTCAATTTTGACCAAGGTCATAGAGAGGTCGACGATAGAGCGAGTTTATCCAGAAAAAGCCTATTAGGCACTGGTACTTCTACGCGTGAGTCCCCGGCAGAGTAGAATAGGACCACCCTCTTTCTTACCGAGGTGTCGTACAAGGCGACTAAGGTAAACATGCAAGCAAGTTCATCTGCACACAGAGAAGGAAAACTCTGCAATTATATGAAAACCCTCGCCAACCCGTCTGCCAAGCGTGGTGAGTATGGCATTTACCTCATGTTATCGAGGGAGGCCCGTGCCCCAGCAGTGGGGACGTACATGGGCTGATGAAGACTTCTACGCACCGACAGAACATAGTAAGCTGTTTGGCGTCGGATTTCGATAGGAATGGTCCTAAACTAGACGGCCCTTCACAAAGCCTACCACACCGCATGAGACCATAGGACGCTCCCTCAGATTCAGAACAAATTGAGCGTCGTTGCCTAGGGCAGGTCTCATTTGTGTTTCCTTAGTCGCTGCTTATGACACCCACGGAAAGAAATGTGGTAGTGTTATTCTCAACCGATCATCACACGGCAAAAAACTCCTGGACCGATTTCAAAAATTCTTTCACCATTAGAATGCTACAGTATCCTTGAGTAACATAGGCTACATAATTTTCCAAATTAATTTTCCGGGGCGGAAAGCCATTTTGTATGTTTTGTGTTGTGAAGTACCAGGTTCTGAAGGTTCTTCCAAAAGTTTATTACTTCACGTGATAGCTAAATTCTGAGGATTTCTTTAATTATTATTTGAAAAAGCGTCCACAAATTATCATGATTTTGCCAGTGTCTGAGTCTAAAATCGATCGTCATCAAACAGAGAAACCCTTCACGGGTTGTAGTATGTCAGAGTTTCGTCTGTTAATTTATATAAATGTGAAGAAAAATGAACATTCGTTTAAGAAAAGACTCGGTCTTTACCAAGCATAAACTGGATGTACTAGACAGTCGTCTCCATAAGGTCACGAACTCTTTTATGGGTCAATGTATACGTTTCTATAATAAGATTCCCATGTGTATTCAAATTTTGCCTTTGGACAAATTTAAGACAGTAATTAAACAAAAACTTTGCAAAATTTCTGATTATCTATCAGACAAGCAGCCATGGGAATGAACTGCTCAGGTCCAGAGTTATTTCAGATTTAGTTAAAATTAGAAAAAAAAAATTGTAATGCGATTAAAAAGAGCACCCTCAGAGTTTCTTGCCTGTTCTTCTCTGGGGAAGACTGCACCCTTGCAAATAGGCGTAGAGTCAGCAGGGTCAATAGAACGAATGCGTATGTAGGTATTTAAATTGAATCCTTTAATGCAGTCTTTCCCAACGTGGGCGATAACGCCCCCTTGTGGGCGCTGCAGGCCTAAAGGGGGGCGGTAAGAGACCCAGAAAAAAAAGGGGGCGTTGTGTAGGGCTTTGGGGTCGATTTATAATTTCATCTACCTAGCTAGGAAGACTCTTAGACACCGACTGAGCTCTCGACTCTCGACTACATCTTGTGAACATCAACTAATATTAATTAAGATATAGCTCAAACTCGGTTCGATATGATAGACCGCGGGCAATCATGTTTTAACAAGTTTTTGTTAAATAATCCGATTTGTACATTCCTGTATCAATCGGCTGGTTCTATAATACTTGTTCTTGCTTGTCGAGTACGATTGGGCGTCGAATGAGATAAACGAGTTTATGCACGTTTGTCTTATTCCTGTTGGTGCGTGCTGCTTATGCAATCCTATATAAACGACGTAAATTTATTTTATTTTCATTTGCGGTTTCGCGCATAATAGATAAGCAGTACTTCATTATAACACTTACGTATTTCTCAAAACAAAACAATGTCGGAAGTAAAAAAGAAGAGACGGCAATACTCTGCGGAATATATTAAATTCGGATTTATTGAAAATCCCACAAACCCGTCGTCGCCTTTGTGTCTTCTATGTCTAAAAACATTTTCGAACGAAGCAATGAAGCCTTCAAGACTGCAAGATCATTTGAATAAAATGCATCCAGATAAGAAAGACAAGAATGTAGCATATTTTCAAGACCTAGAGAAGAAGCATAATACTCAGCCAAGTGTATCAAAACTATTTTCGGCGGCTGCTAAGCAAGATGACGACGGACTTCGAGCTTCGTACAATATCTCTTTGTTAATTGCTCAAAAAGGCAAACCACACAACATCGGAGAAGAGTTAATTTTGCCAGCAATAAAGGAAGTAATAACTACTGTGCTTCATAAACCGGCCGCAGATATTATCCGAAAAATTCCTTTGAGTAATAATTCTGTGCAAAGACGAATTGATGAAATGGCTGAAAACATTGAAGAATCATTGTGCAATCATCTGAGGACTAGTCAATTCTCAATTCAGCTCGATGAGTCCACTTTACCAACTAATGAAGCGTTGTTGCTATCTTACGTGAGGTTTATTAAAGATGAGAAAATACGTGAAGAACTATTGTTTGCCAGAAATTTGGAGACAGATACAAAAGGCGAAACCATATTAAATACATTGGAAAAGTTTTGTGAACAGAAAGAGATTCCTTTGAAAAATATTATATCAGTTGCTACGGATGGCGCTCCGGCTATGACAGGGCGCCATAAAGGCTTCATAGCGTACTTAAAAAATAAAATTCCAGATGTCCTTGCTATACATTCATAGACAACATTTGGTTGCTAGAAACTTAAGTGAACGACTATTTCAATCACTGCAATATGTCATCAAAGCAGTCAATAAAATCCGTAGCAGCTCTTTGAATGATAGATTATTTCATCAGCTTTGTGTTACTAATGACGAAGATTTCAACCGTTTATTGCTTCATACTGAAGTTCGTTGGCTGTCAAGAGGCAATTGTCTGATTCGATTTTACAACCTGTTTGACTCTGTGATAGAGTTCTTGGAAACTAAAGATACAGAACTGCGCAACAAGCTCATAACATCAAAGAATGATATAGCTTACATGACAGACCTGTATAAATTGTTCAACGACATGAACCTCCAACTGCAAGGCGATGAACTAAATTTAATTAAAACAAAAAATGTCGTTGCTGCTTTCGCAGCCAAACTGCTTCTGCACAAAAAGAATATGGGCAGACGTGAGTTTCACAATTTTCCGAATTTATCAGTATCCTGCAGTAACGACGACTTGTTTGCCTACTGCCAACATTTGGAAAACCTCCACATTGACTTCACCGAACGATACCAGGACATTTTAAACTTGGAAATACCAGACTGGGTGTTAGATCCGTTTTCAAATGTCAACATAGCAATGTCACCTCAGCTGGAAGAAGAACTTATAGAATTGACAACAAACGAAGAAATAAAAATCAAGTTCAAAAATGGATATCAAGAATTTTGGCTTCAAAAACCGATCCTGCAATTGTACCCTGGATTGTGGTCAATTGTTCAACGATTCTTGATAGCATTCCCATCGTCATATTTGTGTGAACGTGGTTTTAGTGCTGTGGCAACGCTGCTTACTAAAAAGAGAAATCGTTTGCGTGTTACCGAACGTGGCGACTTGCGGCTGTTTTTGAGTAAATTGGAACCTGATATCAACAAACTTATTGAACAGCATCAGATTCAACCTTCACATTAATTTTTATATAAGAATTGATTATGTTTGTTTTATTTTCAATAAAAGATACTCTGTCCGAATACTATAAAGTTGCGTTTCAATAATCAGTTATAAGTACTTAGCGGTTTTTAAGTATGTTTAAAAAGGGGGGCGTTAAAAAATAATTTATTCTTAAAGTGGGCAGTAGACAAAAAAAGGTTGGGAACCCCTGCTTTAATGTATATTTGTATGTATTTCATGCAATCTTGAGATGTTTCAAGTGACGTCCTTAATCCTTACTAATCCTTACTAATCCTTACTAATCCTTACTAATATTATAAACGCGAAAGTTTGTAAGTATGGATGTATGGATGTATGGATGTATGGATGTTTGTTACTCTTTCACACTCAAACGGCTGGACCAATTTTGATACAATTTGGTATGGAGGTAGCTGAAACTCTGGATTAACACATAGGCTACATAATTTTCCCAAATTCCCACGGGAACGAAGTCCCGGGCAGAAAGCTAGTGTCCTATAAAAATAGTAGATTGTTAACCGAGGGTGGAAAGAAGCAATTCCCGAGGTATTTAGATAACCTATAGTCCGAGTAGGAATAGATTCTTTTAACCGTGTTAAACACTCTACTTTTCATTACGAATTTGAGGAAAATAAAACTAGTAGTTTATCTAAACTATATATTGATAATATATAATTATATTAGTAGTACCTATTTTTTTGAATTCCTTCACAGATACATAACAGATTAGTATCCCGCCAATTTATGTCGACTTTTAAAATTTTAAATATGGAACTCACCGCGTAATTGTTGCGGCTTATTCCGCTCAAAGAAGTTTGCGCTAAGTTCACACTGGCTGTTTAGAAACTCACATGACCGCAGCATTTTTTTTTATTAGTTTTTTTTTACATAAAACTCTTCACAGCTGACAGCAGTTCCATTTTTAAAGTTCATTCCGGCCCTTAGGTGGGAAGTAATTTGTATGAGTTTTTCCCTCCCTATGGAGGGAAGCAGCATTTTCCACCCAATAATCAGATCAAAATAACACTACTTTCCTAGTATGAGAAATGAAAAAGATTTTTTCTTCTCTATTCTATTCTAAAATGCACCGCTAGCAGGTGAGAATGACGATGAGCACTAAGATTTTGTGACCCAGCCACAATTATTTCTATGGTCCGTATTTAAGAACGCGACTCAGACTCTGATCTTTACTAAAGTAGCAGTCGTCTTTGTCATTTTGATAGTCTTCTTCTTCTTATCGTGTAGGTATAGTCAAGTGTGTGGCGAACTTAGCTTAAAGTTTTGATAGTGAGAAAAAGTTACAATCAATACTTAAATATAGATCAAAACTTGAGTCTCCATAATGCGGGCCTTAGTCAATAGACCCCCCACATTCCGAAGGGTTTATGAAGTATGTGACGACGTGAAGTTTCTGCGACACAGTCATATTTCTTTTTTTTTTCAGGTTAAAATTACAATCTGGAGTATCAACGAAAAGGGTGTAAAAAGTACACTGATGAGTTACAGAACAAAAACACCATGTGACCACTTCTTTTTAACGTTTGGGTTTGAAAAGGCTTTTAACACTTCTAAGAACTGCGAGGTGTCAAAGGTAATTTTTTTTTCTTTTTTTCTTTTTTTTTTTTATTATGTGATGGGTTAACTCTTGACCCCAATCTTGACCACGTTCATAGATGAGGTCGACGATAGAGCGAGTTAACCCAAAAAACTACAATTAAGGAACTGGTACTCCCACGCACCGACGGAACACAGCACGCTGTTTGGCGTCGGACTTCGGTAGGAGGGTGGTCGCGAACCAGACGGCCCTTTACAGAGCCTACCACACCGCATGAGACATAAGATACCAACTCAGATTGAAAAAAAGACTGAGGTGTCGTTGCCTAAGATGGATTACTAGGAGGCAGGTCTCATTTGTGTTTCCTTAGTCACCTCTTACGACACCCACGGAAAGAGATGGGGTGGTGTTATTCTCAACCGATCACCACACGGTAATATAAAATAAGGTAACTCTTTATTTGGTAAATATACTTTGAAATTAAAAAACTTCCATGCTGGGTTGGGTTGGGAGTGAAAGAAAAACTTAGAATGTGCCAGCTACCTACTCTTCCCAGGTATACAGTAAAAGTCTGTAAGAGGGATGCGAGTGTTTTGTTGTATAGTGGGCGAACGGCTGACCTCCTCTCACCATTATGTGACTTGTTCCATAACCGTGACGTCTAGTAGATCTAGAACTACTGATGCTCTGCTTACCCCGTTAGGGATTATGGGAGTGAGCTTATCTATGTATGTATGAAATTCCAAAAATATAATAAAAAAACAACTTGGAACGTGGAACATGACAGTGAGGTTGGCCCACCGATTGCACGTCGCTCAGCGAGCTATGGAACGCTCCATGCTCGGGATCTCGCTAAGGGATAGAATCCGAAACGAGGTTATCCGACAGAAAACCGGAGTGATCGGATATTATTATTATTATTATTATTTTTTAAATTATTATCCAAAAGCGTATTAAGCTGAAGTGGCAGTGGGCTGGCCATTCATGTCGCAGAACCGACGAGCGTTAGAGTAGACAAGTCTTGAATGGAGACCACGTCTTGGCAAACGTAGTATAGGACCCCCCCCGCGAGATGGTCAGATGATCTAAAGAAGATAGCGGATCATGCAAAGTGGCGCACCTTTGGGGGAGGCCTATGTTCAGCAGTGGACTGCAATAGGCTGATATGATAAAAAAAACAAAGCCTGATAGAGTGGGATTCGCTGTCTTCTACTATATAGGTTTTTAAATCATCCTTACCATTTTTAATCGCTTTTTAAAAGATGGGTCTTATAAGTGTGTGTTTGTGTATGTGTGTGTCTTCCGTTTAAAAGTTATAAGACTTAAGTTATCGAATATCAGAGGTGATACAATTTTTTTTAAATTTTAGAGTTTTTATATTTTTTCCCAGGAAATAAATATGTACTCGTAGTGCTTCTATTTTTTTTCTTTTTGTGGTTCTGCAAATTTCATATTTCAAATAAGTACTTAAATAAATTTTCAAAAGACAAGAACGAGACCGTTTTGAAAATAAAAGCACTTGTACTTTTTAGGGTTTGTAGGCTCCACTGTCCGTCCGTCTGTCACCAGGCCGTATCTCATGAACCGTGATAGTTAGATACTTAGTTGAAATTTTCGTAGATGATGTTTTTCTATTGGCCCTATAACAACAAATGCAAAGAGGGCTCCCATACAAAAAACGTGATTTTTTGCTCGTTTTTATAGATAAGTTTGTCCGAGGCTGTATCGTATGAACCATGATAGTTAGGCAGTTGAAATTTTCACAGATTTTGGTTGCTGCTTTAATAACCAATACGAAAAAGTAGAATAAATTAAATATTTAAGGGGGCTCCCATACAAGAAACTTAATTTTTTTGCCGCTTTTATAGAGATAATGGGATTTATAGAATCCGACTCGCACTTGACCGGTTTTATAGATAATGGTATGGAACCCTTCGTGCGTGAGTTCGACTCGCACTTGGCCGGTTTATTTATTTTTTCTTAGATACGAACGTATTTTCACGAGCGTCGCTATTCTAACGGCTAGTCAGTCGGACTCGTAAGCGAGAGATACCTAGTTCGATCTCCAGTGCCGCCATGTACCAATGACTAATTTTCGAATTTATGTACATTAGTTGTACACCCACCGATGCTCTTACGTGCGGAAACCTGCACATTCAGGACACTGAATGTGTAACCATGATCCAATCTGGTCCGGTCCCCCTGTAAGCAGGGTCACGGAGGTCAGATGGCATTCGCTCCACTGTAATGACTTGACCTGCCAAAACCTGGACCAAATCATGATCCAAACCATGGTCATGGAATGAGAAACAGGACTAAGCGCTAGGAAGAAAAGAACGAACTTATTTTCCGTAGGTGTTATATAAAAGTCATAGCAGACAGACTCACCGCCTAGGCGGTTTATTCTCGATAATTTGAAATTATACTTACTTACTTTATTTTATTTTTTCAGGGATCCTACTATGCTTCCTTCGATCTAACACTTTACACAAAGAAAGTATTCGGAGATTCTTTCTATTATGGCAGCTTTAGATCAAAGACGATCTTCAGTTCAAGAAAGAAACAAATAGGATGTGTTGAGTCAAGATTTCAACTGACTTCGCCTAAAAATAAGACTTCATAGAAGATACAAACAAAAGCTCATGAAAATAGTATGGACGGCCGCAACTCAGGGCCCCGATTCTGTAACTTCAGTTGTGTGTCGATGGAATGGTCGCCACTTTATCCGTTCAGGTGGCGAAAATGATAACTATCCAAATTTCATACATCTAACAACGGCTGCTTTGATGGTGGCGCCACCGCCAACTGAATTTTCAGTTGCTGGGTAGTTTGCAACTTTATGTTCGGTTGGCAGTGGCGCTGCTAGTCGGGGTGGTTGTCAGCAAGTATATGAAAATTAAATAGTTCTCAATTTCGCCACCTGAATAGATAAACTGGCGACCATTCCATCGACACAACTGAAGTTACTGAGAGTTATAAGAGTGGTTACGCTTGTCTCAACGTCTCTATAGAAACCAAGCGTGCCATTATTTTTCAACCTACTGTGACGTCACACGAGCGATTTAGTGATGGAACGGTGCTAAAGGAGGCATTTCGCTCCCTTTTTGACACGCGAAGTACATGCACATGCTTCGCCATCTTATCGTGTATACAGGAGGTAAACGACAGCTTAGCCAACACTTAAGTAGTGGAATCTACCCATAACTATCATCAGCTACAAGTAATTATTTTTTTTGGAAATTTAAAGTTAAGGAGTGTTCGTTATTTATCTACTTTGGCGCTTACGCAATGTACCGCGCCGCTATCGGAATGCGATGTACGTACATTGCTGTCTTTCGTGTTTTACGCTGTTATTATTGTTTTTAATGCAAAATTGATTGTATTTGAATAAATAATTTCATTTGGTAGCAGAAAATATATAAAAACTTTAATAAATATCGAAAATTTTCCGGAATAATTTTTTTTTGTGACTGTGTGCAATAAAGAATTTATATCTACCTATCTATCCACTGGAAAATCGTTTGGAATGATGATCTGAATTCAGGGTATCAGTTTTTTCTAAGCTGTCCTTTACACCCTGTATGTCTGTGGCTTTCTTAAGGCGACTACAGCACCCGATAAAGGCAGCACACATAGGAATAGTGCCATCTCCGTCTCTCAACAGGCCTGGGCGGCAGTGCGAACAGTGTCGATACACGAAGTTTACGGACTATGAAAGCGTGCGTGCGTAAAAACATGTTCGAAAGATAGAAAAATGGGATTTATGGCAAGGTAACAGCTTAAATCGAAAAATGCGTTAGCTACTTATCGAGAGTGTTCAATCACGAACATTTTGATAGCAAATTCAAGTTCCTGTATGCATTTTACTATGGTTTTTACAGCTTAAAAGATACAAATATTGGGTATTTAGAGGTGACTTTGTGAGCTTTTTCTATCGAACCAAAAGTGCTGAATCATATTTTCAGCAAATTACTTATCTAGTTTATGTCCTGAATATTACCGTAGTATTTTTTTTTCTTCGATTCAATGCAGTGCGTCATACTTATCTACGCATCATAAAATCGTAATTTAGGTGCTGTAGTCGCCTTAAATTGTTATTAGAAGACGCTGTCAAAAAAACATGAAAAATATTTCAGTTTCCCGAAGAAAATCCCTTTAAAAAACCATTCGAAATGATTGTGTGAATTTAGGCTTACGTGCTCCTCCATACAAAAAGAGAAAACGTTTTTCCACCTCTAAATATTTTCAATTCTGAATGATTTTTTAGTATATTATTAACACAATGAACCACTATATAGGTTTATAGTTTTTCCATTTTTCAAAATTCGCTATAGATTAAAACTTATAGGAACCTCAAATAACGTTATTTTTGTATGAAAATATTGTCGAATTAAGCCTGTTATACAAAAAGCAATCTATTTATTTTTAAAAGCTAAACCTATAAACCTAGAATATATTATGCAGAACCGATCGACACCAAAATCAAAGTGATTTGCTATGATTTAGTTAGTGGAAAACGTTTTCTCTCGAAATTTTATTTTTATTTTTATTTTATTTTATTTTATATGCAAATTTCACCAAGAAAAGTACCCATTGTTATTCTTATTTTGCTAGAATCGCGAAGCTATTCTTCCCTTTTAAGCTTTCCATAACATTTTTGTACTATGTAGGGTTCAATCATAGGTAAATACAATGGTTCTAATTTCTTGATTTTCCAAATACACACGAATACACATTTAATTGTCTATGAATTATTAGATTTACTACCTACAATAACTTTTGTGCCGTGTGGTGATCGGTTGAGATAACACCACCCCATTTCTTGCCGTGGGTATCGTACTAGGTAAACACAAATGAGACCTGCCTCCTAGTATTCCATCTTAGGCAACTACACCTCAGATGTTTTGTTATAAAGCAGTTATTGCTTACAACTCTTAAATGGTTAAACCAATTTTTTATAAAATATGGCTAAGAACCATCTCAATTACATCAGATTTCAAACAAGAAAAAGCGCATTTTAATCTGTCCATTCGTTTAGGAGCTATGATACCACAGACAGACACACATATATAATACACAGATTACACTGTTCAAACTAATAACAACCCTCTTTTTTTGTTGGGGGTTAAAAATAATCACCAACATCCATTGAGATTGAGGTACCATTGATTAGTGGAATTGCTACCTCGTCGTATCGTTCTACCTTTGTATTCTTCACGCTAGCAAATCAAATTAGGTCCACTTCGCAGGTAAAGGAAAAGTCGGCTTCAGAATACAAATAAAACCGGCCTAGTGCGAGTCGGACTCGCACACGAAGGTTCCGAAGGATTACCTATAAAACTGGTCGAGTGCGAGTCGGACTCTATAAAAACCATTATCTAGATTCAAGATTCAAGATTCAAAACGTTTATTTGACATACACACTACAACACAACAACAACGTTACATGAGGAATAACAACACAGAATAAAAAATGAAAAAAAAAAAAACTTATATTTAAAAAAATATATATAAAATAAAATGGATGGAGTTGTGATGTAGTGCGATGACAAACAGGACTCACTCAAGCTTTTATCTCTATAAAAGCG
Organism: Aproaerema taeniolella; assembly: GCA_949987775.1. Lineage (NCBI taxonomy): Eukaryota > Metazoa > Arthropoda > Insecta > Lepidoptera > Gelechiidae > Aproaerema > Aproaerema taeniolella. The sequence goes on along the minus strand of OX465255.1, from coordinate 17,938,920 downwards.
GCAAAAAACGTTTTTTTGTATGGGAGCCCCATACAAAAAAACGTTTTAAATATTCATTTATTTTAAATACTTATTTTATTCTGGTTTTTAGTAAGTATTTGTTGTTAAAGGGACAATAGAAATATACATCATCTGCGAAAATTTCAACTGTCTAACTATCATGGTTCATTAAATACAGCCTGATGACAGACGGACGGACGGACGGACGGACAGCGGAGCCTAAGTAATAGGGTCCTGTTTTTTCCCTTTGGGTACGGAACCCTAAAAAGGGGAAAGTTACTGGGCCCCGATTCTGTAACTTAAGTTGTGTGTCGATGTGGCGAAATTGAGAACTATTTAATTTTCATATAACTGAAAATTCAGTTGGCGGTGGCGCCACCAGTCAAAGCAGTCGTCATTAGTGGTATGAAATTTGGATTGTTCTTAATTTCGCCATCTAAACGGATAAAATGGCGACCATTGCATCGACACACAACTTAAGTTACAGAATCGGAGCCCACTTTATCGACTTCAGTGGATAAGTTCTTGCTACGTGAATGAGATTCTATGATCTAAGGTTCGTACTACAGAAAGCGACTCAGATTCTGTTCTATACTTAAGTTCTATGCACTTTAGTCCCGCGTTTTTAAAACAATATTTCTTACTGCACCAGGCTGGCTGGAAGAGATCACTATTAGTGATAAGTCCGCCTTTGTAAACTTTTTTCTTTTATTTTATATCCCATGTTATCTAAGTGCAATAAAGAATATAATAATAATAATAATATAATAACTGTCGTCTTTGTCATTTTGATAGTCAGAACACATACACATACATACTATCACGCCCATAATCTCCATAGGGGTAGGCAAAGCATCAGTTGTTTTAAAAACACTTGATGCCACTTTTGACATAAATTCAGAGGGTTAAATAGATGAAATATGATGTACCTAAGTGGTGAGAGGTTGTCAGCCTCGCGTCCCACTTACTGACTTTTACAGTATGCCTAGGAAGAGTAGGCAGCTGGCACATTCTAAGTTTGTCTTTTATTCCCAGTCCAGCGCGGAAGTATAGTGAAAAAAAAATCACAATATACTTAAGCTATACTTAAGTATTTTGTGTTTTTTTTTCACAGATGAAGACTCAAATCTTGATCTATAATCAAGAATTGAGTCTTCATCTGTAATACGGGCCTAAAACCCGCATTACAGATATAGGTCTTAAATCCTTACCATCCCTACTAATATTATACAAACGAAAGTTTGTATGTATGGTAAGGATGTTTGTTCCTCTTTCACGCTCAAATGGCTGCAACAATTTTGAAAAAAATTGGTATGGAGGTAGCTGACGCCCTGGATTAACACATTGGCTTTATAATTTTCCCAAATTCCTACGGGAATGAAGTCCCGGGCAAAAAGCTAGTCAGCTATACCTCTTGGACACCAATAGATGGCCATAGGCGACGCGCTTTGGCCACGGAGTCGCTGGTGAGATAACTTAGCCACATTCGCCGCCCCTGACAGCTAGGTAAACGGGCGCAAAATAGGGAAATCTGGCAAAAGAAAGGGTAGGCTTTTGCCCAGCAGTGGGATATACCATGGGCTAACTAAAAAAAAACTTTGATAAAGATTCATACATTGTTTAACAAGGGACGAAAGTGACCGATTGCAAAGAGGGCGCTATTTTTTTTTTGGAAGCTGGGTTAACTCTTGACTTCAATCTTTACCAAGGACATAGATATTTGAAGCTATTTGAAGCTTAGGCGAGTTAATTCCCAAGTAATACTTCATACTACTATAGTACTTCTACTACGCCTACGAGGAAATTATGGGCTACATAAAGAAGATGTTTAGCTTTAGTAGGGAAGGTGGTTTTTTATTCCGAACTAAAATTAACTTGGACCAAACCAATTTTATTTGGTAGAAAAGACAACTGGAAAAACATTGGCGCATACAAAATATTTTTCTTCCCTCCATTTTTTTTTAAATTAATAATTATATCTTTAGTATAATTACGCTTTTCATACTTGGTAACACCGGTCCTATATGTCAGCACGCTAGTGTTGCACACAATTTTATTTATAATCGATTGATTTTATTATTTGAGCGCTTTGGTGGGCTACTTTACCCTTAAAAATAGCTCACCCTTCGGACGTCAACAAAAAAAATACAAAAAATTTACATTCCGGAAACGAACTTAAGACAGCAGAGTACTACACTATAGAGTACTAAACTATATGGTAATTGTTTTTTTATTAACTAACAATAATTAATTAATAATAATATTTTTTAATTAGTTTCTCGTCAAACAACCAACCAAAAGTGTATTATCATTTTTAATTTAGTTTTAAATTTATTTATACTCCGCGCCATACAATACAGGATCCAAATTCCAAAGTGTCAAGCTTGACGTGCTCTTGGGTGTACCATCGATAAAAAAAAAATATCGATGGAGATATCGTATGATTGATAAAAAAATCATATTATAATCAATCGATTATTAATACAATTGTGTGCAATGCAAAACTAGCCTGCTGACATATACGACCGGTGTTAACAAGTATGAAAAGCGTAATTATACTAAAGATATAATTTTATTAATATAAAAAAAATTAAAGGACAAAAAAATTAAAAAAAATTCACCAACTTGTTCTTCTTTTAATTCTCTATGCTCTCCTTTTTCTTTGGTGTCTGTTTATTTAATGTCGGAATAAAAATCCATTAATTTCGATATTTTTTTTAAATTAATTTAAAAAAATGGAGGCTTCAAAAAATAAAAAATCTTCAATTCTCTATGTTCTCCTTTTTCTTAATTTAATTATTCTTTATTGCACAAACACAGTAGGAACATTTTTACATAAAAAATAGTGTACAAATTCGAGCTTATCTCTAGAAGAGATCTCTCTCTCTAGATCTTGTAGATCTAGGTTTTCTTTGGTGTCTGTTAATTTAATGTCGGAATAAAAATCCATTTATTTACATCTCCTTTCAAACATTCCCAAGGGAACGAAATCCCTGGCGGAAAGCTAGTATAAATATAACATATTTTTTTAACTTTTTTTATTTATTATGAGATGGGTTAACTCTTGACCCCCCAATCTTGACCAAGGTCATAGATGAGGTCGACGAAGGAGCAAGGTAACCCAGAAAATGCCAATTAAGGCACTGGTACTCCCACGCACTGACGGAACACAGCAGTGTGTGTGTGTTTGTAGTTGCGAAAGTTAAATGCCTTCATCTTAAAATATAGGTTTTGTTTTTGGATGTTTATTTAGGTTATCAAAACTGTTTTTTTTCACTTTCGAGCCATAAAGCTCTATGGAAACGTTTCCATCAATTTGATTTTATCTTTTGAGCCTTCCCCAAATTAAAAAAGGATTAATCATCATGGTGGATTACAAATCCCTTTAATTTCGCAAAATGTTCAATTTAGATATTTAATCTTCATAAAAAATAAAGCATTCATTTCCTTTATTGTTGTCGTTGTTAAATATTGCTGTAATAGAGCAAAGACCAGATATGAGTTTTCGCTTTCCGCCCGGAACTTTGTTCCCGTGGGATTTTTGGAAACGAACTATACACAAACCTTCCTATTGAATTATTATTATTATTATTATATATACTTTATTGCACAAAAAAACAGGACATCACAGAAACATAAAAACACGGAAAATGTACAATAGGCGGCCTTATTGCTAAACAGCTATTTTTCCAAGGCAACCGGAGAAGAGAAATCAAGAAGAGAAAGAAAGTAGCGGGTGCAGCAGTATTAAATAAACTACATGACAATAAGTAAATAATTATACCTAAAATAAAATAAAATAACATTTAAATACAAATACAACATAAATATACAAAAAAAAAAATAAACATACATACTATTATGGACAAAAATGGAAAACTATAACGAGATACCTAAATATATGGATAAGAAATTAATAAAATAGATACATACATTAATTATTAAGGTAATGTGTTCTGAGGCGGCTTTTAAATGTAGACAGCGAAGAAGCTTTTCTCAACGATTCAGGTAAGGAGTTCCATAACCGGACAGCTTGTATGGTAAAGGATTTGGAAAAGAAGTCAGTGGAGTGGGGAGGCATATTTAAGGAAAGGTCATGTAAGGAGCGTAAGTGTCGGGTATGGGTGGAATAGCGAAAGCAGAATTGAGTCTTAAGATAGACAGGACAAGAAGGATTGTGAAGGATTGAGTAGAGAAGAGAGAGGATGTGAAAATTGCGCCGAAGTCGGATAGGAAGCCAGTTGAGCGCTGAACGATAACTCGAGATATGGTCATATTTTCTCAAGCCAAATATAAATCTAATGCAGAGGTTTTGTAACCGTTCGAGTTTGTTCAGCAGCTCAATGGATAGATTGGGATAACAGACATCCGCGTAATCCAGGATAGGGAGAAGAACAGACTGCGCGAGAAGTATTTTCGTCTTAATCGGGAGGAAATTTCGAAAACGCCTAATCGCACTGTAGGCGGCAAACATCCTCTTGCTGACCTCGGCCACATGAGGCCTCCATGACAGGCATCTGTCGAATAAGACACCTAGGTTTTTCACGGTTTGGGCGAAAGGAATGTGAACGCCGTCAAAAGTTACAGGTGGCAGGGCTTCAAAGCTAACTCTGGATATTAATATCCAGAGGTTTAAACCTGAGCTGCCAATTATTATGGTCTGTGTCTTGCTGGGATTTACCTTAAGGCCAAAAGAGTGACTCCAACCAAGGATTAAAGCAAGATCTCTATTGGTGGTGACTATAGCGTCAGCTAGATTGGCCAGAGACGCCTGAGTGTAGATTTGTAGGTCGTCTGCATACATGTGATAGGAAGAAGAGAGTGAGGATGTGATAGAGTTGATAAAGATGGCAAAGAGAAGAGGAGACAGCACGCCACCCTGCGGGACGCCGGCAGCGAATTACTCCGTCCATTGGTAAAAACTGTATGAAAATCGGTTCAGTATTTTTTGAGTTTTTCGTGTTCAGACAGACAAACAGATGGAAGTTTGTTATTCCTCTACGTAAAAACTACTCTTCTTCTTATCGTGTAGGTATAGTTAAGTGTGTGGCGAACTTGTCGAACCCTGGTGTCAGAGTTTTCAAACCGCACAATAGCCTCTAACTTGGTTTTAACGACTGTAGTCAATCGACAACAGCCGGGACCGACAGCTTAACGTGCCTTCCGAAGCACGGAAACGCTCGTGATAAAAACTACTGGAAGGATTTTATTGAAACTTTGCAGTAATATTGCATAGACTTCAGGATAATACATCATAGATTTCACATATTTTTCTCAAATAATAACAGACACGAAGTCCCGGACAGAAATGCAGTATTTCAATCTGAAAGTTGGTTTGGACGAATGGATGCACGTGTGTTACTCTTTCACGCAGAGACTAATTAACGGATTTTGATAAAACTTTTAAGCAATATAGCTGAAACATTAGAGTAACACATAGGTTACATAATTTCTCTAAATTCCTACAGCATCTCGCCGTGTGGTGATCGGTTGAAAATAACACCACCCCATCTCTTTCCGTAGGTGTCGTAAGAGTCGACTAAGGAAACACAAATGAGACCTGCCTCCTAGAATTCCATCTTAGGCAACGACACCTTAGTTTGTTTTGAATCAGAGGTGGCGTCCTATGGTCTCATGCGGTGCGGTAGGCTCTGTAAAGGGCCGTCTGGTTCGCGACCACCCTCCTACCGAAGTCGGATTTCACCTTAATTGGCATTTTCTGAGTGAACTCGCTCCAGCGTCGACCTCATTTATGACCTTGGTTAAGATTGGGGTCAAGAGTTATCCCATCTCATAATAAAATAAAAAATAAAAAAAAGCAACGTAGTCCCGGGCGGAAAGAAAGTCGGTAATAAAGTTTACTACCCTCGAATTTTCAACAAGAGCAAACATCTTTTCAATTTGGAATACAAAACAAATGCACATCTGCGTTGTAATTTCGCGAACACTATCAGATGCAGTTCGGATATCGTAAAACTGAATAAAATCCGGTAAAAGCTGGTGATGTCGGGTAAAATCCGCTGAAAACCGGATGGAAATATATACCCTTCGGCATAGAAACTATGATGTGGATACAACAAGATTTAAACTTAACAATTTGAACATTCGCGATTTGAACATATAAATTAAATACTAAAACGGGTCTAAACTCGCGTATATTTTACCTATATTTCCTGACATAAACGCGAATTCAGACTCCTTTAGTATGACATTGAACCTTTTGCCCCGCCGACCACTGGCCGCTGCGGTATCTAGATCGCCTGTAAGTGCTGATACATATGCCAAATCACTCGATCCATTACGTTCATGAAACGTAGCATGAATGGAGGAGTTTGTGCATTCATGTCACAGTGTGCAGACCGGAATAGATGCTGTTGTTGAGCCTCTGTGGCAGAACTGCTGGGTGAGCGTAGCCATTTTGACGGTTAACGGTTGTGTCTCTCCCCACGCAACTGAAAAATGTTCCCCAACGGCCCAAAAATGAAATAAATAAAATAGTAGATTGTATTATAAGGGAGCAAAATAATATTTTTACGGCGAGGGCGCTTTTTTGAATCCGAGTGAAGTGAGGGATTCTTTAGTAGAATCCTGAACGTAGCGAAGGATTCAAAGTACGTCGCCCGAGCCAAAAATGTATTTTGCGCCCGAGTGATACACTCCACTTTTCATCACCCACTACGATAAAATAAAAGGCGCCTCATATGTTATTATAATATTATTATTTAATAAAACATAGAGTAATAACTAAATTGAAATTAAATAGTAAGGTATCTAATAATAAAACAACTAAAACTTTATATTTTCAAAATATAAAGAGGATTAAAAACTCATCATTGCCCGCTAAAAGTTTCTTATAGAAAACACCACCTTTGGGTGCACTTAAACGCGAACCAAGTCGTCCTTTTCGAATAGGTGGGATGAAAAAATGATTACCCAATGAGGTAATCAGCTGAAAGTTCAAGTTGTATGGAGAGGCGAAATTTTTTCATGTTCCGCCCTTCTTGAAATAAATTGATCAGTATGGTAGACTGATTCACATCGTTAATTTTCGTTAACTTATTTAACGAATTTACTCAAAACTTTTTGTAAGGCAGTTATTTTAACCGTGTGGTGATCGGTTGAGAATAACACCACCCCATCTCTTTCCGTGGGTGTCGTAAGAGGCGACTAAGGAAACACAAATGAGACCTGCCTCCTAGTAATCCATCCCAGGCAACGACACTTCATTTTTTTCTGAATCTGAGGTGTCGTCCTATGGTCTCATGCGGTGTGGTAGGCTCTGTAAAGGGCCGTCTGGTTCGCGATCACCCTCCTACCGAAGTCCGACGCCAAACAGCTTGCTGTGTTCCGTCGGTGCGTGGGAGTACCAGTGCCTTTATAGGCATTTTCTGGGTTAACTCGCTCCATCGTCGACCTCATCTTTGACCTTATGGTCAAGATTGAGGTCAAGAGTTAACCCATCTTATAATAAAAAATAAAAAAAAAATATTTTTTCCAACGTGACTTAGGTTTAAACTAAGTTAAGTCTACACCACAAACTCTATGCACCGTGGTAGCTTACGTGCATGGTATTACCAACTGCACCCGAGATGCAACAAGGATTAGCCAGCGCATATTGCTGTCCAAAGCCAAAATTAGGGATTTCGAGGAAATAAAATGATTAAGAACTTTGTAGCATTTAAGCCACCTAACAAATGGGGTGACCCAAATTTGGAACTTCGTGAATAGCTGATACGAAATTGGCAACAATTTATTTTTGCTCGTAAATGCCGTTTCACGATAGTAGATAAACAGTGCCCCGATTCTGTAACTTCAGTTGTGTGTCGATGGAATGATCGCCATTTTATCCGTTCAGGTGGCGAAATTGAGAAATATCCAAATTTCATACATCTAATGACGGCTGCTTTGACTGGTGGCGCCACCGCCAACTGAATTTTCAGTTGCTAGGTATTTTTCAAATTTACGTTCGGTTGGCGGTGGCGCTGCTGGTCGAGGTGGTTGTCAGCAAGTATATGAAAATAAAACCGTTCTCAATTTCGCCATCTGAACTGATAAAATGGCCGTCATTAGATGTATGAAATTTGGATATTTCTCAATTTTGCCACCAGCCAGGCTATGATGATCGCAGCGACATATTATCTCACGCGTTATCACGTGGTCACGTGACTGTTTGGACCAACAAGATTACGAGAAAGTGTTTCTGTAACTGAAGTTACAGAATAGGGGCCCAGGTCGACCTTGGCTCTTGATACAATGGGTAATACGTATAGGGGATCGTCCATTAATCACGTGAGTCTCGCAAGGTTTGTAAAAGAATTAAAAAAATTACGTTGTTTAACCTGATGGGTGACCAAAGTGGAAATTTTTAACGAGCGTTTCCGTGTTTCGGGGCCCGAAGGGCACATTAAACTGTCGGTCCCAGCTGCTGTCGATTGACTATAGTTGTAAAAAAAAAAAAAAAAAATAGAACCAACTTCAAAAAACCGAAAACTAAATACAATATCATTTAATGTGCTATGTAGTACCTACCTACTGATCTGTTTGAAGTCGGTGCAAAGGCGGTCAGTCAAACTTAATTTTCTTGGCACCGCCTTCAAACAGCTCATTAGGTAGGTACTACATAGCATATCAAATGATATTGTATTTATTTTTCGGTTTTTTGAAGTTGGTTCTATTTAAAAAAAAGTTTTATTTTTATATTTTTAGTGGAAATTATAACCTCTTTATTTTTTGTTTGAAGTCGGTTAATAAAACGAAGTGTTAGCTTTGAAAAAATTTAAGCGAATCATTATAATATAGATTATTGATTTTTATTGTATATGCATACAGTTTAAACTGAGAACCCCTCTTTTTTGAAGTCGGTTAAAATATTGAAACCTTCTCCTAAATGTAACAAATACTTCTCTGAAAACCGCATCAAAATCGGTTCAGCCAAACGCGAGATAATCGCGAACAAACATACATACATGCATACATACAGGTCAAACTGAGAACCTCCTTTTTTTTATTATATAATGGGTTAACTCTTGACCTCAATCTTGACCATAAAGGTCAGAGATGAGGTCTAAGATAGAGCGAGTTAACCCAGAAAAAGCTGAAATTGGCTTTTATTGAAGTTGGTTAAAAAGAAATCGGAGGCCATTGTGCGGTTTGAAAAATTTGACACCAGGGTTAGCCAACTTGACTATACCTACACGATAAGAAGAAGAAGAAGGTCTATTAGAACTACGATTCGACTAATGGAGAAGGATTCTCTTTTCACGGCTGCTAACGTCATGCCAGCTAGATGTACTGGAAAAGCCTTTACAATTTCCATTCAGTGTGATCCATATTGATTGTTAAGGCTTGAAAAATGTCTACCATCAGACGCGGTTCAGACAGATTGATATCCTACTGTTTATCTTTCAAAAAAAATGCTTTAGAAGATTTGGAACCTTGAAGGATAAATCACTAGGCATTACTGGAGAAAATCTGGAGCGTAGCCGTCGATCACAAAACCAGAAATGCATGTTTACGATTGGACATTATCACGTTAACTTATTAAGGCGACTACAGAACCCGATAAAGGCAGCACACATATGAATAGTGCCATCTCCGTCTCTCAACAGGCCTGAGCCGGCAGTGCGAACAGTGTCGATACACGAAGTTTACGGACTATGAAAGCGTGCGTGCGTAAAAACATGTTCGAAAGTTAGAAAAATGAGATTTATGGAAAGGTAACAGCTTAAATCGAAAAATGCGTTAACTACTTATCGAGAGTGTTCAATCACGAACATTTTGATAGCAAATTCATGTTCCTGTGTGCATTTTACTATTGTTTTTACAGCTTAAAAGATATACAATATTGGGTATTTAGAGGTGACTTTGTGAGCTTTTTCTATCGAACCAAAAGTGCTGAATCATGTTTTCAGCAAACTACTTATCTAGTTTATGTCCTGAATATTACCGTAGTATTCTTTTCTTCGATTTAATGCAGTGCGTCATGCTTATCTACGCATCATAAAATCGTAATTTAGGTGCTGTAGTCGCCTTAAATGGATTTCATATTTTCATTTATTTAACTGTTGACCTACTTTCTCGCTTAAGTCCAACCTACTAGCCATTAGATATCCCGATGACGCTTTGTTCATTCATTAACCGCAGCTCGAGTACGATGGTGACAGCGCGCGTAATGCGCCGCAGTCCTGTGTCAAAATGTCAACATTAACAACGCAAGAGGGCGAGCAAGCCTTTGCGCGGGGCCCTCGCGCAGACAAAGTTAAGTTTCAGCGTCAGCCGAGTGGCGCGTCGCGCGAGTTTGTCGCCATCGTGCTCGAGCTATAAAATACGTGATTTTTAACCCCTAATGAGGGGTGTTAAAAGTTTTATGTGTGTATTTTTATATCCCTGTTTGTCTATCTGTGGCATCGTAGCTCTAACGAATAGTACGATTTCAATGCGGTTTTTTGTTTAAAAATTCAAATGATCGAGATAGTTCTTAGTTATATTTTACTAAAATTGGTTCAGTCATTTAAAAGTTACAAGCTATACGTTTTTCATGTCGGGGGTAATGAATGAATGAATGAATTTATTATTCCACACGTAATCCAAAAAAAATTTTTTTTTAAATTTTACAGGTATATCGATCCTAATAAAATACTAATAACGTAATAAAATTAGTTTAAAAAATAAGAAAACTACAAGTTTTCAGTTTTTCCAATTTATTTCAGTGATTACTGATTACATAATAATAATAACATACGATACCTTAACCTATTGATTCTAAAAAAATCATTTCCAATATCACCTTATCTAGTTATTAAACTTCGGATTAATCCATTAAAAATTACCATTTTTAAGTTTTATTTCTTACCTTAAATTTAAACATACAAAAATTTGAATAAAATACTGCGATTTCGAATGTAAAACGCTTTAATTAATTGGTTAATTACGTTAAAAACAGTATTTTACTCAAATTTTGTATTTGGAATTTAAAAGACGTGACATCATGGTAAGCAAGGAATCCAAACAATCTTTGGTTTTTTAATAGTTATATTGAAATAAATTATACAAAAATTAGAAAACAAAATTAAATAAGACGTCGATTTGAGAATAACCCGGCTTCGAAGATTTTTTTTTTTTAAAGATAGGTATAAAAACTTTGCCATCGTGAAAACTTCAAGTAAATCCTTAATTTATTCCTATTTATTTTAAGTAAACAATTACATCTCATTTTATTCTCTAAGGTTAATCTCTGAATTGCATTTTTATTATAATAGATTAACAAACAACTTTGATTTTTGTTTCTTATTTTTATTATTCTAACTCTACTTTTTACTCGCTAGACCTAATTTATAATGACTATTCATGGCTAAGAAAGGATAGATAGATAGATAGAGAACTTATAGGAAAGAGACAGATGAAGTAAATTAGATGAAGAGTAACTTATGAAGAAGTACGTATTAAGGAATTGACATAGGTTTTGATTGTGTAAAGTTTGCGATGTGTTTTTTGTTTGAATTACTAATATTTTTGTGTTAAGGTTTATTCTCATTACGGCGTTTCTGAAAACCCAGTTGTAAAGACTGGGGTATTTTTTAAGTAATTTATTTTAATTTATTTAGATCAATACGATTATTATGCTCTTTTAAATAAATATTGCCATCTTTTTAATTCAACGTTTTTTTAAGGTTTTATAATTATGAAATTAAAACATTTTAGATATTGTTTGTTTTTATACTTAGTGAAAAATGATGTGAATGTAAAAAAAAGTTTTAAGTTTAACCTTAAGCAGATTCTACGAACGTGGGCTTAATACTTAATTAAGATAATTGTTTTAAAAAAATGTATGGAGTTTATTGTCGGCTTTAGCATTTATTTCGTACAAAACTCTACAAATGAGTGAACCGTGAAAGGTCTAAACAAACCAAAACGTTCACAGCCAGAATGATTTTCCTTTTATCATGTCTAGATATGGTAAACTGGGAAGGTACTTTTAATACTTTTTTAAAACTTTAAGGTTAGTTTTTATTTTTTAATCTATAATTAGGAATCTACAGTGCGTTATTTTAAACTTCTATTTTAATAAAAATTAGGATTTAAGGCAATCCTTTAAGTGGAATGTTAGATTAATAGAACTACAAGGGTAAAGAGACTAAACTTATCATAACTTAAAAAAAAATCGGCCAAGATGGCAGAGAAGATTTTTTAAATTACGAAAAGTTTTCGTGTTTCAAGCCCAGAATCCTTAGATATAAATTTAGAAGAAATTTATTGGAAACTACAATAGTTAAGTAAACTCGAACGACTAAGGTAGATTTTCAATTTAATTTTGAATTATAAGTACTAAGCTAATCAAGTGCTAGATTTAAAATAGTAGTTGTTTTTATTAATTATTTTCTCAGGCGAATACTTCACTTTTGCAAACACAAGGACTTTGTCTCGACAAGGGGTGGAGCCGATGGTGCCGTGTAACTAAATAAAAACCGAAGTGTGTTTCAACCTTTGAAATAGGTTTCTAAACTTGTAAAACAACAATTCAAAACCAAAAACTCGTTAAAATATGACACCTTTTTTTTGAAGTGGAAGAAATTGGAATATAGAAGATAGATTGCTATGAGATACTTATAAAAGCATTACTATTAAGTATAATGGCACTGCGGAATGTACCTTTGGTTCATAAAAAAGTATCCTAAATTCAGCTTAACAATTATTTTGGTTTCGAATAATATTATGTCGCATTAAATTTAAAGTCTTACTTTACATCTTTTCCAAACTACCTTTAAATACAATCTTCATTTTATTTCAATACCTACTCTCCTTTTATTGCCAATAATTACCATATTTTTTCTTATTTTTCTGTGACTCAGCGAATACAGGTTAAGTTGTAGTGCGATTAACCCTATGTTACTATTTATATTATTATAGTTATTAACACAACTTTATAAACATAAAGATTCATGAGCTCTATGAATCTTTACATTTACTTCTTGCGTTTCATTTTCTATTCTTCGATGGCAAAGTTTTTTTTGTTTAGATAAAAACTTATTAATTTTTTTAGTTTTTTAAAGAATCCATCGCGTTTCCATACAAACAATGGAAGAGGAAGTTGCTGGTTTTTGTATGGATCCGGATGGGTTCTTCGAAATATAAATAAAAGATAAAAACGTCGCGCTATTCTCAAATCATACATTTATATAAATTAAACAAACATTATTGGTTGTGAATATACGTTATCCAATTTTACCTTTTCTCACTTTAATCCTCATTCACTATTTACTTTCCTGTTACCTCTACAGATAGACTCGTGACCGAACATTCTATACTAGAAATACAAAATTTAACGTATTTACAACCCTTTTAAAAATCTTTATTCAACAGAAAAACATTCATAAGTACATCCTTGCATCTCGCCCAGTAAAAATGTACATTCTTTACATTGTTAGGACTAGACATTATTTGGAACGTAAATAGAACTAAATAAAAAATTTGAACCAAAGTTTTGGTTTATCTACGATTGAACTTCGATTTAAGTCGAATCTTAAGACATGGTAATTAAGATTAAAATCTCGTTTTGATACAAAATGCTTACACACTTCTTTTTTTACACCTTTTTCATAAAATTTTCGATGATTTTTGAGGAGCCGAATCAAGTAAGTACTAATAAAATTGCCATTGACGACATTGTAAAGGTCTTCTTAATACATCGCACACAATGTCGCTCCTTTTAGGAGATGAATCGAATTCAGAAGGTAGGATTTATATTTGTATGAAAATGAGATTTCCGATCTCCTTAACTACGTTCATTATATTGTCTGGCAGTAGAAGCTTCCCTCCGAACTCTCCATCTTGAGTTTGAGCAATCACCCGATGACAATACCAGACCGTCGTACCTTGATTTTAGAATTTGGTGATATTTTTTAATGTTTTACTTATGGTTTAAGATTACATGATTACACATTTTCCTTTTTCAGCCCAAGGGTTGTTTTTCTTGTCTGGGGCGTGTATGAGAGGGTCGTTTTTTTCATTCTCCTCCACATATTCCCGCATTCTGGAACAACAAAGCACACATTAAAAGGGATTAGTTACCTCTGCGGTGCTTTTACCCGGGTCTAATGGGAATGATTTTGGTGCTTTTCCTTTTGAGGTTTTCTCGGAGTTGGTTAGAATTTATTTAACGTAATGGGTTACCGGAAAATAAAACGTTTTTACAAACTTGAAAGAATTTATTTAACGTAATTGGTCGCCGGTAAATGAAACATTTTACATACTTGAGGTAGCCACAAAAAAAATTTTTGTTTTCCGTGTTGTACACTTCCACGCTGGACTGGAAGTGAAATAAAAACTCATAATGTACCAGTTACCACCTCTTCCCAGGCATACTGTAAACGTCAGTAATAGGGAGGCGAGGGTTTTGCTGTATTGTGGGCAAAAGGCTGAAAACCTTTCCACTGTAAGTACATCATGGATATTTCATCTAATAACTCTCAGAATTTATGCCATACGTAAACTATTGATGCTCTGCCTACCCCGTATGGGATTACAGGCGTGAGCGTATGTAATTTGTTGTATGCTTTTGCCTGCTTCAATATTATTTATCTGTCACTTAGGTTAGTTAGAGAACTCACACTTAACTAAGCTCGCTATTGTGTATCCTGTTCTGTATAAAATGTATGTAATAGGTCTTTAGCTATGAAATTGCTGTTTTTCATACAATATTTTTGGAAAACTGAATTTTCCATACTAACTTTTTGGATTTTTCTCGGGAATGCGAAATCCAAATTTAGCAAAATTTTGTGGGAAGGTTTGGACAAGATCTACTTGCGTCGTGATGATACGTCATCGCCGATTTTAATTGACACGGAAAAAGATCTAAAAAAGTTAATTTAATAATGTCTCTGTATTTTTTGCAGCATGCTAACTTTTGCTCATTTGTACGATTGTTTGTTAATCATAATATTCATTGCCGTTGTAGTTCTTGCCTTCTCATCTTTTCTTTAAACATGAAGGTACTGTATAATATTTTCTGCAATCTGTCATTAATTTCGTGCGAGCATTTCCCCACACACCCACACAACAAACTCACATCTCAATATTTATACACATACACAATCGAGCCCATACTTCATCACTACACAGCATATTTGTTGTTTATAGGCACACTGATATTATTAAATAGAAACAAACTGGCTAACTTCATCACTGGCTATGATAAACTATCAATATACCCACATATTCCAAGCAAACATATTTGTAATTCCCCATACAATAAATACATACTTTCTCTAAACAGTAATCTATGGTGCACCGCAAATACAAACCTATTTAGTTCTATTACTACGTTATATAATAATTACCTTATCAATGTTTGATTCAACTAATGTGACTGTTTACTATCAAAACTCACGCGGACTTCGCACTAAAACTGGGGATTTTTACTTACAGGTTCTTAATAATAATTACGACATAATAATTATTACGGAGACGTGGTTGTGTGGCGGAATATTGAATTCCGAATTATGTGATAATCGTTACACAGTATTTAGGTGTGATAGGGATTTCTCGGCGACGGGTAAGTCTTTGGGCGGCGGAGTAATGTTATTGGTACGAGCTGAGCTCGGCGCATATGCGCGTGACTCATGGCAGCCTAGTAGCGCTGCGTTCGAATCATTATGGATCACCATACCTAGCCGGTCACTACACTCTCGCAGCCACGGACTCGCATCTCGTTCACAAGTGTATTCGCCTGATCTTCACATTGTTTGCGCGTATATTCCTGGTAAATCCTCAAAATATAAACGGACAGATGATACACACGCCCAAGATCTATGTTTTTTCATACAGGAATTCTCAAACACATTTTCAGATCTACACAACGACAACTACTTAGTGGCGGGTGACTTTAACTTGTTTAACGTTCAGTGGGAAGCAAGCGGACCGGTCTTTCTTAAACAGGGTTCCGTTGAATTACAAAACGCCGCATCTCAATTTATAAATGAACTTAGTCTGTGTGGTTTGCGCCAGCACTCATGTCTTAAAAATAAATTAGATAGGACTTTGGACTTAATTTTTAGTAATATTGATATGGAGTTATTATTATGTAATCAGCCCTTAACAATCATAGACGATTTTCATCCTCCTTTTACGTTTGACTTAAATAATATTACAACTAGTGAATTAAAACCACTTCCCCGCATTAAATTTAGTTTCTTTAAAGCAGATTATACAAACGTGTGTGGTTTCTTGGACTCCATTAATTGGGCCGCAAATCTTAATAATTGTACCATAGACGAAGCCCTCACGTATTTTTATTCTCAGGTCTATAACTGCATCGAGCAATGCGTTCCTAAAACAGTTGTGCGGACAAATAATAAAGCTTATCCCCCATGGTTCACTAAATCTTTGATCAAAATAGACCGAGAAAAACTAAAATGGCACAAGAAGTGGAAGCGCTTCGGTAATAAAACGGATTATGATACTTTTTCATTACTACGACAAAGATTTCACTCTGTTCACAAGGAATGCTATAATACCTACATTTTATCTACACAAAAAAATATTCTTAATAATCCTAAACACTTCTGGACTTACGTAAAATCCAAACGCGGAAATACTTCAAACTATCCATCTAAAATTATTTATAAAGATAACATTTACACTGACGGCGAAGGAATTGCCACAGCTTTTAACTTGTTCTTCCAAAGTGTCTTTTCGGAGCCTCAGTCGTCTTATTCGCAGCCTGATTTACCATACTCAAATGCTAGTGACACACTGGACATACATCAATTACAAATATCCAAGGAGGACATACTAAAGGCGCTTAGGGCTGTGGACATCCACAAAGGTCCCGGCAGTGATAGGTTGCCTCCCATCTTCATTCGCAACTGTGCAGAATCCTTATCTTTACCTATACACATTATTTACAACCGTTCTTTAAAAGAAGGATACTTTCCTCAAATATGGAAAGAAGCCCATATCGTACCGATCTTTAAAAAAGGGGCACATAACAAAGCAGAGAATTATAGGCCAATTTCTATCCTGAATATTATAGCTAAGACATTTGAACGCTTTGTTTATAAAGCCATTTACCCTTGTATTTCTCATGGTATCCCCAACGAGCAACATGGCTTCTTAAAACGTCGTTCGACAGTTAGTAACCTCACAGAATTTATTACCTACACCCTTAATAATATAGATGCAGGGGGCCAGGTCGACGTGATCTACACTGATTTTGAAAAAGCCTTCGATCGTGTGGATCACGTCATCCTGATCTACAAACTGTATAGGCTGGGAATACGTGGCGATCTGCTTCGTTGGATCGAGTCCTACTTGAGGAATCGTTGTCAAGCGGTCGTCATAGGTGGTTTTAAATCAAATTTCATATCCATCACGTCCGGCGTACCTCAGGGTTCACTATTGGGTCCTCTTCTCTATAACGCATATTTGTATGATATACACACCTGTTTCGCCAAGGCCTCATTCCTGCTGTACGCAGATGACAAGAAAATCTTTACCAAAATCAATGACATAAGTGACTGCTTAAAATTACAAAGTGACCTTGATAGTTTGGCTGAATACTATAAACAAAATAGAATCACTGTCAACATTAAAAAATGTCAAGTTATCACATTTACGAGGAAGCGTAAACCACTAGTCTTCCCGTACAGCATGGATGGTAGCAATATTGAGAGAACCAACTCGGTCAGGGATCTTGGGGTTATAATGGATGACAAATTAAGTTTTCGGGAACATATTAGTTCCATTACTAACAAGGCATTAAGAAACTTAGGTTTTGTTATGCGAACATGTAAGCCTTTCACTAATATTACCTGCATAAAATCATTGTTCTTTGCTTATGTTCGCAGCACACTAGAATATGGTTGTAATATCTGGTCACCGCAATACCAAATTCACATAAACAAAATAGAATCACTACAAAAGAGGTTCCTTAAATACCTTAACTATAAAACGAGAATGCGTAAACAAATTTCATACGAGAAACAGTGTTATTACTATAAACTTCTTAAATTATCTGACCGTAGGTCACTTTTAGATCAATTATTACTACACGATATCATTAACGGAAATATAGATAGTCCCCATTTACTAGCACTAATTAACATAAACACGCCCGGTCGTCGTACCAGACATACCAGACATAAACTGTTTTCTGTCAGGTCCTGTCGCAGTAAGTACGCTCAGAATTCACCTATCAATCGAATCTGTAATAGCCACAATAAGATATTTGCTGAACTAGATATCTTTTATCTCAGTAAGAGTACACTAAAACAGAAAATAACCAACCAATATATTACCACATATGACAGTGGATCGGACTAATCTGTATTTTTTTTTTTTTTTTTAGGCACCCTTTTAAAGTTTAAAGTTAGTGGAGGCTGCTAAGGCAGCTTCCGATCCCAAGATCATGTTTCGTGCCGGCTGATCGTAGGGCTAACTCTCACCCACTCTCACCCTCACTCTCGCACACACACACACACACACACATACATACACACACACACACACACTCACACACACACACACACAACATATACAAACACATAATAAACCAACACATGTGAACTTGCTCGCACCTACTGATAGCATAGTTTAGTCTTGTATAGATAGTATGTAAGTACCTCAGAATTTGTTAATAAATATTTAATCACTACTTTTCATTGTACGAGTAAACCTCTCGACTTGTAACACTTTATCTGTTTAAGTATATTAGGGAAACCTCTTATTGGCTTCTGTTTTAGTAATAAGTTTCAACGTTATCAATGTTATCAATGTAGCTGTTGGTTTTCTAATAAATAAATAAAAAAAAAAAAAAAAAAACATTAAGTTAATTTTCATCATACTTACTTTATTGAAAGTTGTAACTGTAACAACCGTACAGCAAAAATAAGCAATGAAACGGGCAATGGATGAAACGAGCTATATTCGAGCTTCTTTTTCAGCAAATAGATCTAAAGTAAATATGTATTAATTTGACTCAATATCTCCGTTATATGGCCAAGGTTTTAAATAAAAAAACAATTTTAGTAATAGCTGGTCAAAATAAATTATGAATAAAATAAAGCTTGTGAAAAAATCGGATATTTCATAGGTAAAGACCTATTATAATATTAATGTGTACATTAAAAATAACTACAATCCTTGATTTAAAGTTAAACGAAGGAGAAATCTGCTGAAATACTTAAAAATATTAAAACATTATTTACATGTTAAAAATACAAAGTAGCGATTTGCCGCTAAAAAAAATTAAAGGGTCTCGTTCCATTGCACGTAAAAATATTTCTTTTCTGCTTTATGGACGGTTGGCTCTCGTCTTAAATCTTGTACCCTGGGGTTTACCCTACCATTACCGGTTCTCGGAAAACTCGAATAATATTAATTAATAATGAAAGTTAAATTAAATTATTACTGCTAAAAACTTTCTTATGAAAATGGTAAAATATATTCCCGGATATCGTAACTTCCGATATAAATTGCTTTTCGGATAAGTTCGTGTGAGTTCGGATAACTTCTCGAGAATGAGAGTCGAGAATTTGCCATTGAGTAAATTCGGCAAAGTTTTATTTGAACGTATTGAATAAATGATTAAAGAAGTTTAGGAGTGATCCGATTGTCTCAAGAGGAAAACTAAGCTCTTAAAATAAAAATCTATATTAAAATTAAGTTCTGATATAGTTTAGATATATGTTATTGTAGAAAACCCCCAAATACTGAATTACAATTATTCGAGCTCAAGGGCAAAACTACAAAACATTAAAAATATTATTTATACCTAACGTTTGGGAACTCGAACAAAACTTACTAGTCTAGTGACGATCGAATACAAAAAATAATAATTATGTTTGGGGATTTTTAGGGTTCCGTAGTAATCTACGAACCCTTATAGTTTCGCCATGTCCGTCTGTCCGTCTGTCCGCAGGTTTCCTAAGAAACCCTTGGTACTACAGAGCTGAAACTAAGCCGACAGAACTGTAGAGTAAAATCTTGGAAAAAAAATTTTTTTCGGGTGTCTCCCATAGACGTGAAAGGGCGATGATTTTTTTTTCTCGCCAATATCATTGAGTGGGGTGTCATAGGATAGCATTTTAAAAGATAGAGGGGTTTACTAAGAATGTTTTTCGATTCAGCACTCCGTTTGCGAAATATAAATTTTTAAAGTGAAAATTTTTGTCAAACACAAGTGTCTCCCTCCTATACCTGCTAAACGGTTGTTTCTAAAAATGTGAAAAAATTCACGTTGGTAGAATATACAACGAAATTTAAAGGAAAACTATCACACATAAGTTGGTCCTTCAAGTTTGCGAGTAATAGTCGACCAAGTGCCAAACACTGTTGGGATTAATAAGAATGTATTTGAACCATGCTGCTACGGAACCCTACAATGCGCGTCGCTCGACACGCTCTTGGCCGGTTTTTTTTTAAATAAATCTATACCCACTTAATAAATTCAACTTATTTTACAAATAAGGTTTTCAAGTGAAACTACCCACGAGTTGTGGTATGTAACAATTACAAAATAATATTTTATAATAAAACTAAACGTAGGATGTGGGTGGAGAGAACAGACTTAAATAACATTCACTGTTGGGCACATGATACATGTTAATACTAATAGTTTTAATGTATCAACAGTTTATAACAGTTTTAATACATGTTAATACTAATAGTTTTAATACTAATAGGTTTTGACGGCCGGTTTGGTCGAGTGGTAGTGACGCTGTCTCTTGATCGGCGGGTCCTGGGTTCGATCCCCAGTCGGGGCAAACATTTGTGTAAAAAGCAGATGTTTGTTCTCGGGTCATGGGTGTTTGTGTTCGTCTTTATGTGTGTTCCAAGGGACCCACGACACAAGGGAAAACATTAGTGTGGGCCTTTGAGTGTGCAACGTTTATTTTATTTTATTTTTTATTTTTTTATCGGTCTTAGACCCGTATTACAGAAGGAGACTCAAGTTTTCATCTATACTTAAGTATTGATCGTCTCTTTCTCTCACTATCAAAATGACAAAGACGACTGCTACTTAAGTATAAATCAAAGTCTGAGTTGCCTTCTGTAATAAAGACCTTAGACTTACAGAATATATTTCCTTCTCAACCTCTGGTTTTACAAAAAATCCTACATAATTTCACGAAAATTAACAAAACATCACGAATAAATTGAAAAAAGGGATATAATAAGAACGCCTGCCCCAATAGGGATATAATAAGAATTCTTCTTTTTCTTCCTAGCGCTTACTCCCGTTTTTCATTCGGGGTACGCTTGACCATGATCCAGGGTTTGGCAGGTTAAGTCATTACAGTGGAGCGACTGCCATCTGACCTCCATGACCCTACTAACAGAGGAACCTGACATGGTTGGATCATGGTTACATTCAGTCTCCTAAATGTTCAGGTTTCCTCGCGATGTTTTCCCTCACCATAAAAGCATCGGTTTGTGTGCAACTAATGTACATAACTCAGAAAACGAGTCATTGGTACATGGCGGCACTGGGGATCAAACTCGGTACCTCTCGCTTCGAGTCCGGCCCACTAGCCGTTAGACCACCGACGTTCTAATACGGTTATAATAAGAATATATACTTACAAAATATGTATATATATTCTTTCAGATCTATGTAGTTCCAAGAATAAGATGGTGGATAAAGTCTTAAAGCCTCTAGAGAGGAACGAAATCCGTTTGAAACAGCCCTAAGGATAAAACTATATTGACTTTGATAGACAGTAGGGATTTGCCAAAACCAGACTTATTGGCTTTATATAACCACTGGAAGATATTGAGCGGTTATAATGGGAATAAATCGAATAAAATAAACTAACAGAGTCGGCCATCAAAAGCTGTCCACGAGAAACGGTGGCAAATTTAAAAATTCGTCCTCTGAAAACTGGTTTCCAGAAATAAGTGCACATTGATATTTAACCGTGTGGTGATCGGTGAGAATAACACCAACCCATCTCTTTCCGTGGGTGTCGTAAGAGGCGACTAAGGAAACACAAATGAGACCTGCCTCCTAATAATCCATCCCAGGCAACGTCAATTCATTTTTTTCTGAATCTGATGTGTCTTCCTATGGTCTCATGCGGTGCGGTAGGCTCTGTAAAAGGCCGTCTGGTTCACGACCACCCTCCTACCGAAGTCCGACGCCAAATACCTTGCTGTATTCTGTCGGTGCATGGGAGTACCAGTGCCTTTATACGCATTTTCTGGGTTAACTCGCTCCATCGTCGACCTCGTCTTTGACCTTATGGTCAAGATTTAGGTCAAGAGTTAACCCATCTTGTAATAAAAAAAAGTTCATTATATAAATCTTTACTTATTCTTATTAATAATCTAAAATACCATTCAAGCGCTAGCAGATTCCAAAAACTCAATCTTATATTAACTAAATTGTGCTGAAAGCAAAGCCCGTTTTACAAAAGATTTTAATTGGCTTTTTGTAACCTGTTTAATAATTCATGCTATTATAAATCAGGCTTTAAGCTCTTTAACCAAAATACCTACCTAAAAATTATCATTTCAGTTCATTGGGATTACGGCTAACGGGTTGGAATCATAATAAAGGTACTGAGTTCGATCTCCAGTGCCTTCACGTACCAATGATTCTTTTTTGAGTTAAATACAGGGCTTTAGGTAAATCTCTTTCAACCTCTCGGGTGCCAAATCAGTCCATGAAATTAAACAACTTACCCCAAGGAACATAGGTAAAAATACAAAAAAAAATTGATCTCCCATACAAAATGCGCTATATGCTGATGAAGTTTGTATGGGTACTCAAATTTTTTTTTTTTTTTGACCTATTATTGGGTATAAGTTGTTCAGTTTCATGGACTGATTAACCACCCGAGAGTTTAAAAGAGTTTTACCTAACGCCTAGTAATTCGATCTTATCCTCTCGGGTAGTTAATCAGCCCATAAAACTGAACAACTTTCCCTAAGAACAAATGCCGAAATACGAAAAAAAAATTTTAACTTCCCATACAAATTGCATCAGAGAGCTGATAAATCATTTTGTATGGGAAGTCAAAAAATTTTTTTCGTATTTCGGCATTTGCTCTTAGGGAAAGTTGTTCAGTTTCATGGGCTGATTCACCACCCGAGAGGATAAGATCGAATTACTTAACACCCTGTAAATTATTTGGATAATATTATATACTAACTTAACCTAACCTAAACTAACCAATACTTTGACGTTGAGGTAAAATATCGTGAGGATACCGAAACATTTAGGAGACTGAATGAACGTGTAACCATGATCCAATCCGATCAGGTGCCCCTGTTAACAACAGGATTGCGTAGGTCAGATAGCGGTCGCTTCACTGAATTGATCTGACCTGCCAAATCCTAGATCTACTGTAAGAGCAATCCTATGGTTCGTTCATATATAAAATAGCTGATCTAATTAATAAATAAACAAGTTTACTGTTATGAATTATTGTTGAACGCCTAAACAATGGATTAGGATTGCTCCTACCTACCTTTACCTAAATTTAAAACCAAACTCTATAATTGGCTTATAAATAAAATGTATTACTCTATTAATGAATTTATTTAAGTTATATTTTACTATTCGGATGACATACGACTTTATTGCATGTACTGAATGTTTATTATTTTTTATTATTTTTTTAGTTAATTTTTGTAAGTAATTTTAAAATCAATTTCATAATTTATTGACAAATGTTATTATTATTGAATGTTTGCATGTTACTGTTAAGTAATAGAAATTGTGATACTGTGATATGTGCTGTAGAACTACCATTTTTACTATTTTACCATTTTCTATGCAAATAAATGAATCTGAATCCTGAAGATGATGTAGTAATCAT
Organism: Aproaerema taeniolella; assembly: GCA_949987775.1. Lineage (NCBI taxonomy): Eukaryota > Metazoa > Arthropoda > Insecta > Lepidoptera > Gelechiidae > Aproaerema > Aproaerema taeniolella. The sequence continues at coordinate 17,915,101 of OX465255.1, read as the reverse complement.
ATCAAGCGTACCCCGAATGAGAAATGGGACTTAGCATTATCGTTAAAAAGAAGATTTCAATTTAATAGTGAAATATCTACCTAAAAAAAAGGACTGCATAAAGCACAGAGACTGATTTAAAAGAGACTGGGGAGACCGACATCCATATTGAATGCTACCATTATTTTTAATTCACCAAGCTTTTCCAAATAGGGTTGCCATCATTTTGGACTTTCAGTGGATTATTGTTATTGGTTTATTTGAAGAGATCTTTTGTAGCTACCTATCCTTCGGTTTTCTATTTAAAAAGTATTTTGTTCTTATAAACACGTATGCCAACAAGTTATAGTAGATTGTTACACCGGGCGCAAAGTGACACGACACGAGTGCATTAATTACTCACTTTAGCAAGGTGCGTAATCTACTTTTCTTTCAACTAACAGTCTACCGTTATAAAATATACCTGATCAAAAAAAACTCAAGTTAATGAAAACTTATTAAAGTTTTACAATTGAATCGTACAGAATGCGCGCCATTTGTTTTTTTTCTTCATCAAGTATCTAGGTTTTATTCAGCTGATTTTTGTTTCCAGCCAGTATCCTTTTGATATAATGTATACATTTTATATCATACTTAATGGGAGACATTAAGCCTCTGTGGTAAATTAATATCTATTTTTTTTTTTAACTATTCATTAATGAAAAATAGTGCAATAATAAACAAACAATCAAATCTTTTCACTTTATAATATTCGTGTAGAAGACACTTTATTACTTAAGTCTTTGTTTTAAAGCTCACGATTCAAATTAGGAAATAACCTAAACGAAAACATTACCCTACTCTCGGATGAAATATATTTCTATCAGCTAGGTACTTTCCTGATATTGCAAAGTTGATAAGTCTAAACCACTTTGCAATTTTATATTGGCTGTTTGTATTGGATAATATGATAAGTTTTATCGTTTACAAAAATAAATATGTTCCACTGAAGAATTTATTTGGTTCTCATTACACGTTTTGGTAACAAAAGTGTCAGTGTACGTAAAATTTTTCATCAATATAATTTTATTAGAATTTAATGGTTTATTCATCAAATGGTGCTATATAAGAACAACCTCCTAGACTGACAACCTCTCACCATTATAATGTTTCATCTTATAACCCTCTGTATTTATGTCAAACGTGGCATCAAGTGATTCTACAACCACTAATGGTCTGTCTACCCCGTTAGGGATTATAGGCCTGAGCGTATGTATGTATGCTATACAAACAATTGCCTAAACCGACAATGTAACAAAAACAAAAATATGGAAAACAAACAGAAAATATCCAGAATCTAAATTTACTGAAAACAATAACTTTTGGACCGTTCACTGCTGCCACCAAACAGATTTGTATATTATTGTTTATTTAGAAAGGTGGTTTGGGATGATGTTGAATTATGTATTAAGCCTGGGCCCTGATTCTGTAACTTCAGTTGTGTGTCGAAGGAATGGTCGCGATTTTATCCGTTCAGGTGGCGAAATTGAGAACTATCCAAATTACATTCATCTAATGACGGCTGCTTCGACTGGTGGCGCCACCGCCAACTGAATTTTCAGTTGCTAGGTTGTTTACAACTTTACGTTCGGTTGGCGGTGGCGCTGCTAGTCGGGGTGGTTGTTAGCAAGTATATGAAAATTTAATAGTTCTTAATTTTGCCACCTGAGCAGATAAAATGGTCTCCATTCGATCGACACACAACTGAAGTTACAGAATCAGGGTCTTGACGTATCGAATTTTAGTTCAGTTTGCGAAAATATTGAGATATTGTTTTGGCTTATATGATTACTTACTTTGCGCCTGGGACTTCGTTCCCGTGGGAATTTTAAATAAAAATGGGAAGCATATGTGATATTCTGATGTCTTAACTATATTTCTGCAAACCAACATTCGTTCAGTAGTTATTGGATGAGGGAGGAATAAAAATCCATCCATATATCCGAGGGCCAAAAATCAGTGTTGCCAGTCTACAAGTCAGGCTAACAGTTACGTCAGCTTTCAAATAAATAAAACCAAATCAAAATGGGTCGATTAGTTTAAGAGCTATGATGCCACAGATAGACACATAGGTACACTGACATACAGATACACACATTCGCACGTTAAACTTATAACACCCCTCTTCTTTTGTTGGGGTTTAAAAATCGCCGATCCCATTATTATATTAAACAAGCATCAATTGAATAACACATTAGTTACTTTTTTCAAATTTCCCACGGGGACGAAGTCCTGGCTGAAAAGCTACACTAATAATATTATAAAAAAACGTGCATATAAGCTATATAATGATAAACTTATAGATATATATATTTTTAATGTATCACTAAATGCATTTAAGAAAGCCTATATTTTTGTATTTTCTTGAGCAACTGCTTCTATTAACTGTTATCTGTAATTAACTGTTAACGTACTTAATGCTTTATGAGAGCTATAGGTCTTTAAGTAAACAGATAAGTGTAAGTGTTAGTATAAGACTGTTCGACAATAAAAACAAATAAAAAATAAAAAAAGGAAATATTTTTTTGTAACGAATAAACAAAAAACCTACTCTACCGACTTCAAAAAAAGTTTTACTATTAGAATGATACATTATCCCTGAGTAACATAGGCTACATAATTTACCCGAATTCCCACGGGAAAGGCGGAAAGCTAGCGTACATATGCTGAGTCAGCGCCTTTTAATTGGCAAAGTAACTATTTTATCTTTTGTATTGTATTACATTTATTTTTAATTAATATATTGCTTAGCTGTAAGTCTCCAGGGTACCTACCACGATCGTTTAAAAGCATTTCTTTTTAGGATCCAACTTTGAACTGCTTCGCAATTGGAATGTTTTTTAAAATGGTACCATGATGGCGCTGCTTTTGAACTGCTCGGTTATCTATGGTCCATTTTTTTTCTTGGTTTCTCCAATTCGGATAGGCAAAGGTCTTCAGATCTTAAAGAAATTGAATCGCTTATAAGCCATCATGGTACGAATAAGCGTTGCAGACTTGTTTAGGTCCTAAATTGGATCGCGCTAAGCGATCATGGTAAACCTCCTGTTATGTTTTGTTTATTTTCTGTGTCTATTTATTTTTACTATGTATACATATAAAGGGATCTTTCTATGGCCAAAAACCTTTCCATATCCATTTACGGACAGTACTGACATTTCAGCCACTCCACGATTCGGAAAAACGCATGTATTTTCTTAAAAGATTATGCTTAAGCTTTGTTTGATTTAGGTTGACATGAACATAATTCGTCCGATGTTATTGTTTTATCGCTAAGGGTACACTGCTCCCGTTTCCTCATTGTCTCTTGACAAACTTCGTGTTTTCGACATTATAACAAAACAACAACTAATGTTTTTTTATTATTATTATAAGATGGGTCATGAGGTCGGCGATGGAGCGAGTTAACCCAAAAAATGCTTATGAAGCACTAGTACTCCTACGCACCTGACTACCCCACACAGAGCTGCAGACAGCTGCAGAGATACCTGACCACCCCTACTAGAAAAAGATGAAGTTGTCTTTGACAAAACATAAAATTTTAAAAGTAGTGACTAAGCGTAATTGTTTAGTTGTTTTAGTTTTTTTAAATTTAATACTTATACTTGCCTTTTAAAGGATCTTTTAAAGGATACTTTTGTTTAACCACTTAATTAGATAATAAGAAAACGAAAAATAGATAACACTAAGAATTGTTAAAATTATATTCTAAAGAGCGACGTGAACATCTGTAATAGTCATGTGTATTCGTCAAAACCAACTCAAAAATTTAACCAACGATTAGCAGCTAACCAGAGATTTGACAATGTCATTTTCATACATTTTTTTGACATTTTGTCTGATTAGCTTCTAACCGCGGTTTAACCGTTGGTTATATTTTTGGTGAACACGGGCCTTATTGTTAATGTTGTATACATATGGTGTAGATTAGGGGTTCCTGTATAAATAAATAAATAAATAAATAAATAGAAAGGTCAAACACAACCGTAAAACTGTCGGCAGTTAACCAAAATGTTCACAAATCTACATTTACAGGTAGCAATTAGTAAAGCTGGTAAACAATGTAATTTCAGCTAAAATAACCTAAACAATATTTGAAACGACTGCTATAAAACTTTTATTTCTCATAAAGTTTGTATTCTCATAAAGGCTAATTCTAAAATATTATTATGGACGTAAAATGTGCTGCTAAATTGGTACTGTTAGATACTATAAGCTATAATATTTACACAAAAAAATATTTAATCTTAGCTGACATCATCTTATCATGTTAAAAATTAAAAACTGATAATTATTTTACACAAAAAATAATTTTACAGGTGTTAAGTAATTCGATCTTATCCTCTCAGGTGGTGAATCAGCCTATGAAACTGAACAACTTTCCCTAAAAACAAATGCCGGAATACGAAAAAAAATTTTTGACTTCCCATACAAAATGATTTATCAGCTGATGCAATTTGTATGGGAAGTTAAATTTTTTTTTTTCATATTTCGGCATTTGTTCTTAGGGAAAGTTGTTCAGTTTCATGGGCTGATTCACCAACCGAGAGGATAAGAACGAATTACTTAACACCCTTTATATTATATACACAGTTTTACGTTTTGTTTATAGTTAATGTATTCATTTAAAATTATGAAATAACTTGAATTTTGTAACTTAGTTCAAATTATTTTATTTTCTGATAACACTCAAAGATGGGTAAAATTTTATTTGAACCTGTGAATTTATTTTATATATTAAGATCTTAAGTAAACATACAAATACAATTTAGTCTGAATAAATGAATTGAAATGAATTACTATTTTTATTATTTTCAGGTGGATGACCGGTTATGACTTTATTTGCCACCTACTGAATAAATTTTAAAGCTACAATCTCAATCGCTTTTCAATCTCAATACATAAGTTCACGCCTATAATCCTCAACAGGGTAGGCAGAGCATTTTAGTGGTTCTAGCGAACTACTTGATGCAAGGTTTTTTTTACATTTTGACCTACATAGGCATATACTTGTATATTGTAGTCATATTCCATAAAATAACCCTCAAATATATGCCAAAGAATAATAATATTTCATCTTAAGATTTTGGCCTATGTTAGACTTAACACAAAACAGATGGCGCTAACCTACACGCACGACGTAATCCGCTTATTAAGGGAATGAGAAATTTCGCCTATTGACTTAAAGGCACGATAGCCCAGTTCGTTAGAGCACCAGGAGATTTGATCCTGGGGTCGTGGGTTCAAGTTCAATTCACGCCGAACATTTTTTATTTTATATTTGTAAACCGAAACGCGGGTAAGCGTTTAAAAAAAATGCTTAATATTAAACTCACTTTTAAATAAAAATAAAAATGTTTCTAAAATGAGACGATGCTCTGCCTATCTTAAAACAGATCACAGGAGTATGGTGATGAAATGGAATGGAGATATTGTTTAGTAATAAGGTCTGGACACTTGACGTTATGGGTCGCGCTATAACAATTTATGTCTTGCGGGGTTCCGATCATGCAGTACATTTTAACAGGGTAGGTATTGAAACTTTAAGGGCTCAGCATTTGGGTCGTTATTGTGATATGGAGTCAGTAAGTGGTAAGAAGTACCTGTCATATTGTTGTTTATGGGATATCTTGTGGAGCTATATACACTAATAATAGGTCTTTACCTATGAAATTGCCGCTTTTTTCTCAAGCTTTATTTTATTCATAATTTATTTGATTGAACAGCTATTACTAAAATTGATTTTAGTAACGAGTAAGTAGTTAGTATAACGGAGATATTGAGTCAAATTAATACATATTTACTTAGATTTATTTGCTGAAAAAGAAGCTCAAATATAGCTCGTTTCATCAGTTACCCGTTTCATTGCTTATTTTTGCTGTACCGTTGTTACAGTTACAACTTTCAATAAACTAAGTATGATGAAAATTAACTTAATGTTGTCCAAACTTTCCAACAAAATTTTGGTAAATTTGGATTTCGCATTCCCGAGAAAAATCCAAAAACGTTAGTATGGAAAATTCAGTATTCCAAAAATATTGTATGAAAAACGGCAATTTCATAGGTAAAGACCTATTATTATAAAGAGGAAAGATTTGATTGTTTCTTTGTTTGCATTGAATAGGCTCCAAAACTACTGAAACTACCGATAGAATTCTACATTTTCCCTGATAAACATATGCTACATAATTTTCCCGAATTCCCACGGGAATTAAGTCTCAGGCGGAAAGCTATTTCTTTATAAAACTGTTTACTATACAGGCAGAGTAATAAAATACCTCGCAGGGATCGCTGCATTTATTTATGACCAATAGTTTTAGGAAATTGAAATCTTAATTGGCTGTATACATTTTTAATATAAGGGCTATGTAATGTAATATGTATAAGCTGTGAAGTTTGCAATAAAGTAAATAAATAAATAAATTTTGCACAAAGGTTTGCTTTATTACGCACGCTCGTCAGATAATAATCATTTTATAATTGTTTGTCATTTGTTTTTTTTTAGTTTATCTATGAATGGAATATGAGTATAGTGGTGATAGATTTGGCTGTATTGTGGGCGAAAGGCAGACAACCTCTTACCACTTACATCATATTTTCCCTAAGGCTACGTGGTTCGGCCGCGTTTCATCTTATAACCCTCTGAATTTATGTGTAACGTGGCATCGAGTAGTTCCAAAACTCTCTGCTCTGCTTACCCTGATAGGGATTATAGGCGTGACCGTACATGTACGATTACGTAGAATCGCACATTTTTATTGTCAGAAATTACGTCAGTAGAAGCATTTTTCAGTTCGCAATAACTTGTCTTAGTGTGCACACATTGTAATTGTTTCTTGTATATCATTAAATAAACACGTTATCAAGTGATTTTTCTCTATCAACCCATGTACGAGTAAACAAGTGCTCTTACAGTACATATTTTTACCGTGTGGTGATCGGTTAAGAATAACACCACCCCATCTCTTTCCGTGGGTGTCGTAAGAGGCGACTAAGGTAACACAAATGAGACCCGCCTCCTAGTAATCCATCCCAGGCAACGATACTTCATTTTTTTTCTGAATCTGAGGTGTCGTCCTAGGGTCTCATGCGGTGTGGTAGGCTCTGTAAAGGGCCGTCTGGTTCGCGACCACCCTCCTACCGAAGTCCGACGCCAAACAGCTTGCTGTGTTCCGTCGGTGCGTGGGAGTACCAGTGCCTTTATAGGCATTTTCTGGGTTAACTCGCTCCATCGTTGACCTCATCTTTGACCTTAGGGTCAAGATTGAGGTCAAGAGTTAACCCATCTTATAATAAAAAAAAATGTATTTATGTTCGAAAAGTAAGACCTAAAAGGAACAAGTAAATAGGAAAGTCCTTCATACATATGTAATTTTCACCTCCGCGACTAAAGCGAGCTACGTTTTGTTCGGTGATATCGTTTAAGGAAAATGTGGAAACGCTTTTAGTGTAATCGTGGACAAAACGCCTGGAGGCCATTTAGCTTAGATTGTAAGAGGTTTAGACGAAATAGAAGGAGATTCGGACCATTTTAGTAGCCTACCTAATGTTTCGTTTAAATGTTTAGAATTTAAATGCTCGTGTTCTTACTAATATACAACCTGTTTCTTTTGATATCCTGTAACTCTAAGGTCATATTCTATTCTATGAATAATAATTTCCACGTCAAAAACGTAAGAATCACCGACTTCAATCCCAAAAAGCCAATTTTTTCGAGAGTTTCCCTCAATTTCTTCAGGATTCCACCATCAGATCCTGGTTTTCTTACCATGGGACCACCCTTGGGATACTCCCTTTTCAACAAAAAAAGAATAATCAAAATCGGTTCATAAATGACGAAGTTATCCGCGGACATACATTTAAAAAAATATATGGTCGACTTGAGAAACCTCCTCCTTTTTTGAAGTCGGTTAAAAATAAAAGTCTGAAGAATTAAATTCTTAAATGGGTATTTTTTGAGAAAATTGTATGGGAGAAGGATTTTGAATTAAAATATTTAAAAATCTTTCTCGCATAAAACGAGTCCTAAGTTGGTACACTTTCATTGATAATTAGTTTCAATCATTCATATTTTAGAATACGATAATACGACGTTGTCATTTCTTACGTAAAGGTGTTTTATAGGAATTTCACATTTTTACCGAATTATTTTGTATGAAAAAAAAATGTTTTTTTTTTTATAATTGAAAAATAATGTATATGCTATTTGATTCAATATACGTGGTCTCATTAAAACCTTGAAGTTATGGGATATCGAAAGGAACAGGTTGTGTATCCAAACTACAATATCAGTGCCTGCCTAAATTATCTATTAAATAAATAATAGAATAGAAAAAAAATCTTTATTTTATAGGACATTCAGGATGCCACTTAAAACAAGTCAAGATTACATGAAAAACATACAAACAAACATTAAAGGATTTAAATACATACATACTCATTCGTTCTATTGACCCTACTGACTCTACGCCTATTCGCTAAGGTGCCGTCAAGGCCCACACTAAGGTTGTCGGGGGTCCCTTGGAATACACACAAAGACAGACACAAACACCCATGATCCGACAACAAACATCTGTTTTTTACACAAATGTCTGCCCCGACTGGGAATGAAACCCAGGACCCGTCGATCAAGAGGCAGCGCAACTACCTCTCGACCAAACCGGTCGGCTGTCACTCGACCAAACCAGCCGTCTATAGCCAAATAAATAATGAGAAAATGCGAAAGTTGATTAGAGAAAGCAAAAATTATAGCAAGACTAAAGTCATTAGCTCGAAATCAAATAAAAACTGGCCATAAAATTTGATTTACAGCCAAATTTCCTGCGCGGAAATTTAATTTTTATTGCGGAAAAACAGAAAGATTAGGATATCAATTATGAATTAAATTTTCTACGAAGCAAACTTTCGAAGAAAGTGTTGGGGATATTTTTGAGGAAAAATTCGTAGGACAGGATGACTGGATAACCTTATTTGGTGTAAGGGAATGTGTAGCCTTTTTTACCCTTAAACAATCTACTTCTATAAAAGGGTAATCCTTGTCTTACTGCGCAGGTGGAAAACATTTTTCCAATACCAGGTATTTAAGAAATGAACCTGAATGTATTTGAAAAATAACCTGGTATTTGAAAAACGTTTTAACGTAGCGCGTTATAAGTACAGAAACAGTCAGAATAAATGGGCAATTTAAAGCTATTAAAATGGACTACTCGAAATATTAACTGTTTTAGCACGAGCCTAAAAAATAAACATCAATTAAGTAAACTCTATAAAACATTAAGTTTGGCTGTGTTTCGTTATTATTTGGTAGTATATTGGTTGTTACGGGTCGGTATAGGCGCAAAGTCAAAAATGCTAATGTAATTCACTATTTTTCTCTATGATTTATATTGATTTTGCTAATGTATTTTAATGACGTTTTCAAGCAGCACTTTGTTTCTTCTATGAAATAAATATTTTTGACTTTTTTGACTTTTGGTGCTGAAGGCGGTGGACATCTTCATGGATATTAAGACAGCCAGGAACAGCTGTTTAAAAGCATATTTAGGTATGCGCTCATATCTCCAATAGAAGTGTCTTAAATATTCTAATTAACAATGTGAAAGAACTTATTTCCTCCCCAACATTTCCTTCAATATGTATTAAGTGACCTACTTACGTGTCACAGTAAAACTATAATTTTATACATACGTTTTAGTAAAACTCTCTTTTAGCTGATATTGTCCTGAAAAGTACTCATAAATCAGCCAATAAGCGAACGTGTGTAAGGCTGCTCGAAGCGATCTTTTGTCAGCAGAATCTTCCCCTATCTACTTGTGAATTCCTGACACAAAATGTTGTAAAATAATTTCCTCGGGAGAAAATTCTTCCAAATTTTTTCACCGGCGGCGCTAATCCAAAGATTCCCGAGCCACCGTGAACGTTACGCGCTCCTTTTAAACTGTGGGGTGGGGATAAAAGGTTACCTTCCTACTCGGTGCGTCTAAGCCCTTTAAAAGGGTGTGAATAAGTTCACTAGAACGGGTTTTTCACTGGCATTGCTTTTATTGTCTTTGGTGAGGTACAGTAGTTTATCAGAGGACATAATTCAATAATCTGAGTAGCTTCAAATTCTAATGTTGAGGAAAATACGTGTCATAGAAGTTATATTTTTTTTATATAATTTTAAAGTGTATTTCAAAAATTTGAAAAGGACGAGAGAGTATGTCCGCGTTACTTATCACTGCCTATCACTATTACTTCTATAGATCAAGAGAGAGTTGTACCACAACGTGTTCGCAGTGAAATGCGCCACGGTCAAATGTCTAATAATTTACGAAATTTCAACGCCAGGGGGCAAGGAAGGCTTTGCACTGTGCCCTCGCGCGACCGCGCTAAAACTTTGACTAAAGTTTTCCGAAAGGGATAAATTAAACAACAACAAAATTACATAAGTTAGTTTAAAACCTTGTCTAAGCGGTGTTTTGATGTTTGTTAGTAAAGCAGTTATTGCTTATTTCTCTTAAATGGCTAAACCAATTTTGATCAAATGCAACTAAAAACATTTTTGATTACGTCAGCTTTCAAATAAAAGAAACCGCATCAAAATTGGTCCATTCGTTTAGGAGCTACGATACCACAAACAGACACAGATACACACGTCAAACTTATATCACCCATCTTTTTTATCGGGGGTTGAAGAAAGAGAAGAAACGATTTCATAATTAAGATTATAATAATAATAATAATAAACGCTACACACTCAAAGGCCCACACTAAGGTTTTCCTTTGTGTCGTGGGTCCCTTGGAACACACATAAAGACAAACACAAACACCCATGACCCGAGAACAAACATCTGCTTATTACAATAAGGTTTACCCCGACTGGGGATCGAACCAAGGACCGCCGATCAAGAGGCAGCGTCACTACCATTCGACCAAACCGGCCGTTTTTTAACACCCTCTTTTTTTTGGGGGGTTAAAAATAGGAGAAGGGAAGAAATGATTTCATAATTAAGATTACAAATGATGCAAATGATAGAACGATTAACGAGGTTCATTAATTATAAGAGCTTGTCTCCGGTGATTAAATTAAAATGTATCTATAGATAGAAGAAGTTACGAGGGTTTCGCCAGGAGTTCATCGTCTTTAATGTTTGTTTTGCTTTTATTGTCTTTGTTTTGTTTTTGTGACTTGACCATCGTTCCGCCGAGGACTTTGTTTCCGAAGGTATTTATGAAAGTTATTTCAAATCTATCTACAAAATGATAAAAAATATTTTTACAAACGCAATTATATCATTTTTAAACTAACTAGCATAATGGTCAAGTTGATTACTTATACAAAGTGGATTGTAATAGTTGTCCGAATAAATAATTTTTCAATTTCAATATGTGTTATTTCGATGTCTAAGCTACACGCAAAAACTACTGAACGGATTTTGGTGAAACTTTACAGTAATAATATACACATCAACACGGTCTAGGGATATCGCACAATTTTTCATACAAAAGAGGTCTGTTTGAGAAGCTACAAAAGCATACAAAAAGCAGGCAAAAAGAGCATTTTCGTTTTCGTTTTATTAACTAGAATTGATAATTCAAGTTTACCACTTGCTTGTCTCAATATTATAGCCTTCCATGTATCTCGAGTATGCTTTTATAGCTTCTCAAACACACCTCTTTTGTATGAAAAATCGTGCAATATCCCTAGACCGCGTTGATGTGTGTATTACTGTATTATTATTATAATATTATAGCTTAGGTATTAGAATTACACAAACGCTTGAAAATGTTCCCAAATTATCACGGAAACAAAGTCCTGAGCGGAAAGCTAGTATTATAATAATGCTAAAAGAACCTGAACATTCCATTAACAATGATACCCTTTACTGAGCAAACACAATCCAAAGAAATATTAATCAGAATGTCTAAATACCGAGGGACGATTTGTATGATCTTTCCCGGCCCAAACAAATAATAGCCCGACTAATGAATAATCATGAAAGAGGAAAGGACCACGGTTATGTGATTTGGGTCACTAATTAAACTATGAGATTACGAAATGAATACGAACAATTTGCATCAATAAGTGATACCTACAGTAAGAAAATATCTTAACCTGAAAAGCTAATGTTTTTGCACCGGTCCAGTCTAAAGTCCGTATTACAGAACGCGACTCAGACTCTGATCTATACTTAAATAGCAGTTTTCTTTATCATTTTGATAGCGAGAGAAAGAGACAATCAATACTTTATTCTGTAATACTTGAAAAAACGAAGTTAAACGGCCACGGCTCAAATTTTCCGCTGGGCCCTAACAACTTACAATCTAGAACTAATAATAGTAATAAAACACGATCGTACATGAAGTACAAATTTGGGTCACGTATAGAGATATGGAATGAAACCGCATAGGGAGGTATGCGATGTCGTATTGTCGCTGGCCAAACTGACAACAATACAGCATTATCAATACATATACACCGCCTGTGACCAACCGATGAGGGAGGCAATGGTAGGGCTGCAAAACACAGACACACGTAGTAAAAAGTAGAAGTGGATTTCAACACACGAAAGAGATTTGATTGGAAAATTTTGGATAGATCTAAAGGACAGTTTGAAAGTCATAAAGCACTGAAAGAGACCTAAGCAATAATATTTACAAATACAGTATGTTTCACAAATAATGACGAGCCATCTATTAGTGTGCTATATCATGCAAGCTGTAAAATCTGCATAAGGCCAGTTTTTCATCGATACGATAAGGAGACTCAATGGGAAAAAAAAGGAATTTTAAAGCACTTAGTGAAATTAAGAACCGTGCAAAGAGGCAAGCCTATGAAGCTTCGTAAATTAACTGTGAGCAAAATGCTCCTTTTGCGTGCGCAATCACCAGTAGACGTGTCTAAAGGCGATTTCAGGCGACAGAGTAAGGCACGTTGCTTTTTATGTTATCTTTCTTATAGCCTTAAAATCGGTACTAAGGGATCACTATAAAAATTATTTACAATTTTTACAAAACAGACTTTCCATCCGTACCCTAATATTGATAAAAATGCAACAAAACGAGGTGTTAATTCATGGTGAATTAGGTAGGAATCAGTAGGTACTTGAGTATTCATACATCAAAGGCCGTTCAATATTTTTTTGAATGTGACATTGGCAGTTTGAATGCTAAATAAAAAAGAGATTGATAAAGATAACAAACAAAGATAAAAGTAAAAATCCAAAGAAATTTGTTGGCGCTATGGTGTGCTATCCGAACGCAAAAATATCGCTAGCTGTAAAAATTCTACCTATCAATCCCAGTTATTTTTTCCAGATTAGCAAGCTTAATTTCGACAGGCGATCTGTCATATTCAATTTGGCAGACGTTGACAGCCCTAAGCTTCCCGAAATCCCCTTTCTCGCCACTACAAGCCAAGGGGCGTCCCTACTTTGTTTTTAGGTCAGTTATTTCGGGTAAGTAGCTAGCGATATGTTGATGACATTTTACTCTTTATTTTATTCGGAGTTGCCTTTTACGGCTGCGTCTGGAGATGTAATCTTTGAACGGTCGCATATGAAAGGAAATGTTTCTTTGACATGTGTTTTGACTTCATAAATAGGTCAGCTGTGCTGTTTGTCATCTGTTTGCGCATTGGTTTTGTATTCGCATTTTTTGTTTGCGGCAACATTCTCATTGTTTCGTGGAGGACTGCTTACTTCAATCGTGGTCTTAAAAAGATTATTAATTTTGCAGTTTCTCTATTTTCTTTTGATTTTTCAACCAAGATGGTAGTTGTTTTAAAAAACCTCTGCAAACCACTTTCACAAACGTGGCCTTGACTCGGATTAGGAAAACGCATCTTTACCATTAAACCTTGATGCTTAAAGCTAACTGACGTTCAAGTTCATGGCTGTCTAATCTAGTGATTGCTCACTACTAGATACTTTGTAAATAAATCAAATCAAATTTAGTTTAGGTGAAGTATTGTCCTAATTTTGAACTTAAAATATCACGTTACTGGAAATATATCATGATCTCTTTAAGGGGTGATAGTAGTGATAATTAGCTATTAAATCGTCCTCGGCGTAGATAGGGGAAAAATGAACCAATTTCGAGGAAAAAATCTTTCGTTTAAAAAATAAATGGGTTAGACTACTTCGAAGCAGATTAAAAAAATTACCTATATATACTGTATTTATGTTAACACTATATATTATTATAGTATGCGTACACTGTCATATAAAAATATAATATATACTGTTTAATATATGATTACTCCACTTTTTTTTCTAAAGCAGATAGTATACCCACAATAATGTCATTAACTTAGGTGTAGCTGTCCCTAGCACAGACATCCGTCTATTTGGGATTCTACTATCAATCTATACTAATATTATAAAGAGGAAGGATTTTTATTTTTGTATGTAACGAATAGGCTCCGAAACTACTGAACCGATTTAAAAATTCTTTCACCATTAGGATGCATCATTATCCCTGAGTAACATAGCCTTTTTTTTTACAACGAATGGGTTTGCTCTTGACCACAATCTATCCCAGGGGCGAAGATGTGGTCGAGGGTGTAGCAAACTCACCCAGTAGATACATAATTTTCCCGAATTCCTACGGGAAGGAAGTCCCGCACGGGAAGGTAGTATTAAATAATGTCAATGAAGATGTAGGATAAACAAAAAAAACTTAGGTTGATGCACGAGTTTTAATAAGTACCTGAATACTAACTGAAGTTGAAAAATTAATAATATCTTTGTGCCAGCAGATCCTTTCAAAAGGCATTACATAACGTTATTGGAAAAGGCTTTGTTGATACTTTTTCCTTTGTTAAAACTACAATGAGCATCTAGTAAGCCTCTATTTTCTTCGAACGAAGTTCTTGTGTCTGAACTTCGTTCTTAATAAATTGAAAATATCGTTGTTAATAAATTGAAAATATAGGTCTATTTTATATCAACTGTAATATTTTCGGCAGTGACTTCGTAGTAGTCGAATTTAAACAAAAACCTATAGCATTTCACATGCATGCTGTGAATATAACGCAGTACCTCTACTTGACTTTCATACAAAAAGCTACTTGTAAGATAAGTGATCAGAAACAAGTCGGATTCACTTATAATTATTACAAATGCATTCTTAATCTTAACCTTATTTTAATTCAATGATATTACTGAATGAATCGCCTAACATTGAGCCACATCCCATAAACAATTATTATTAAGGAATATCGTCTAAAACTTTGACATTTGAAACAGCGTGCGGGTTCAACTTGGTTCAACTTGAAGGCGCCTGCCAGAATATTTAAAGCAAAAGCGAATCAAAGCGTATGAAACTGACATTTCAATTTCACATCAGGAATGAAATTAATCATTCATTTTGCTGAAAATTACATATAGAATTGGATTCGTAGATTTAATTCGCGAAATTTGTGTTAAATATTCGCGAATTTTGTGCTGAATTTGTGATGGATTGTGAGGATGGGTTTTGCACAAAGAGATTTTGGTCGTAATGTGTTTGGGAGCTTGATTAATTAATTGCAGCGGAACGGTTTCTAATTAGTGGTAATGGTAACAAAGGGGAGAGAATAGTTAACGTCACTATGCGTAATGAAAAGCTTTTACACCCGCAAATACATACATAGACTCACACCCACATGTGCTCTTAGAGTAGGTAATGGTACATATTGCTTCTTTTCTATGTGGTGACATTCAATTATCTAAGCTTCAAGAAGTGATTCACCGCACACAATTGATAAGCTTTCCCAAAATTAGACTTCTAATACCAAAGTAAATAAATTAATAAATAATAAACTGTGCGATTTGAAAACTCTGACACCAGGGTTAGCCAAGTTCGCCACATACTTAACTATACCTACACGATAAGAAGAAGAAAAATAAATAAATAAGAAGAACTTTAATAATTACCGTATTCCTGATGAAGGATAACAGGATTATATCATCATCATCATCATCAATCAATTATTAAAATATATTTAAAAACCACAGAAAACTTTAGACAAAACCTTATTTTAACATTTTAATTTCTGGCTGGTCTAGCACCACTGTGTTTGCTAGATTTTATAATAGGCCTATTATAGAAGATCCTTTATCCTTTTCTGATGGCGTTTGTAAGCTTAGTACAAATAATTAAGAAAAAATAGCTTTCTAGATAAAAAAAAATTGTTTTCGAAATGGTTTCATTCACAACTTATGAATCTTTAAACATCTACCACCAATTACCAATAAGATGTATAATGAAACATTTTACATAGCTGTATTACTGCAACAAGGTAATCGGTAATCAAGATTGTTCAATTTGTACGAAGAGGCGATTTTTTTTTCATATTTCAACGTTTTTTCCTTGAGAAAAGTTGTTCAGTGTAGGGTGTTAATTCACATCATTAAGTTCTATAGTAACTTGAAGTCCCTAATATTATTATGAATAGTGCTCCACAACCCATTCATTTACTCGCACAAGCCGCAAAAGCGGTGAAATTGGATTGGGTTGATTCAGGTGGATCCGTGGATTGGATCTATCGACAAATTTAATAAATTTTGTCGGGTTCCCGTGCTTTTGAAGTACCTAATCGATTGCTAATTTTAATCTATTATTCTCTTTAGCTACGTCAAGGTATTAAATGAAATCGCAGAATAAGTAGAACCGAGAAACGAAACCTAGTGTCCACCTTTCAGTTTTACATTTTAGTCATCTTTTTTAAACAGATTTTAGAATTTAGATATTACGTAACATTGACTTTACATAACCAAAAGTGTACAAAATATTGTAAAGTAAAATCTTACATACTACGTTTATTGTTTGGTCGAGTGGTAGTAGCGCTGCCTCTTGATCAACGGGTCCTGGGTTCGATTCCCATTGGGGGCAAATATTTGTGTAAAAAGCAGATGTTTGTTCTCGGGTCATGGGTGTTTGTGTTTGTCTTTATGTGTGTTCCAAGGGATCCACGACACAAGGGAAAACCTTAGTGTGGCCCTTTGAGTGTCTAGCGTTTATTTATTTATTTATTGTAAGCATTCATTTTATTTTCCTTGAAATCGTCCTTGAAAATGTAACCTATCTTGACTCAGAACAGCTCCTTGACTTATTTTTAGAAACTTAACAACTAAAACTGAACCGAGTTGAGTATCTCAACCATATGCATTTAACTTTGAAACAAACGAGACATTTATAGCTATACCATAGAAACAGGTGCTGTCTATAGATCGGGGACAGGTGGAGCAAAGGGCAAGAGTCAATGTGATTGAACCAGTTGATTTCTTAGTCATGGCCTATGAATGTGGGACTAGGTATTTCTCGTTGAATAAGCTACCACGGTTGGTTCTGTAGTCCTTTTCAAATTGCTACTAATAAGTTTCAACCTGCGTTAGTTATTAAAAAATAAAATTTCCATGCAATAATCAACTAATTGCTAAAGTTTTATTTAAAGGATTGTGTGTCAAACATGGCGTCAAGTGGTTTAAAAGCCATACGATGCTCTACCTACCCTGAAAGGGATATAAAGTGTGAGCATATGAATGTGTATATGCAGACATTTTTTAATTTATTTCTTTAGTTATTGGAAAAAAGCCAAATAACTGAACTGATTACGTACTTGTTTTACGCGACTGCTAAAGAGGGCTATTTTTTTATTTTAATCAGAATTTTAACAAGACTTGGTGATTTATCATTGGACTTGGTGCTTATGTCAACCTCATAGAAGACTTCAAAAATAAAAATCAAAAGTCTTGGAAATCAAGAAGCACTCTTTATATTTTACTTCAAAGACTTTTCTTACGTATAAATTACTAGCATTCCGCTCGGAACTCCGTTCCCGTGGGAATTCAGGAAAATTATGTTACTCAGGGATAATTTAGCATCCTAATGGTGAAAGAATTTCTGAAATCGGTCCAGTAGTTTTTAAGTTTATTGGTTACATACAAAAATACAAATCTTTCCTCTTTTTAATATAGTGTAGATGATGGGATTGATGTTAGTAACGTCTTCATTATTTTTTTCCTTGAATATCCTAGGGTAGGCACTGCTTTTCTGCTTGTATGGAATGCACGCCACTGTTTCTATGTGATATTAAGATGACATTTAATAATTATCTAAACTTCAAGAAGTGATTCTCCGCATAAAATTGAATAACTTTTGCACAATTTGACTTCTCATACAAAAGTAAATAACTAAATAAAAACTTGATTCATTACCGTATCCCTGAAAGGATAACAGGATTACAACATTGTCATCATCAATCAATTATTAAAATATATTTGAAAACGACAGAAGACTTTAGACAAAACATTGAACACCTTATTTATACATTTAAAAAACCATATAAAAGGACTTCACCTCAAACTATAAGTCGCTGGATAAAATGTGTATTGTGCGAAGCTGGGATAGATGTGTCTATACATATTTTCATGCGATCACATCGGCAGCAAACAGGGTTGGACTTAGTATAGACCTTATTCGTAAGACTGCTGGCTGGTCTAGCAGTTCCACTGTGTTTGCTTGATTTTATAATGGGCCCCTTATAGAAGATCATTTAACCTTTTCTGATGCTATTTGTAACCTTAGTACAAATAATTAAGAAAAAATAGCTTTTAGTGATAAGGAATTTTGTAATTATTTTTTGGCTTATAAAATTATTACCATTGCCTCCTATGTTCCCAGCTTCTACCATCACTAGTAACGTAGGGTATATACGGCATGACAGAATTTGTATTACCATTGCTTTCTATGTTCCCAGCTTCTAGTATCACTAGTGCTTAGGTGGCAATGGTAATACAGTTTTGCCGTGCCGTTTTCTATACTAATATTATAAAGAGGAAAGATTTGATTGTTTGTTTGTTTGCATTGAATAGGCTCCGAAACTACTGGACCGATTTGAAAAATTCTTTCACCATTAAATAATAATAAAATAAATAAATAAACGCTAGACACTCAAAGGCCCACACTAAGGTTTTCCCTTGTGTCGTGGGTCCCTTGGAATACACATAAAGACAAACACAAACACCCATGACCCGAGAACAAACATCTGCTTTTTACACAAATGTTTGCCCCGACTGGGGATCGAACCCAGGACCCGCCAATCAAGAGGCAGCGTCACTACCACTCGACCAAACCGGCCGTCAAAACTTTAAAAAACTGAACCCATTAGAAAGCTACATTATACTGAATGGACATAAGCTACATAATTTTTCCGAATTCCCAAGGGATCGAAATCCCAGGTGGAATGCTAGTCGTATTATAGGCCCACTAAGTGCCATTTAAATAATTAGTATCAATTAATTATTATTTATTTAAAGAAACTGATCAAGTGAGTTCCTAAAATAAAGCTGTTTAAAAAACTGAACCCATCAAATTGAAAAGCCTATCTCAGTAAGTAATTACCTAATTCCGACGGTCCAGCGGAATCACATAGCATTTTTCATGTGCCAAAATTAATAGTCTGATAAATCAGGTGGATAACCCGGGTTACTAATGGGGGGTTTAATGAGATCTATACCCCAAATATTAAAGGGGAAGTCCAATAGATATTGAGAGCTGTTCTAATATTATTCCGGATTGGTGAACTATTTTTATTGGGTTGTCTTTGAAATTTGTTATTGATAAATAACATGTGATGTGATTCAGACCACTAAATTGCACAAATTAGTACAGGTAAATATGTGACGAAGTGGCATGAAAATATTGAAAAAAAATACTTCAGACGAAAAAAAAGTGTGTTAAAAGTTTGATGTATGTATTTCTGTTTCTGTATGTATGTCTGTGGCATCGTGGCTCCTCAACGAATAGACTAATTTTATTGCGGTTTTTTTTGTTTCTAAATTATGTGATCGATATGGTTCTCAGCTGTATTTCATTGAAAGTGGTTCAGCACTTTAAACATTAAGTATAAACTTTGAATTTTTAATTTTATAGTTTTTGTAACTCTATTGATCTAGTGTCATATTGTATTATTGAAATTCTAAGTACTTACAATAACTTTTCTGAAGAAGATAATATTGATTAACTAAACAAGTGTGTTAAGTAACGTGTAACGTGAGCCCACCCGTGTGCTCAACGTAGTGATTATGAGTAAATCTCCCCTTTAGGCGAAACACGTGCCCTCCCTTCGCCCATTTTCGTAACCAGAGTTTGGCAGCCAATTACAAAAGATTTTTTTTCACTGTTTGGGAATTGGTTACGAAACAAAAATTTATGGACGTTTACTTTTCAATATGGATTTTTAGGATAAAACTTTCTTATACAGGTTGTAAAGGACAGCTTAGCAAATACTTAAATGGTGAAATCTACCCATAACTATCATCAGCTATAAGTGATATTTCAGCTCAGCGTGGAAACACTGGTTAATGATTATGTCCACGGGCCTAGGCTAAGTGGGCATCATTTGGGTTGGTTAAGGTAGTTGTGTCCAACTTGCGTACAATTAATTAAGCAATGTACAAGGACATGACGAAAGTGGCAATTTATCACGAACGTTTTCGTGCTTCGGACTTCGATCAACTATAAAAAACTAGATACACAGTTCCATACAACATGAAACAAAATAGTGACCGAACTACAATACGCTCCCTCGGAACGCCCGAATGCTACTGAACGAAAAGAAAACCCAAAACGTCAAGTGGGCGGTCATTTAATGAGGACGCTTTTTTGTTGTGGATTGTGTATCTAGTTTTTTATACTTGATCGAAGGCTTCGGAGGATATGATGTATCGTGAGCGAAAGTCTTACAACTTGTCACCACAATACAATCTAATAGCCCTCACAAAGTATGTCAAATGTGGCACCCAATGATTCTAGAATCAAGTGATGCTTTGCTTACCCCGACAGCGATTATAGGCGTTAGTGTATATGTTACCGGAAATTAATAAGAATCGTAAGTTGATCAATTTTCGAGGTAGTATATCAACTATCGGCAAATCATACACAGCAGTTGAAATGTATTATTTAACGTAATAAATTTTAGCTAATTTATCAACTTACGCTGCCTGGCTGTAAGTTTATCAACTAACGATTTGCCACACGTCTAATCATACACGAATGGACCAATCGCTGCTCAGTGTACATTTTTACGTTAAACTGACATCCGAAATATAATACACTGTTCTCTGATTGGTCGATGCGACAACCTCTTAAGGCAACCACAGTCGAGTCATTTCTTTGAAAAATTCTTTCGCCATTACTTCGACGGCCGCTGCCGCAGCACGCTCGCTACGCTCACTCGGCTCGTGTGTTGAGGGTCGCAGTTCTAACCTAACCTAACCCAACCAACCCTAAACCGGTTGGTTGGGTTCGGCTACTAACAAACCTACTTGTCGCAGTTCTTAAGTGAGACATTCAACCAATCAGCGAACACCGCGAGTTTTCAACCAATCAGCGTACACATGGCGTTTGTTGAATCATTATACCGCGAGACACCGTAAATTGATCAATTACCGGAAATGCATACGGTAAATAATACATTTCAACTGCCGTGTATGATTTTCCAAAAGTTCTCAAAAGTTGATCAACTTACGATCCTTAATATTTTCCGGTGACATATACATACATACATACGCTCACGACTATAATCCCTAATGGGGTAGGCAGAGCATCAGTGGTTCTAGAACCATTAGATGCCACGTTTGGCGCAAATTGTGCGGATTATCAGGTGGAACATGTTGCTTAATGGTGAGAAGTGGTTAGCCTTTCGCCCATTATACAGTAAAACCCTTCAATCCCTCTTACAGACTTTTACTGTATACCTGGGAAGAGTAGGTAGCTGGCACATTCTAAGTTATTCTTTCACTCCCAGTCCAGTATGGAAGTGAGTGTATTGTAGAGGTTCTATTACCTCTACGTTTACCATCTAAATATATAAAAGGAGAAACTGACTGACTGACTGACATATCAACGCACAGCCTAAACGGCTAAACGTAGGCACTTGAAATTTGGAAGGGATGTAGCTTGGATACCGTAGAGGTGCACTAAGAAAGGAATTCCAGAATTTCCCACGGGAACGGGAATTAGCGGGAAAATCCTTTTGTATGAAAAATCTAAACCGCTTACGTGAGACGCTTGAAATTTGGCATGCAGGTACCTTAGTAAACTTAAAGCTTAGTTGCAACAGGATATTGCAAAATTCCCACGGGAACGGGAGTTAGCGGGAAAAAACTTTTGTATGTAAAAATCTAAATCACGTAAGATAGATGTTTTCAATCTGTGTACTCTGTACAAAAACGGCATCAGCTAGTCTTCTTATAAAGCCTTTAGCCAATGATTCCAACTTCAAGTAATTCAGATCATTTGGCGCCTTTTATATTTAATTGACACATTCCCTTCCGCGGCTTTGGTCGTGAAGGTCAGGTTTCCTTCTGATAAATGAAGTCAACTAATTAATTGTATTTCCCTGGTTGTCGACCCGGTCACCAGCTCCCTCAGAGCTACGTCACAGTAAAGATGGAAGAATATGCCTAGAAACAAAACACCCTTCCCATCCTCCGGTCACTGACTTAACGTTGATATTTTCATTCCGCATTATGTTTGCAAAACACCGCGGGAAGGCAGCCGATTGAGTGAACGCAAACATGTTTGGATAAGCCAATGTTGTGATTACAGATATATTTGATTCATTGGATGCGTGGGAGCATACTGATTTTGAAAAATCCACGTGCACTTAAACGTCAATTTTTACGGTTCTGTACCTCGAAAGGAAAAAACGGAACCCTTATAGGATCACTTTGTTGTCCGTCCGTCTGTTTATCTGTCAAGACTCTTTTCTCAGGAACTCGTGGAGGTATCAAGCTGGAATTTATTCCAATTACTCAAGTCTACTCTCCCTTGGCGCTGTGAAAAAATCAAACTTCTAAGACAATACGCAATCAGGTTGTGTGTGTGTGTGTGTGTGTGTGTGTGTGTGTGTGTGTGTGTTTGAATGCTTGTGACACACACACACACACACACACAAACATGCACACACGTGGACGTACACGCACTGTTAGTCGATTTTTCCCTTTTTTTTGTTTTATTTTTTTATTTATTAAATAAGTAAGCTACTTATTTGTCAGTAGAATCGTTTGTACTGAATCTCGCGATGCAGGCGAAAGCCTAGTGCGAGATTCGCAGGTTAATTGATTTGTTGGCAGACTTTGTAATGGCTAATTGTAAGTTAATTATTTAACAATCTACCTATGTCAACTTACCCTTTTGGAAATAAAAATTATTTATTTATTATTTATTTTTAAAAGATACAGCGGTTTATGCCGCATATTTCCCTAAATTTTCGACGCTCGCAAGGGACTCAAAACCTACAGGGTACTTCCCGTGAACTTAGAATCTTGAATCTTGGTATAAAGCAACGTCTTATAGCACAGATAAACGTCGACCTTAAATTTTCAGTTACATCATATAAAAAACATTTTTAGCAAATTTAAAACTACAGGTTTGTACGGAACCCTCGGCGCGCGAGTCCGTGTCGCACTTTGCCAGTTTTTTTTATATTTCAACCTAAGTTCCTTAGGGAAGTTTGTTTAGTTTCGTGACCTGATTCACGCCCTTAATTTTAGCTTACTCATTAAAACCGATGACTACCCTATTCTTGAACTTACAATGCTTATTTCTTGTGGTGTCTTGGCAATTATCAATTTTGTGAAGCTTCTTTATAATATGAATACAAATTATTTTGAATTTGGGAAAAAAATGTAGCCTTTATAATAATCCTGCCTGTCAGGTACCTACATACGCAATTGGACAAATTTTCAAAATTGGTCCAGCCATTTGAGCGTGAAAAAGCTACAAACATATAAACACAACCCATCAAATCCCCTTCGTGTTTTGAAGGGAGGCTCGTGCCCCTCGGTGGGGACGTATATGGGCTGGTACAAAAAAAACAATTTACAAACACACATTCACAAACTTTCGCTTTTACAACACTAGTGTGATTTTGCTGTCTATTACTTATGAGATTTGTTTTCAACAATAATTAAAATTTAGAATTACATAATTTATTGTTTTTATTATTACCGCAAGATTTTATTATTATTATTACACACTAAGGTTTTTTCATGAAAAAACACCTGCTTTTTACGCAAACATTTGCCCCGGCTGGGAATCGAACCCAGGACGCGTCGATCAAGAGGCAGCTCCACTACCAGTCGACTAAACCGGCCGTCACTTCAATAAATTGTAGTTTAAGTACATACGAAATGCAAAATAAAGTCGCTGCAAAAACATTAGACAGTAGGTACATTCATTCATTCACGCCTGTAATCTCTTAACCATGGGGTAGTTAGGGTTTCATAATTGGCTCTAGAATCGCTGAACGCTAAATTTAATTGAAATTATTTCATGGTTATATGAGTTTTCCGCCCGCGACTTCGTTCCCGTTGGAATTTGGGAAAATCATGTCCATTACGGATAATGTAGGATTCTAATGGTAAAATAATTTTTCAAATCGGTCCAGTAGTTTCGAAGCCTATTTAATGCAAACAAACAAACATACAATCAAATCTTTCCTCTTTATGATACGAGTATAGAAAACGTTGGTTATCGGAATTTACCCACTTTTTATCACACTAAGGTATAACAGAACGCGACTCAGACTTTGATGTATACTTAAGTAGCAGTTATCTTTGTGATTTTAATAGTGAAACAGACAAACAATACTTAAGTATAGATCAAGACTTAAGTTATCTTCTGTAATACAGGCCTTAATAGAACTTATTTTCTATTCCCAATCAAATTGTATCTGTGCTACTCTACTGACCCAGAAACTCAATTTTTTTTTTTATCAGCCTATATACGTCCCCACCGAGGGGAAATCCAATTTAATTAAGGTTATTGTTTGCAAGATCTTCTTCTTTTCGTGTAGGTATAGTCAAGTATGTGGCGAATTTGGCTAACCCTGGTGTCAGAGTTTTCCAACCACACAATGGCCTCTGACTTGGTTTTAACGACTGTAGTCAATCGACAACAGCTGGGACCGACAGCTTAACGTGTCCTCCGAAGCACGGAAACGCTCGTGATAAACTGCCACTTTGGTCACCCGTCAGGTTCCCTGCCTCTGTATATTGCTTAACCTTACCGATCGGTTGAGATCAGCGAGAACCACTGGGTTACGAGCGCTTCGATTGTATTGATTATTTGCAAGATTACAAATAAAGAAAGGTCTAAAGTGCCTTTTTCGAATCGAGCCCAAAGCAAATTACTATTCATACTATCCATTTCTCAATGGAGTTAGCGAAACTTAAGAGTGTGATTTTCCGTATAAAACTGAATAACTTTCCCCAAAGAACCTATAATTCTCAAAAAAAAATGGACTTCCCTAAAGGTAAATCAGTTGATAGCACAAGTTGTATGGAATGGTATACATTTTTTGACATTGGAAATGTCTTTTCGTTCGCTCCAAAAAACATTCAAAAAACGCATAGATGCATCTTACAAGAACTGTAAGATGCAAAAATAATTATTCGAGAAAGTCAAAAACGAAAAAAGTTATGGCCGAAATAGTGAAAAAAAAAAATTTTTTATCCAAATTTTTGTATTTGGCGCTTGATATTTTAAAAACGAAGAATGATATCAAAAATTTGAGAAATATTCCTCTGGACAATATAGTCAGCTACAATTTGACTTTAAAACAAAGATGATCGGACCAAGGGTTTGTCCTGTAGCCTCCTTTTTGAAAAAAGTCAAAAAGTCAGCACGACATTTTTCCGAATTCCGTAGAGTCATTTCCAATGTGCTCGACAGTCGTGTGAGGCACGAAATCTGTGAATTTTTTCTTCATATTATGGCCTATGAAGAAAAAAAACATAGGTCGAAATATGAAACATAAACACCGCTCCGTGCAATAGCATGAGAAAAATTGCATATTTTGGAGGCAAAATATGTACATCAATGAAACTTTGTTTACATCTTTATCTTGGCACTAGAAATGAGGATCAGCCGAGTCCTACCAAAATTTTGGGATCCACTGGGTTTAAAAAAATTCTCATACAAAAGAAGAATCGGTATTTTTTACTTACTTACAAAGATTTCCAGGCAAAATCAAAACTATTGAAGCTGTAAGTTTGAAATTTTGCTTAGATGATCTTCAGATATTGTGAGAGCTTGCCTAAAAGAGATTACACGGAATTCCTATGGGAACGAATTGTAGGGCATCCGCTAGACGGCTAGATGATATGTAAGTTTGGTGTTTCAGTCGCAGCCCTTCTATTTTTTAAACTATTATAGACAGCATTTTCAAATTTTCAGGAGATACGTATTATGAAAATGACTATCGTAAAATAGAATAAAAAAATAAAAACTCAAACCACAGTGGGGTCCCCATACGACAAACGTCAAAAATATCGCATTTTTTTAACAACTTTTGTCACTACTCTATTTCAAAAACTATATTCCTTACTTAGTACACATTTAAAACATACTTTACATTATTAAAAAAATATATGGAAAATAGTAAAGAGTGAGTCGGATTCAAGCTAATAATGTTTAAACAGAAACATGCACGTGAACTGTTTTTGTGATATTTACCTAGTTATTTGCCATAGAATCACTGTGATATTATAATAAAACGAAGACATATACATCGAATGCACGTATTTTAAAATTTCTGAGTTATAGTGTAAATAATAACAGTAATTCTACGACAAATAACCAGGTAAATGTGACAAAAACAGTTCGAGTGCGAGTTTTTGTTTAAATATCTTTAGCTGGAGTCCGACTCACTCTTAACTGTTTTTCATCTTTTTTAAAATTAATGTAAAGTATTTTTTTAATGTGTACTAAGTTTGAAATGTATGCATTAGGTACATGGTTTTTGAAATAGAGCAGTAACAAATGTTGTTAAAAAAATGCGATATTTTGAATGTTTGTCGGATGGGGACCCCACTGTGGTTTAGGTTTATAATTTTATTTATTATATTTTACAATAGATACCATCATAATAGGTATTTCCTGAAAATTTGGATACGCCGTCTCTAATAGTTTGAAAGATAGATGGCTGCTAAACTACCAAGCCGATTTTAATGAAATTTTGCATGAATATAGTTTGTTATACGAGGATTGACATAGGCTACATTTTATCCCGAAATTTTGAAGAGTTCTTTGGAAGCATGACATAACCGAATTCTATTCTGGAAAAAACATATTTTGCCGTTATTTCTTTAAAAAATAATATCATTACTTTTATCAAAACTATTAAATTAGTGCATCAAATAGTTGAGGGATTTTTTTGTGTAAATGTTGAAACAAATTCAATTATCATATCAAATTAATTAAATAATACAAATTCATGTCAATTCGATTGTTGTAGAACAAGATAAAAACTTTTTAAGAACTGGCTGTATTGGAATCTAATTTAAATATAAGTATATTTTACTTAGATTTCCAATAAAAACATATCCAAATTTCAATAAAAAATTAAGAAACAATAGCTGAATTGTTTTAAAAAGAAAAAATAATAAAATACTTTAAGTTAATAAATCTTGTTGTTTGAATATTATTGTTATGTTATTCCGTAATGTAGGTATTACTGCAGACTTATTTCCTTGTTCATTGTCCTTAGGAATAATCAAGTTATTCATATATACAATATGACATACGTAAAACTAAATTTCATTTAAAAAACGGACGATAAATTCGTACTTCATTTTCAGCGATAAAATCGAAGTCTAAATCTAAATTTCGTAGCTAAACGAAAGGTCAAACGGAATGACACATCGCGAGCTTTCATAAATGCGCGTTTTAATACTGAAACCACAAAAAATACCACCATACAAAAAAGCGCGATCCTTCACGCAACAATATACCTCATTCTTTAAAAGAAAAACACCAAAATCGTATGCAGTCCGCTTTCTGCTACCACTCCCATTCAAAATAAGAATCACTTCACAATGGCATCACTACACGTTTATTTTTTTATAAGTAAAAGGTTACTCACGCGGCAATGCTTTTAGATAGTGGCCAGCGTTCCATGGACGCTTGGTACTTCATGTTTTCAATCTGCTTTTTCAGTGCCTCTTTGTCCATGGCTGCGAGAATACTGGGGTCCATTGCGCGCAGAATCTGTGGTATAAAACACGCACACATAAGTAACTGTATACGTGAATGAGTGTAAGGGACGGGTGTCGCGGACTGTTGCGCAGAAAAGTGCATGCGACTCATTACATGCGTATTGTTGGTGACTTTGTTGACAAGTCTGTCTATTATTTTTGAAGTGAAAACTTCTTTAGCGGCGTTGTGCATTTTGAAGTATGGGTAAAACATGTTAAACTCGCGTCAGGATACGTGACCTGATCGAAAATTCGTAAGACCGAGGGAGAATAGACCGCAAGGAACTAATATATGTTCAAGTTTTCACTTCTGTAAAATTTTATTCTATTCTATTCTTCTGCCGGCACTCCCGGAGTTTGTACTTACAGTTTAATGCAACGAAGTTTACATTAAAGTGTAAGTACAAACTAAAACATAAAATTTAGAAATAGCTGCTACGTAAAAACAATAACACAGCTTAGGTATAGTGATGTGTGCTTTTAAAGTCAAATTAAAATTATTTTATCAACTAATAACGGTAGTTCGTTCAACCGATTAAAAGTAAGACACTCAAAACTTTTGAACACATTCCGAAGTTCCACTTTGCACCAGAAATTCATTACAAACTTTTGTTAAAGGAAGGAAAAACATTGACAAACAATAACTTTTGCACCCAAATGTACGAGACTCCCGTCTCGCTCACACAACAAGGGGAAAAATATGCGTCTGTGTGCGTGCATAACTTAGTGTGAGTTATGCGCGCGCAATACATTTCTCAGTTTCTATGACAACCCCTTTAGGTACACTAAAGTTAGCTTGCGCCAACTTGGGTGAATATCCTTAATTTTGTTTTTTTGAACTCTATTGCTTATGGTCTAAGGTTGGTTTCAGGTTGTAAGAAAGAGTGTAAAATTAATAAATTAAGGTGTAACGCCCGGTAGTTGTCAGTGTATTGTGCGCTCATTTAATTGGTATTTTTTTCTGGTAAATTGGTGTAATGTCATTAAAATGGTTTATTGACTATTTACTACCTAATTGGTTTGGTGTAACGGGTTATTTCAAGTTAATGTGGGGGTTATTATGAGTCATCGGTTCTATTTTTGACAATTTATTTTTGTCGCTAGCGACGTCATTAGGTCAATAGATCCTTCAAGAGATACATTTTTTATTTATTTCTACTCAGTAATACAGATGTTAATATCTAAGACCTGTGTGAAAAACATAAAACGAACATTATTCATAGAACATATAAATGCAAAATGAAACAAGTTAATAAAATGTACATAACAAAAGCAGCAGCGGCGATAAACTCGCGCGGCGCGACATTCGGCTGACGGTGAAACTTCACTTTGATTGCGCGAGGGCCCCGCGCAAAGGCTTGCTCGCCCTCTGGCGTTGTCAATGTTGACATTTTGACATAGGACCGCGGTGTATTACGCGCGCTATCACCATCGTACTCGAGCTGCAGAGGTTTACTTGCTTTCCAACATATTGGGTGACTAAATTAGTTATTGAAAATTAATGATGTGAATCGGCCCATGAAACTGAACAATTTTCCCCAAGGAACACAGGTCAAAATACAATCAAAATTTTCGCCTCTCCATACTACTTGTGTGGTCCTGATTTTCCTTTGTATTTTTTGAAAATTTCATATGGTTTTCTGAGTGGAAGTGGGGTTCAGTTTCATGAAAATAACCACCCTCTAAAATTTCGCTAGTCGCCTCATCTACATTTTTCCCTAATTAGAAAAATATGCAGTGCCCTTCAGGGTTTATAAGATACAAATAATTTATTTGCACTCTTATTAATAGATTGGTTTTATACAGGAATTTATAACTTTCCCCAAGAAAGATAGGACAAAATACGAAAAAAAAATTTGATCTCCTATACAAAATCCGCTATATGCTGATGAAGTTTGTATCAGAACTCAAAATTTTTATTTCGTATGTTCCTTGGGGAAAGATATTCAATTTTATGGACTGATTTTGCAACCGAGAGGTTGAAAAAAAACCTTAAGCCCTGTCTAAAACAAAATAAATTCAAAATTTGTTACAAACTGAATTTGTGTGTTCCCGTGTACTTAAGTCATGATATAATATAAACCATTGCATGCATTCATTCAAAGTCTGTGTTGAAAAATTTAAAAGGACCCCAAAATTATAATACCAAAAAACAAACATTAAATTCCAAACAGCAGTTACGAACAACCTCCCACCATATTGTTTTGTTGGCTTTCATATTTTTATCTTCAAAAAGCAAAAACATAGTTCTATTGTCCATGCGAAATAATCTCGCGCTATTGTTCTCTTAATTAAGTATTTTCTTTTGCTTTGTAGTTTTTAAAACCTTCCGTGATATAAAATATTATGTTCCTACCTATACATTCACGTGTTCACCTTTTTTGTTTGTGAGTGTACTTGAGAAAAGTTTAATAATTAAATCTGTGAAGGTATTTTTTTCACAACAAAGGCCCACAGTTTTCCCTTGTGTCGTTTGTCCCTTGGAACAAACACCCTGATCCGAGACCAAACATTTGCTTTTTACGGAAACATTTGCCCCGACTAGAAATCGAATCCACAGGAAACGTCAATCAAGAGGTAGTGTATCTACCACCTTGCCTACTGATCTGGATGTCTTGGGTTCGATTCCGAACCAAAACAATTATTGGAAAATTATATTTTCAAATTTTTGCCAGGATCTTAAGTGTTTACAAAACACAAAAAAAGTATATAGGTAGGTAATAAATAAAATCAGTTATAACGACGTGAACAGGACTTGAACCCACGACCCCAGGATTAGATCTCCTGGTGCTCTAACCAACTGAGCTATCATGCCTTCAAGTCCAGCGGCGAAATTTATCATTCCCTTACTAAGTACAGAGGCCAGCGCATCAGGTTACTCCATTTTCATTGCAAAACCGTTCTTATCATAACAGCACAGAGTGCACGCGTGTGGTAACCTGAGTTGCGGCCGTCCGTACATTACGTCGTGCGTGTAGGTATTTCCTTAAAAATTATTTGTGAATATCTCTCACGCGGGAAAGCGTATAAAAATACTAAATAAAAATATCACGTACAGGATGACTTTTAAATTAGTACGAAAACTTTTTTTTCCGGTGTCAGTAACGTTGATAGAACGTCAATAAGGAGGAAAAAAAGATTTTTTCTCCAAAATTTTCAAATTTTGATACCCCTTTTTAAAGTTTTAGAGGATGAATTTTGTAAAACGCAGAAACACGGGTGTGACAAATTGTGTTCAAGAGTACTATTTCCAAGTTTCAAGTCAATTGGACAATGTAATTTTTTTTTCCATACAAAAATTTTGTAGATAAACTTCATGCTTCAGACGATCTTGCTTAATTTTTTTATGTGAAACGATATAAAACAAAAATATACGGGTCTGTTAAATATATAAAGTTAACGTATAAAAAGCGTACTGATTAAAAAATAACGTGGTATATTCTATATGGAAGAAGAGCTATAGATGTTAATTAGATAAGATAATTAAAAACCCGCCATTTTATTCAGGTAACCTGAACTCTTTGTGAAATTTTACCAAGGCTTGTGTGTGAAGGCTTAATTAGCTGTACAGAGCCTTAGGGCGCCACAGAATGCTCTGTATTATATTCCAGCTAATTATTTCACATTTTGAATTTTCTGTTTAGCTTAGACCACTTCTTAGGTAAATATAATTTAATTAACTGCCATTGCAAATGAAAAATAATTACAAATGCTTTAAATTTCTATGCTAGACATGTGTCAACTTAGTATGTGTCAGCTGCCAAGTCTTCCCAGGCATAATGTAGAAGTCAGGAAGACAACCAGACAACCTGAAAGGCTGATAACTACTATGCTCATGTGACGTCTAATAACCCTCAGAAGCGCTCGTAGCCCAGTGGCATTCGCTGATCTCAACCGATCAGTGAGGTTAAGCAACGTACACAGAGGCAGGAAACCTGATGGGTGACCAAAGTGGCAATTTATCACGAGTGTTTCCGTGCTTCAGAGGGCACGAAGCTGTTGGGCCCGGCTGTTGTCAATTGACGACAGTCTTTAAAACCAAGTCAGAGGCCATTGTGCGATCTGAAAACTCTAAGACCAGGGTTAGCCAAGTTCGCCACACACCTTGCTACACCTACACGATAAGAAGAAGAAGACCCTCAGACTAATCGTCACATGTGGCGTCAAGTAATTCTATAATTGCATGACGATCTGCCTACCCCGAATGGGATTATAGACGTGAATGAATGGATGGATGGAATTTACATAATAATAATTTTCCACGTTAGAAATGTATGTATCACCGACTTCAATCCCAACAACAGTTCGCACAAAGTAGATAACTAGTATTTTTTTCAGACTAAAATGCCTATTAGCAGATAACCACAAACGAAAATGTCACTCATTTATTTAGATGTTGTTCTGGTTAATTTTTTAAAATCATTTTCGATAAAATGTATATGGGACTACCTCTAGAGTATACTCTTTCGAATAAAAAAAGAATTTTGAAAATCGGTGCATAATTGGCGGAGAAATCGGTGAACATACATCAAAAAATATATAGTAGAACACAGAACCTCCTCCTTTTTTGAAGTCGGTTAAAATGTAACCTAACTCTGTTACAATTTTATTATGTGTATAAATGTTTGAGATTTGTTAGTCTGTGCATTTGTACGCGCTTATCTCAAAAACGGCTTAACCAATTTGGGAGCGGTTTCAAATAATGTGATGAGCTTTAGTTTTGTTTTCATTCGATCAGTTTTGTTTTCTTTCGCCAAATTGCTTGCTGTGTTCCATCGATGCGTGGGAGTATCAGTGCCTTAATTGTAATTTTCCTGGTTAAGTCGCTCCATCGTCGACCTTACCTATGACCTTGGTCAAGATTGGGGTCAAGAGCTAACCCATCTCAAAAAAAAAGTCCATATTTCAAAAAATTACATTAAATAACGTCGAACATGTATTCGTTCAAAATGCTATTAATAGCACAAACGAAGTTGCGGGCATCAGCTAGTTATTACCATATTCCAATCTCCCACAATGTGCACAATAGGATTGCTAAATAATAATTGAATTAGATTAACCGAGATAACATATTTAACGGAGATTGTATGCAATTTCATGCAAATGAACTGTCTAGAAAATACTTACATTAAATGCATTACGTACTTTGAAACCAGATTATTAAGGTCATAAGTTTTCCACGCTTAACTTTATTTATTTATTAATAGCCTATGTGTTTCAAAGTAGCCTATGTCATTAGTTAGCGAAACTGGGGGACTTCTTCTTCTTCTTATCGTGAAGGTATAGTCAAGTATGTGGCGAACTTGGCTAACCCTGGTGTCAGAGTTTTTCAAACCTCTGACTTGGTTTTAACGACTGTAGTCAATCGACAACAGCCGGGACCGACAGCTTAGCGTGCCCTCCGAAGTACGGAAACGCTCGTGATAAATTGATCACCCATCAGGTTCCCTGCCTCTGTGTACGTTGCTTAACCTCACTGTAATGATACTGAACAACTTTCACGAAGAAACCAATCTGATATTCTCAAGAAAATTTGGATCACTCAAGTTGTATGGGGAGATGAAATATTAGGTCTTTACCTATGAAATTGCCGATTTTTTCTCAAGCTTTATTTTATTCATAATTTATTTGATTGAACAGCTATTACTAAAATAGTTTTTTTATTTAAAACCTTGACCATATAACGGAGATATTGAGTCAAATTAATATATATTTACTTTAGATTTATTTGCTGAAAAAGAAGATCAATTATAGCTCGTTTCATCCGTTGCCCGTTTCATTGCTTATTTTTGCTGTACCTTTGTTACAGTTACAACTTTCAATAAAGTAACTTAATGTTGTCCAAACCTTCCCATAAAATTTTGCTACAGTTGGATTTCACAATCCCGAGAAAAATCCAAAAACGTTAGTATGGACAATTCAGTTTTCCAAAAATATTGTATGAAAAACGGTTGTTTCATAGGTAAAGACCTATTATTTTATTTTTTTTAAACTTTTTTGAGAATTTTATCTAGATTCTTCGAAGAAATTTATTAAGTTTCAATTAGAGAATTCGCTTAATAATAATTTAAAGTCACCCTGTATAAAAAATTTTATTTAAACCTACGCGCGATTCTTACACACCCGTGTATTCAGGATTGCAGTATTTGTATCGCACGAAATTAGCGCGCGACGGGTTAACCCGTTTTGTTTAGCTAATTCCAAAGTCTGTTTTTCTTTTAATACATCCTCACCTCAGTATTTACAAACAAAATAATAATAGTCTTCTACTGATTAAGTGTCTTCACTCCGTCTTTTGACGAAAACCTTATGAAAATCCGTTCAGTAGTTTTTGAGTTTATCGCGTTCAGACAAACAGACGCGGCGGGGGACTTTGTTTTATAATATAATAACGCATAATGATGGATAATATATGATTCTATATTATTTGTTTAATAAGTAGGAATCTGATTATACAGGGTGTTAAGTAATTCGATCTTATCCTCTCGGGTGGTGAATCAGCCCATGAAACTGAACAACTTTCCCTAAGAACAAATGCCGAAATACGAAAAAAAAATTTTAGCTTCCCATACAAATTTCATCAGCTGATAAATCATTTTGTATGGGAAGCCAAAAATTTTTTTTCGTATTTCGGCATTTGTTTTTAGGGAAAGTTGTTCAGTTTCATGGGCTGATTCATCACCTGAGAGGATAAGATCGAATTACTTAACACCCTGTATTCTACGTGTTGTATTATTCTTGCCATATAGCGTCACAAGCACTGAAATTCCTTCTGAATTTGTACTTAGACCATGGCGGAATATAATTTTGTTCAGGCCTGAACTTATCCTTTTACTTCTTTTTCGAAAGCAAATCGCTGTCTTTCCAAATATCGTACGATTTTTTTTCTTGCTGACTCTTCAACCGTAACATGGGAAAACCACATTTTCCATGGTCTAGTAAATCATGAATACGTATTCATAATAAACGGTATACAGTGGCTCTGAATCAAAAAGGGCTTAAGCCAACAAAGCTCGGCTTAAAACTATCAACACGGGCTTATAGCATTGTAACTATGAAATCTCGGTTCATACCCCGACTGATCACAGGAACATTTTGTTACAACTAGTTCAATTAAACATAAATGACACAAGTTTAGGGTCAATAACCGTGTGGTGATCGGTTGAGAGAAACACCATCCTATCTCTTTCCGTGGGTGTCGTAAGAGGCGACTAAGGAAACACAAATGAGACCTGCCTCCTAGTAGACACTTCATTTTTTTGTAAATCTGAGGGGTCGTCCTATGGTCTCATGCGGTGTGGTAGGCTCTATAAAGGGCCGTCTGGTTCACGACCGCCCTCCTACCGAAGACCCAGCTCAGGGGGAGTCATGACCCCCGTGACCCTCCCCCCTAGATCCGCTCTTAGTTACTAGAAGCTTCAACACAAAACCTTACATTGCGACACCAGTAACTTTACAGTCACAAAACATTACCTCCCACAACTCAGCTTACCCATTAAAATTTTAACCCTCAGATTTGGCTCGAGCCTCTTCGTCTGAGCAGCTATTCCACTATAATGGCTTCTCAATGGCGATTGAATGACAGAAGTGAACATTTTACCCGTTCAGGTGGTGAAATCAAGAACACTAGATGACAGACAACTCGACATGCAGCTCGAGCACGATGGCGACAATCTCGCGCGGCGCGCCACTCGGATGACGCGGAAACTTCACTTTGGTTGCGCAAGGGCCCTGCGCAAACATAGAAATGCGGCACATTACGCGCGCTATCACCCTCGTACTCGAGATGCAACAGAACTTTAAGAACTTTAGAGATGTAATCCATCCCAGGCAGCGACACTTAATTTTTTCTGAATCTGAGGTGTCGTCCTATGGTCTCATGCGGTGTGGTAGGCTCTGTAAAGGGGCGTCTGGTTCGCGACTACCCTCCTACTGAAGTCCGACGCCAAACAGCTTGCTGTGTTCCATCGTTGCGTGGGAGTACCAGTGCCTTTATTTATAGGCATGTTCTGGGTAAACTCGCTCCATCGTCGACCTCATCTTTGACCTTATGGTCAAGATTGAGGTCAAGAGGTAATCCATCTTATAATAAAAAAAAACTTCACTGTATAAGTTGGCGACCATTGTCATTACACTGCCATTGCTTAGTGGAATACCCGTCCTGTTCTAGCGAAGAGTAACATTTTTGGAGACACGCCAATTTCACCTGCATCCGCTGCTTCCAAATGCTTTTAGAAGACTTCCTTGGACGTACTGGAAGGAGGTTAAGGTGAAAACGAAGGTAGAAACAATTTAAAACGATATATGGCTTTTGATGGCCATCTGAAAGAGTTGAGGGCTGATCCGTGCCAAGTTTTGAACAAGTTTTATGTTCATACATTATTGATTAATAAAATATTTTTAACAAAAAAATGACCCGCCTTCAAAAAGAGTGAAATAATTTTTTAAAGCTGTGTTCGTTTCATACAAATATACAAATCTTTCCTCTGTATAACATTAATATAGATAAATGATAACCTTTAAAAAGAATAAAATAAAATATTTTTAACAAAAAATTGACCCGCCTTCAAAAAGGGTGAAATATTTTTTTTTAACTATGTTCACGAGTAAGTAGTGGTTACGGGTAAAACAGCAAATAGGTGAATTCATAGCGGAATGTGGTAAATAGAGAGGAATGTTTTTTTTGACGTCGGCGCCGAACAATTACTCGCATGGCATAATTATCTTAGTATTTATACTGCCAAAATAAGCTTATGTAAATACTTATTTCATTAAACTTGGTCCTGTTCAAACCGGCGCCGATGTCAAAAAAAACATTCCTCTCTATTTACCATATTCCGCTATGAATTCACCTATTTGCTATTTTACCCGTAACCACTACTTACTCGTGAACGTAGCTTTAAAAAAATTTTCACCCTTTTTGAAGGCGGGTCAATTTTTTGTTAAAAATATTTTATTTTATTCTTTTTAAAGGTAAATTTATCTATATTCATGTTATACAGAGGAAAGATTTGTATATTTGTATGAAACGAATAGGCTCCGAAACTACTGAACCGATTTGAAAAATTATTTCACCATTAGGATGCTACATTATCCCTGAGTAACATAGGCTACATAATTTTCACGAATTCCCACGGGAACGAAGTCCCGAGCGGGATGCTAGTCGTTCATATAACACCCTCGTAGATTTATTATAAATCACTCGAGATTAAAGAGCGATATAGTGATCAATTACTTTCACCCCACGGAAAGATATGAGGTGGTAATATTCATAACCTGTCGCAACATGGCAAGAAAGATACGGGGTAGTTCAATTCTCAAACCGATCGCCAGATGGCATGAAAGATATGGGGTGATAGTATCAACCGATCACCAGACGGCAGGAAAGTCTCAGGGAACAACTTCACTTTTGCTTCGTTTACATTGATGTCTATTATCATGCACATAATATATGACCGCAAATTACAGTTTATTTTTTATTTTTGACCTAAACTACTAAAGCGATTTCGATAAAATTTTTATGGGACCAATCTGGAAGTAGATGCTACCGAACTAATAATAATTTTTTGAAATCGGTTTACAAATTGACGGAGTTTTGAGGTAACAAACATTAAAAAAAATACTCGAATTGAGAACCTCCTCTTTTTTTTTGAACTCGGTTAAAAATAATTAAACCCGTTTCAATTTTAGTGTTATATTGTGTTAAACCAGTGGCGAGAGGTGGGATAGTTTCACCCCGTTTTGTTGTCTGGCTTATTTTATGAACTGAGTCATTAGGATTTTATCTTTACCTTAAAATTGGTATCAATTACTACTTTATTTTGAAAATATTAAAATATTAATAATTTTCCACGTCAAAAACGTAAGAGTTACCGACTTCAATTCCAAAAAGACAATTTTTTCGAGAGTTTCCCTCAATTTCTTTAGGATTCCATCATCAGATCCTGGTTTTCTTACCATGGGACCACCCTTGGGATACTCCCTTTTCAACAAAAAAAGAATAACCAAAATCGGTTCATAAACGACGAAGTTATCCGCGGACATACATAAAAAAAAATATACGGTCGAATTGAGAAACCTCCTCCTTTTTTGAAGTCGGTTAAAAATCCACAAAAGTTTCGTTAATCAAATAACCCGCCATGAATCCGAATCTAAATCATTTCTAGAACATTTCCACAGGAACGTAGTCCCGAGCATGCTCTAGATACATTTTTTTTTTAATCAATGGGTCCGCTCTTGACCACAATCTAGCATAAGGGAGAAGATGCGGTTGAAGATGTATCAAGATTACCCAGAAGAATGCTACTCACTCGTTTAAAGAGATTCGGGTTATAAAATCAGCTCGGAAATACAGACGTTGGCAGGGAAACATTTCTTAATTTGATTTCCGTAAAAAAAAAGTGTATTTAAGATGTTTTCCTGCTGCGTGCTGTCTTTTCCCGTTTCCTGGATTCTAATTCTGTCTATTTCATGTTCCCATTTGTTTTTACGGCAAATTATTGTGTATTTCATTTGCCTCCATTTTCGCAAATAGATTCCGAAGGAATACTGGCAATTCCAAGAACTATCTACGGAATCGTGGATCTGGGGGAGTGTTATTTTTTATTGACGTCGTAAAATATGGCACACACCCAAAGGACCATAAGGTGTGCCTTATGACATGGGTTCCCTTGATCACGATCAAAGATATCAGGCATTAACACTCAGACGTGAACAAATGTCTGCATTTTGAAACGTTTTCCTCGGCTCCTAATAAAAACTAATGGGGGATATTGTAAAATACTTTATTGTACACACGGCAGTCCATCAGGCTATGCATGTTGATCTTGACGTCATCCTAATCTCGCTCGTAATAGCGCCTGCTTTCGTAATGCAAATGGATGACCTGACGTGCTGTTCTCTGTGCATCTAGGATTTTAGTTCACAAAAATGTCAATAGATGACGGTAAAAAATAAAAAATAACAAACAGTCGAATCGAAAACCTCCCTGCTTTTGAAATCAGTCAAAAATGTTCAGCAGTTATGGTTTTAAATTTGAAACTATAATTTTCGAAACTAAAATAAAGAAATCCCAATTTCTCCTCTTCTAGCATCAAAAATTGAATACTATTAATATTACCATGGATATAAAAAAGAAAAGTTGAAGGGAAAAAAATCATTTATTAATTTTGTCATAATGTAAACGTCACCCAATTCAACCCCAGGCTAACTATTTATTAAATTTCTAAATAATAATTTCAATTACTAAGTTTAAAACACAATTTGACTTCGTAAGCCTCGTTAACATAAAATCAGGAGTTAATTATAAATGGCCCGGAGATAAATCTGCTACAGACGATGGTCGAAGTATTAATGAAAGGGACAGTGTAGAATCTTGACTCTTTTGAAATGAAATCATAAGATTTCAATGTTACAAATTTTACCAATATACAAATTCTTTAATTTACCAAAAACACGTACATGAAAAAATATTGATTGTAGTCTTCTTTTAAGCGTGTACGCCTGTGTCAGAAGATTCCGCTCTTCCATAAAAAACACGTTATATATTATTAACAATAAAACAAAAAGTAAAAAATAAAAGTAGAAAATAAAAAAAACATGAATCCTCATTCTCCTTACAATAAACACAATATTGAAGTTGATGTATATGTGTATGTGCGTGTGTGCGTGCGTGTGTGTGTTTGTGTTTATGAATGAATGAATGATTTTATATTTTATTGCACACCAGAAACAAACAAAAGGTACATAAACAAAAACAAACAAATAG
This sequence comes from Aproaerema taeniolella, assembly GCA_949987775.1. Classification (NCBI taxonomy): domain Eukaryota; kingdom Metazoa; phylum Arthropoda; class Insecta; order Lepidoptera; family Gelechiidae; genus Aproaerema; species Aproaerema taeniolella. The sequence continues at coordinate 17,875,306 of OX465255.1, read as the reverse complement.
ATCTACAAAAAGGCGTCCTTATTGCTAAGGTTTGATTGAGTTAAAAAGAACAACCCTTGGAGTTTCTTGCCTATTCTTCCCTTGGAAGACTGCGTCTTTGCGAACAGTCGCAAAGTTAAAAATGCTATTGTAACCTACTGCTTTGACTTATTGTAAATATATTGTATTGTATTTTATCCTGAATTTTCTATGGTCAAAGTAAAAAATAAAGCTATTTTTGACTTTGACTTTGAATCCCGGATGAGAGTGAAAAATTTCTAAGTCGCGGTAAAAAAGCTAGTACCTATATTCTATTCTTTGCGCCATATTAATAATGTTTTTTTTACTATGAGAAGGGTTAACTCTTGACCTCAATCTTGACAAAGGTCATTGATGAATTCGAAGATGGAGCTAGTGAACCGAGAAAATGTCTATTAAGGCACTGATACTTCAACGCACCGACACTATAATTTAAAAAAATAAAAAAAAAACACGGGTCTTCCAGCAGTCTTCCAAACAATTTGTATAAGACTCATTCGAGAACTATCCTTACTGTAACGTTTCTAGTGCTGGCACTTGTAATTGAAAGAAATTGTATGCAGCGGAGAGGCGGACAAATTGAGTTATATTGCCATCTCTGACTGGTGTCTCTTGAGCATTATCTGGATAGTCTTTGACTTTCTATAAGACGATGTTTTTGAATCAGAATTGTGACGAGGTGAAGCGTTAAATTACTGTTGTATTAGCCTCATAGCAGACTCCAAAAACAATAAATTGTTTTGAGAACTAAGGAGGCATTCCTCTTTCAATCCCTTTTCAATGGCGCCATGTGTGTCAATAATTTTTAATCGACTTCAAAAAAGGAAGAGGTTCTATGTTCGACTGTATGTATTTTTTTGTATGTTCACCGATTTCTCCGCCAATTATGGACCGATTTTCAAAATTCTTTTTTTGTTCGAAAGAGTATACTTCAGAAGTGGTCCCATATAAATTTTATCGAAAACGATTTAGCGCTTTTAAAAATTAAACAGGAACAAAAAAATACTACAAACCAGAACATCATCTAAATAAATGGTGTCATTCACGTTTGTGGTTATCTGCTAATAGGTATTGTAGTCTGCAAAAAATACGAGTTATCTACTTTGTGTGAACTGTTGTTGGGATTGAAGTCGGTGACTCATACGTTTTTTTAACCCCCGACGCAAAAAGAGGGGTGTTATAAGTTTGACCGCTATGTGTGTGTGTCTGTGTGTCTGTGTGTCTGTGTGTCTGTCTGTGGCACCGTAGCTCTCAAACGGGTGAACCGATTTGGATGCGGTTTTTTTTATTTACAAGCTGGGTTTTTGGCGATGGTTCTTAGATACGTTTTATCAAAATCGGTTCAGCCGTTTCAAGGTCATCAGCTCTTTTGTTAGCTGCGGTAGGGTTCTTAGACTCTTAATGTGTATTTACTTTACTTTCAAACATACATGTGACCTAAAACTTGAAACACTCATGTATGCTTAATAACTATGCAGGATTATGGAACTCTTGGTCTGATGCTGCAGCCAGGATATCCAGAACACTAGCACACTCTTAAAAAAATAATAGCAGATATGTCGTGTTCGGACTCGTTTTGTTCAGTATTTGATTCTACATACAATGCAATGGTGGCAACACGGTGAGCTGATGCTGCGGCCAGAATATCCAGAACACTAGCACATCCTTGAAAAAATAATAGCAGATATGTCGTGTTTGGACTCGTTTTGATCAGTATTTGATTCTGCATACAATGCAATGGTGGCAACACCGTGAGCTGATGCTGCGGCCAGGATATCCAGCACACTAGTACACTCTTAATTATTTTGAAAATAAGTTAAAAATTTTGAAATAAAAATTAAATTAAAAATTTAAAAAACCCCCCCCGCAAAAAAGTAAAGCGGACATTTAAAAAGTAAAAAATAATACCTTTCGTTGAGCCATCAAATTCATTTCAGAAATACGTATATATATTTTAATTATCGAAATCGATGGATGGCACGATAGGGTTTGCTCATTAAAATGGCGCTATAATGTCGCGTCGGGGTACCGCTTTAGTGAATCAGACCCTTCATTTGATTGACCCTTCATTTGATTGGGTCTGATTCACTAAAGCGGTACCCCGACGCGACATTATAGCGCCATTTTAATGAGCAAACCCTATCGTGCCATCCATCGATTTCGATAATTAAAATATATATACGTATTTCTGAAATGAATTTGATGGCTCAACGAAAGGTATTATTTTTTACTTTTTAAATGTCCGCTTTACTTTTTTGCGTGGGGGGTTTTTTAATTAACGTGGTTATTTACAGTGACGGCCTGTTAATGGCAATGCCTGGCACTGCCGCTTGAATGACAGGTCCTGGGGCAAATATTTATCAAAAAAGCAGATACTGTTTGTTCTCAGATCATGGGTATTTGTGTCTGTCTTTGTGTAATTTTCCAAGGGACTCACGACAAAAAAAAAAATCTTACTGGCCTTTGAGTGTGTATCGTCTATTTTAATTTCAAAATTATCTATTATTTAATTATATTTCAAAAGGCGACATAAATATTAATTAATTAAAGTTTTCATTCTATCTGTTCAGGTCAATTTATAGTTAACTAGCTTTCCGCTCAGGACTTCGTTCCCGTGGGAATTCGGGAAAATCATGTACCCTATGCCCATCACAGATAACGTAGTATTCTAATAGTGAAAGAATTTTTCAAATCGGTCCAGTCGTTTCGGAGCCTATTCAATGCAAACAAACAAACAAACAATCAAATCTTTCCTCTTTATAATATTAGTATAGATTTAGATTAGTTGTTTAAGAATCCGTCGCGTGCTTGTTTACGCCGATTGCGATACAAATCTCGAACACCATGTGTTCAAAAAGCACGAGAAGGTTTAAGCAGTAATGCTAGTGCTCTTGTGTCAAGAGATAACATCGTTAGGAAACCTGCACATAAGTCTACTGAATTTGTAACCATTATTCAATCCAGTTAGATAGGGTCACAGAGGTCAGATGTCAGTCACTCCACTGTGATTACCTCATCTGCTAGGTCTGTTGTTGAAGCCAGTTTTTGCTTTTTTCATACTATTTAAATCCCTAGAGAACAGTTTTTTGTCGCGATTGAAAACAAAATGTTATACTTTGTTCGGTTCGCCATGCCGACGATGGTTTGGAGTTTTGGCACATTTTCTATCGTTTTTCGCATACATTTATCGGCTGACATCCTGCAGTCAACCATCTGTTCATGTCCTGCTAGCGGTACACCCTGCTGAATACTTCATTATTCTCTATTTAAATTTTTATTAAAATTTGGCAAAATTTATTATGAACGACACGTTTCTATAAATTGAGTTGAGATGAAGGTAAATTAAATTAAACACTAACACTCAAGATTTAACTGATTTTTTGCTTAACATCATTACCTCATAAGAATAGATTCAAGTTCTTCGACTGTAGGTAATAATAGTACATTTAATTTTAATCTACAATAACAAAAGAAGCCTTACATCTAAAAGCTATTAATTTGTTATGGTCTTCAATCAATCAATTGGTTCATCCTTACTGAGAGTAATTACACCCTTTAATCATCTTAAAGTTGTTCATTGGATGAAATTGAGTAAATATGGGGATTTTTGAAATTTCGAAAACGGCACGGCAAAATTGTATTACCATTGCCTTCTATGTAATATAGTAATACTAGAAGCTTAAAACATAGGGGGCAGTGGTAATTCAAATTTTGGAGTGCCGTTCGAATTATAAAAAGGCGCTATAAGTCGGATTTTTAATCAGACGGAGTAAACTGACAGATCGAAATGTTCTAGTTCCTCTTATTAGGTAGCAAAAACACACATTAGACAGATATTTTGGATTTTAGATCACTGAACTGCAATGATTAAATTAAGTAAATCATTTAAGCATAACATTAATTGCATTTTGTAAAAAAGCAGCAACATTCGATCTGTCAGTTTACTCCATTTGATTAAAAATCCGACATGAATTTGAGTTAGCAAAGCTTCGTGAATGATTTTTATGTTTTTTTTTAATTCCTTTGTATTGTGTTTCTGTGAATAAATGTTTTATCTATCTATCTATCAAACTGAAAAACTGTTCCTTAGTCCTCTTTCTTGTTGTAAATACATTTCTTGTTTTAAGTACAATTTAGTGCGTGGCGAACTTGACTGAATCTGGTATCAGAGTTTTGAAACTGCTAATTAATTACACTTCCACTGATTTAGTTTTAACGACTGTCGTCAACCGAAAATAGCTGAGACCGCCTTAAGTGCACTTAAAAGCACGAAAACGCATGTGATAACTTGCCACATTGATCACCCATCAGTTTCCCTGCCCGACTTAGTTGTTTATCCAAATGGGTGCACATGTTTAAAGGCTACGGTGACACATAGAGACACACATAGCGGTCGAATTATAACATTGTACTGAATATGTTTTTCTGTGAGTGTGTTTATGAGCTGCACGAGCTCATTCCGCCTGCCTCTTTCTTCTACCTCTTTCATCCAGACGCACCGCAGGGTACCACCCTTACCTTGTCGAAATTCCTCGAATCCGTACTGAGTGCTTCTTTTCATCTTTTATATTGCGCACCGCTAAGGAATGGAATTCTCTGCCTGCGTTTATATTTCCGGGCTCATATAACCCGAGTCTCTTTAATAGGCATCTTCTGGGTGAGCTTGCTAAATCCTCGACAACATCTTTGCCCCTGGGCTAGATTGAGGTCAAGAACAAACCCATTCGTTATAAAAAAAATAAAACTATTTTTGCGTCAGTGGTTAAAAACAAAACATAATGCGGCAAAACGTCTGTACACAATTACATTACACTTTTCTCGACATAAAACCGACACCAAAAAGCTAACACGCGGCCATAAATAGTAAGCTGTCAACAAATTGGCTGCGATCCGTGATGCGGTCTCCATGATTAACATCTCATGAGGTCAAGAGCGGGCGCGACGTGAGCCAATTACTATTGCAGTGACTACCATGACTATGGACCTAAGTACTGTTATATCAAAACACTTTTTAGATAATTATAATGGAATGTAAAATGTGAATCCCTAATGTAAAATGTTATATATATTCTTTATTGCACTTAGATAACATAGGATACAAAATAAAAGAAAAAAGTTTACAAAGGCGGACTTATCACTAATAGTGATCTCTTCCAGCCAGCCTGGTGCAGTAAGAAATATTGTTTTAAAAACGCGGGACAAAAGTGCATATTTGATAAAACAACTCTAAATAACCAAAAAAATAACTACACTAACTCATTCAAATATCTATATGAAATACAATAACACAATATAAATACATACGACATAAATATATATATATATATATTTATATACAATATACCTGCCTATGATGACTCGTTCGAAAGATAGTATGTAAAAAATGTTCGGTATTATGTAAAAAAACAATCTATATTTGCATGTTATTTATTAGATATTGTATGTGCAGTGTGCACCACCCGCTACTATAATATTACTGACATATTTCCTCTACCCTAAGTGCACGTATTTTTATTTTTTGTATCTCTTGCTGTTAGTTTGTTTTGCCTGTGTGCAAATAAAGTGTACTGTATTGTATTCGCATTGAACAGTAACCTAGTTTGTCTATCTCGGGGTCTCCTACTCTAACAATACCTACATTCTCTTGATCTTAAATTCTAAATTTATCATGAATTATAGCTCGTACCAGACGCAAAAGTGCCAATCCCACTCGCCACGTTTCTGCGTTGAACATCAATCGAAGAACTTTGCGCCCTGTAAGACCTAGTGCGTACGTCATGCCTGCACTTTCAATAAGATAAATTAGGACTGTTAAGAGATAATTCATCAACGACACCAGTAGTACAACACTACCTGTTCACGGGGTGTGGAACATCACTAGGCGGTCCCTTTTGACAGATCGTTTTCTCGCGTAACTCGGAGATATCTGTTCATGCATTGTCATTATTAAATATCGAATTAAAAGGACTGTAAAACAAAATATAATTGGTGTTTTAAACCTAACAAGACTTAGTAAATGTGTGTACTTGCTTAAGTTCACGGTTTTCGTAAAAACTTAACACGTGACCAGAAGCTTTATAGATACCGCATGACATGGTGTACGAATTACAACGAAAACCAATTCTTTTTGAGCTCAGAAATATGTAACCTTCATTCCTGAGTTTGGTCCCTTACTTAAATTGGGGTAAACTTGATCATGATCCTGGATCTGGTTCACCTGCAGCTCGAGCACGATGTGCTCGCGCGCGGAATGCGTTGTGATCCTATGTCAAAATGTCAACATTGACAACGCCAGAGGGCGAGCAAGCCTTTGCGCAATCAAAGCAATCAAAGTGAAGTTTCGCCGTACCTAAGCGCGAGTTTGTCGCGCATCATGCTCGAGCTGCTGGAAATAGGAGTTGTGCTAATAGCACTGACGCTAATATGATGTGCTGATTTTTTATCTAATAGCGCGATTGGCGATCGAATTTGGTACGTCTCGCTCACAAATTCTAACCGCTAATTAATTCAATCATAGCTTTTCTGATTGAATTAATTCAGAGGTCTAAATGTCAGAGGTCAAATTTAACTGGACAAAGTATACACGCTCGTGATCCCTGCTTACCATCTGTTTCAGAACGTGTTTACAGTCGTTTTGGTAAAAACCGCCAAATAAACGTACACTCATATAGAATACCGCAGTTTGCTATATAAAGCTTATTAATTTATTTATTTGGTTCGCAACAAATATATATTTTTATTTTATATAGCTCTGGTCATATTTTACGATAAAACCAGAGCTATAAAAATTATATTTTTATTTGTACGGGTTAGTGTAAGATGCTAATGTTTATGTTTTATGTTTGAGTTGTTCAATTTTGCAGAAATAAAATGTTTCACTAACTCCAGTAACATAGTTGTGTAAGATGATTTTGTCTTTTAAGTTTATGTATTTGTTGCGAAAAAAAAAACATTATATTTGCAAATGGTGTGTGGGGTCATCCTAAAAATATAAATGGCACAAAATCACGAAGGTGGCGAATTCGTGTTGGAGTAAATTAAATCATAGAATTTATCGATTTTCATTAAAATAATGCTCTGTAGATTATTCGAATTAACTTATTTAACCCGTACCCCAAAAGATTTTTTCTTAATTTATTGATTGAATATATATTTTTTCACAAAATACCCCCAAAACGTCATTCCGGGAACACGTCCCCAAGTCGTTATCTGAAAGAAAGAAAGAAAGAAAGAAAGAAAGAAAGAAACTTTCTGCTGACAACAACAGTTAAAATACATATAAAAAAAAATTTAATGACTTACAAGTACTTTTTATTATATTTTTATTGTAATGAAATGATATTTAAAAGTTTCTTAGTAAATACAATAATATTTTTTTCAATAATTCAATTCAAAGTATGGCGGACAATTTGTGCGTCATTCCGGGAAAGCATAAATTTTTTTAAGATAATTTTTTTTTAGCAAAATGCAAGAAACAACGCTAGTGGGTAATTATGTAAAGCACCTGAGTGCAAATGGATGCCTGGTGTGTTTTTTATTGAAATGTGAAAATTCGAAGAGCTAAACATGTTTTTGTATGAAATTTTTATGCCGTACATCAATTCAGCGTCATTCCGGGAATGCCAATAATTGTAAAAAAATAAACAAAAATAATTTACCTTCAACACAATATTTCATAGAGATTATTGAAATCTCTTCTTACATTAGCGTTGAAAAATCCTGATTTTATGACTATAATAGATTTTTTACGCAATTTTATATAGAAACGTCATGTCCGGGAATGTTCCCGGAATGACGCGTTCCCGGAAATGACGGCTTCCCGAAATGGCTTTTTGAGAATAATTAATGAAAAAAGCATGTTTTATTTAAAAAAACTAATCCATCACTTAAAGAAACTGATGTAAGTAATTGGCACTAAATTACTTTAATAATTATCTATTAAAATTGAATAAATTTAATAATTAACATTTGGCACGAATTTATTAATTTAATAATTTAATTCGTATAATTTGTCTCATGAAACATTATAGTTGGACTTTTTACGAGATATAACAGATATTTTAAGAATTTCTCATGTAGAGATTTTGAAAAATTTCAAAATTTCATGCATTATCGTCATTTCGGGAACGCTTTTTTTACAAAAAGATTTTGTTGTGTAATTATCAAATCTCAGCGTAGCCCGTTTGGGTATCAATTGATAATAAATTAGTCAATAATAGAAACTGGTTTTCAGAACAAAAATACAATTTTTTTTTTACGAAATTTGGTTGCTGGAATTCGCCACCTTGGTGATTTTGTGCCAAATACGCAAACGCCTATAAACCGTAACGGGGTAGGCAGAGTATCAGTGGTTTTAGCAAACTACTTGATGCCACATTTGCAACAAATTGTGAGGGTCATCAGATGGAATTAGTAGTACAATGGGGAGAAGTGGTCACTGGTCAGCCTTTCACCCATTATACAGCAAAACCCTGGTATCCCTCTTACAGATCTTTACTGTATACCTGGGAAGAGTAGGTAGCTGGCACATTCTAAGTTTTTCTTTCACTCTCAGACCAGCAACGGTCAGGCCATAACATCTTAGTGCTCCAAAATCGTCATTTTCGCCTACTACTACAGCCCGTAAAGGGTTTTTTTTTATGATATAGGCGAAGTTGCTATTCTTTATTTTAATTTTGACTAAAATACTCATACATTGGATATTAAGGACACCATTTTACAAAGAATTTGATTAAATTGATTGCGAATTGCGACTGTATTACAGGCTAACCGCCTATCACGGCCAACAGTCTCACCAATACTGAGTTAATTTATTTCACATAGGTACATTAATAAATTGTAATATTTTATTGATGAGATAAATAAAAACCTTTATTATTATTTACTAGCTGATGCCCGCAACTTCGTTTGCGTGTTAATTTTTTCTTTTGAACAGATTACACTTTATTGACGGTCCATTAATGGACCTTCATTTACTTTGTTAGGATTTAGATTTTTACATACAAAAGTTTTTTCCCGCTAACTCCCGTTCCCGTGGATATTTTGCAATATCCTGTTGCAATTAAGCTTTAAGTTTACTAAGGTACCTGCATGCCAAATTTCAAGCGTCTAACTTAAGCGGTTTAGATTTTTCATACAAAAGGATTTTCTTTTCTTAGTGCACCTCTACGGTACCAAGCTACGTCCCTTCCAAATTTCAAGTGCCTACTTTTAGCCGTTTAGGCTGTGCGTTGATATGTCAGTCAGTCAGTCAGTTTCTCCTTTTACGAGTATATATTTAGATTTGAGCATAAGATGGCCAAACAGTATAAGTGCCTAAAAATGTTATTAGATTTCAAACAAAAAAGCATTTTTTCCATTCATCATTTCAAATAATGTAAATGAAAACAATGCATAAAATTAATAACCTCTAATAACCTTCAGAATTCATGTCAAATATGATCAAGTGATTATAGATCCACTAATGCTCTGCCTACCCTGATAGGGATTATAAGCGTTAGGGTTTGTATGTATGTGTACAAAATTAACAATCATTTTTTTTTTACAAGCCCATATACGTCCCCACCGAGGGGCACGGGTCTCCCTTCGAAATACGAAGGGGATTTAGGCCATTGTCCACCACGCTGGCCCAATGCGGGTTAGTGGACCGCTCGTCTTTCGAAAATTTTCTTGGACGGGCGGGTTTCATCACGATGTTTTCCTTCACCGTGTGATAATTAGAAATCCGTACATAAATCCGAAAAGACGAATTTAGTGGTACAGGCCTGCACCAGGATTTGAACCCACAACCTTCGGTTTACATGTCTGGCTCATTACCAACTGCCCAGTTGGTAATGATCCTCACTACCTCACTGCTACCTCATTACCAACAATCAAATAGTCGAATACTATTCAGCAGAAGTTAAAATAAAATCAACAGGCCAACAAAAATCTCTTTCCATCCCGAGTTTTTAAAAAACAGAATAAAATAAGTCGCAGGCACTTAACGAAATCCGCCCAAGTACCGTACCTCGTAGATAATCTCCTGAAAATGGAGATAAGCACGGACTTACCTAATTACCTCCGCGTTGACAGTCCTTCACCTCAAGGCTTGTGCTTCAGACACCTGAAATTAAAAATATTTTAAAATAAAAAATGTTTTTTCTCTTGCACCTAGGAAGCTGTGGGTAGCGATTTCCTTTTCTTTTTAAATAGGAAAAGCTATTGAACATTGTGAACAAGGTCAATTTTTTTTTATTTTTCTGAAATTTTTCAAAAAAGTTTTCAACTCCCTTATTTTCATATTTAGACCTACATTCCAAGAATAGTTAGAAAAAGAATATTATTCCTTGAGAAGAGTTATTTAGTTTTGTGGGCCGATTCACATTCTTAATTTTCGTCACCGTTTTTCATGGTCCCAGGATTTTGTCTCATTAATGGGACCACGAGAGAGAACTGTTTCTCGTAGTGCCAGTGCTATGTTCGGTATTTATCCTCCTGTATATTCTTCCAGAATAAATACATAAATACTTCCACCAAATATTACATTACTGAATATAGCAATTGGACTACTACAAACAATTCTTCCTCGTGGTCTCATTCATGGGAAAAAATTCTGGGACCACGAAAAAACAGCGATTTTCGCAATCTAATTTATAGTCACCTAATATACTACCTACTTTTAATTATTCTTGAATGCTGTTGACAAGATTGTCACCGTTTAAATGTGAAATCTTTGAATTGGCGAATACAATGTGATAAATTGACTATTTACGACAACGTAATGCTGTAAGATTTTATAAATAAACAAGCTTTCCGCCCGGGACTTTCTTCCTGTGGGAATTCGGGAAAATTATGTAGCCTATGTTACTTAGAGATAATGTAGCATTCTAATGGTGAAAAAAATATTGAAATCGGTCCAGTAGTTTTTAAGTTTATTCGTTAAATACAAAAATACAAATCTTTCCTCTTTATAATGGTACTAGCATTCCGCTCGGGACTTCGTTCCCATAGGGTATCAATAAAATTATGTAGCCTGTGTTACTCAGGAATAATGTAGCATTCTAATAGTGAAAGAATTTTTGAAATCGGTCCAGTAGTTTTTACGTTTATTCGTTACTAGCTGACCCGGCCAACTTCGTTACGCCTTTTTTTTTCATATTTTCTCACCTTTTAAACCTTCCCTGGACTTCCACGAATATTTCAAGACTAAAATTAGCCAAATCGGTTCAGCCGTTCTTGAGTTTTAATCAGACTAACGAACAACAATTCATTTTTATTTATATATGTAGATATACAAAAATACAAACATATACAATACAAATCTTTCCTCTTAGTAATATTAGTATAGACTAGCATTCCGCTCGGGACTTCTTACCCGTAAGAATTCGAGAAAATTATGTAGCCTATGTTACTCAGGGATAATGTAAAATACTAATGGTGAAAGAATTTTTGAAATCGGTTCAGTAATTTTTAAGTTTATTCGTCACATACAAAAATACAAATCTTTCCTCTTTATAATATTAGTGTAGATAAAACTATGTGGTGATCGGTTGCGAATAAAACCACCCCATCTCTTTCCGTGGGTGTCGTAAGAGGCGACCAAGAAAACCCAAATAAATGCCCAGCTACCCTAAAAAATTCCAAATCAACACAAGGAAAATTTGATCCTATACATGTACAGTGTGGTGATCGGTTGAGAATAACACCATCCCATCTCTTTCCGTGGGTGTTGTAAGAGGCGACTAACTAAGGCAACACAAATGAGACCTGCCTCCTAGTAATCCATCCCAGGCAAAGTCACTCCATTTTTTTCTGAATCTGATGTGTCGTCCTATGGTCTTATGCGGTGTGGTAAGCTCTGTAGAGGGCCGTCTGGTTCGCGCACCACCCTTCTACCGAAGTCCGACGCCAAACAGCTTGCTGTGTTCCGTCGGTGCGTGGGAGTAGCAGTGCCTTTATTGGCATTTTCTGGGTTAACTCGCTCCATCGTCGACCTCATCTTTGACCTTTGTGGTCAAGATTGAGATCAAGAGTTAACCCATCTTATAATAAAAAATAAAAACTATTTATAGTAACTTGCTTCCTAGGAATTAAATTTATTTAAAATTAAACTTATTGAATAGCTAAACTCATGGAATTTATGTAGCACTAAGGTACCTTAAAAATGGTTTATAAATTCTGGCTCCTTATAATTTTACTTGGAAAATTGTTGTTTCTCGATCTGAAATTTAAAGAGAAAATATTTTAATTAAATATGTCGGTTATCAATTAATATGTGTTACTGTGAGTCTGTACATCTGAGTAGCTGTATGTTAGTCTATGACATCGTAGCTCCTACACGAATAGATCGATTTTGATGCGGTTTTGTTTTGTTTGTAAGCTGACGTAAACGAGTTGGTCCTTAGCTATGTTGGATTAAAAATTGGTTTAGTCTTTTAAGAGTTCTAGTAATAACTGCTTTACCACAAAACATTAAAATGTCTAAAACTGATTTATGTCACTTTAAATATGCCGGTTTAAACATGTTTTTTGTGGTAAGGCCCTAAATATACAAAATATACTCATACAAACTAGCTTTCCACCCGCGGCTCCGCCCGCGTGGACTACAGGTTATATCGTGCCCAACTGTGGGATAAAATGTAGCTATGTCCTTTCCCAGGCTCTAATCTGTCTCTGTACCAAATTACATCAAAATCGGTTCTGTAGTTTAGGCCTGAAAGATGGACAGACAGACAGACAGACAGAGTAACTTTCGCATTTATAATATGAGTAAGGATAAGGATTTTGAATTCCACAATTATTTGTAAAAAGTTTCAAATAAATAAATTTCGTAGCCTTAGGGGCTCTTGCTGATCTCAACCGGTCAGTGAGGTTAAACAACGTACACAGAGGCAGGGAACCTGATGGGTGACCAAAGAGACACTTATCACGAGCGTTTCCGGGCATGTTAAGCCGGTAGGCTTTTGTCGATTGACTACAGCCGTTAGAACCAAGTCACAGGCCATTTGGTGGTTTGAAAACTGACACCAGGGTTAATCAAGTTCACCACACATTGGCTACACCTACACGAAAAGAAAAAATAAATACACTTAGCTACGAGTACCACAACAGTAATTTGCTTTAAAAAGAGATTCCTCTATAATTAACTTTTTATAAAAAAAAAGAAAACCGACTTCAAAAAGCAAAAAAATAAAAACGTTGCATTTAGTGTACTACGTACCTACTGATCTGTTTGAAGTCGTTGCAAAGGCGGATGTACGTATAGCGTATCAAACTTATTTGGCTTGACACCGACTTCAAACAGATCAGTAGGTACGTTAAGTCAGTTTTCTTTTTTTTTGTAAAAAGTTAATTATTTTTCTATTTTTAGTGTAAATAATTGAATGTAGGTGAGAAACAATGTAAGTGTCTATTTAATTTGAGTCGTTTCCCTCGATTTCCCTGAGATTCCACCGTTAGATCCTGACCTGGTTACAATGGGACCACCTCTGGAGTATATTCTTTCGAACAAAAAAAGAATTTTGAAAATCGGTCCATAAATGGCGAAGAAATCGGTGAACATCCATAAAAAAAAATATATACAGTCGAACATACAACTTCCTCCTTTTTGGAAATCGATTAAAAACGACCTAAAATTGTTTTATGCCGATTGAAGCTCGCCTTGTTTCAATCCTGTCTGTGATTCCCCTAGCATAAGGCATGTAGGCTAAATAAATTACAAACTGATCGATTATGAGGGTGAACACAAACCTTGAAAGACTTAACTGGTTTGGTAGCACGCGAAGATGTTTTGTGTGGCGAAATGAAAATGAAAATTTCAACCGCTCGAAATAGAGGGCGCTAGTAGCGCAGTGGCTTTTGCTGATCTGAACCAATCAGTGAGGTTAACTAGGTATACAGGGGCAGGGAGCCTGGTGGGTGACCATCAAAGTGGCAATATATCAGGAGCGTTTCCGTGCCTCGGACGGCACGGTAAGCCGACGGTTCCGGCTGTTGTCGATTGACCACAGTCGATAAAAACAAATCAGGCCATTTGGCGATTTGAAAACTCTGACACCAGGGTTAGTCAAGTTCGCCACACACTTGACTATACCTACTTGATAGAAGAAGAAGAAAATAAAAATAAAAATTCTAAGAGAACTAAACTCGCTTGAGGCCAACCCAGAGCATTAATTTGCTTGTGTTTGGAATATGGGTTTTTGTGTAACTAAATAAACAGATTTTGTTGCGAAAAACTAAATAAATAAACGAAAACACAAAGGAAAGTCCATTATTGGTATCATAAAGTTTCAAAAATTTAAAAACACTTTAGTCCATCCATCTAGTCCATCCGTCTATACAGTTATGCCTACAATCCCCGCCGGGGTAGACAGAGCATCATATGGGTCCAAAACCATAGTGCAGTCTATCAAAATAAAATCTCCACAGAATGTAAATCAAAATAATAATGGCTTTACATAAGGTGCCAATTTTATCTACGTTATATTTATGCTCTTTATTAATCAACTGTTAGGAAACATAGTAAATAACGAAATAGTCAGTAAATATTCCCCTTATACAACAGAAACATATTATAGAAGCAAATAAATATCTAATTTGGGGACTGGGTCATGAAGAAGACTATAAAGATTCACGAGATGAAACTAAATCATTTAAGTAGTTACCTAAAATCAGTGTAGTTTGTTTCGAACAAAAGACCATAATAATACACCGGGACAGCAAATAAAAATATATTTAAACTTCATCTTGTACCTACCGGATTGTTCTGTAACCGTTACAAAATAATTCCGAGGGTGGCAGTTCCCAAAATTAAATTTCCACACACGCACACAAACACAAAAGGGAAATATGATTAGGGATAATAAGCTCCTAAAAATATTAACCTATTTGTTCGAGACGTTCCACAGTCACGGCAAAAGTAAATTATAATTAAATTAGACTTAATTCGATTACTCGAATAATACCTCGTTTGTCCGCACACACGCGAGAATATCGCGTATCCACACTTACACACACACATCGCGTGTTTAGACACTATTTTCGGGAATCTCGTTTCCCTAAATTATAATACGAAAATACTGGCTAGTAAAGAACACCACTTTCATTTAAATTAAAAACAAAACTTACATTCGAATTCCGAAACCAAAAGTAGACCAAATGTCTTCGAAATTAATGCTTGAATTTTAAAACCTGTTCTATTTTTGAAGTTTGATAGGTAAATTAACTTTTTTTTCGTACCACGTTCGAGGCACACAGCACGTCGCGTGTACAGCCTAATGAAAAAGCAACCGCCTATCTCTTGAGTGCTAGTCTCACTGTAATACAAACCTACTACGGCTTCTACGCTCTAGTTGAGTAAGAATGTATCATGCAACCAGGTGTTACCCGCAGAATAAAAATGGAATAACTGAGTTAGATCGTTACGTTGCATGCATTAGTCTTCCAGTTTTTTTGCCATTAACTACATGTTATAAGTTTTGTTACAGTTGTCTTTGACAGTTTAGCGTGGAGAATTTTGCTTTCACGCCTTTTAATTAATTGCCTGAATACCTCTTAAAAATTGTTCAGTCTGATTAATCTGATAAAGTACTTAATCAAATTCTAAAACGGGAAAATGAAAAACAAACGACCGTTAAAAACAAACAAACGAAAACCAACAAACGAAAAATGAAACTAAAGTTTAAGTACTTAATTAACCGTTAAATTTTTTTCAGTTTCGTATCAACTTTTGTTCTTTTCACATTTCCAAAGGATTTTTCTAAAGTGTTATGTGTCTAAAAATCTTTTCCATTCCCCTCACCAATGTAAAAATTGTATTTTTATTAAATCTGAGCCCATTTTATCTTGTTTATTGTAATAATACGCGTGTAGTTTTACCAAAAGCGTATTACGTTCTGAAGAAAAGAAAACATTCACGCATAGGTTTCATATTACGTTTTTTCTATAAATTACTCGGCGAGTACACCCCTACTTCTCGAGCGTAAAATTCGATTTTTTTGACAACCTTATGACAGAACAAAGAGGTTGAAATGAAAAGATGTCTCTTTGACAAAGGCAGTAGATCGGGTGTCAACCAATGACTAAAGAGTAAAAGGACAGGAAATTTCACAAAAATATGCGTGCCTGTAGTAAGCACATGCTAGGGTATCAAAATATCGATACTTGTTCAAAGAATCGATAGGTGGTACAGAGTACGGTTACTTTATGATAATTGAAAAATAAACAAAATCACAGCATTTATTTACATTTATTTACAATTTGTCAATGTGAAAAAAAGACCAGTTCACAAAGTACCCAGAGTTTATAATTTTACTAAAGCTTTGACAATTTAACGGTGACATATGTATGTGTTTAATTGTACAATGATCATACAAAAGATATTTTGTTTAAAATAAAAGCCGCCATACAAAATCGTGACACGAGACCGAAGACCGAGCTCGCGCAGGGCTAAGCCCAGAGCGACCACCCTCTCAATTCCATGATGACCGCCATAAAAGGTTCACTCTAAGAGCGAGGCGAGGCAGCAGGCCGAGGAAAACTGCGTATATGGTGAGGCCGAAGGCCAAGCTCTACGTAGAGCGACGCGGAGCGTGACGTTTCACCAAACCTAAAATTCAAGATCTCGGATATGAACTTTTGCGAACCTGATATTTCGTGTCGTTCAATAGCACCCGAATAAATGCTTAATACAAAAATGACACTCATGCACGCTATTGAAAAAATCTAGCTATAAAAGTGGAATCTGTTGCCAATATTATTAAAAGATACGCAAAAGCTTGCGAATAAACCAACATGTGATCGTCGAGGTTATCAATCTCCTCGAAAAAACAGACAGAGTAAGGAGGTTAAAGAGTGTGTTAGTGTCAATTTAAGCTAGCATTGCAGGCAGCAAGTATTTTTTGGTGACTTATAAAATTAGTAAGCAAAACTGAAGCTATTATTTATTCGGTGACTTAAGGATGTGAATTCGCCTTCTAAACTGAACAACTTTTCCCAAGGAACGGGTGGAAATACAAAATATATATATATATATATATATATAAATATTAGTTGTGTTATTATTAGCATCCACAGACTTTATGTCCGTGCCTTTGTCTAGATTAAATTTTCTTGTTAATACTTGATTTTTAACTATAATACAATACTTTCCATAGAGGTTTACAATTTATAAATAAGTATAATAAATATATGAATACATAATGTATATTTAAACGAGTGACGGTTCTTCGCTGTTGCATTCAGACCTCAAGGCATCTATGATGGCTGTGTCTCGACTTTTGATCGCCATTTTGAGGTTGTAATTGACCACTTTTACCCAGCCTGCCGTCTCTGCTTCTTTGATGAATCTGCCTATCGCATCGTTACCATCATCCGCATAATATTTGCAACTGGCGGTATGACGCGATATGGCAACTACAGCATGTGGGATACTGTCGTGTAGCTCCTACCTGGTCGTTGTAGTACGCACGATCACCACCTTTTCGTACGTCAACCCTTGAGCCTCATGTATGGTGAGGATGCGTGACCCGGTGCCCGATCCGTATCCCTGGTTTTGTAGAGTTGTCTTTTCTACTTGTGTATGAACAAGGTACAGGGTTTCGGACTGGGTTCGATCGATCTGTGCATCTGTATAAGGAGTGAGTACGAAGTTTCGACGAGTAAATGCCACTGTAGACTTCTCTAAGGGCAAATGCTACGTAAAAAAAATATTTAGCTTCTCCATGCAACTAAAAATTGCCTCAGTATGAGATTTTTTCCAAGAATTTAATGGATTCCTTACCAAAAAAGAAACAGAAGGCACAGAAATACTTACAATTTACAAGGTTTTATTAAATGCTGATTCCTCGAAATGTAAAGAGCATAGGTGGAGTACTTTATGAGGTTTCAAATTATCTTTCCCAATAATGTCAAACCACTTACGTCGCAACACTTCTTTTTTTGGGAACCTGAAAACATAATCAAACCAAATACGTACTAATACTAATAATCCTCTCACTTGGTAATGTAGTTTAAAAGAAAAACAAATTTCTAAGGTAAAATAATCATACAGAATAACATTAATTAAATTAATATATTTTCTAAACGTAGGTAACTATAAAATCTTAGCTATGATTTGATTTCGCCAGTTCAGTTTTTAGCAAAACTGTCCCTTTACACCTTGAATACAGAAAGTGATAGTATAGATAGTTAAAAACAGCTTCTTATCTTATTTAGCTTAATGTGTCCCACCGCTATTTTAATATAAAAAAATATTGTAACTGATCACTCGTACAAATATGCTCTGTAACTAATACAGAATCATCGATATAAATTCGATAGCCATTATTATTACATCACTAATATCATTTGTATAGAAATTTTTGTTATGGAAAATATTATGTAAAGTTAGCCAGAAAGGTTATTTAGGGTGTAAAAAACGTGAAAACTATAAAATATAATCTTAGTAATAAAGGTTTTAGAAGTATTTTGGGTTTAATAGGCGTATTTCAACAAAAAAAGGTTACCTACTGATGCACAGTCGTTTGCTTGCTATTTTTGTTAGCCCTGTAGCTGCACTGTTTTACAGAGCACGAAGCCATTTTGCTACCTTCTCATCCAATGTTCTGACACTATACAAAACCACAAAACAACTTCTCCTCAACAAAAAACACAATTTTTCACTAATGTTGCTATTCACTTGACAGCTGAAGTACTCACGAGTGAAATGTAAACAAACTTAACAAAAATGGCGGCCGGCCACGCTTCATAAGTATGTATATGTCAAATATTGCGCCTCCATATAAACAAATACTACATACTCAAAGGTGTCAACCTATGCTTGTAACGGTGTCAACTGTCAAGTTGACGTCTTGAATGTACTTCGTTTTGTGGTATCTTATGTCAGTCAAGATGGCGGGTTGATAAAATTATTCGAAAATGTTATTGTTAATGTATTTTATTTTGAATTAATAATTTATTAAAATTGTTAATTAATTAATTGATATTTTACTTTTACGTACCGAAAAAAACACTCATTATTTTACTAACCACTGTAATAGGTAATGTTAAGTTAAATTGAATTAAATTATCATTCATATTTTTACTAACATAATAGACTACTTTTACCTACTAACAAATGAGCCGGTGATGCTTGAATAAAGACATTTATTGTTATTAATGGTTGAAAAAATAAACTGAGTAGATCGCAAAATAATGTCTTTTGCACCCTTTTTACACTATTTAACAATCTCAAAGAAATTCAGATAGTAAATAAAGTTACTTGAATTTTAAATATCTCTTTGTGTTTTGAAGGGCCGTGCCCCTCGGTGGGGACGTATGACGGGATAATAAAAACATTTAAAAAAATCTTGGAATCTTTGTCATATTTACCTACAAAGATGTCGTTGTTTCAGCACTTTTTATTAAAAATTAAATCCAGTATGCAAATAATGCAACGACATTTTACTCAAGCTATGTGTTCTCATACAAAACCTTTCTTAAAATAGCTAATGGTTATTAATAAAATTACATATTTAAAACTACTGACTACATAAATCTCATAAAATTTTTTTGTCACAAAAATTTTCACATACACTGTTCTGCCACTGACCCGTGGGTAGACAAGGGCTTGTGCACACATGTAGCTTAATAGAAGTGCACACACACATAAAGCTGTGTACACACACTAGTGGTCGATGCATATTGACCGTTTAATACTATGAGTTAGGTGAAGCTGCCGCGTATCCATTGTCTCCTGTCATTAGTAAGCAATAATAAAATCTATTGTTATTACAATAGGTTATAAATTAGGTTATGGCATTTCCGTGATTTGTCTAGTTAATGGATTTTATTAAGTTTTCTATTGTTAAAGAAATTGGATTTAATTAAAGACCAGCTTGTAATTGATTTCTTGTTTACATTTTGATACTATCAAAAAAGCAAAACTAAATTGAAGAGTTTATTCCAAAGCTTTCAATCTTAGTTACTAAGTTCAATCCTATTTTGGTCGAGTGGTAGTGGCGCTGCCTCTTGATCGACCGGTCCTGGGTTCGAATCCCAGTCGGGGCAAATATTTGTGTAAAAAGCAGATGTTTGTTCTCGGGTCATGGGTGTTTGTGTCTATCTTTATGTGTGTTCCGAGGTACCCACGACACAAGGGAAAACCTTAGTGTGGGCCTTTAAGTGTATGGCGTTTTATTTATTATTTATTTTATTTATTGTGTTTTTTAAACATATAAAACGAACCGTCTTTCACTTTTTGACACATTTACTCATCAAATCTAGCCCCAACAGTACACGTGTAGACCTAGAACAATCTGCCACAGTACAATTTATTTTTCCAACATTTTCTTAATGAGACCCTAAGAAGCTTATCTTAAAATACTAATGAGGCTCCGTACGACTTTGTTTCCTCTGTTTTTTCAAACTAATTTATTCCTTAGAAAATCCATTCAATTGTTTTTTTTTACTTTGTTTTTTTTTTTTACATTTTCGGAACTTTGACTTTGATTTAATTGGAGTAACGTTTAATTGTATTTAATTTTATTTTAATAAGACGTAAAATATTTCAGTATTTAGTCTTTTCCCTGAATATTTTTTTGTGAGGCGTGCAAAACAAATACAAAAAATTGGTGCAATGGAAACACCCACAATCCGCTATGGAATGGCAGAGGTAGCAACACGTAAACATATGACATAAACGTATGCATACCTACCTTACTTATTGCATAAATCCTAATGCCCTTGCAGGTACTATGGACGTGGAATCCGATCACAATCGCCTCAAATTCGATGTACATTGCTTCTGTACAAACTGAACTCCACTGAAGCCCGGTGAAGATGTATAAGCCACAAGCCGCAATGAACGAAAAATGGACATCGTTCAAACGTAATCGGTATCATCTGTAGTAGACCCCCAGGTGCAAATCCAGGCGATATTCCCATAGATTGAAACCGCTGCGTATGTCGACGACATTATCTAGGTCAAATTGTCGATGAAGTTTCTGGGACACATGACTTGAGCGGTTCAAGTTGGGTAAGCAATTATTATAGGTGGAATAATTCATAGTACACTATAGTACAGTGGCCAGCGCATCAGGTTACTCCATTTTCGTTGCAAAACCGTTCTAATCGCAACAGCACAGAGTGTACGGGTTAGGTAACCTGGTGTGCACCCTTCTGTACATAAAGATAATCTTTTATATGTTTATTAAAATAACTCTTTCGTTCATTTTATTCATCTTAAAGAAACGGAAGCGTTGTTGAAATTTTAAGACAAAAGAATCTAAATCTTCTTTTATTATGACAGCTAAGCTGTACGAGCTTTACCAATTTTCCTTTTTTAAGTTTGAAAATCTAGATTTTCAATCAGTCCATGAAACTGAACAACTTTCCCAAGGAACATAGGTCAAAATACGAAAAAAAATTTTGAGTTCCCATGCGAACTTCATCAGCATATAGACCATTTTGTATGGGAGATTAATTTTTTTTTTCGTATTTTGACCTATGTTCCTTGGGGAAGTCGTTCAATTTCATGGACTGATTAACCACCTGAGAGGTTGAAAGAGAGATACCTAAAGCCCTATATCTTAAATATATAAAACAAAGTCGTGTTAGTTACACCACTTATAACTCAAGATCGGCTGGACTGATTTTGATCAAATTTGGTGTGGAGGTAGCTGATACCCTAGATTAACATATAGGCTACATATATTTCCCAAAATTCTTACGGGAACGAAGTCCCGGGCGTAAAGTTAGTATGTTATAAAAGAAGAACAGTAAGCTTCGTCTAACAATGATTCAGTTCGTTCTCTATATGGAAAGTAAAATGACAACATGCACTGCTAAATAGACCTTTGTGAGGAAAGTAGTAACTTTATGCTCCATTCTCATTTCTAGGGCTGCGGTCTTTTTGTTTTCTTAGCCAATATGCTGTGTCGGGAACGAGAAATATTTATTGAAATCTACAAGGTGAAATTGAAAACATTCGAAAAACTTTGAGGTATGAATCTATAGCCCAATTAATTGGCTTAGAATTTAAATCGGATTTAATTCCTACAAAAGGTGTTAATGTTTTAATAGCTTCATTTGTAAAAATATCCCTTTTGGGGTACATTTTTACTCCCCACCCCTTACGCACACGTCCGCTGAGGGGGAAAACTTAGGATAGTCTTATTTGGCAACAAATGATGCTATTAAAACAATAAAATCTCTTTTTGAATTTTTTGTTGGTTTTATTTTATTGACCTACTACCCATGATTACGAACAACTTTTTATATGGGACCAACTTTCCTACTTAAATAATAAAAATCAGTTGTTCCATACATTTTGGTTGAGTAGGTATTGAACTTTTGTATGGAACAGTAGACTTTTATTTTAGTAGGATAGTTGGTCCCATAGAAAAAGTTGTTCGTAATCATGGGTAGATTAATTCCTCAAAGTTTATCGAATGTTTTCCATTTCACCCGTAGGTAGTGTCAGTTGTCCATCCATCCTTACACTCAAGCATATAATCCATTTCAGGGTAGGCAGAACTTCATGTGGTTCTGGAACGACTTGACGCCAGAATAAATCTGGGCTTATAAAATAAAATTGACTAGGCTTCTGTGTAAACTCAAAAAAGTGTTAGTCGTTCTAAAAAAACTTTGGTTCAGTGGTAACTAATGACTTCTTTGTTGTTTCGTTTAAATTTAGCTGGTTGGTTAAAACTAACTCCAATTGTTCGCTGCTACATTTACATTGTGTAAATAACAATAATAATGTTATTCCAATTATTTTGGTGCCACCTAAAAAAAATACTACTTAGTTGGAGTGCATTTTTCTAGTATAGTGGTGATAGGTTTTGCTGTATCGTGGCCTTTCGTCCACGATACAGCAAAACCCTCGCGTCGCACTTACTGAATCCTCCATTATGCCTGGGAAGAGTTGGCAGCTGGCACATTCTACGTTTTTCTTTCGCTTCCAGTCCAACGTGGAAGAGCGTGGTTCTGTAAATCAGAAACCGGACTAAAGTACGATATACCAGGAAGCGCCTAACAAAATATGGCAGTAGGCGGGGCATGTCGTTAGATGCACAGACGGCAGATGGAGTAAGTCCATCAAAGAATTCTCCAAAGTTTGGAAAGAGAGGAGTAGCTAGATATGTGTTGACGATATAGGTAAGATTTTTCCCTTTAGTCTAGTGTTGCAACCAATTGTAGAAAGTATTGATACTATCGTAACCTTGAAAAATAGTAAGAATATCGAAAGAATATAATAGAAAAGAAAAGAAAAAATCTTTATTTTAAAGGACATTCAGGATGCCACTTAAAACAAATTAAGATTACAATGAAATACATACAAACATACATTAAACGATTTGAATGCATACATATGTATTCGTTCTTTTGATCCTACTGACTCAAGATTGAGGTCAAGAGTTAACCCATCTTATAATATTTAAAAAAAGTAGAAAATCAAACCATACTTCTAACATTTCGGTCTGCCATCCCTACAAGTACAATTGGCGCGACAATGAGCGTTCAACTGTCACAGCGACATGGGTTCTATACAATGGAGAGTTGTGCGTCACATGGAACCGTGTCATAGTAAGTTGAGGACACAGTAAGTTAGTGAGTCGGCTGGTTTTCTGGCATAGCTATTCAGATCTATACTGTAAGCAATAAATAGTTCGATAAAGTACTTAATAACTATACTGTAACGACATGCCCCTGACGGATTGAAATATTCAGTTGGGGACTTATATTTCAATCTTAATATTGTTGGAAGATCAATATTGTTTTGGGAATATGATAGGACTTGTTCTTAAGCTGAGCTCTATCTAATTCCATCAAAATAAAATGTTATATCGTCCCTGTATTAAGATTTTCTTTTTTTTGTATGAAAACGCGGACGATAAAGTACTTAATAACTATACTGTAACGACATGCCCCTGACGGATTGAAATATTAAGTTGGGGACTTATATTTCAATCTTAATATTGTTGGAAGATCAATATTGTTTTGGGAATATGATAGGACTTGTTCTTAAGCTGTGCTCTATCTAATTCCATCAAAATAAAATGTTATATCGTTCCTGTATTAAGATTTTCTTTTTTTTGTATGAAAACGCGGACGATCATTTAAACTCGTTCATATATGTATAGGCGGGGACACGGACCCGCCGAGACGTGAGTAAATGTTGTCAGAGAGGAGATATCAAGTGGATATCGTAATAGCCTCAATGATGAAATACAATATTACTAAAACATGTCGGGTAGGGACTTGGCTCTACTTAGACATGTGTGAATGATACCGGAGAGGAGATACCTAGGAGATGTCGTAACAGCCTCAGTGAAGAGATACAATTCACATATCATGTCATGTCCAAAATCCAAAATCCAAAATCCAAAATCCAAAATCCAAAATCGGAAATCCAAAATCGGAAATCCAAAATCGGAAATCCAAAATCCAAAATCGGAAATCCGATTTTTGGAAATTGTGCTGGGAGCTTGGTCTGGTTTCAGATAATGAGAAAGACACATGAAAAGGTACGGAATGTGGTTTGCAGACGTGATTACGACACTTTTAAGAATAAAAAAGGCGTGCACGCCGACAAAGGGACGATACATTAAAACTTGAAAGTACGAATCTGTTGTAAACTAGCATAGACGACCGGATCAGTGTGAAAAACTCCACAAAACGATAGATATCGATTATCAATGTTCCTTAAGGTTCACATATGAGATTCGTATCGTCATAGCCTTCGAAATGGATTGAGGATTCAGCGAAAAAGTTTGGAATTATTGTACATAGTCGAGATCAGGACTATAAACAATCACAGGTAGTAGTAACTTCGGTGAACAGTCTTCGAATGCATTACGGTTGGGGCACCAACCTTAAAATTATGTAGGTAAACTTATGATTCGTCCTTCTAGGGATGTTATATGATAATTTCATATAAAGGCGTGCGTAGCATGGCGCCTATAGTTGAAGTCTTGTCAACTTCAACTACATTAACCACCTATAAGGTGGAATATTAAGTTGGGGCACCAACTATAAAGAAATGTAACTTCAGGCGGTAGTAGCTTCGGCGAACAGCCTTTCGGTATTGGTTTACTGGAAAACATACAATAACGGTTGGGTCACCAACCTTAAAGAAATGTAACCTCAGGCGGTAGTAGCTTCGGCGAACAGCCTTTCGGTATAGAATTACTGGAAACACACACTAAACACTGGAGTTACGACTCGAGCTCTTGAAGAGCCGGAAGGCGGTCTTCAACATGGGCGTCGGGAAGCCGACTTAAAATAAACTTGTCGGGCAGCCGACATAAAATACACTAATTAGAGTCGGGGAGCTGACTATAAACGATACTGCATGACGTAAGACCTTGCCGAAGGATCGTAGCGCAGGCAGTCCGGGCTATGACCCAACCAAGGGAGCTGCCAATTGCTTTGGAGTTCTCGGGCAAGACCCACCCGATCGGTTTCAGCCACAGAAGTGGTTGTGCCGATCCCTCAAACAGTCTTCGGACTGCAACGTTCCTCAAACAGTTTTCGGACTGCAACGATACTGAAGGGATCAATTGTTGCCGGTGGGGGTCGCCTCACAATCCGCATAGTAGAAGATAGGATGTCGACCATAGAAGGGAGCGGTGGCCGGAGCTCCCTTCCTCTTCACCCCCATAAACTATATGCTTGTCTAACCAAAATTGCTTATTCAGGGGTGTTGAAGAGACTGGCAACGAATAAGCAAAGATTGAGATACCAAAGTACTTAAAAAGGCTCTGGGTACTATATGACAAAAATAAACACAACGTAGGGATCCTTGGGAAAGACCATTGCCATTGCCAATGACTACGGTCATTGGCTATTTTATAAAGAGATTAAATAGTCTCTAGAGAGATCGAATTAAGACATTAATCCTTGAGGAAGATCATTGTCAGAGCCAGCGACTACGGTCGTTGGCTAATTTTTGCTAAAGATTAAATAATCTTTAGAGAGAGAAAAACTTGAAAGGTTGGTGGACTTTTAAGTTAACAATTATTATATTGTGGAGAAAGGAATTAGTCACATTTGGTGCCGTGACCAGGATGAGTCCGCACGGCCAGTGATGGTTATAAACCATCACATTTGTTGCTTGTGAAAAATGGAATAAGTTTTAAAACTTTGGAATCTCAATCATTGGTTATTCGGAAATACAACCTGAAGTTTATGCTGGGGGTTGTATGGAATGGGGGTTGTATTACTCTCATTAGTTGTAAGATGAGAAGTTTAAAAACTTGTAAATAAATGGAGTTTCCATTGTTGCAGGTACTGATCATCTAAGTTGCTGAAGGGTGATTTCAAGTAAGGTTTGCCGCAGAACCAAGCCAAATTACAGTCGAGTACAGGGAGCTCGAACTGCTTATGAGTCATTTTATATGAACTCCATTAGTTAAGTGTAATCAGTGATCTGTGATTTGACAGACATAAGGACAAATCTAAGATTTGTGAATATGAGTGATTACGAAGAGGAGCATCTGGCTGAGGAGCCGCAGCCAGTAAAGGAGCCAAAGAAGAAGAGACAGGTGAGAGGAAGAAAACGCAAGCACGAAGAAGAAGAAGGAGTTGAAGGCGCTCCGCAATTCCAATCAAAGGAAATTGGAATGTTGTATAAACTGTTTAAGAAAACAACGGACTCCATAGAGGGTCGACTGATAAGAGCTGGGCCACATTGTTGCCAGAAGTGGAAAAATTGTATAATAATACATATCATGACAGTACTGGATTTACTCCAAATGAGGTACTGCATGGGGAATCAAATAGAATGTCGTTTGATCGATATCTTTTCTTAAAGAAAGGACGCTTGGATGTAAATGTTATTAGAGAAAAGGTCAGAGAGAACCTTAAGAAAGCAAGTGAGGATAGAACTCATAAGTACAATAAGTACCATAGGTTGATCCAATATAAGATTGGAGATTATGTTAAATTAAAGAGATGTAATATGTCGAGTGCTGAGAAAAAGATCATAAGCAAATTCGATTTATTGTATGAAGGCCCATATATTGTCGCAGAAGTGCCAAGACCCAATATATACACTTTGGTGGACCCTGAGACTAATGTAGTCCGGGGTAATTTTAATACAATAAATATTTCAAGGTACTATAAATAAAGATAAGGTGTTGTAGCGTAATAAGGAATGTGATACCAATTACTCTTAAGAGTAATGCATAAATTGGCTTTGTGGCGAAAAGCAATTTTGAAGATTGAGATTAAAACAAAGACTTGGCTTTGTGGTGAAATAATCATTATAAGAATAATTGGTAATTAATTAAGAAATAATTATGTTGGGGTTTTTGGTGGATTGGGAGTGGCCCAATCTATTCTACTCTTAGTCTTCTCAACATAATAATGAGATTGCCAGAAGTTGAGAAGTCAAGCATTAAAGTGAGTTTAAGAAAATTGTGTTGAGAGGTTGGGGTAGGATAGATTGGTGGGGTGTAGGGCGGCCACTCTTCGGGGAGGGTAGTTTTTTTTTTTTTTTTTTAAGAAAAATTAAAGATATGAATTATTGGAAAAGTTATGAAAACAAAGGTGGTTGTTATATTGGTAATATGGTGTTGGAAAAAACCGGCCAAGAGCGTGTCGGGCCACGCGCATTGTAGGGTTCCGTAGCAGCATGGTTCAAATATGCAGCTGGCTTCTTAATTCTACAAGCATATTGTCATAGTTGATGTTAAAATCTCCAAATACTTTTGCGACAATTTTATAGTAAGGAATAATATAATAATATCAAGCTAAGCAGGTGTATATTTTTAATGTCGTTTTCGCAATTAGCACCCACAAAAACCTATTAAACGACACCTGAAATGTCAATATGTTACAGCTTGGCTTTCGGCTCGCCTCACTTTTAGCGTGGAACCTTGTATGGCAGCCATTTTGGATTAGGGTACACTTCGTCGTAAATGCTACCCTCGTGAATTATTCCACATTTTTTTCGTTATAAAAATTAATTGCTGAATCGAAAAACGTTTGTAGTAAACCCCTTCTATCTTTTAAAAAGCTATCCTATGATAACACACTCGATGACATCGGCTAGAAAAAAACCCATCGCCCATTCACGTTAATGGAAAACACACGAAAAAAATTTTTTTCCACCATTTTATTTTTTAGATTTGACACCGCAATCAATAGGTATGTATGACCATGCCAAATTTTAGCTCTGTACTACCAAGGATCTAATATTAGTAAATATATTCTTATTAATCCCAACTAAGTTTGGCACTTGGTCGACTATTACTCGCAAACTTGAAGGGCCATCTTATGTGTGATAGTTTTTCTTTTAATTTCGTTGTATATACTACCACCGTGAATTGTTTTACATTTTTAGAAACAACCGTTTAGCTGGTAGAGAGGGGGACACTTGTGTTTGACAAAAAATTTTACTTTTAAAATTTATGTTTCGCAAACGGAGTGCTGAATCGAAAAACGTTGTTAGAAAACTCCTTCTGTCTTTTAAAAAGCTGTCCTATGACACCCCATTTTATGATATTGGCGAGAAAAAAAAATTCATCACCCTTTCACATCTATGGGAGACACCCGAAATAAAAACTACAGTTCTGTCGGCGTAATTTATGTGTATGACCTTGCCAAATTTCAGCTATGTGCTACCAAGGGTTTCTTAGGAAACCTGCGGACAGACGGACATAGCGAAACTATAAGGGTTCGTAGATTACTACGGAACCCTAAAAACAAATGTATTATTAAAGATTTTTTAATTTCGGAAATCATTTTTGTTTTGGTCTAAATACAACTTAATGTAAGCATAAAATTCGCGAGCGAAGCTAGCGCGAATTTTTTTTTGCTTTTTTTTTACGGCAATATTACTGTTAGAAATAATATCAACCTGCTGTTAAAATAATTTTGATGTTATTTTCGTATTTTCGTAATACCCCCAAAAAACTATTTAACGACACCTAAAATGTCAATATGTTACAGTTTGGCTTTCGACCTCCCCTCACTTTTAGCGTGGAACCTTGTAAACATATTCTTTTTAATCCCAAAAACGTTTGGTCGAATATTACTCGCAAACTTGAAGGGCCAACTTATGTGTGACAGTTTTTCTTTTAATTTCGTTGCATATTCTATAACCGTGAATTTTTTCACATTTTTAGAAACAACCGTTTAGCTGGTAGGACCCGGAATCTTGTTTTTAACAAAAAATTTCACTTTAAAAATATTTTTTTCTCAAACGGAGTGCTGAATCGAAAAACGTTCTTAGTAAACCCCTTCTATACATATTTTAAAAATCTATCCTATGACATTCAATTCGATGGTATCGGCGAGAAAAAAAACTATCGCCCTTTCACGTGTATGGGAAACACCCGAAAAAATGTTTTTTCTAAAATTTTATATTTTAGATCTGTCGGCGCAATCAATATCTATGACCATGCCAAATTTCAGCTCTGTAGTACCAAGGATCTTATATTAGTAAATATATTCTTATTAATCCCAACAGTGTTTGGCACTTGGTATGTATGTAAAATTCTTTATTGCTCAAAAACAGTGTCACATAATACGAGTACATTTCAAAGGTAATTTAGTAGCAAAGGCGGACTTATCCCTGAAGGGATCTCTTCCAGTCTACCTTAGAGTAGTTGAGAGAGGAGACACAGGTGTTGCGGGTTGCATTGCAATGAAATAATAATAATAGTCACAATTACTAATTATTATAATTATATATCATACTTAGTAAAAAAAGCGGAACAAAACAAGTAAATAGTAACAAAATATTTGTTATAAATCAAGATAAATACAATAAATTATGTGTACAATTATATGTGTTATATGTAAATACCTACAATAGATCTTGGTCGACTATTACTCGCAAACTTGAAGGACCAAGTTATGTGTGATAGTTTTCCTTTTAATTTCGTTATATATTCTACCAACGTGAATTTTTTCACATTTTTAGAAACAACCGTTTAGCAGGTAGAGGGGGGGGGACACTTGTGTTTGACAAAAATTTTCACTTTAAAAATTTATATTTCGCAAACGGAGTGCTGAATCGAAAAACGTTCTTAGTAAACCCCTTCTATCTTTTAATATGCTGTTCTATGACACTCCATTCAAAAATATTGGCGAGAAAAAAAAAATCATCGCCCTTTCACGTCTATGGGAGACACCCGAAAAAAATTTTTTTTCTAAGATTTTACTCTACAGTTCTGTCGGCGTGATTCATATGTATAATCATGCCAAGTTTCAGCTCTGTAGTACCAAGGGTTTCTTAGGAAACCCGCGGACAGACGGACAGACGGACAGACGGACATGGCGAAACTATAAGGGTTCGTAGATTACTACGGAACCCTAAAAAGGTAAAAACAAAGGTGGTTGTTTCGGTAAGGTAAAAGGACTTGGAGGTTCAGATGTGGTGGTACTGCATTATGCAGGGGAATTAAATATGAGTTATTAACTTATATTTAATTCAAATATATTTGTGATACAATGTCGGCCTACTTGGTGATATATGCAATGTCCAAGTGGTATTGTATTATATCGTGAAGCTGGGTTAATAGGTCGTTTAAATTTGCTATATTGGGTTGAAAACAGAGTAATTTCTATTACTCTACATCTGATATAGCGGAATTTTGCATTACTAAGTGTTGGAACTTAGTTAACTGTTATAATCATTTTAGAGTAATCTCTCTAAGTCCGAGTTGAGTGACGATGTTATGAAAATGAACTGAAACATATACGAAAATCGCATGAAGATAAGATATGGCGTTAGCACGCGTTGGGTATGTTATTCTTCCCCAAACTGTAGAAGGGGAGGTGTGTTGGGTAACATGCGATAGGTTTGTGCCGATCCTAGAAGGAGGTGGTCTTGAACAAACATTGCTCATACAACGTTTTAATCAAGAAGATATGAGAATGTAAAATATGCAATAAGAGTGAAAGTTTTTTATTTTATTTGGGGAGATAAAATAACAAACAGATGGAAGAATAGGAGTTGAACACATAAGTGTTCAAAAATAAGTTGGTCATTTGTAAGATTCCTTCTGATGGCTATAATAATAATGCGATAGTAATAATAATGAACAATTATTATTAAATACCAGCCTTAGAAGACTGGCTCTTGAGTCATGTCTATCTTTGGTAAATTCCACTATAGCGAAGCTATAAGGAATTTAGGGGGTTGAATGTAACGACATGCCCCTGACGGATTGAAATATTAAGTTGGGGACTTATATTTCAATCTTAATATTGTTGGAAGATCAATATTGTTTTGGGAATATGATAGGACTTGTTCTTAAGCTGAGCTCTATCTAATTCCATCAAAATAAAATTTTATATCGTTCCTGTATTAAGATTTTCTTTTTTTTGTATGAAAACGCGGACGATCATTTAAACTCGTTCATATATGTATAGGCGGGGACACGGACCCGCCGAGACGTGAGTAAATGTTGTCAGAGAGGAGATATCAAGTGGATATCGTAATAGCCTCAATGATGAAATACAATATTACTAAAACATGTCGGGTAGGGACTTGGCTCTACTTAGACATGTGTGAATGATACCGGAGAGGAGATACCTAGGAGATGTCGTAACAGCCTCAGTGAAGAGATACAATTCACATATCATGTCATGTCCAAAATCCAAAATCCAAAATCCAAAATCCAAAATCCAAAATCCAAAATCGGAAATCCAAAATCGGAAATCCAAAATCCAAAATCGGAAATCCGATTTTTGGAAATTGTGCTGGGAGCTTGGTCTGGTTTCAGATAATGAGAAAGACACATGAAAAGGTACGGAATGTGGTTTGCAGACGTGATTACGACACTTTTAAGAATAAAAAAGGCGTGCACGCCGACAAAGGGACGATACATTAAAACTTGAAAGTACGAATCTGTTGTAAACTAGCATAGACGACCGGATCATCAGTGTGAAAAACTCCACAAAACGATAGATATCGATTATCAATGTTCCTTAAGGTTCACATATGAGATTCGTATCGTCATAGCCTTCGAAATGGATTAAGGATTCAGCGAAAAAGTTTGGAATTATTGTACATAGTCGAGATCAGGACTATAAACAATCACAGGTAGTAGTAACTTCGGTGAACAGTCTTCGAATGCATTACGGTTGGGGCACCAACCTTAAAATTATGTAGGTAAACTTATGATTCGTCCTTCTAGGGATGTTATATGATAATTTCATATAAAGGCGTGCGTAGCATGGCGCCTATAGTTGAAGTCTTGTCAACTTCAACTACATTAACCACCTATAAGGTGGAATATTAAGTTGGGGCACCAACTATAAAGAAATGTAACTTCAGGCGGTAGTAGCTTCGGCGAACAGCCTTTCGGTATTGGTTTACTGGAAAACATACAATAACGGTTGGGTCACCAACCTTAAAGAAATGTAACCTCAGGCGGTAGTAGCTTCGGCGAACAGCCTTTCGGTATAGAATTACTGGAAACACACACTAAACACTGGAGTTACGACTCGAGCTCTTGAAGAGCCGGAAGGCGGTCTTCAACATGGGCGTCGGGAAGCCGACTTAAAATAAACTTGTCGGGCAGCCGACATAAAATACACTAATTAGAGTCGGGGAGCTGACTGTAAACGATACTGCATGACGTAAGACCTTGCCGAAGGATCGTAGCGCAGGCAGTCCGGGCTATGACCCAACCAAGGGAGCTGCCAATTGCTTTGGAGTTCTCGGTCAAAGTCAATCGAAAACAAAAGAAGTGCAAACTTCAACCGTCATGTTTCAGTTTTTATATTCATTGGCAATCAACTCTCATAAAAGTGATTGAGTCTCATTGCGTATGCTTAGAGTAGTATAATCTCAGCGCCACGACAACACCGCGCTCCTATGTCAAAATGTCAACATTTACAACGCCATAGAGCGAGCAAGACTTTGCGCGCAATCAAAGTGAAGTTTCAGCGTGAGCCGAGTGCGAGTTGGTCGTTATAGTGCTAGAGCTGCTGAAAGGACATAAATCTGCTACGCAAAATCGAGTTTATAATAAACGTCCTTAGTGAGGGATAACAGGATATTACTACCGCGATAAAAATAATCGTAATAAAAAAAATTATGCCTTTACCTATCCAACGTACGCCTCTCACCCCCTTTACGAATAGTTGAGAAGTCTTCAACTGTATCTGTATAAATGCGATACAAAATAATGTTATTCAATGTTTGTAAGAGTCTCGTACAAAAGTGAGGTACATTTCGCAAGTATAAAACCTTAAAGATTTTGTTGGAATGGGCTCAGTGTACCACTGTATTTAACTTTCGCCTTTGTTTCTAAGAGAATCGTAATGGGCACAGTACATATTTATGAATATTAAATAATTTTCTAAAATTGTAAGAAATATACTATATTTATTTTTTTATTATAAGATGGGTTAACTCTTGACCTCAATCTTGACCATAAGGTCAAAGATGAGGTCGACAATGGAGCGAGTTAACCCAGAAAATGCCTATAAAGGCACTGGTACTCCTACGCACCGACGGAACACAGCAAGCTGTTTGGCGTCGGACTTCGGTAGGAGGGTGGTCGCGAACCAGAGATAACGTTTATATCGTGCCCAGCTGTGGAATGACATGTAGCCTATGATCTTTCCTAAGGTCTAATCTATTTCTGTAATAAATTTCATCAAATTCGGCTCAGTAGTTTAGGCGTGAAAGCGTAATAGACAGACAGAGTTACTTTTGCATTATAATATTAGTATGGAAGTAGAGATTTCTTTACAAGTACGACATGTTTACACGCTCTCGCGAGGCCCTAAGCTGCCATCTTTAAATTACGCTTATGATTAAGAAGGGTATTAAATAGCTTCTATTGTATGACCGTGTGGTGATCGGTTGAAAATAACACCACCGCATCTTTTTCCATGGGTCTCGTAAGAGGCGACTAAGGTAACACAAATGAGACCTGCCTCCTAGTAATCCATCCCAGGCAACGACACTTCATTTTTTTCTGAATCTAAGGCGTCGTCCTATGGTCTCATGCGGTGTGGTAGGCTCTGTGAAGCGCCGTCTCGTTCGCGACCACCCTCCTACCGAATTCAGACGCCAAACAGCTTGCTGTGTTCCGTCGGTACGTGGGAGTACCAGTGCCTTTATAGGCATTTTCTGGGTTAACTCGCTCCATCGTCGACCTCATCTTTGACCTTATGGTCAAGATTGAGGTCAAGAGTTAACCTATCTTATAATAAAAAAAAAGTATTAAAGTTATGTAAGCAATAAATCTAACAATTTACAGACATAGAAATACTTTTGTGATAGCGCGCGTAATGCACCGCGGTCCTATGTCAAAATGTCAATATTGACAACGCCAGGGGGCGAGCGCGCAAAATGAAGATCAGTACGTATCCATGGGATCTCGATAAGACAAGGGTGGCACCGCAAAGTGCGCCTGTACGTTCGATGGAAAAAAAGCCGTTCCTGAGCACACTCCTCTAAATTTTGTTTCATGTTTCGACTTATTGTTCAGTTACGAGAGCTAAGTAATTTACTTTTTAAGTTTCGCTTATTTATAAAAGATATTTAATATCCTTAAAAAGGGATCCTAAGTTTTGTTAAAGCGAAGAATTTACCACAGGCAAAACACGAATATCTACATTCTATAACCACTGTAAACGAACATCTATACATAGTCTATTTGGTCGTGTTTTTAATTAAGTCGGACTATAGAGAGCGGGCCTCCCTATTCCCTCCCTAATTGAAGTGTTGCCACCTGTGACGTCAGCGGAGGTAAATTGAATGCCATCAGTTCATTAGGCTGAAAACTCACTCTTTAATACAGTTACTTAAATAAGTTAAATATAAAAAAAAATCACAGATTTCGTGCCTCACACGGCTTTGGAAAACATTGGAAATGAATCTACGGAATTCGAAAAAATGATAGATAGATAGATAAAAAGTTTATTTGTCTGCACAGTCACACACATGCACAATTATTCCATTTGCAAATTAACAGAAGTGTATATAAACTTAAAGCAAGTTATTATACATTAGAGAGGAAAAATAAAATAAAAGTTAAATGTGTGTGCTGTAGCAGCGCAAACCGGCCATAGCTCAGCGTTTGTATTGCTAAAAAGCAAATCGCTGATTTTCAGCTACTGCCTAAAGCCAGCGCAGGAACGGAAACACGTATACTAAAAAGGCAGGAGTATAAAAGTTACTATTAGTTAATAATAATAATTAAAATACATGCAATGAGATATAAATATAAACATAATATTAAAAAACATTATAAAATATATTAATTTAACAGTTTAAAGTGTAATATAAAACAAGATAAAATATATGACAAGTGTGACTAGATGTAAAACTATTTATCCAACGCAATGGAATATAAAAACACACACAGCACCCAATTGGCTCAGTTATCGCTACCTATGCAAATCATTTTAACAAGCCCAATTTTTGATTTTCTAAAAGAAATGATTTTATCATTTTCTTAAGGGTAAAATGACGTTCTGACTTTTTGACTTTTTTCAAAAAGGTTAGGCTATAGGGAAAAAACCCGATCGTCTTTGTTTTAGGTTGAGATCGTAGCTGACTGAATTGTCCAGAAGAGTTTTACCCGAATTGTTGATATCATTCTTCGTTTGCTAAATTTCGAGCGCCAAAATGAAAAATTCGGACAAAATTTATTCTTTTTTTTCACTATTTCGGCCATAACTTTTTTCGTTTTTGACTTTCTCGAATAATTCTTTTTGCACCTTACAGCTCTTGTGAGTACGCGTATTTTGAGTGAATACGCGTTTTTTTAAATATCATATACAGATATGTACAGTATTAATTTACATATCTAATTATTAATATTAATTATTAGTATTAATTATTATCCTTATCTGTGTTGGAGTGCAATAAAGTATATTGTATTGTATTGTATTGTATTGTACAGATAACTCTCCGAGATATAAAGGGATCGCACTTTTTCGTGAAATCGAAGAAAAAAAAATTGATCTTCCATACAAAATGCGCTATAATGCTGATGAAGTTTGTATGGGAACTCAAAATTATTTTTTTCGTATTTTGACCTATGTTCCTTTGAAAGTTGTTCAGTTTCATGGACTGATTAACCACCCGAGAAGTTGAAAGAGATTTACCTAAAGCCCTGTATACTGGAGCGAACTAAAATACATTTCCAATGTATTTTCCACCAGAACTACTTAGAGTGAATTCAAATTGGCTACTGAAACTTTAGAGGATAATTCTCCTCATGAAATTTAAAAAAAATCCCAAAGAACACATTTTAAATTCTCAAAAAAAAAAACTTCATCTTCCCATACAATGGCAATTTTTTAAATAAGTATTTAGACCTATGTTCCTTGGGGAAAGTTGTTCAGTTTCTTGGGCTGATTCACAACTTTAATTTTGCTGATTAAGTGCCGTACTCAGAGACGTCAATTAAAGTTAAGAAGTCATCAAATGTCATGCTATCCTCGTTTATATCAACAAGAGTGAAAGAGGCAACATCAGACTTTAATAGTACTTAACTTTAATTGACGTCTCTGAGTACGGCAGTTAAAGTCGCCCAGTATGGAGTGAATTTAAAGACTTTAGGCGTGGACCAATAAACAATTTATTGGTGCATGCTTTAGGGGATAATTCCACGAAACTTAAAAATTTTCTTTAAGAAACCCACCTACACTAATATTATAAAGAGGAAAGATTGGTATTTTTGTATGGAACGAATAAACTTAAAAACTACTGGACCGACTTGAATAATTCTTTCGACGTTAGAATGCTACAATATCCCTAAATAACATAGGCTACATAATTTTCCCGAATTCCCGGGCGTAATGCTAGTATAAAATCTACACTAATCTATATATATAAAAGAAAGTCGTGTTTGTTACAACACTTATAACTCGAGAACGGCTGGACCGATTTCCATGGTTTTTGATTTTTTGTATTTCTCTCCGTCCCGAATAGCAGAATAACTATTAAAAACATTGGAAAATTGACGGGGAAATTCCCACGGGAACGAAGTCCCGGGCGAAAAGCTAGTATTATATAGAGGAAAGATTTGTATATTTGTATGTAACGAATAAACTTAAAAACTCTGGACCGATTTCAAAAATTCTTACACCATTAGGATGCTACATTATCGTTGAGTAATATAGGTTACATAATTTTCCCGAATTCCCACGGGAACGAAGTCCCGAGCGGAATGCTAGTAAAATATAAATTTGAATTTCCACACTCGTGCCCTATGGTGGCAAGTCAACATATTTTTTTGAATCTTTGAGGAAACGAATAAAGGCTTTGCCTAAGCACTTAACTAAGGCGCTTTCTAAGTAAATATTAAGAGGCGATGTTTTTATTATACTTAAAAAGTCTTCTTCCTAGCGCTTAAGTCCCGTTTCTCATTCAGGGTACGGTTGACCATGATCTAGTGGTTTGGCAGGTCAAGTCATTACAGTGGAGCGACTGCCATCTGACCTCCGCGACCCTGTTAACAGGGGAACCTGACCGGATTGGAGCATGATTACACATTCAGTCTCCTAAATGTGCAGGTTTCCTCACGATGTTTTCCCTCACCGTAAGAGCATCGGTTAGTGTGCAAATGTACATAACTCAGAAAACGAGTCATTGGTACATGGCGGCACTGGGAATCGAACTCGGTACCTCTCGCTTACGAGCCCGACCCATTAGCCGATAGTACACCGACGCTCAATTATACTTAAAAAGTATTTCAGTTAAATGGGTTAATCTGTATCCTATTAATTTAAGGACAAATCTGTGTCTCTTTGTGGCATCGCAGCTTCTTCTAAACAAATGGACCGATTTTGATGCGGTTTTTTAAATTTATAACGCTGACGTAATCTAAATGGTTCTTAGCTACATTTTATCAAAATTCGTTCAGTCGCTTAAAAGTTATAATTATAAGATAAGAATATTGGAGGTTTTTCATTTAGCGGTGTTGCATCACAAGCTTTATACACGTCCGATAAGTAAACATTTGTTAATTATGGGACAATACGTAATATAATGCCAATTAGAACAGTGTAAACAAACACGGGTATTCAATAGGGGTTTTAACCGTAATTAGTATACCTGTTAAATAGCCATTATCTTCTTCTTATTGTGAGTTCTAGTCATGTGGGACGAACTTGTCTAACCCTGGTGTTAGAGTTTTCAAACTGCCAAATGGCCCTCTGACTTGGTTTCAAGGACTTGTATACGGATGTTATAATGGTTGGATTCCTGAGAAGTTGGAATCTTGCGAACAAAGAGGGTTTTAACGACTGTAATCAACAGACGACAGCCGGGACCGACAGCTTAACGTGCCTTCCGAAGCACAGAAACGCTCGTGATAAATTGCCACTTTTGGTCACCCATCAGGTTCCCTACCTCTGTGTAAGTTGCTTAACCTCACTGATCGGTTGAGATCAGCGGACGCCACTAGGCTACAAGCGCTTCAAATGGACTCGAAACACGTACAGTATAGGTAACCATAAAATCTAGTAACATTTTAACTAATTTGTATATTTGTACGTAAACATGTCATTGTGTACAGAGTACAGAGGCCAACCCATCAGGTTACCCCATTTTCATTGCAAATCTGTTCCTGTCTTAACTGGACAGAGTGCACGCGTGTGGTAACCTGATGTGCGGCCCACTGTACATTAATTAGTCGATTTGTCACTCTAATTGCCGGTATACCGATCCAATTTACAATTTCAATGCTAATTACGTAATGTTTGATTTTTAATTAGTAATTAATTATTTGTTGTACTGAACTAATATTACTCGCATCGTAGCTGCTAAACGAATAGACAGATTTCGATGTGTTTTTTTTGTTTGAAAGGCTGACGTTATCGAGATATTTGAAGTTATGTTTGATCAAAATCGATTAAGGCCGTTTAAGAGAAATGAGCAATTGAATGTCTATGGAATTGGAAAAAATATTGTCGCTGTTTCCCAAACGCTGCCCAGCCCAGCTGTATCCGTCTCTTAGCTTCCCCATCGAAGTTGTTTTTACCTACTCGGAGCATCTGTCCCAGGTACACATATTCAGAACAACCTCGAGGGGGACTCCGTTTACCGCGACCGGCCCCGGGTCAACATGTTCGTTGAACATGACTTTGGTTTTATCCAAGTTCATCCGGAGCCCTATACGCTGAGACGTATGGGCTGGGCTGGGCAGCGTTTGGGAAACTCCGCCGAGTCTTCACGTCACCCATACCTCAAAGCCTGAAAACGAAAGTTTTCAATCAGTGCGTCCTACCCGTGCGTGATGACATACGGAGCCGAGACGTGGCCACTCACAGTGAGACTAGTCCACCAATTTAAGGTCGCTCAGCGAGCTATGGAAAGGGCTATGCTCGGTATTTCTTTGAGGGATCGGATTCGAAACGAAATAATCCGTCAGAAAACCAAAGTTACCGACATAGCCCGGCAAATTAGCAAGCTTAAGTGGCAGTGGGCTGGTCATGTCTGTCGTAGAACTGATGGCCGTTGGGGCAGACAAGTTCTAGAATGGAGACCACGAATCGGCAAACGTAGCGTAGGGCGCCCTGTTACTAGGTGAGGTGACGATATTCGTAAGGTAGCGGGCAGTGGTTGGAGGAGGAGAGCTGTGAAGACCGAGCTCAGTGGCGTGCTATAGGAGAGGCCGATGTCCAGCAGTGGACTGACACAGGCTGATGATGATTGTCGCTGAGCAACAGAAAGTCGGGATAAGGCAGTTGTCTCACCGGCAACGATGAACGAGTAGCGAGCAGCAGCTCTAGCACGATAATGATAAACTCTCGCTCGGCTCACGCTGAAACTTCACTTTGATAGCGCGAGGCTTCCGCGCAAAGGCTTGCTCGCCGTATGGCGTTGTCAATGTTGACATTTTGACATAGGAACGCGGTGTTGTCGCGGCGCTGTCACTATTGTACTCGGCCTGCAGAGCTAGAATGTAGAAACATTTTGACATAGGACCGCGGTGTTGTCGCGGCGCTGTCACTATTGTACTCGGCCTGCAGAGCTAGAATGTAGAAACATTTTGACATAGGACCGCGGTGTTGTCGCGGCGCTGTCACTATTGTACTCGGCCTGCAGAGCTAGAATGTAGAAACATTTTGACATAGGACCGCGGTGTTGTCGCGGCGCTGTCACTATTGTACTCGGCCTGCAGAGCTAGAATGTAGAAACATTTTGACATAGGACCACGGTGTTGTCGCGGCGCTGTCACTATTGTACTCGGCCTGCAGAGCTAGAATGTAGAAACATTTTGACATAGGACCGCGGTGTTGTCGCGGCGCTGTCACTATTGTACTCGGCCTGCAGAGCTAGAATGTAGAAACATTTTGACATAGGACCGCGGTGTTGTCGCGGCGCTGTCACTATTGTACTCGGCCTGCAGAGCTAGAATGTAGAAACGAGTCGGCGTGCCGCTCGCTATAAGCGAGTGTGCGAGTGAGACGAGCGAGTGTACTTTCAGATCCCACTGTAGAGAAATGACCGTTGGTTGCTCTCTCGGCGTGAGTTCTGATTGATGAGCGAGTATCGCTCAGCAGTGCAATCTTTCCTAGCTCTTCTCAACCAGCGACAAACTAGTGAAACGAGTCCTCGCCGGCAGCAGTGTGAACAGTCAGCGATCAACTATTTGTATATGCATCTCTTTTGTTTACACAGAATGTATATCTATTGTACGTTTCTTGAGCGAGAAAATAGCCGATAGTTAGTCTTTTCTCGCGGGACAACGGTGGGACAACTGCCTTAGGAAAAGGTTACAAAATATAATTTTCCACGTCAAAAACGTAAGAGTCACCGACTTCAATCCCAAAAATAGTTATAAGTAAATAGGTATCTATTGACAATAATAGGGCTTTAAAATTATTTATATTGAATAATATTAAGGAACACACTAGTCGGAAAGACAATATTTTCGAGAATTCCCTCAATTTCTTCAGGATTCCACCATCAGATCCTGGTTTCCTTACCATGGGACCACCATTGGGATACTCTCTTTCCAACAAAAAAAGAATAATCAAAATCGGTTCATAAACGACGAAGTTATCCGCGGACATACATAAAAAATAATATATACGGTCGAATTGAGAAACCTCCTCCTTTTTTGAAGTCGGTTAAAAACTACAACGTTGAATTATAATTATTTTATTCTTAGATTAACATAAGTTTCCTCGACATACCGCCTGTGAACAAACAACGCGTATCGAAGTTTGAATAATTGTAGCCGTGGCGTATAAGTATATATATTTAATTTTTCGATACATATTTCAGGATATAATTAATAATGTTCAAAGTACAAGAAAATTATTACACGACAAATCCGTAATCAACTCGAAAAGTGGCAGCCACATCGCCGTCATCGTCACTCGAGTCTTGATCGGCAGGATCAAGATCCCAGGGCCGCCAGACCTTACTTATTTTCTCAGTAACCAAAAGTGTAGGAAAGAGTAGTGCTAATATGTACTATTAATATATGAATAACATATGAATACTCTCCGAGATATAAATAAATAAAAATAAAATAGTTTTATTTCAGGCATGGCCCATAAATGGTTAGTAACAAAGGAAACTTACAACTATGTTAGTACTTACTATCTAGAATAAAATAAAATTAAAATTAGAATAAAATTAAATAAAATTAAAATAAAATTAAAAATAAAATTAAAATTAAAATTAAATTAAATTAAAATTAACTAATCTAGAAGAAGACTTCATATGCCAACATAGGCAGATTTTATGTACCTATATTAGCAATGAAATCTTAGTATCTTTTGTAAGCTGGAAACGTGTCCAGTGCTGGATAATAACACTGTCCACGTCCAGCAGGTAGTGCAATAACTTTCAGGAATCTGTTGAAGCTGCTCCTCACGCAATGAATCGGGGATGCGATGCGATTCCTAACGATTGCTGAAAAGCTATCCACTCCCGCTATAATAAGGGGATCTAATATAGATATAAGGGGATCGCATTTTTTCGTGAAATCGGAGCCTATACTAGAGCGAACCAAAAGACATTTCCAATGTCAAACTCGCTTTTTTATACTTCGACGATTAGCCGAGTATAAGAAGTCAAAAGTCACTCCATGCTTACACCATCTTCCCAACATCCTTCAAGTTGTCTGAACCTTTAAATTCTAAAGTTGACATCCATCTACAAAATGCAGAGTGTAAGGGACCGCTTAGCAAATGCTTAAACGGTGGAATCTGCCTATAACTATGATTCGATAAACGAATGAGTGCAACAGTTGGTATTAAATATATTCGATACGAATGAGTGCAACGTTCAATAAAAAAGTAATTTTTCAATTTTTAATTAATCGTAGTCTGGCCAGGGATTTTTTAGGCAGCCCACTTGCAATATATTTTTTAACATACAAAATTTAAAATAAAATACTTTTTATCCAATAAACAGATGGGTGAAGATCGCTTCTAATTCGGATCTTTAACTAACTTTTTTCTCAGAAACGTCAAATTAGGGAGTTTGTTATTTACTCACTTTGGCGTTACGCAGGTACTCCGAAACCGCGTCCCGCGCTGCGTCGCTGTCATAATACGATGTACATCATGTACATTTCCGGTTTTCATGTTTACCCCCGTTTTATTGTTTTTGCAAAATAGAGTGTACTCAAATAAACAATTTCATTTTAAAGCAGGAAGGAAAATTTTACTAGAAAATCATTCAGAATGATGTTCTGAATTCATGGTTTTAGTTTTTGCTTAACTGTACCCTTTT
Source organism: Aproaerema taeniolella (assembly GCA_949987775.1). Lineage (NCBI taxonomy): Eukaryota > Metazoa > Arthropoda > Insecta > Lepidoptera > Gelechiidae > Aproaerema > Aproaerema taeniolella. Next base: position 17,832,645 of record OX465255.1, on the reverse strand, counting down.
TTTCATCTTTTTTTTCGGAATTATTGTTTTCAAAAAACATGTAAATCCCATTGTAGCTGTCCCCTTGCACCCTGTACATCGTTTAGTTTGAATCTGTCGCCACTAAGTGATATTTAATGGAGGCAATACGCCTCTCTAATGGGTCTCAATTTTCGCGCTTTATAAAATTTTAATGTGACGCAAATGACGATAATAGTTAGCTCTAAGTAAATTGATTTTAGATGATGTTATTTTTGGTGTGATGATTGCATTCAGAGTTTTTACACACAGCAGCACATCAGGTTGTCTAATGCACTACGAAAGCTGACGCTATTACGAGCGAGATAAGGGCTACGTCAAGGTCAACATTTATAGCTTGATGTGCTGCCGTGTGTACCTACTTTTGCTGGAGGGTTTGGTCGAGTGGTAGTGGCGCTGCCTCTTGGGCGACGAGTCCTGAGCTCGATTTCCAGTCGAGGCAAAAATTTGTGTAAATATCAGATGTTTGTTGTCGGTTATGGGTGTTCGTGTTTGTCTTTGTGTATGTTTCAAGGGAGCTTCGACCCAAAGAAAAACCTTACGCCGGCTGGCGGCGGGAGTCGGAGACTCGGAGCACGATGAAGAAATAAATATTAAGCAGGATTATATTTATTGGATTACACACTTCAACTTTTAACATTAACTTACAAAAGTATAAAAAAAGTAATTCTTAGCGGGCGTGAGCCTGCGACGGAAATTCAGTTCGGTGTGTCATCCCAGCGAATGACAGCTAGAAGCGTTCATTTTCGAATTTAGATTAGGAATGATAAAACTGAAGAGTAAAAATGTCGCAAAAAGAGAATGGAGAAGGAGGACGAAGACGAGGCGCATGCCGCCTCGTTACAACGTTAGTGTGGGCCTTTAAGTGTGTGCGCTCTATTCCTACTTTAAAACTAAGGTTTTAAAAAAGCGAAACTTAAAACTAGTATTTAAATAGAACGTGAATCATTCCTGTGGGTATAATCAAATATGTGGCGAACTTAACTAACCATATTGTCAGAGTTTTGAAATTGATTACAGCTGAGAACGACGGCTCAACGTGCTCTCCAAAGCTCGGAAATGTTCACGAGGTCACCCATCAGATTTTCCTGCTGCATGTTCGTTGTATAATCTCACTGATTGATTAGAAACAGGAACAAGAAACTCTAAGAGCAAAGTAAACTAAATTTGGCCTTAGCGTTAAAGATATGGCCAAAGATTCTACAAAGATTCGACCGAGAGCCAATCAGAACCTCTAGTCCATTTTCCACTCATATAACCTCAAAAAAAGGAATATGTGACTATCATTTTACAAACTGCGTCGGCGATTCACTAAAATCTTTAATTTTACACTGTGTTCCCCTACCAATGTAGAAGAGGAAGCGAACGATCTATTGTATCTGCCTACCTTAATCGGACGCATGCGTGAGTGACTTTATATTAGTTAGCAAAACTTAAGAGGAGCGTCTCAGTTTGGACTAGCGTCTCAGTTGTTTTTCATGCTGTCTCGATGTCGACCACCACCTCAGATTTGTGCGAAAGGGACAATTTCAGCTTTCCGGCGAAATGCCGAGTTTTATTCCCAAAATTATGGGTTTAGGCGTCAATGAATTCCTAACCGAAAAACTTGTCTCTATCGATTTGTAAGCGTATAAACGAGGTGTTTTGTTTCTTCCAAAATTGTTCTTAGTTTTTCAACAGTCACCTCTTAAATGTTGAGAAATTTTTGGCGAAAAATGCTGACTTTTAGTCTCAAATATCTTTTTGTCTACTTAAAATATCACACAATTCAAAACTTACGGACCTAGTTTTTGGTATTCTTGATACTATACTAAAATTTCACAGGGATTTGTTGACGTTTAGGGGATGGAATCCATTGACGCCGTTTTTATAGGAAAAAAACACTGAGACGATCCTCTTAATTAGCAAGACTACGAAGTGATTGTCCCCATGAAACTGAAAAACTTTCCCCAAATCCTTACTTAATATTATAAATGTGAATGTAAGTTTGTTTGTTATGCTTTCACTTTTAAAATGCTGAACCAATTTTGATGAGATTTGGTACAAAGGTAGATTAGACCTTAGGAAAGGATATAGGCTACATTTAATTTCACTGTTAGGCACGATATAACCTGTAGTCCACGCGGGCGGAGCCGCGAGGTGGAAAGCTAGTAATTTATATTTTGACCTTTATTCCTTGGGGGAAGTTGTTCAGTTTAGTGGACTGATTCACATCCGTAATTTTAGCTAACTAAAGTTACGCTAGTGTGTAGAACCAACTTATCCATCAAATTATAATTTATACTACTATTCAAACATTTACAAATTCTTCTTCTTCTTCTTATCGTGTAGGTATAGTCAAGTATTCGGCGAATCTAGCTAACCCTGGTGTCAGAGTTTTTCAAACCGCACAATGGCCCCTGACTTGGTTTTAACGACTGTAGTCAATCGACAACAGCCGGGACCGACAGCTTAACGTGTCCTCCGAAGCACGGAAACGCTCGTTATAAATTACCACTTTGGTAACCCATCAGGTTCCCTGCCTCTGTGTACATTGCCTAACCTCACTGATCGGTAATCAACCAAATAAAAACCTGCAACTCAGCAGTTTGAAAGCTGCGTTTCTATTGTTTTGACACTATAAATGACTAAATCATTAATTTTGCTCGCTACCCGACGCAAGTTTATCATAAAACCGATTCATAGAGCCTTCATACTTCAAAAGGAATATTATTGAAGCTGAAATCCAATAACACTAGTGATCCGTGCAGATTCCGCTTGCCCAGGGATTATGATAGAGCAACAGATTTCAGACACGACAGGCGTTTGATACTTATAATTTCCTTATAGATTATAAGTATCATATGCCCTTATTCTTGATGGCGTCTCAAGTGTCAATTTGAACTCATAACATTCAAGAGTAGATTTAAGTTCAAATTAAATTTTAAGCATTGATTCAAGAAAGCATTTCAAGTTGAATTATGTCAGCTGAAACTCTGACAAAGATCAGACCTGACATCTGCTAAGTGACATTATAAAATGTCACCTGAATGTCACTCAGTGGAACTGAAGCTCGATTCACGTCTGAGACGCCTTCAAGAATATGGGCCTTAGTCTGTAAGCTTTACTTAAGAGTCAAGTTGCCTGATAAGAAAATAAAGATTTTTTTTGTATTATTTGTATCTCTCCTGTAGAAAGTCACGGCACGAAGGCCGGTCCTTTATTATTATAATTATAGGCCACAATCACACTGATCGGTTTCTGAAAAACTGCTTCTCCCAAATCTTTGCGTTTATCTAGTTAACCACGAATGTCGAAGATTTGATTGGTAATCTTTTCTTTTTTGTCCATCTAAATGACTTTGATTTTCTTGCAAATTATTTGAGAAAGCGAAATTCAATTAGTTCGAATGTCGTATCTGCATCTAATATACTCGTAAACTTCCTATTCTATGTAGGTACATGAACCAATATCAGGGTACCTACCACGATCGTTTAAAAGCATTTCTGTTAAGGATCCAACTTTGAACTGCTTCGCAATTGGAATGTTTTCTAAAATGGTGCGATGATGGCTGATTTTGAACTATGTACCATGATTTTGAACTGCTCGTTTGTCTATGGTCCATTTTAAATGTCTACATAAATTGTTGCTGGTCTGCCTTTGAATCGCAACAGCACCAAAATTGAATCGCAACAGCGCCAAAATTGAATCGCTTATAAGCCAACATGGTACGAATAAGCGTTGCAGACTTGTTTAGGTCCTAAATTAGATCGCACTAAGCGATCATGGTAAACCTCCAGGAGTTATTTCTATCCTGGGTTGTCTGTGTGTCCAGCTGAGCTCGTTCCAGGTCTTTGGATACGAATGTCCACCACGTAGCTAGGGGGCGCCCTCTGCCTTTTCTACTTTCCGGGATCGCTAAGGATGGTATTAAAAAATGACAACAAATTACGCCGGTCAATATGGATTTAAAGATAAATTATAATATACTGACACAAATGGAAGGAAAAAATTATTACAATCAATCCGTCAATCTGATAGAAAACTGAACACTAGAATTAAGAAAAGTACATATGTCCGAAAAGGTCCCTAACAGATGGTATGAATGTCATATCTGCATAAAGTATAAAGTTCTTAATCTATGTAGGTACGTGAACCAATATCAGGAGTTATTGCAACTGCTCTCATTCAGAGTGCACATGGTGCGAGGGTTCAAAGCTTGTGCTCCTTCTGCTTTATGCTTGGACGCGCAACGTTCAAAGGATCCGAGCCCTAGGCTATTTGGTTCTTTGAGATTTTTTAACCGACTTCAAAAAAAGGATGAGGTTTTATGTTAATTTTAACACTTGTTTCTTCAAATCATTATTTTCGGTTACAATATTGTACAGCTCTTTTTCTGTAAGTTGCATCGCAATAACAACAATAATAATAATAACAATAATATTTATTGTCAAAATAAAAATTGAAAATCCACATAAGTTTTGTCAAATAATTAACCCGCCCTGAATCTGACCCGGCCCAAACGTCCTCATTAAGCTGGCCGCACTGGACGGCAATTTATAGACGCTGGACCAGGTAGGAGCCAGAGCGGAATGTTTATATATTTCAAAAAAGCAAGATTATACAAGTGTCTTAAGAAATAATTACATTATACAATACGGCTGTTGGGAAACAAAGAGAGGACAGATCAAACCTGTGCTATAAGAGTCAGCTAGCCAAACCATACTCTGGAAGGGCCAAATTCACCATATCGATATTGGGGCAACATATGCCAAACTGCTAACTTCCTAGACTTCAAAAAAGGATGAACATAGAACACGTTCGACTGTATGTTTTATTTATGTACGTTCATCAATTTCGCCGCCATTTTCTGACCGATTTTCAAAAAAATTTTTTGTTCGAAAGAGTATACTTCAAAGATGGTCTCATTGTCAGCGTGTCAGGATCTGATGATGGAATCCCAGAACAACCGAGGGCAAACCTCGAATTGAATAGGCACTCACAATGTTTCTCATGTTTTTTCTTTTATTTACACTAAATATGGAAAAATAAATAACTTGTTATAAAAGAAATTAAATCAACTTCAAAAAAGCGAAAAATTAAGACAAAATCATTTAATGTGCTACATAGTACCTACCGATCTGTCTGAAGTCGGTGCCAAGCCAAATAAGTTTGAAAGGCCACCTCTGATGTTGTCTTTATTTTTCGCTTTTTTGAAGTCGGTCTTTTATAGACGCTCTGTTATCGATATTACTTCTATGGAACTCTGTATTTCGAAGTAGATAGTAATGATATTGTTTAAGATTCTCGCGGTCATTTTCACTAGTTTTAATCATAAGAAAAATGGTACACCGTTTGGTCTGCTCTTAACACTACCCGCAGTTCTCCAGTTCATCCGTGATCATGGTGCTTGCGACAGTGCCGAAATATCGGATACTCATTAAAGAAAAATCGTGGCAAGAACCCGGTAAAATGTATTCAAAATTTACCTTTGGACAAAAAAAGAGTAATTAAACAAAAACTTTGCAAAAAGGGCTATTACAAAATTTCTGATTATCTATCAGACAGGCAGCCATGGGAATGAACTGCTCATCTCTACATTTATTTCAGATTAAGTTTAAGTTAGAAAATAAGAAAATTTGTAATGCGATTAAAAAGAGCACCCTCAGAGTTTCTTGCCTATTCTTCTCTGGGGAAGACTGCACCTTTGCGAAAGGCGTAGAGTCAGTAGGGTCAAAAGAACGAATGCGTATGTATGTATTTAAATTCTTTAGTGTATGTTTATATGTATTTCATGTAATCTTGACTTGTTTTAAGTGGCATCCTGAATGTCCTATAAAATAAAGATTTTTTATATTCTATTCTAGTAATTATGTTTAAAACTAGATAGTGAGGTGCTTAAAATCTGCGGATATTTTAAGTTTGTTAGCAAAGCTTTAAGAGGTGATTACCACCATGAAACTAAACAAGTTTTCCCAAGAAACCTATGTGAAATTGATGAAAAATAATTTTCGACTTCCCATACAAAGGCACATCAACTGATCGCACAAGTTATATGAAGAGGCGAAACATATGAAGAAGCGCCCGTCCAAGAAAATTCATTTTCGAAAGACGAGTGGTTGGTGGACCACTCGTCTTTCGAAAATGAATTTTCTTGGACGGGCGGATTTCATCACGATGTTTTCCTTCACCGTTGGGCAAGTGATAATTAGAAATCCATACATAAATCCGAAAAGACGAATTTAGTGATACAGGCCCGCACCAGGATTTGAACCCGCCGATTACAAGTCTGACTCATAACCAACTGGGCTATCGCCGCTCGTTAACTAATTAAAGTTACTTAATTTAAACGGAAACAAAATAAAATACCCGTTATAACAATGTTTAAAACTAACAATAAAATATTTATTGAAAAATAAAACAAATCAACTTTATCTTAAGATAACAACATGGTCTCTTTTATCTACTTATTTCAACCAGCTACTCAAGGGAAGATATCAGCGGCGATGCGGGCCAGCAGGTCTTAGGGGTGGCTGGGCTTCTCTGTCCATAGATTAGCCTGCACTGGACCCTTGACCAGAGGCGTCTGGATTGGCTTGACTGTTTCCTCACTGGGTTGCTAGCAGTAGTGTCTTAGTAGATTTCATGCGGGAAGCTGTTTTGTTATGTTTTTGTTGATTTCATTACTCCATAAGAACAATGGTTTCCTCCTCACGCTGGCTACGTTTTTTTCTTTGAATTATCAGTGTCATCTTTTTTCTTTTTAGTCGCCGAAAGAGATTGCTCTAGAACTACTTGAGCTATAATTTCGTTCCTATCTGCATAAGCCGTTACCAAATCTGGATTAAAAATATCATCTGTAAACGAAAATAAGTTTTACAATTTGGTATGTAATAGCATTATCAAAGACATAATTTAATGTAAAAAACAGAAAATCTGGGTGAAAATGACATGTAAAATGAGGGGTTAAAATTTTTCTTTCAAATAAAGATCCATCCTTCCATCCATCCATTCATTCTTACAAACTTTCGCATTTATGATATTAGTAGGAAGGAAAATAAGCAGATCCGCCGTGGGATGATCGGTTGAGAACAACACCATCCCATCTCTTTCCGTGGGTGTCGTAAGAGGCGACTAAGGCAACACAAATGAGACCTGCCTCCTAGTAATCCATCTTAGGCAACGACACCTCAGTTTGTTTTGAATATGAGGTGGCGTCCTATGATCTCATGCGGTGTGGTAGGCTCCAAAAAGGGCCGTCTGGTTTGCGACCACCCTCCTACCGAAGTCCGACGCCAAACAGCTTGCTGTGTTACGTCGGTTCGTGCGAGTACCAGTGCCTTAATTGGCATTTTCTGGATTAACTCGCTCCATCGTCGACCTCATCTATGACCTTGGCCAAGATTGGGGTCAAGAGTTAACCCATCTCATAATATACACATCAACGCGGTCTAGGGATATTGCACGATTTTTCATATATAAGAGGTCTGTTTGAGAAGCTATAAAAGCATACTCGAGATACATGGAGGGCTATAATTTTCAGACGAGCAAGTTCTAAACTTGAATTTTCAGTTCTAATCAATATATTCTGTTTTACTTGAAATTTGTGAAAACGTGACGGAAACGAAAACGAAAATGCACCTTTGCCTGCTTTTTGTATGAAAATGGTCGAATTTACGCAATTTTTTTTTCGTTTTTGTCACGTTTTCACAAATTTTAAGGAAAACAAAATTTATTGATTGGAATTGAAAATTCAGGTTTAGCACTTGCTCGTCTGAAAATTATAGCCCTCCATGTATCTCGAGTATGCTATTATAGCTTCTCAAACAGACCTCTTTTGTATGAAAAATCGTGCAATATCCCTAGACCGCGTTGATGTGTGTATAAAAAAAGCTTAGGATACTGACCTACACCACATTTATCCAACAGCCTGCAACGTCTCTTTTGCTTCAACAGGACAAACTTGTCATTGTATGCCTGTAGTTCTTTCATACGAGTCAATTCTGCCTCTATCCTGGAGTTCCTTTCAGTTATAGCTGCTTCTGCCATCTCGTCAGTCAGGACTGCCCTAGAATTAGCATGAAATTTTTTGGATATTGTATACAGGGTGTAAAAGACAGCTTAGCAAAAACTGGAACCTCATTCTAAATGATTTTCCAGTGGAATTTTTCTCCGGAAATTTTTCAATTTTTTTAATGTTTTTTAATATTTTCTGCTTACATTTTTTATTGTTTAATCGAACCAGCACTCCATTTTGCAATAAAAAATAATAATGACAAAGTAAAACACGAAAACCAGCAATGTACAATGTACATCGCACACCGATACCAGCGCAGCGCGGTTTCACGATACCTTGCGTAGCGCCAAAGTAGGAAAATAATGAAAACTCCTTACATGACCTTTCTGGGAAAAATAATTACTTGTAGCTGATGATAGTTATGGCTAGATTCCACCATTTAAGTATTTGCTAAGCTGTCCTTTACATCCTGTATAATGACTAAGGTGCTGTTTGTACAAGTGACATGGCGCGGCAACGTGGCTATCAAACCAACGTAAAATGAATCTTATTAGTTACGAGCAAAACTAGTCATAAATTAATGAAAAATCCGTACAAAATCCGAAAAGATAAATTTAGTGGTACAAGCCCGCACCAGTATTTGAACACGCAACCTTCCGGTTACAAGGAAGACTTTTAGTATGAGGAATAAATTTCAGTTGTTAACCTTTCAAATGATAGTATTATTTCGGCCCGAAGTCGTAATTATTCCTTTTTAGTTTTAAACCAGCCTTTATCAAAATGCTAGTCTATACTAATATTATAAAGAGGAAAGATTTGATTGTTTGTTTGTTTGTTTGTTTGCACTGAATAGGCTCCGAAACTACTAGACCTATTTGAAAAATTCTTTCAACATTAGAAAGCTACATTTTCCCCGATGGACATAGGCTACATAATTTTCCCGGATTCTCACGTGAAAGAAGTCCCGGGAGGAATGCTAGTTACCAATTTAATGAACCTACTCTATCAGCCTCTTGCCAGCTAATATATTTATGAGAAAAAAACACATTTCACTTATGTACTTTTTTTATATAATCAACTACTATATTATAACTATATTATAAAACAAAGTCTGCTGCCGCGTCTGTCTGTCTGTCTGAACGCAATAAACTCAAAAACTACCGAACGGATTTTCATACGGTTTTCACCAATGGACGGAGTGATTCAAAAGGAAGGTTTATGTGTATAATTCATTTCCGAAATTCTCACGGGAAAGAAGTCCCAGGCGGGAAACTAGATATATATATCATATAACATCTGTAATTTATTAAAATGTTTTTTTGCAAATAAATACTATTCTATTCTATTAGACGGAGGGTTTGGTCAAGTGGAAGTGATGCTGCCTTTTGATCGACGGGTCCTGGGATCTATTCCCAGTCGGGGCAAATATTTGTGTAAGAAGCAGTTGTTTGTTCTCGGGTCACGGGTGTTTGTGTCTGTCTTTATGTATGTTCTAAGGGACAAGGGAAACCTTAGTGTGGGTCTTTGAGTATGTAGCATATGGGTACATACTTCTGTTCTTCACTCTCTTTGGTGCACAGTGGTACGTAGAAAAGGGGCAAAAACTTGTCCCGCAAAACTTCAGGCATTGTCAGAAAAAGCGACTCCTCTTCCTCCTCGACTCCTTCTGTTACCTCTAAAACTGAATCAGAATAATAATTATGTTTTTTTTCGGTCGGTTTGCTCTTGACCATAATCACAGATCACAGAAACTAACGGGAGATATGAAAAAAGGGCGGGGCCGGTGTCGCAGCAATATGCGCAAAAACAGAACACATTGCTAGCGACAGTAATGATCCACGCAGTTCACTTTCGAGATACCGTCGAGATAATATGTGTAAACAGTTTACAATGCTTACGTAGTACTAAAGATTTTTCGGACGTTGAGTACCGATACCGCAATGGATAATGAGCACATTCAAACTAACAGAATACATCCAATCGCGTGGTACAGCCGCTGCACGCGACACTGGGTTTTGAACTCAGCGTATTGATTGGCATGTCTCTAGATCTCTATGGCTACAATCTAGCCCAGAGGCGAAGGTGTGGTCGAGGATGTAGGTATTATATTATCAATATAATACTGTCCAGAAAAAGTTTCTTCCACGCTGGAATGGGAGTGGAAGAAAAACTTAGAATGTACTACCTGCCAACTCTTCCGAGGCATTTACTGGAAAAGTCAGTAAGTGAGACGCGATAGTTTTATTTATTTATTTATTTATTGTACAAAACCAACAGCTTAATTACAAGACATGTAAAATTAATAGCTAGCTTAGCTCTTATAATTGTAAAGCCAATTACAGGTTTGCTGTAATAAATTATACAACATGTTTCATCTAAAAACCCTCAGAATTTAAGTCAAATGTGGCATCAAGTGGTTCTAGAACCACTTATGCTCTGCCTACCCTGAAAAGGATTACGTATGTATGTAAAAGCAATGAGAAATGGGTAAAAACCAATGAAATCAAGCTCGAGACCGCAACTCCCTCCTAAAAAATGATTTAAAATACTTACGTCCACTTTCTGTTGTTACTGGAGTGGTTCTTAATTTTGGTTGCTCTGGAATTTAAAAAGAATGATTTCTTTATTTTAAAGACATTATGTTGACTAATTCGCATGAATATAGCCGTATTAGTGTGAATGCAGCAACTTAAAACATCAACCAATCACGTTAAGACGCAGTATTGTTAGAGGGAGTGAATAAGAGTGGGGATTATTGGCGGCAAGCCGCTGCCAGGTAGTCAGTTCGAAGTAGACAGTCGAGTTGAATAGTTGTCTTCAGTATGAGAATATTGTTAAGTGTTCAAGTAGAAATCGTGTTATTACTAATGTACATATCTGAGGAATAAACCAGAGTTGCAAGTTATACTGTGTTTTACTGAGTTCATGAAAAATATTACTACAGGTAATATTTCAAAAGTACTTACTGCCGTACTCAGAGACGTCAATTAAAGTTAAGTACTGTTAAACTCTGATATTGTCTCTTTCCCTCTTGTTGATATAAACAAGGATAGCATGACATTTAATTACTTCTTAACTTTAATTGACGTCTCCGAGTACGGCAGTTAGGCTTTAATATTCATAAAAATTCATACAGCACATAAAATCAATAACGTCCACATTTAATTTTTTTGTACTTTAAAATAAAACACAAGGTCAAAGGCTATTAGTTATGATAATAATAAATAATTAACGCTACACACTCAAAGGCCCACACATTTTTTTTTCCCTTGTGTCGTCCATTTGATCATACACAAAGACAGACACGACCACCCATGATCCTAGAACGAACATCTGTTTTTACACACATATTTGCACCGACTGGAAATCGAACCCAGTACCCATCGATAAGAGGCAGGACCACTCGTCCAAACCGACCAAAAAGACATAACGTAGTTCACGACTTACGAGAGATTTCACTCAACAGTTCCAGTTCCTGAAAATCAAATTAAAATCATGAATCAGAACTCAATTCATAGATGTTCCGAATATAATATTATCTGCTGTTGCTGAGAACATTAGCCTGACGCGTCATGATTCCCCCCTACCAAAAATCCAAGATGGCGGATATGACATTTTCGGATGGTAGTTAGCCGGTTACGACGCTTGTTGACGCTTGTATATAATCATTTTGCGTTGGGGATCATCATCAACATCATTAGCCTGTGTAAGTCCACTGCTGTACATAGGCCTCTCCTATGGCACGCCACTGAGCTCGGTTTTCAACTCTCCTTCACCAACCACTACTCACTAACTTACGAATATCGTCACCCCATCTTGTTTTAGGGCGCCCTGAATGAGAGTACCGTAAATGCTACCAGTTACGTCGAGCGTGTGATCCGACCCCACGTCGTTCCGTTCTCACAACGAGTGGGCAATAGTTTCATTCAGATGCAGGATAATGCCCGCGCCTATACGACCCACCTGACTCAGAGAGCGCTATCTGATGCCAATATCTCAGTTTTACCGTAGCCTGCGATGAGCCCCGACCTCAACCCCATCGAAAATTTGTGGGACCAACTAAAAAGAAGTCTCAAAGAGAACTTCAGTGACATTAACAGTAAACAGGAGCTCATAAACGCCTTAAAAATCTGTTGGGAGCGAATACCACGTTACCCATTTGATTGAGAGCGTTCTAAACAGGCTGAGAGAGTGCGTACGTAGCAGAGGTGATCCCACCCGCTACTAAAGATATCCCCACGTAACCAGCCACAACCATCAAGTGACAATAAATCCAATATTTTTAGGTTTAATTTTTTAAGGTTAAATTTTGATTTTTTGTTTTTGTGTGTGAATTGTACAGGACATTTTTAACATTTACCATGTTTAAACAATTAATGAAACCTAGCTAAGTCATATCTATCGGATTTCCATAAAAAAATCCGTGGAGTTATCCATTATAATTTTAGGGAACAAAAACAAAGTGGGCCCTATTTAATTTTGAGTAGTTTATTAGAACATATCCCACTAACCTCCACACTTAGTTTATCTTCGGGAGTTTCTGTCTTTTGTACCGTTGCAAAACTAGGGAATAAGAATTCATCACGAAATTCTTTTCTGTGAAAATAAGATTATTTTAATCAATCCCTATCTATAAAAGCCAGCTGATACTCTATGAGACCTCTCTCATTAGATTAAAAGCAATTAACAAAAGGAAATTGGCAGCTAATAAAACGCCATGCACTCAAAGACCCACATTAAGGTTTTCCCTTGTGTCGTGAGTCCCTCGGAACACACTTAAAGACAGAAACAAACACCCATGACCCGAGAACAAACATGTTTTTTACACAAATATTTGCCCCGATTGGGATTCGAACCCAGGACCCGTCGATCAAGAGGCACCGCCACTACCACTTGATCAAACCGGCCGTCAAATATATGTATAAGCCGATAAGATGAACGAAGTTTTGAAGGTTATGAGGCACTGGACTAGGTTACTTTTCCTCATTGTTATATAATAAGCGCGTGGCGCTTGCTGATCTCAACCGATCAGTGAGGTTAAGCAACGTACACAGAGGCCGATAACCTGATGGGCGACCATAATAGCAATATATCACGAGCGTTTCCGTGCCTCGGAGGGCATTAATCTGTCTGTTCCAGCCGTTTAACCAAGTCAGAGGCCATTTGGCGGTTTCAAAACTCGGACACCAAGGTTAGTCAAGTGTGTATATGTCACTGGAAAATAATAAGAATCGTAAGTTATCAACTTTCGAGGTAGTTTATCAACTATCGGAAAATCATACACGGCAGTTGAAATGTATTATTTAACATATACATTTCCGGTAATTGATCAATTTACGGCGTCTCGCGGTAAAATGATCCGACGAACGCGATGTGTACGCTGATTGGTTTAAAACTTGAGGTGTTCGCTGATTGGTTGAATGTGCGAATGAACTGCGTTGAATGAACTGCGACAAGCAGGTTTGTTAGTAGTTAGGTTAGTTTGCCTCTAAGGTTCTCGCAGAAAAGACTCGGCTGTGGTTGCCTCTAAGGTTGTCGCATCGACCAATCAGAGAACAGTGTATTATATTACGGATGACAGTTTAACGTAAAAATGTACACTGAGCAGCAATTGGTCCATTCGTGTATGATTTGACGTGTGGCAAAATCGTTAGTTGATAAACTTACCGCCAGGCAGCGTAAGTTGATCAATTAGCTAAAATGTAATGCGTTAAATAATACATTTCAACTGCCGTATATGATTTGCCGAAATTTGATAAACTACCTCGAAAATACGATTCTTATTAATTCTCAACTTACCATTCTTATTAATTTCCGGCGACATATATACTCGTATTTGATTATACCTAATTTTATGAGAGAGAAGTCACATAGCGTATGCTCGGGCTTATGAGCTGGGTTAACTCGCTCAATCGTCGTTCTCATCTATGACTTTGTTTAAGACTGAGGTTAACAGTTAATCCTTTTCATTATAATTAAAAACCGGCCAAGAGCGTGTCGAGCCACGCGCATTGTAGGGTTCCGTAGCAGCATGGTTCAAATACATTCTTATTAATCCCAACAGTGTTTGGCACTTGGTCGACTATTACTCGCAAACTTGAAGGACCAACTTATGTGTGATAGTTTTCCTTTAAATTTCGTTGTATATTCTACCAACGTGATTTTTTTCACATTTTTAGAAATAACCGTTTAGCAGGTATAGGGGGGGGACACTTGTGTTTGACAAAAATTTTCACTTTAAAAATTTATATTTCGCAAACGGAGTGCTGAATCGAAAAACGTTCTTAGTAAACCCCTCTATCTTTTAAAATGCTATCCTATGACACCCCATTCAATGATATTGGCGAGAAAAAAAAATTCATCACCCTTTCACGTCTATGGGAGACACCCGAAAAAAATTATTTTCCAAGATTTTACTCTACAGTTCTGTCGGCGTGATTCACATGTATAATCACATTTAGTTTCAGCTCTATAGTACCAAGGGTTTCTTAGGAAACCTGCGGACAGACGGACAGACGGACATGGCGAAACTATAAGGGTTCGTAGATTACTACGGAACCCTAAAAAATGAAATGGAAACACAGAATTAGATTTTTCCATACCTTATTTGAGCTCCTCTATCATTCCTTCCTGTATTTTTAGGATCCCATGATTTCCTTTCGTGTGCGAAGAGTATATCTCTGTCATCATCTCTCCTGGCAATAGCTCCACCACCGGCGTTCGTTGCACATTCTAGTTCTACATATGCATCATCTTCCAGAGGTGTGAATAGTTGAAACATAGTTATCTTTATATCATCTTTTTTCTCCTCGTCTTTTCTCGTTTTAGCTGAACCTCCCTGCGAAGCAAGACAATAGTTCAATATGTCGGTACGTTTATTTATTTTGTATCAACCCTCATACGTAATGTTTTGTTTAAGATTCTCGCGGTATCTGTCTGTAGCATCGTAGCTCCTAAATGGATGGACCGATTTCAATGCAATTTTTTTGTTTGGAAGTTAACGTAATTGAAATGGTTCTTAGCTATACAGGGCTTTAGTAATCTCTCTTTCAAACCCTCGGGTAGTTAATCAATCCATGTAACTGAACAACTTCCCCAAGGAACATAGGTCAAAATACGAAAAAAAATTTTTGGGTTCCCATACAAACTTCATCAGCATACAGCGCATTTTGTATGTATGTATTTATTCTTTTTGTACATGATCAAAAGTTACACAAGACACATAAAAAACACAGTACAAAGGCGGACTTATCCCACAAGGGGATATCTTCCAGTTAACCCATTGAGTGTTTGAGAGGAAAGAATAGTCGGCAGGTAGCATTCAATGTACAAAGGTATAATATACAAATAATGTAAAGGTATAGTATGTTATAATATATAAATATACAAATAATGTATTATATAAACATAAGACATGTACTTAAAAATAAAGACATAATTATATACCTACATAAATATTTATAAACAAACAACAAAATGCGAGAAGATACCTACAAACTTAGCTAAGAGCTTCAGCATCGACGCCAAAGTGCTTTTTAAGCCTCAATTTAAAACTTTTTTTTTATTATAAGAAGGGTTAACTCTTGACCTCAATCTTGACCAAGGTCATAGATGAGGTCGACGATCGAGCGAGTTAACCCAGAAAATGCCTATAAAGCACTGGTACTCCTACGCACCGACGGAACACAGCAAGCTGTTTGGCGTCGGACTTCGGTAGGAGGGTGGTCGCGAGCCAGACGGCCCTTCACAGAGCCTACCACACCGCATGAGACCATAGGACGACACCTCAGATTCAGAAAAAAATGAAGTGTCGTTGCCTGGGATAGATTACGAACTTCAACTGAAGGGGACTTACGGACAGACACTGGTATGCTATTCCAGAGCCTCGCCGCGTGCACTGTAAAATACCTATTGTATGTATTATCACGTTCATATATGGAGGCATAGTCAATACAAAACGCAGAAAACAAGTCACTTGCAGCTGCTCGTGTACTCACACATGGACACA
Source organism: Aproaerema taeniolella (assembly GCA_949987775.1). Classification (NCBI taxonomy): domain Eukaryota; kingdom Metazoa; phylum Arthropoda; class Insecta; order Lepidoptera; family Gelechiidae; genus Aproaerema; species Aproaerema taeniolella. The sequence continues at coordinate 17,816,623 of OX465255.1, read as the reverse complement.
AATGACGTATACCGCATACCCCTCTACGCTTCTTGCTCTGATAACAAGCATAATTTCACAAGCCAAAGCATAAGCCTTAGTGGCGTAGCGGTAACACCGTCTGCCTGCTGTAGCGGGGCGTGGGTTCGAGCCCAACTGTCGCCTAATAAAATTGATTGCAATGAAGTTAGTTTAGATTCGTTCGGTTCGGTGTTCATGAGCAATCTGTTTGTCATTTCTAGATCATTAGCGATGGTGCTCTGTGTTCGTATCGGCGGCAGTTTACTGTGATTTCTTTTTTCGACATGCATAATACAAATACATAATAAGTTTGCAGGAGAGGTAGCGTATAGTTGCGCTACACAATATAGGATATATATCCCAAATTGCTAATGAGACTGGTCTTACGTACTGTAAGTATTTTAATGTTTACTTATTATTAACACTGTTTTTAAATTTATAATTTATTTTGAGAACGTAAACATTTGTCATCTAAATGGGTAGCTTAACTATTGTAATGCATTTTATTAGTGGTGCATAGTTTTTGTTCCTTATTATATTAATCTTGTTATTTTGGTTTTAGTGGAGGATGGGGGAGGGTAACGTGTAATCTCGGACGTGCAGTGGATGCTCGCGACTTATCAATGAATCACAGCGTATGGTGCGAATGTATGAAATAATGGATTCATTAGGAAGGTAAATGGAGTTCATCGATTCTTAGTTGTTAAAGTTTAATTAAATATTGTTATGTGTGAAATTTTGATATTTATCTATAACTTATTCTTTTGTTATTATAAACTATGTATCTACTGACTTTGTAGTGCAAGTTTAATATTAATTTTTGTAGAGGTTTAGTTTCAATACACTTTTTTTCACGAAAACGTATTCTTAAGCTATAACCTTAATAAAACTGTAAGTAATCAAGTTGCAGAAAAAAAAGTGATTTTGTTAATACGGAATAATAAAATTACCTAGTCGAATTTCATATTTGTTTTATTCAAATACTTTATCACTGATACAATAATGTAACATTATTATTATTAATGTAATATTATGTGTGAAAATAGTTGTTAATGCTTTATTAAACAAAAATAAACTACAAAAAGAAATTACTCAACTGGTATTAGAACCGTAAACCTTTTTCCCTGTTAGGACAGTGCTTATCCGCTGGACCATACATAACGCTAGTAAGATTGACAAAATAAAGATACACTACGTCATGCTTACATTACCGATTGTTTGATATGACTCAAAAGCAGCGGTGAGTGAAGGACAGCGCAATGTTGGGTGAATGCGTCTCACAAAAACTTCACCGAGGAGCCAAGAGATGTCGCTAAGCAAAATGAAGTTCTTAGAGGAGGCTACAAGCTTGTGTGCGTGAGAAATCGTTTTAACTGTGTTCAGAGGAACATAGTCCCTATTGCAACGCGCTAAGTGGTTAAACTATGACTCAATTAATGAACGCCACTGTACGTATAGTGTTCGGTGGGATAGTGAGAGCAAGATTAAAACCAGATCGCAGACGCTCACCATTGATTTCAAACCTATGCTGGAATCTTTCCCGCAGATACACTGGCGAACAGGGAGAATTTTTAATTTTGAAGAGTGAGGAAAGTATATGGAACTCTCTGCGTTTGCGAATGGGTAACCATTTTATCTTCGTACGGAACTCCGATACGTGGTCAAATTTTCGTAGACCGAAAGCAAAGCGTATGCATACATTCTGGAGTCGTTCCAGTTTGTTGACCAATTTCTCGGTGGCATCGAGATAGACAACGTAAGCGTAGTCGATCAACGGCAGAAGAAGTGTTCTAGCAAGTAAAGCCTTTGTATCAAGGGGAAGAAAGTTCTGTATGCGTCGCAGTGAGTGTAGAGAACCAAATATTTTGCGACTGATGTTTTCAATATGTGGAGCCTAAGAAAGAGTCTCGTCTAAAGATAACTCCCAAATTCTTAACGGAGCGAGAGAGAGAAATGACATCATTATTGAAAATAATTTGGGTAATCGCAAAAGTCTTAAGCCAAAGGACAAACGATTGACTGCCAATCACTATAGCCTGCGACTTCACCGCGTTCACTACTAGTCCGAACTTTCGAGACCACCGAGAAATAATATCTCTTTTAATAATTATTAGGCAAGGTCCGAATTAATTATATTGAAAGCATTCCCCAGGTCGTTCAAGGGAGCAGATATGAAAATTTGCAAGTCGTCGGCGTACAAATGAAAGGATGAGGAAAGGGACGCAGATATACTGTCTATGAAGATTGGGAGAGAGGATTGGGGATAAAACACCACCCTGTGGGATACCAGAATTAAGGTCACACCAGTCGGAAAGCCGTTCATGGATCTTCACAAGCTGTCGCCTATTATAAAGGTAGGACCTAAACAAGGACAAGGCCAAAGGAGAGGGATTTAGAGTCTTAAGCATTGCTAATAATATGTCGAAGTCGACAGTATTGAAAGCACTGCTAAAATCGAGCAACACCAAGCACGTTAGTTCCATATTTTCGATATTCCATCGGATATCGTCAGTGACTTTAACCAAGGCAGTAACAGTGCTGTGTCCTGATCGGAAATCCTGATCGGTATGGTCTTTGAAGGCTATTAGACAGGAGATGGTGAGACGATCGATCATAAACATAGTGCACAATTATCTTAGAGAGGAGGGGTAGAATTGAGATTGGACGAAATTGGGAAAAGGATTGGGGACTAGAAGTTTTCGGAAGAGGAATGACATTAGCTCGCTTCCACACGGAAGGAAATGTGCCAGAGGTCAAGGAGTGATTGATGATATGGGAGAGAAAGGGTGCTATAGAAGAAGAGATTGGTTGTAGCATATTCAACCCAATACCGTCATCACCCACAGCTTTGGTTTTGATTTTGGCAAGGATTTTGATAATCCGGTCAGGAGAAATGGTGCCAAATTGAAAGGAAGGGATATTAGGATTTACTAATGTATTAAGGAATAAAAGGGTATTAGGTTTGGTGTCAGGGTCCATGGTATTCGACAACTTGCAAAAATGCGCATTAAGTGCATCAATATCCACATTGCCAGCGTCAGGTACCTGTTTGCCGATCCCTAAGGATTTCAAAAAGTTCCAGAGTTTGTTTGGGGGGCAACGATCAATAGAAGAGTGAATGTGTGCTCGCTTAGCGTTCCTGCAGAGGCGATTGCATTTGGTGCGTAAAGCAACAAAGATGCATTTGTTGTTGTCAGACGGGTTTTTGTGGAAATTGATATGAGCCCTGTCGCGTTTGGTCTTCAGGCGCCTGATATCTTCAGTGAGCCAGGGGGCTGGAAAATTCTTTACCCTAGTTGGTCTCAGAGGAGCATGTTTGTCGTAGATAAGTAGTATAATCCTATTGAAAGCATCTACCTTACTGTCAATATGAGGGGCAAGAAGTACCGAGTCCCGGTCAGCTGCAGAAAGGCATTTTGATGGGAGATCAAATTTTTTTTTTCGTATTTTGACCTATGTTCCTTGCGGAAATTTTTCAGTTTCATGGACTGATGATTAACCACCCGAGAGGTTGAAAGAAATATACCTAAAGCTCTATATTTGATAAAATTGGTTCAGCTATTTAAAAGTTCTAAGCAATAAATGCTTTATGTTTTGTTACATCAAAAAACCACTAAGACAATGTCCTAAACTGACTTATGTCATTCGGTTGTTTTTTAATTTATCACTTTTAGGAAAGATTCCTTTGAATCTAACACCTATATTCTAAGAAATTTACTCGAAATTTCCTCCAATAAACCACAACTAAGGAAATCCTCGAAATGATCTCGAAACTGGTATGTTTAGTAGTCATCTTTACCTAATCTCAAGATTCATCCAGTAAACTTGGTTGGAGGAGTAACTTCATTATTTTTGACTCCCTATCAGAAAGTCTAAGTAGCAAAACGTCTAACAGAGCGAAACGCCTAATGAGCAATCTGCCTAATTAGTAAATCGTCCATGTAACAAAACGGCCAACTATCAATAGGTCTATGTAGCAGAACGTCTATGTAGGAAATCAACAGTTTCTCAAAATGCCTGGACACTTAGACACAAAAGTAAATACAAGGTGTTTGAAAGAGCGTGTGCCAAACGGGTATTGTACGTAGTTTCGAATAACGTTGAAGCGACGCGCGACGGCGAAAAACTTTCTGCGTGGTACGTTAGAGCGAAAGTTCATTGAAGCGAACGCCACAAAGTCGAACGACACTGAAGCGATCACCGTTGGTGTTGTGGCGAAAAATTTTTGAGGTTTTGTACGCGGTATCGAATGACGCTGTAGGTTGAAGCGAAATCCACGTGGTCGAATGCCACCCCAGCGAGAAACGTTCAGGCGAAAAACATTCGTAATAAGAAAAATTTCAATTTTTTTTAGCAATATTTTAATATCACGTATTGCACCAGACTAGCGACGCTAAAGCCTCCTGTGAATAAAAAAACCAGTCAGATCATGTCAGGTCAGGTTGACATCATGGAGTCAAGTTCATGAACTGACTCGATTTGGATGACAGCTGCAAAAATTAAAAATAGCTCTATATCTGTAATTAATTAGCCAGGACCTTCCGTGTGCAGGCCAATCTCGTTGAGACCTACGAGATTTTTGTTTTGAATGACAGCTGTCAAAATTAAAACAGCAATATCTCTGTAAATAATAATCCTAGACATGCCGTGTGCAGGCCAAACGATAGGTCTCAACGAGATCTTCGTTTTGAATGACAGCTGTCAAAATTAAAACTGTCATCCGAAATGAAGATCTCATAGTGACCGATCGTTTGGCTTGCACACGGAAGATCCAGGCTAATTATTTACAGAGATATGGCTGTTTTAATTTTGACAATCTTGAATTCTGCTACGTATACCTATTGCTAGTTAGCCGTTTTGTTAAATGGACGATTTGCTAATTAGGCTGACTGCTTATTAGGCGTTTCGCTCTGTTAGACGTTTTGCTACTTGGACTTTCTGATAGGGAGCGTTATTTATTTTTTAGGGTTCCATACTGCAAGGAGGACGTAATGACGAAGACTGCAGACCAGGTGTATACAAGTTTATTTCCTTTATCGAGACACTATGACACGTTTTAGGACTAAACTACATAACATAACGCTTACGCGCACAACCTACACATTTGGGTGCCTCCCGTAGATTGACCCCTGGCCCGGATTGCTGTCACCGTCTTTTTTTAAATTTTGTTTGAGAATATTTAAATTCAATTTTAAATTAAAATCAATACTTGACAGCACTCCGACCAGCCAGTACCGTCTGTGAAACATAGTCTCATCTCGGTGAAGACTACATATCACACAGTACCCAAAGGAAAAAAAACGGGACCTTTCACTAAGGCTGCGCTGTCCGTCCGTCAGTCACCAGGCTGTATCTCATGAACCGTGATAGTTGGACAGTTTAAATTTTCGCAGATGATGACATGTATTTCTATGTGCTTATAACAGCAAATACTAAAAACCAGAATAAAATAAATATTTAAGGGGGCTCCCATATAAAAAACGTGATTCTTTTAGCTCGTTTTTATAGAAAGTCTATCCGAGGCTGTATCTCATGAACCGTGATAGTTAGACTGTTATAATTTTCACAGATGATGTATTTCGGTTGCTGATATAACAAAAAATACTGAAAAATGGAATAAATTAAATATTTAAGGGGGGAATGTCATGAAATATTCGTTATTTACCTACTTTGGAGCTACAAAGTAGGCACTGTTCTCAAATAACTTCAAACTAGATAATTGTAACGATTATCGACAAGCGTTAAGGCGACTACAGCACCCGATAAAGGCAGCACACATAGGAATAGTGCCATCTACGTCTCGCAACAGGCCTGGGCCGGCAGTGCGAACAGTGTCGACACACGAAGTTTACGGACTATGAAAGCGTGCGTGCGTAAAAACATGTTCGAAAGTTAGAAAAGTGAGATTTATGGAAAGGTAACAGCTTAAAACTTGTTTGCATTTAACTACCGTTTTTACAGCTTAAAAGATACACAATATTGGTATTTAGAGGTGACTTTGTGAGCTTTTTCTATCGAACCAAAAGTGCTGAATCATGTTTTCAGCAAACTACTTATCTAGTTTATGTCCTGAATATTACCGTAGTATTTTTTTCTTCGATTTAATGCAGTGCGTCATGCTTATCTACGCATCATAAAATCGTAATTTAGGTGCTGTAGTCGCCTTAAGCTTCGATTAAAGCGTTGAGGAAATCTTGAGGTAGGTCGCGAGGTATCTTAACTTTGACAGTTGATTACTCAACTTATCCTAGATTCCAGTGAGGTAAGTTGTCAAGTCGAGGACGGAAGTGTTAAATAAAAATACCAAAATCCTTGACTGAGGGTGAGTGGAGTGGAGGCAATCTCGAGTAAACTTCTTAAAATATGGGGTTTTTTAAATTTTTTTATTATTAGACTAGCTTTTCCCCGCGGCTTCGCTCGCGCAAAGAACTCTTTTAGTCACCCGTTTCATTCTTGACCCTTTAGGGGATGATTTTTGAAAAATAGCGAAACACATGTCCGTTTATTTGCTTCGAGGTTATATCTTGACGAAGTTTTGAGTCAAAATGTGCAAAAAAATTGTTTTCTCCATACAAACTTTGAACCCCCATTTCACCCCCTTAGGGGTAGAATTTAGAAAAATCCTTTCTTAGTGCTGTAAAGTTCATCGCCAATTTGATGATTCCTAACTAAACAAATAAAAGTTGAGATCTTATACACTTGACATTGATAGGTATTACATAGAAAGCTGCAGAAAGGTATACATAGAATACAATGGTGCTGTAAAAACACAACTTTTTGATTTGAATTACTTACTTACTAAAGACGCAAGCTGAATAGAATAATCAAGTTTGTTACATAGATAAAAACACCTTTAAACAGACGCATATTTGCTAATCCAGAGTAATCTAAATTTGGCTATGCTTATTACCTAAGATATTAAATTTAGTCTTTCAATTAAGTTATGAATAAATAAATGTTTGAAACCTAAAATAGCATATAGGTAACCTTATTGAAGTATTTATCATATACGAAGAGGGTATTCTAATTGCTTGAAATGCTCTGAGCACTTATGCAATGTGCATCTAAGGTCCGTATTATAGAACGCGACTCAGACTGATCTATACTTACGCAGCAGTCGTCTTTGTCATTTTGATAGTGAAAGAAAGAGACAATCAATACTTAAGTATAGATCAAGCTTGGTAATTTAGGTAATACGGACCTAAATTACCAGTAGAGGGAATGTCCACCGAGACTGGAAAAGCAGTCTGCATTGCTGTCATACAGCATACACAACTATAGATATTGATCGATTTTATAACATATTATTAAACTTTATGAAGTTTTTTTTTCATTTATTGATACTGACTCCCCGCCCGTACGGCCCGTACCCCAGTGACGCCTACATCGCATAAGGTACTGCCTAGCTAGCTAGCTGAGCAGGATGAGCGGCGACCACGAAACTTTTTTCTAATACTTACATTTTTAAACTCGTGATATCTTTTGAATGGAATGTCCGAATTGCATATATCAAAAAGTTGTATAAAGATATTGAAGCAGTCTTGAATATGAAGTAATTTATTTTGATAAGGATTAATACCAAGATACAAATAAAGAGCATTTTATAACGGGCGGCATTTCAATTAAATTTTTAAAATAAAAGAACACATATTTTGGCATAACTAAAATAGTTAGACATATGCTGTCGCGACAATTTTTGTAAATATTTATGTGTTCTGCAAAGTCGTAGTACATTATTTTATTCTATCGTCAATAGTTTACGCAGCGCACGCAATGTAAAGAATATTTTAGGTAATTTTTTTACACCTTGGGTTACATTATTTGAGTTTCAGTAAGGATCCCTAATTTTTTTGAAAATATAATATAACCTATGTCCATCGGGGATAATGTAGCTTTCTAATGGTGAAAGAATTTTTCAAATCGGTCTAGTAGTTTCGGAGCCTATTCAATGCAAACAAACAAACAAACAAACAAACAATCAAATCTTTCCTCTTTATAATATTAGTATAGATGGGTTAACTCTTGACCTCAATCTTGACCATAAGGTCAAAGATGAGGTCGACGATGGAGTGAGTTAACCCAGAAAATGCCTATAAAGGCACTGGTACTCCCACGCACCGACGGAACATAGCAAGCTGTTTGGCGTCGGACTTCGGTAGGAGGGTGGTCGCGAACCAGACGGCCCTTTACAGAGCCTACCACACCGCATGAGACCATAGGACGACACCTCAGATTCAGAAAAAAAATGAAGTGTCGTTGCCTGGGATGGATTACTAGGAGGCAGGTCTCATTTATGTTTCCTTAGTCGCCTCCTACGACACCCACGGAAAGAGATGGGGTGGCGTTATTCTCAACCGATCACCACACGGGTGATAGTCCTTTTAGCCATTTTGAAATATTGTCTCAAGTTTTAGTTTAATTTTTTTATGGTAAGAAACACAGAACGATACGATGCTCTATTAACCCAGAAAAGGATGACAATCGTTCAATGAAAGTGTCATTTTATAACTGATTTGATGAAACTTATGCCGTGTGGTGATCGGTTGAGAATAAGACCACCCCATCTCTTTCCGTGGGTGTAAGAGGGGACTAAGGAAACACAAATGAAACCTGCCTCCTAGTAATCCATCCCAGGCAACGACACTTCATTTTTTTCTGAATCTGAGGTGTCGTGCTATGGTCTCACATGGTGTGGAAGGCTCGTTCGCGACCACCCTCCTATCGAAGTCCGACGCTAAACAGCTTGCTGTGTTCCGTCGGTGCGTGGGAGTACCAGTGCCCTTATAGCCATTTTCTGGGTTAACTTGCTCCATCTTGGACCTTAATGGTCAAGATTGAGGTCAAGAGTTAACCCATCTTATAATAATAAAATGGTTGTCTGTAAAGTCGGTTTACTGACGATAGTTGAACGTGACAACGTCTTAAGAAAATACTGATGGAATGGTAGCATTTTTCAAAAGAAAATTTTAATTTCATTTGTTTAATACATTTGTATGTATATAGAGGAGGAGGTAATTGGAAATCACAATGAAATTGATCAAGTTAGATTTATTTGTAAATGTAAATGTACTATAGTATAGCAGCTGTCCACGCAGACGCATCGCTCACTCAAGTAGGAGAGAGACGGATGTCGAACGCTGCCGAACGCAAAGGCCGATTGTGCTTCTTTGTCGCTCGTTCCGAGCTCTCGCTTGCACTTCAAGCCTTACATGGAACGCCTCAGAGCGAGGTAACGCCACATGAGTCATGTTTTTTCGTGCGTGTAGCCGGCTCTATCGAATTATAAGACGTTGTCACGTCAATAAAAAAAAAAACTTTTAAAACTTACCTTTTCCTTGTTAACCTTCTTTGATTGTTCTCTATCTCTCGGAATATCAACGCCGTTACGACAGTAATCCACTCTTTTCCATTGGGCTACAGTAAGAGGCCAACCATTTTTAGCTGTCACCCTGTAAATGTAGAATACTCATATTTAAACTTTGCTTGAGTCTAACAACAAATATAATTTTAATAATAAATAAAAAATAAATAAAAATAAACGCTACACACTCAAAGGCCCACACTAAGGTTTTCCCTTGTGTCGCGGGTCCCTTGGAACACATATAAAGACAAACACAAACACCCATGACCCAAGAACAAACATCTGCTTTTTACACAAATGTTTGCCCCGACTGGGGATCGAACCCAGGACCCGCCGATCAAGAGGCAGCGTCACTACCACTCGACCAAACCGGTCCAGTAGTTTCAGAGCCTATTCAATGCAAACAAACAAACAATCAAATCTTACCTCTTTATAATATTAGTATATATTATACAAACGGAACCCTCTGTATCGAAAAACGTTTTACACTAAACCTTACTATTTTTAACCCCCGGCAAATAAAGAGGGGTGTACCTGTGTGTCTGCATATCTGTGTGCCTGTGTATCTGTGTGTCTGTCTGTGCTATCGTAGATCCTAAATGAATGAACAGATTTTTTTTTAAATCATAAGATGGGTTAACTCTTGACCTCAATCTTGACCATAAAGGTCAAAGATGAGGTCGACGATGGAGCGAGTTTACCCAGAAAATGCCTATAAAGGCACTGGTACTCCCACGCACCGATGGAACACAGCAAGCTCTTTGGCGTCGGTCTTCAGTAGGAGGGTGGTCGCGAACCAGACAGCCCTTTACGGAGCCTACCATACCGCATGAGACCATAGGACGACACCTCAGATTCAGAAAAAAATGAAGTGTCGCTGCCTGGGATGGATTATTAGGAGGCAGGTCTTATTTGTGTTTCCTTAGTCGCCTCTTACGACACCCACGGAAAGAGATGGGGTGGTGTTATTCTCAACCAAAAAAAAATCATAGTTGACTGCTACAGAACCCTAAAAAATGTAAGAGGTACTTACTCAATTGTATAAACTTTCGCTTCCACTGGAGGAACTTTCGGTACAAACTAAAACAATAATAAAATTAGTGAAAATTTATAAAAGAAACCATAACTCATCTAATTATAACAATCTATGATATACCACTGCCAAAGAAAGCCCTTCCCACAAACTATTTGGAAGGAATTATATTTATAATAAGAGAATTTCTATGGAGATTTTTTTAAACTATGGCCTTTTTCGAAACTAAACTCCGCTAATTATGGGTTGAATTCGATGATTATTTAAAAAAAAATAAGTAAGAAAGAAAAGAAAGAAGAATAATAATAATGCAGATGTGAAACTCACAATAAAGAAGAATTTTTTTCTGTGTTTTTTAATAAAGAAGCTTAGATTTGTATACTTACTACAATTTTGGTGATCGTAAGTGTAGATTTTTCACTCCAGGTGACATTTGGGACAAAAATTCCCATCTGTCACCCTGGAAACATTGGGACTAGTGGGAACATACGGAATTAAAGACGAAAAATAAGACGCTAATAAATGGCTTAAGAATGTTCTCGGTAATTTTACTTTTAGTTTCAGGGTGACAATCTCAAATAATAATTACAATTTAGCTGGCTAATAACCTAATTCAAACAGATGAGAATTATAAACTTCCGTATCTAGATTGTAGTTTTTATTTTTATAGATTACTAGCTGACCCGGCAAACGTTGTTTTGCCATATAAATAAAAAAAATTTAGGGGTGGACTACCCCTAACATTTAGGGGGATGAAAAATAGATGTTGGCCGATTCTCATAGATACCGGATAAGCACAAAAAATTTCATCAAAATCGGTCAAGCCGTTTCGGAGGAGTATGGCAACGAAAACTGTGACACGAGAATTTTATATATTAGATGGATCTAGCTTAGCGGTAAGATGTAGCAAGCGCATCCATAAGTTGCTAAGAAAAGATTTACCAAAGTATGAGTACGATCTAAAAAGTTTAAAAACAACAATGGAGCTTGCAATAAGAACAATATAAAATAATAATAACACGATTTTTACCGTATCTTATGCTCTCTCATTTTTCCTGCTAGTAAAAGTTCAATTAATTCTACACCATACATTCTCAATGATTGTAGTATTAATATTAATAAGCTTCTTGGTACAATCCCTTGTGGCACGTTGTAGTCATTTTAAAATTGCATATTTCTCATCATGAAATACCTTAGAAAAACTGAGGATCTCTATAAGATCGTAGTTCCCAAAATATCTGACCTGATGGCATTGTATTTTGAGCTATTTTAAGATCTTCACCTATAACGCCATCACATGAAAATTTTAGAACTAACATAGCAATGTAATTACGCATTTAGTTTCAAGTATAGTATATAGATGGCGTTGGTTGTCATAGAAATTATATGAAATGAAATCACGTTTAAATGAGAACTATTATCAAAAAATCTACACTAAGCGACACCTTTCCTGTCTTTACGCAATGAGTGACTATATTTAATATGGCAATTATTGCCAGCCTTCTTGAGGTAATTAGTTTATGTTTTTCATAAAATTTTCACTGGAAAAATGCATTTACAAAATGTAGGAAAAAAATAGAGAGTGCGAATGAAAACCGGAACTATCGTAATAAATTAGTAGAAACTAACATTTGACACGAGACGAGTGATGTCAAAAATAGGCCTCCGTACGTGCAAAGGAGAGTTACTAGTAATCCGACACGCACAGGTGCGAGCTCGGCTTCTCGTTTGAAACCCTACCAACGCACCAAGAGTGGTTGGCAGTGTACCTGCCAATGAGGGATTTTCTTTTTCTTTTTTTTAAATTTTTCCCTAGTCGCTGGATAGATGGCGCTAAACTATGTATGTTACTGCAAGGAACGGAACGTTACATTAATTCACTTAAACGTAATTTTGAGATCATAAAACGAAACGTTATTGTCATATCACATCAATATCACGTCTACCATACGTAGTTAGGCAATTTTACGAAAACAACGAACAAAAAAAACTGAATTATAACAAAGCGCGAGAAAACTAGGATGATTGGAAAGCCAAAACAAACTAACAGAATATTTGATGCAATGTTTTTCTCCAAGCCTTTTGGCTTTGGCACCTAGTAACGGAGTCAGTTCAGCACCATCTACAGAGCTCTGGGGAACTACTTTTTTTTTTAATACCCAAAAAGAAAACCTCCCATTAGTCGTCTAGCCAATTCAGAAGCGATTCAGCGGTTTAAAAACTTTTGACATTCTTCTTCTTCTTATCGTGTAGGTATAGTCAATCGTGTGGCAAACTTAGCTAACCCTGGTGTCAGAGTTTACTCTTGACGTTATGGTTACTAACACCGGCCATTTAATGGATTACACCCACATGCTAAGAATTTACCTTATAAAGGGACTTTATAGCTCTTTCCTTTGATCTTGCTTTGCCTTTTAAAGATCTTGCGCTCATATGCACCGGAGTTGGGTTCTAAGATGAAAAAAAAACAAAAACAAAAGTAAACAATAAAATCATATATCGAGCTAGTTGGCCAAACTTTAGAAGATGATTCTCTTCATGAAAATGAACAACTTTTCCTAAAAAACTGATATAAATATCTCAAAAATACTGTTGACTTCTCGTACTAAAGTAATCAGCTGATCGATCAAATTTTTTCTCATAGGTTGACCCTATTTTCCTCGGGAAAAGATGTTCAGTTTAGTGGTCTGATTCATATCAATTTTTCGCTAATTTAAAGTCACTCGTTGAAATGGATGCCATAGATGAATAGAGGGATAAAGTATTCTGACCTACACAACATGCCTACTAAGAATAAGGTCATCTCATAATAGCTGTAAGATAACACTGAAAAAAAAAGTATAAAATATGTTTTTTATACGAGTAACTTAGGATAATAGAAAGTATATTTCTACTTAGCGCAAGTAGTCTTAAGGAATGAAGTACGGTATATCTTTTTTTTAAAGCTCATAAGCTCACTCCTTCGTCCTACTGGAGGTAATGATTGCCACCTGATACGATCCAGCCCACATTGTTCTCTTCCTTTACCTTCATAATTCGCTTCGTAGGCGCTCGTTGGATTTGGGTACTCGACTAACATGACCTTTTCTCAGTACGTCACCAATTCGTCTAGGGTGTCTAGGGTGTCTAGGTTCCGACTACATTCGCACTGTATACAAGGTGTTTCAAAAAAACTAAAAAAAAAGATAATTCAAAATTAATTAAAATTTAACTTATTGCGCAGCTCTATTACAAATATGACAACTATGTCATATTAATTATATGAAACTTTCATTTTGAAATATGTCAAACCGTGCAATTGATTACTAGAGTTGCGACTATTTCACTTTTAAAACTAAATTTTGGAATTTCTTTTTTTTGGGTTTTTTGAAACACCTTGTATATCTTTTGTCAATCTTTTTCACTAATTCTTTCCACATATCCAAACCAACGCAATATTCCTTTCCGTATCTTCGTCATTTCATCTTCTTTTAAACCACATCGCTCTCGAATCTTGCTATTTCTCACCCTATCGGTCATTCTCACACTACACATGCTTCTCAATGATCTCATTAATTCCGCAGCATTTATTCTACTTTTATGATTATTTTGCTATAAACTAGCATTCGATACCGTACATTAGTGTGGTTACAAGCATCCACAGCCAAACGGCAATTTTAACACATTGCAGGCGTGCAGAGCCGCAGCAATATATCTTTCTTTAATCACTAGGCTTATTGAAGCCCTTACAAAAAAAATTAATATTTTTGTCATGAAAGTATCTAAAACGAGACATAAGATGTATTTCCGCATTTATAATAATAATAATAAATAAAATTCGTATACAAGGTATTTCAAAAAAAAAGTGAAATATCAGCAACTCTAGTAATCAGTTGCACGGTTTGACATCTTTCAAAATGAAAGTTTCATATAATGAATATGACATACTTGTCATATTTGTAATAGAGCTGCGCAATAAGCTAAATTTTAATTAATTTTGAATTATCTTTTTTTTTGGTTTTTTTGAAACACCTTGTATTTCTCTTTCACAACAAGTACTTAGATTATATTTATGATTAATACAGAGTTTAAGCTTAATAATTACATTGTTAGAGACTGGAGCCTAAACTAGGCTTTCGCCTGTGACTGGTCTCCAGGGCTTAAATTTTACAGAAAATAGCTGCATCACTTTTAAAACGAGAGAAACATTTAGAATATTTATTAGCAGAGTTATACAATTTTCCGCCCAAGAAGTCGTGGAACTGACGTGCGAATTAAGTTCTAACTTTATCACGCTAACAGACCCCGTAATGCGTTCTTGTTTGACTAAAAGTACTATTATTATGTTTATCTATAGGTATGAGTCTGTGTTGACGTAGTACGATCACGAGAATAAATATTTGCCTAACAGTTAAAAGTTCGAGTTCAGAGTACAGCCTGCATGTCGGATACAGTCGCAGTTTAAAGAATGTTACTTTAAGTATCATTATTTGCGCTCTTTCAAGTTCTAGAAGCTCTGTTTTAGCAGCTCCATCCCAAGACGTAATGCAGTACGAAACTACCGATTGCACCAATGCCAGGTAAACACTTTTTAAAAGAGATTTGTCCGCGATATGTCAGAGATGTTTAAACACGTAAGTAAGATTCCTTATTCTGACAGAGGTAAAATGAATATGTTCATCAAAACTAAGATTCCTGTCCAAGAAAACCCCCAGATATTTCACACTATTAGTTTCATTTATAAGCGAACAGTTGCAATTCGCCATTGGGGGATACTAGTAGGTTAAGCAACAAGGGGATAAAAGAGTGTATTATGTCACGGGCAGCATTGTATTCTGAGCGAAATGAATTCGGGAGAATCCTGAATGAAGCGAAGGATTCAAGTCTGCCCAAGACTAAGACACTTTTATCCCCGAGGAGCTCACTCTACTTTATACACCTACTGTGAGGTTAAATAAAAAAGAAATTATAAATTCATTTCCATCAATAATATTTTGAGCCTCCGTTTCTATATCAGAGTCGCTGGAATTACTGGACATTTTTCTCAGATTTATTTAAAAACTTACAACAAAACAATTTAATAATTCGCGGTAAAAATCACAGATTGAAAATCACCGACGATGTTTTCTTAAAATATTTAGTTCCGTAGGCAAATGAAAGTCAATAGCTAAGACATACAGCCAAGTTTTTATGCTAAATATTTTTAATAACATTTGGTAAAGTCTCTTTGATGTGTCAAATTTTATAGTTAAAATCTACTTGGACAAAGGAAGTTTAGCCTTCAACAGCCTTGTTTTTTTTTCGAAATTATTTTGATAGAAATTTTTGTTGACATTTTTGTGTTCCATATTTAATGTCATAATTACCCAAAGGAAGTTCCATACAACTTTATTTCCCTTATGCTTTAATGGCTTACTTTAAAATAGAGAATACTTGACATATAATACGTGCTCCAGATGCAGGTGGTGTATAAAAACAGTTATGTGCATAAAGGTGCAGTTTGGGAATGTCAATGATTCTGGATCAAATAGACGATATACTTTGTTTTATCGGCATTTAATTGTAGAACGTGCATCAATCCAAAGGAAACACCAGACCTCTTTTAAACATATATTTCCACTTCGTCGTAATGTACAATTTAATTATATTTTAGATCTCACTATTTTAACGGACACTTCCGTTAACTACACTTTCTAAGGACACGACTACTCTCTTCAACTGCCAGGTAACGAATGTCCCCGTCAGCCAAACTCCCCTTCCCGTTTTGAATTTCGCATGAAGTTAGCCACTAAACTTTGCTACTGTTTTGTCTGCCAGTAGTTGTACCGGAAAGAGTCATTCATCGAACTATTCAATTTAAGTTAAACATTTAAAAATATTTAATAAAGTGCAAAAATTGCTAAAATATTTAACGGAACCTTACACTCGACCATCCTGATAACGTGTATGCCCTCATACACGCACCTTGTAAACCTTACACTTGGCTGATTAGGACATCCCTGTACTTTAGCTAATAATTATTTTCTAGCCCTAACCAGTAATAACAAATATTTTTATACACTATATTTAAAAGTAAGCCATTATAGCTTAAGGGAAATAAAATTTTATGGAACTTCCCTTGGGCATTAGTGACATTTAAATATGGAACGCCAAAATTTCAACAAAAACTTCTATCAAAATTAATTTCGAAAGTAAAATCTATTGACACATCAAACAGATTTTACTTTTATTACAATACAATACAATACTCTTTATTGCACACAAAAATAAACATAACATTAAACAAAAACAAATGTTCATAATGTAGTGTACAATCCGGCAGCCTTATTGCCTTATTAAAAATATTTAGTATAAAAACTTGATGTAATTCCAGCGACTCTGACATAGAAACGGAGGCTCAAAACATTATTGATGGGATGAATTTATAATTTATTTTTTTATTTAACCTCACAGTAGGTGTATGTGTCTTAGTCTTAGGCAGACTTGAATCCTTCGCTTCATTCAGGATTTAACATAACATCTTAATTAACTACAGACTCATTCATTACGCTCAGAATTGTGACATATTACACTGTTTATCCCCTTGTTGCTTAATCTACTATTATGTATCCAAGTACGTATCAAAAGTATATATATTTAATGTATTAAATGTTAACGTAAAAAACAAAGTCCAACAATAAATAGCAATAAATAAATAAAATAGCAATCTATAAAATAAATTTAATCTATCTTACCCCAGAATGCTGTATAGACGAACAAAATTTTACAATTCAATAGCTTAGATAAATTACCGCTACTTAACAAAGTGCAACATCTAATCCAACCAAAAATTTTAAATCAATTTACAAAACAAATACTGACATATCCAACCATAATTATGATTAGGTGACTAGCTGTTAATGATAATTTTGTTTGTGAATATACAACGTAAGATAAAGTATATATCTTTGGAATTAAATTACAAAAGGTCATAAACAACTTGATACTCAAATAGGTACACTTATAGCTATTTATTTATCAAAATATCTTTCCATTTCCTTATCCGATTAACTATTCGGATATCTAACCGATTTAGCTATCAAGTTATCCATCCGATATCTATCCAAATTATTCATCCATTTATCTATTAAATTATCCATCCAATTAACTATCCAATTAACCATCCGATTAACCATCCGATTAACCATCCGATTAACCATCCGATTAACCATCCGATTAACCATCCGATTAACCATCCAATTATCCATCCAATTATCCATCAAATTATCCGTCAAATTATCCATCCAATTATCCATCCAATCCGTTATATCTGTGTATTTGTCCCAGGCCAGACGGTAGCCTTATCCTTTCGACATCCGCCAATGACCTGAAACAAATACATAAGTGGACTAAGTATCATATTCCAACTTTAAACAAAATAATATAATAAACACAAGTATAAATCAACTAGAGTAAAAATTCCTCACTTATAATAGACAACTTCTTTATCTACAGTATCGACTTCGTCCGCATTATCATTGACCTCTAGTACCGCTATATGTATCCACGACTGCATTCTCTCAGTGGCAACCATGGTCGTACATTTATTTTTTTATCCCTTTAAATCCAGATGTAGGAGCAACCTTGTACCAATTGTTACCTATAAATTTTACTACACGATACGGACCTTTGTATGCGGGAGTCAGAAAAACGGTTAGCATAGCGATGGCAAAAACATAGATATACTTTTCTAGAATTAGGCACAAATTAATAAATAAAACAATTAAATTAACAATAATGCCAGTCCGCCTGCCGTTCCATTGTTGCAATGCCCGACAGGGTTTATATGTTAAGAAACACATATTCTAGACTAATATGTATGTATTGTCATACACTTCTAATTATAACAACAAATAACCTCAAGCGAGAACATTATTTGGACCGCACAAGTCAATATATTTTTTTTAATTAATCATTATTTTGCAGCCATGGGAATAAACTACTTAGCTCTAGAGTTATTTCAGATTTAGTCAAAATTTGAAAATGAGACTTGTAATGAGATTTACAAGAGCGCTCTTGCCTATTCTTCTCTGGGAAAGATGACCTTAGGAGTAGAGTCAGTAGAACGAATATGTATGAATGTATTTAAATCCTTTATTGTAACTTGACCTATTTTAGATGACATCCTGAATGTTCCATCGTCGACCTCATCTATGATCGTGGTCAAGATTGTGGTCAAGAGCTAACCCTTCTCATATTTATAAAGGAAAATATATGAAATAAATCTATTTCGACCATGACTTTTGGCGATTGTGGAAACCTTCGTCGATTCAGATGCCTTTTTAACTCGACAGGTTTCGGTAGTGTGTTATATCTTCTGACATTGGGTACACTTGACTAGAGGTTTGGGACAGTTGGAATATGGCCAGCTTCTTTGCAGTTATAACTAATAAGCCTGGTTCTTCTGTCTGTTGTTGGACCTACTTTCAGAAGTGGCTCCAGATTTGTGCTTTAAATTAGGCTTCTGCGTAAGTAAAAATTCAAAAGTTGATCTGGTTTAACGAACCGTAAATCTAGTGTGCCTAACCTAATTTTTTTTTTATCGCCGATACTGTGGATGAAGCGTGCCTACCCGTTATTTTACACTGATTTAAAAGAGCAAATTTCTAACAAAAGTTAAATAAATAAACGCTACACACTCAGGGCCCACATCAAGGTTTTCCCTTGTGTCGTGGGTCTCTCTGAATATACATACAAACAAACAAACACCCATGACCCGAGAACATCATTTTCTTTTTACACGAATATTTGCCCCGACTGGGAATCGAACCCAGGACCCGTCGATCAATTCAAACTCTCATACCAAGTCTTAGCGAGTCCCGTTAATTTTTGCATGGTAAATGGACGGTCGTCTTCTCATCCCAGCCAGAAACCGATGCACATTTATTGATCGAATTTGACGGCTGAGATGGTAGCAAATCTTTTATAGACTTTGCAATTTGTAACAAGTCATTAGTTGAAAAATGAAGGGCTACATGACCTTTTATCCTGGTGTCCGGCGCTCGCAGAGTCCCGCGCGTTGCGTCCCTCGAGTCTAGCGCCATCGCTGCTTAGACCGCGCTGCTCGCTCCGTTGACCACGCTGCTCGCTCCGTTGACCAAGCTGCTCGCTCCGTCGACCAAGCCGCTCGCTCCGCCGACCACGCCGCTCGCTCCGCTAACCACGCCGCTCGCTCCGCTGACCACGCCGCCCGCTCCGCTGCCTCCGATGCCCGCCATCTCGCGCCATCTCCAGACCCCGTTCCAGCCGGCGTACCCGCTCCCGCAGGCAGCGGCTGCGACCGCGGCCGTGGACGCTCCCTTGGCTGCGAGCACCCAAACTGCGGCAGGAGCCGCGCGTGCTCCCTGCTGCCTGCCACGTTCTGAAACTCACAAAAAAAAACAAAACGCAAACCTCCATTCTAACTGCTTATAAAATTACATTTACGTTACGAATGTATTCAATGTAGAACAAACAAACAAAATTCAAACTAGAAAAAAAACAATCGAAATATATAAGGAATTCAAAAAAGTAGTCATATCTTCAAAACGGCTGCTCCTAGCGCAAAAATAATCAAATTTCGAGCCCCCTTTAAGAAACCCCTACACACAGTTCGAGTAATCCGGTGCCAGCATATTTGATTCCGTCGGTTACAGTTTTGTTCTCGATCATAGATTGAATGTAGGTAGAGAGAAAAATTCAAAGCACTCAAAATTATTGTTCAAAGAAGTACATTTATATGTGTATAAATAAATTCCCAGGTACCGAGTCGGTATCTTAAGACATCGATGACGTCATTCTATGTAAAAGAAGGACTTTTCTACCAAATGCACATAATAGCTGTAAAAATAGCTCTGCCAAAATATAGAATTTTAAAATAACTAAAAATAGTTAACCATCTACCTTCATAACGATTTCCTTTTATGATAGGTCGGTTATTGCCGTTGTATCTAATTATACATGAAATATCTACATCAAAAGGGTTTCCTTTAAAACAATTAAGGCGTGTTACTTACGCGTTTATGCGTTGTCTTTTTCCGCTTCTGAGATGTAGAACGTGCATCAATCCAAAGGAAACACCAGACCTCTTTTAAACATATATTTCCACTTCGTCGTAATGTACAATTTAATTATATTTTAGATCTCACTATTTTAACGGACACTTCCGTTAACTACACTTTCTAAGGACACGACTACTCTCTTCAACTGCCAGGTAACGAATGTCCCCGTCAGCCAAACTCCCCTTCCCGTTTTGAATTTCGCATGAAGTTAGCCACTAAACTTTGCTACTGTTTTGTCTGCCAGTAGTTGTACCGGAAAGAGTCATTCATCGAACTATTCAATTTAAGTTAAACATTTAAAAATATTTAATAAAGTGCAAAAATTGCTAAAATATTTAACGGAACCTTACATAATGTTAATGTATTCGATGCCAACCAGTGACATATCGTGTTAAATTCCGATTGAGCGATGGTCAAGAGTTCCTCCCAAGAGTCAGCATGGAGCTTTAGAGCCGTGTCATCCGCATATATGCTAAAATTTTGTAATTTGGAATACTCAACTCGCACAATTCATTCATATAACAGAGAAAATTTCAAACATACTGTGCATTTTGTACAATGAAATCTTTAATTTACAGTTGTATACCAAAAAGTTCTGAAGCGCAAATTAACAAGCCAATAATAATTTAACCTCACATGATCGACTTGAACAAAATTGTGTTTTTTTTTTTTAATTTGCAGAGTTAAATTGCTCATACTGATGACTTTTATTACGTAATTATGCGCAAAAAAGTCACCTTACCTAATCATGCACAGAGTGCACGGCAGTGGCAACAGCATTCTGAGGGCGGTGAGTACCCAATCGCCAACCACTTCTTACTAATTTTAATATAAGTTTAAAGTCTAATTTTAAGTTTAATTTTAATTTTAATTGAATTGTATTTTATTATTAATGAGCCCCTGTAGCTTGGATAAATAAATATATTATTATTATTATGAAAGTTAACAGTTTTTTTTTGTAATTAGTAGTTTTTTTAATATTTCCTAGCGTGTGTGCTTAGTAAAATAATGAGAAGTTTTGCTGCTTGACTTGAAAGCACGATAGCTCAGTTGGTTTGAGGACCAGGGAGATCTAATTCTGGGGTCGTGGGTTTATAAGTCCCATTCGCGCCGAATATTTTTCTTTACCTAAAATATTTCCTAGCGTGTTTATCACGCGTTTACCTGAGCCACTTTATATAACGTGGGACCTCGGTTTTGTTCATATGCCTCTCTAAACGAATCACAATGAAAGTCTTTAGCACTAAGCGTCGGTGGTATAACGCATGAATATAGCAGTTCGTCTTTTTAAGCGGGAGGCACCAAGTTCGATCCCCAGTACCGCACCAATGACTTTTTCTGAGTGAAGTTCATTTAGTTGTACACTAACCAATACTCTTACCGTTAGGGAAAACATCGTGATGAAACCTACACTTTAGACGACTGAATGTGTGACGATCCAGGAAAGTTCTCCTATTAGCACGGCTACGGAACGTCGAGCGGTGGTGGTTGATATCTGATTTCCTAAAACCTGGATCATGGTCAGCGTACCCTATATTTGAAAGGGGACATAGAACTAGGAAAGTTACCTTTAACATACTTAAAAAGCAAGAATTAGGGGTTTCTAAGCGCTTCGTTGCCTAGATGACGGAAATGTACGGCGGAAACTTGATATTCCTTATTTGTTTATTCTTTTATTTATTCAGTTTATGGAACATTTTTATTTTTATTATATTTTACACTCTCGCACCTACAACCAATCATACATCACTCTCATACACATTCACACTTCTGGTTTGCGATCGTATTGCTGCACTCGCGCCCGGTACTACCTCGTAAGCGGCAACTAAAATCAGTGTTGCCACTTACGGTAAAACTTTATACTGAGCTGCAACCTAGTTTCCTGCAGCACACACTTACTTTGCTTTGTTTTTCTTTTTAATTAATGTTATTAAGTATGTTCTATTTCTCTGTTATTACGCTTTATGTCTCTGTGATTATCTTATCTGTTACTTTCTTTGCTATTTATCGTTTAATTGTTCCTTACTTCCTTGTTTGTTATATTGTGAAACTCTATCGTTGCTTTTGTGTTTGTCTCTTTCTGTACTGTCTCTTTGTAAGTGTGTACTGTGATGGAAATAAATTTATTATCTATCTATATCTATCTGAAGTGGCAGTGGGCTGGCCATGTCTGTAGCAGAACCCACGAATGTTGGAGTACACAGGTTCTCGAATGGAGACCACGTCTTGGCAAACGTAGTGTAGGACGCCCCCCAGCCAGATGGTCAGATGACCTAAAGAAGATAGCGGGTAGTGGCTGGATAAAAACAGCGGAGGATCGTGCAAAGTGGCGCACCTTGGGGGAGGCCTATGTTCAGCAGTGGACTGCAATAGGCTGATATGATGATGATATCTATCTACTGTGATTGCTTACAAAGTTTATAAGAGAATGCGTCGATTGTGCCTTCGTTTTTAAAGCCGTTTTGCTGGTATCTGTTTCCAAAGGTTTTAGCCAGATGTACGGCCAGAATATTTCTCCTTTGCCGTGGCATTTCCCCAACTCAACTGGTACTCCATCTGGGCCGAGACTTCGAAGAACTGCTTCCATCTCCAGCTGTTTTTAAAATGAAAATCTTTACTCTCGGATATCAAAATTAATACCTGTAATTTTATACAAAACTTTCTGACTGGGACAAACTAAAGGTATAACTTTCGGGGTAGTCTATAAGATGAGCGATTTACATTAGCATGTCATAAACTTTAACGACTATTTCCAAAGTTATACCTTACCATTTTCCTAGTCACAAATAAAAACTTACATCAGGATTCGTAGATGAGGCCCGAAAAACAATAGGTTCCACCCTTGTCACAGATATTTGCATGCCTCCAAGTATGCTTCTTCTGTTTGGTATAAAAATTTCATCAAGATGCAATTTCGACGAGTGACTTAAATGACGTTGTATGCATACGTCTGAATCAGGACTGTCACAAACGTGGAAAGCGTTGTCAATGGATGCCATGACCGTCAATGTCCAATGGCATTCAGCGTTGTGTCCCATGGGCTTTGGGAGAATACCGTGACCTATGACGGTATATCTGAAATACATACAGTGGCCGAAGCATTAACCTGCCTCATGTTTTCGTAAAGAAGAGTTTTCTTCTTCTTTCCGTGTCGGTGAACACTTAAACCAGACTGGCCTAGTAAATAGCCAGTTCTACAGCCTTTTGACTTGCCTCGTTTAGGTTGTCTAGTGTGCAAGATACAGGGCAGAGGGGATACGAAAAAATGTTATCCGTGGCCTGTATAGCGCCGCAGTCACACCGGACGTTATCTGATCCACACAGTCAAGAGAAAAAAGTTAAAAGGCTTCTCATTCCATATTTATACAACGTATAAATACACTGGACAGCAAAAATAACGGGTCATTTAGAAAAACCGCGATATCTCCCAAAGTTATTTACATAGATCCCTCATATAAAAAATATGTTACAGGCAGATTTGTGACGCTTATTATATATATCAAAAAAGGTTGCATTTGAACAAATAACAGCTTTAAAAAAAGAAATTCCGATTTTTGAAAAATATCAAAATTCAAATTTTTGGAATAGAAAATTTTCTCGCTTATGTTTCAAACCGAGCTGTCATCATAAACAGTTTTTTTGGCTGGTCACAGAATTTTCTGCATCAACTATGCACCGACATGTTGTTATCTACTGAAGAATGTACACGAATTATCACCACGGTACAAGAAGGAAGGAGTCAGCGGAGTACTGCTAGAACAGTAGGTGTATCTTCATCCACGGTCCAAAGAGTACTCCAGCGATTTCAAGAGACCGGCATGAACATCAGGAGACCAGGGAATGGCAGGCCAAGGTGTTTATCTACATATGTAGTAGAAGAGACGTGGAAGATCGACCTTCACCGATCTTATAACCAGATGAGACATATTTTTAATCAAATTTAATTTATAAACAAATATGCCTATGATGACTTATCTATCGAAAACTGTTCATAGCTATTTTTAATTTAATTAATTTTAATTAATTTTCTGTCATCACTTTCACTCTTGTGATAACCGAATGAGTTTTATCTCAATTGATAGTTTTTACCCGACTGCCAAAGAAGGAGGGTAATGTTTTTCGAGTGTATGTAAGTATGTATGTATGTCTGTTCCTTTGTGACCTCCTGTAGCCTAAACGGCTTGATGGATTTTGATGTATGAGGTATCGTTAGATTTGTCTTGATTACGGGAGTGTCATAGGATACATTTTATTTTAGTGTGCAGTCGGGTATTTTGTTTTTTTAATAATTAGAGTTATTAATACACAGAATATGCTGTAGGCTTGCCTAATTATTTCTGTGCATGGCTACCTGGCAAGTAGATGTGAACAGGTAAGTCATTATAGGTAACTACATCGATTTGATAACCAATCGAAATTGATATCATAGGTAAGATATTTTAATTACAAAACCAACTATATAGGCTTGCCTGCAAAAAATCGTACATAAGAGATTATTGCCAAGCTCCAAAGTGAAATTTAGCTACTTGATATGAAGCTGATATTTTCATTAATGAAAAATTGCAGGCCGTTCAGGAGTTTACCTCTCATATGTATGGTATAAAAAAGTTCACTTGTGTGAATAACGCCAGGTATCGCATTTTTATGAAAAGTTATTCCGCAAAAGAAGATAATGAGCAATTTTTTAAAAATAGTAAATTGCTCAGAAAATATCGAGTTGCCAGGTTGCGGTTTGCTCGAGAACACGTCCGATGGACAGATGAAGATTGGTCTAGGGTTATGTATTCCGATGAGTCAAGATTTTGTTTATTTGCACACGATGGGAGACGAAAAGTATACAGGCCACCAAATGAACGTTATCGTCAAGCGTGTTTTGAGGAAAAGGTGCCATTCGGTGGAGGAGCAATAATGGTTTGGGCTGGGATATCTTCAGAGGATCGTACGGAGTTAGTAATTATAGAAAACGGTTCTGACAAAAATTACTAACTTGTCTTGAAGTCTGGGTGCTGATGTCTTATAGAATATAAATTAATTAAATGGTACGTACATACTAGTAAGTACTAGCATACTGTGGCCCACACATTTGGTTAATGGAAAGATAAGTAAGGTCTAGGATCTCAGTCTACAACAAGACTTTAGCGTTTAGCGTATGCTCTGTGCCTAGTGCTTTTATTACAAACTAGCTTTTCACCTAAGATTTCGTTCCCGCGAGAATTCGTTCGTCAATTTTTCCATAGTTAATGTTTTTAATAGTTAATCTGCTATTCGGGACGGAAACAAATACAAAAAATCAGAAACCTTTAAAATCAGTCCAGTAATTCTAGAGTTGTAACTACTGTTCGATTAAACCCGACTTTGATTTAAACATATAATACACACATATATATATATAGATGTTTATATACGTGTGATTAGACCGCGCGTTAGTAGCGCTTTCTGGGTTTCCACGGTAGACCAGTGTTGGCCCGAAACCAGGGGCCCATTGGCGAATTAGTATTAAAAACTTTTAAGATTATCAATCTATAATTAACGACGTCAACGAACATTTTTTCTTTCTTTCTTTCTTTAAAACAATAATTAGGATCTTTAAAAAGAAATCATCACTAAACTCACCCAATGTAATTTGGAGAAACATCGAAAGTCATATGTGCATTGGAAGTAAACATTTGAGGAATTTGCAGTCCTGTGTCATTGTTATAAATAACACAGTGGCATCTTTCGATGTTGTTGCTAAACAAGTCTAGGTGGACTTTAACATTTTCATGACAATAGAAGCCTCCTTGAAAGAATGGTACCCATTTACAGCTAGGATTGATTGTAGCAGTACCAGTATGTTGTTGGACACCGTGGGCTCCACAAAGACCAGATGAAATAGAGTAAGCATATCGAGTTTTAGGAAACATCATAAAAAATTCGTTCATAAGTCCACTCAGACCTTCAAAGTTTCCAAATACATTTTCCATTATCTGAAATTTAAGTACTTTTTGAGTCTTTCAACAATTTCTAATTTTTGATTGGTATAACCAGTCTTTTAACCGGAAGGTGGCGATTTCAAATCCTGGTTCAGGCCTGTACCACTATATTCATCTTTTCAGATGTTTATATTTCTTACTAGCTTTCCGCCCGCGGCTCCGCCCGCGTGGACTACAGGTTATATCGTGCCCAACTGTGGGATAAAATGTAGCCTATGTCCTTTCCCAGGCTCTAATCTATCTCTGTACCAAAATTCATCAAAATCGGTTCAGCGGTTTAGGCGTGAAAAGGTAACAGACAGACAGACAGACAGACAGAGTTACTTTCGCATTTATAATATTAGTAGGGATTAATTATCACTTGCTCAGCGGTGAAGGAAAACATCGTGATGAAACCCGTCTGAAAAATTAAGTTTTCGAAAGGGCGCTGTCCGTCAACCCGCATTGGGCTAGCATGGGGACTGTGACCTTAGCCCCCTTCAATGTTTGAAAGAAAGGCCCGTGCCTCTAGGTGGGGATGTATAAAGGCTAATGACGACAACTTAAGTCACTAATAAATGCATTTTGTAGAATCATTTTGATAATAGTTACATTCTTCAATGGAGCTATTTTTTATTATTATTGATGAGTTTGCTCTTGACCACAATCTAGCACAAGGGCGAAGATGCGGTCGAGAATGAAGCGTGCCCGACCAGAAAATGCCTATTCACTCGAACTTAAAGAGGTCCGGGTTATATGAGCTCGGAAATACACACGCAGGCAGGGAGTTCCATTCCTTGGCAGTGCGCAATATAAAAGATGTTGGGCTCAGTGCGGATCCGCGGGACCAGCGGATCCTCACTGAGCCCATCATCTTTTATATCTAGACATCCGATTGAAGAAAGGGGCAGGCAAAATGAGCTCATGCAGCTCCTGGGCACACTCTCCGAAGTACATCTTGTAAAAAACACATAGGAAAGCTAATTTGCGTCTATGAGCTAGGCTTTGCAGTTTATTTTTAACCAGCTTTTTACCACCGATGAGTTTTCTGGCTCTGTGGTCCACCGAGTCCAATGCGGCTATATTACGTGACTTTAAATTTGCGTAAATTAAGATTTGAATCAGGCCACGAAACTGAATAACTTTCCCTTAGGAACATAGGTCATGTTAGAGGGTAAACTTTAGGCGTGGCTGCGGCCACCCGCATTTCTCTCATTGACATTAAATCAGTGCTTAAACGACCACGGAGCGTTTCATTTGCGTCCCTAATTTGCCTAATTAACAGGTCAAAATATGAAAAGATTTTTAACCGACTTAACAAAAGGAGGAGGTTCTGAATTCGATTGTTTTTTTATTTTTTCGTATGTTTATTAATGGTACCCGAGCTACAAACAGATTTTTATGACCAATTTCCTCTCGGGCGATAACTTGTAAAATGCTTCAGATATATTTATTTTTTCACCAGCCTATATACGTCCCCACCGAGGGGCACGGTCCCCCCTTCGAAACACGAAGGGGATTTAGACCATAGTCCACCACGCTGGCCCAATGCGGGTTGGTTGACATTTCAGATATATTTATCATGAATCATGAAAACCTTGGCTTCGTGAATTTAATTAGTACCTATACAGGGTATAAGGGATAGGTTAAAAAAAACTAAGACCCTGAACTCAGACCATCATTCTGAATGATTTTGCTATGGAATTTTCCCCAGGATAATTTTAATTTTTTTTTCATGTTTTTTAATATTTGCTGCTTTTTTAATTACATTTTTTATTTAAATACACTCAATTTTTTAATAAAAAAAACAACGATAACCAGTAATGTACATCGCATTCGCATTCTGGCATTGGGGTCCGCGCGCGTGGAGCGGTATCGCGGTACATTGCGTAGCGCCAAAGTAGGTAGAGTCTGGCCAAGCTAACTTTGCCAATTAATTATGTGGCAACCCCGCTGAATTCTACTGTTAGCAACACTCATTTCTGTCATTTTGATTGGATGTTTTATGTCAGCTTAAGTCAGTTAATGTATGATATTTATTAATCGATCGAACACGATAAAAAAACATGGTGAAACCATATAAAAGTGATATTATGGAGCCATTGTACCGAATGCTAGATTCCTACGGGCGCATTAAACAGCAAAAGACAATCAGTAGTTTTTGAAAAACAACAATGTTTACATTAAATCGATTGCTAGCAGGTTAGCTTGCCGAAACAGTTTTGATACTCGAATGTTAAATTTACAGTTTTGACAACAAGGGAGCAAAATAGTATTTTTACAGCGAGGGTGTAACTTTGAATCACGAGCGAAGCGAATCATTTGCTCTCGAGTCATATAAACTCTACTTTTCATCCCCTTTATATGAGAAAAATAAATTTATTAAATTAATGAATAAATTTATTTTTCTATTAAAAACTACTGGGTGAAATACTAAGTGAAAACAAACCTCCTAGCTTTATTCAAAATTCTGAACCAGTATCACTCAAAGAACACATTTATGAAAAAAAAAATTCAATGGTAATAGTTCATTTTTTGCCTAAATGTAGACATTACTTCTACACCAGGCACGCGAGGGATACGTGTAGCGCCCAGGGGGTGCGTCCGAGTGGTGTCTACGTTTAGGAAAACCCTCCCCCCCAACAAAAAATAAAAAATAATAAAAAGTGTTCAGTAGGTGATACTGGTTCAGGAATTTCAATAATTCAACCTGTATTTATCTAACAACTTAATAGAATTTAAACAAATTACAAATTTATAGTTTTATTTAACACACTTGCGCAATTTTGAAAAAATATTTTCATAATTTTTTTGGGATGTCAAATACCATTGATTTTAGAAGAGACAGAGACATTGCAAGAACAGAGACATTAAATTCGCGCTTTTTTTAATTAGTTCGGGGGCCGCCACCGCCATGCAGCCAACATGTACCAGCCAGTATTCATACAATTTGCGTTCGATTTCTATGAGCGACACAACTGTTATAAATTAATATCTTAGTTACGGCCGCCAGAGATATTTTGTGCCCGTCAATTATCTTCTGGAGAGCGGGAAAGTTCATTTACGCCCACCAACGAGTTTTTAACAGAAATGAGCTTTTTCGCTCGCACTTATAGAAGAACAAAGCGAAACTGTTCGAATAGAAGGGATGAAAAGACATTTTTTTGGAGTACCAAACATTTTTTACTGTTATTCAATATGTAGTAATGAAACGCTATGTCAAATTGTTCCTTATTATCCGTAGAAAATATAAGTTATATTAATATTTCTACGTTTAACGGGACTATGGCGTGTGTCACAATTATTTGCACTTACACGTCAAAGTTAAAGTTGTCTATTATTGAATGAGCTAAAAATCTTCCTTGCTCTTTGGTTGTAATATCCCCACAGTAGTCTGTGATTGGTTGATTGTCCCTCGACTTTGACGCTAAAGTGCAAATAATTTTGAGACGCACCATAGTTTTATTAAACTATAGATAGTTATCATCATCATCATCATCACATCAGCCTATTGCAGTCCACTGCTGAACATAGGCCTCCCCCAAGGTGCGCCACTTAGATAGATAGCTGCAATACTATAATTAAAAAAAGATTAAACTTGTTTGATCAACAGATCAACTTGTTTGATCAACAGATCAACTTGTTTGATCAAACATATACAGAAATTAAATTTATGTCGATTTTTTCTTAATGAATTTTGTTTTTACTTTCCTCGTATTCGTGATGAAAAACACAGTGTTCACCTCGGGAACAAAGTTACTCATTTAGTCCCTTGACTTAGACTAAATGAGTAACTTTCTCCCCTAAATAAACAATGTACTATTAAAGGTATGATTTTCTAAATGAGATAGGAGACTTTGGAGGCTTAACAAAAACGTCTCGTAAAAACATCTAAAATGGTTAGATTTTCTAAATAAAATTGGAGACTTCGGAGGCTTTTTATTTACCATCTTTTTGTGTTGGTTGATATAATTATATTGAGTAATAAACTATATTTTATCAACAACATAAGCCCAGGTCTGGAAATCAGAGGTTCTAACAAATTACTCGATGCCACGTTTGGCATAAATGGTCAGAGTTGAATGGTGCACTTTGTTTTTATGGTATTATAAACATTAACAATCTAATCTGCGTTCAATTTTTTTTCTTAGTCTATTTTTGTTTCTTAGTAAGGGTAAAAAGATATGTTAGTAATAAATGTTTGTTTTTTTGTTAACGAGGTACTTACTTACTAAAAAATAACCAGAGATTTTAAAAAGTTTCGAAGTTTAAATTATACTAAAATAATAAAATAATAAAGTATCAAGTCTATAATTCGGAGCTAAACGTAGGGATAATACACCCATTTTTTCGAAATCTCTATTGTCTATGGCGTTGCAAACTTAGCTTGACCAAACTCTAAATAACGAAGACTCCTTAAGGCGACTACAGCACCTAAATCTCGATTTTATGATGCGTATATAAGCATGACGCACTGCATTAAATCGAAGAAAAAATGCTACGGTAATATTCAGGACATAAACTAGATAAGTAGTTTGCTGAAAACATGATTCAGCACTTTTGGTTCGATAGAAAAAGCTCACAAAGTCACCTCTAAATACCAATATTGTGTATCTTTTTAGCTGTAAAAACGATAGTAAAATGCACACAGGAACTTGAATTTGCTATTAAAATGTTCGTGATTGAACACCCTCGATAAGTAGTTAACGCATTTTTCGATTTAAGCTGTTACCTCTCCATAAATCTAATTTCTCTAACTTTCGAACATGTTTTTACGCACGCACGCTTTCATAGTCCGTAAACTTCGTGTATTGACACTGTTCACACTGCCGGCCCAGGCCTGTTGAGAGACGGAGATTGCACTATTCCTGTGTGTGCTGCCTTTATCGGGTGCTGTAGTCGCCTAAACTTGACGCTTCCGGTAAAAAAATAATTACTAGTAGTCGATCATAATTATTATGTGTAGATTCCACCGTTTAAGTATTTCTTAAGCTGTCCCTTAGACCTTGTATAAAATAACTTATCACCTTATTGAGCTGTCACCAGTTTTACAATAATTTTCTTTGATAATAAAATTAGTGTTTAGTTACCAATTTCAAGATTTCTGGGGTAATCATAACTTTCGTATTCAAGCATTTCCTACAAAATGTACCTCTCCACACAGCCTGTATAAGCGTGGCTGCCTCGTGTTTCCTGATCACTTTTTCCCGCTCAAATTTCAGAACTGCACATGGTACATCTTCAGTTGCAAGTTCACATAACTGTAAAAATTATAAGAAAAAAGAAATTCAAAGTCATTTGGCGGTTTAAAAACTCAAACACCAAGGTTAGAAAAGCTTGCCGCATATAAGATTTACAATAAACTAGCTTTTCACTTGGGACTTCGTTCCTGTGGGAATGAATTATACATTATAAACCTTCTTTTGGAGGTTTTCGTCCTTTAGTGAAAAACACATCAAGATCGGTTTAGTAGTTTTTGAGTTTATCGCGATCTTACAGACAGACAGACGCGATGGGGGACTTTGTTTTAAAATGAAGTATAAATAAATGAATAAACGTCACACACTCAGGCCCACACTAAGGTTTTCCTTTGTGTTGTGGGTCCCTTGGAACACACATAAAGACAGAACATAAACACACATGACTTCAGAACAAACATCTGCTTTTTACACATATGTTTGCCCCGACTGGGAATCGAAACACTGCCACTCGACCAAACATGTCCTGAAAGTTATGACTCCTGACTTATCAACGCCCAGCCCAAATTCTTGGTCCTAGAACTCTGGGATTTGGCACAAAAATCCTTTTAAAGAAAAAACTTTACGAAACTTCCATGAAGAAGAAGTCCCAGGCATCCTCTATTTAAATATGCTTAAACTTTTTTTTTATAAGATGGGTTAACTCTTGACCTCAATCTTGACCAGATTAAAGATAAGGTCGACGATGGAGCGAGTTAACCCAGAAAATGCATATAAAGGCATTGGTACTCCTACTCACCGACGGAACCTGTTTGGCGTCGGACTTCGATAGGAGGGTGGTCGTGAACCATATGGCCCTTTACAGACCCTACCACACTGCATGAGACCATATGACGACACCTCAGATTCAGAAAATAAAACGGACAACTGCGAGTCGGACTCACGCACGAAGGGTTCCGTACCATTATCTATAATACCGGCCAAGTGCGAGTCGGACTCTATAAAAAACCTTATCTCTATAAAAACCGGCCAAGAGCGTGTCGGGCCACGCGCATTGTAGGGTTCCGTAGCAGCATGGTTCAAATATGCAGCTGGCTTCTTAATTCTACAAGCATATTGTCATAGTTGATGTTAAAATCCCCAAATACTATACTTAGTATCAAAAACAAATGTATTAAAAAGTTTGGCCTAAATATAACAGAATGGAAGTGTTTCATGCGCGAGCGAAGCGAGCGCGAATATTTTTTTTTTGCGACAATTTTGTAGTAAGGAATAATATAATAATATCAAGCTAAGCAGGTGTATATTTTTAATGTCGTTTTCGCAATTAGCACCCACAAAAACCTATTAAACGACACCTGAAATGTCAATATGTTACAGCTTGGCTTTCGGCTCGCCTCACTTTTAGCGTGAAACCTTGTATGTCAACCATTTTGGATTAGGGTACACTTCGTCGTAAATGCTACCCTCGTGAATTATTCCACATTTTTTTTCGTTATAAAAATTAATTGCTGAATCGAAAAACGTTTGTAGTAAACCCTTCTATCTTTTAAAAAGCTATCCTATGATAACGCACTCGATGACATCGGCTAGAAAAAAAACCATCGCCCATTCACGTTAATGGGAAACACACGAAAAAATGTTTTTTCCATCATTTTATTTTTTAGATTTGACACCGCAATCAATAGGTATGTATGACCATGCCAAATTTTAGCTCTGTACTACCAAGGATCTAATATTAGTAAATATATTCTTATTAATCCCAACTAAGTTTGGCACTTGGTCGACTATTACTCGCAAACTTGAAGGGCCATCTTATGTGTGATAGTTTTTCTTTTAATTTCGTTGTATATACTACCACCGTGAATTGTTTTAAATTTTTAGAAACAACCGTTTAGCTGGTAGAGAGGTAGACACTTGTGTTTGACAAAAAAATTTACTTTAAAAATTTATGTTTCGCAAACGGAGTGCTGAATCGAAAAACGTTGTTAGAAAACTCCTTCTGTCTTTTAAAAAGCTGTCCTATGACACCCCATTTTATGATATTGGCGAGAAAAAAAAATTCATCACCCTTTCGCATCTATGGGAGATACCCGAAAAAAAACTACAGTTCTGTCGGCGTAATTTATGTGTATGACCTTGCCAAATTTCAGCTATGTGCTACCAAGGGTTTCTTAGGAAACCTGCGGACAGACGGACATGGCGAAACTATAAAGGTTCGTAGATTACTACGGAACCCTAAAAACAAATGTATTATTGAAGATTTTTTAATTTCGGAAATCATTTTTGTTTTGGTCTAAATACAACCTAATATAAGTATAAAATTCGCGAGCGAAGCGAGCGCTAATTTTTTTTTGCTTTTTTTTTGCTTTTTTTTTTACGGCAATATTACTGTTAGAAATAATATCAACCTGCTGTTAAAATAATTTTGATGAAATTTTCGTAATTAACACCCCCAAAAAACTATTTGACGACACCTAAAATGTCAATATGTTACAGTTTGGCTTTCGACCTCCCCTCACTTTTAGCGTGGAACCTTGTAAACATATTCTTATTAATCCCAAATACGTTTGGTCGACTATTACTCGCAAACTTGAAGGGCCAACTTATGTGTGATAGTTTTTCTTTTAATTTCGTTGTATATTCTATAACCGTGGATTTTTTCACATTTTTAGAAACAACCGTTTAGCTGGTAGAGGGGAGGGACACTTGTTTTTAACAAAAAATTTCACTTAAAATATTTTTTTTTTTGAAACGGAGTGCTGAATCGAAAAACGTTCTTAGTAAACCCCTTCTATATTTTAAAAATCTATCCTATGACATTCAAATCTATGTTATCGGCGAGAAAAAAAAAACATCGCCCTTTCACGTGTATGGGAAACACCCGAAAAAATGTTTTTTCTAAAATTTTATATTTTAGATCTGTCGGCGCAATCAATATCTATGACCATGCCAAATTTTAGCTCTGTAGTACCAAGGATCTTATATTAGTAAATATATTCTAAATAATCCCAACAGTGTTTGGCACTTGGTCGACTATTACTCGCAAACTTGAAAGACCAAGTTATGTGTGATAGTTTTCCTTTTAATTTCGTTATATATTCTACCAACGTGAATTTTTTCACATTTTTAGAAACAACCGTTTAGCAGGTAGAGGGGGGGGACACTTGTGTTTGACAAAAATTTTCACTTTAAAAATTTATATTTCGCAAACGGAGTGCTGAATCGAAAAACGTTCTTAGTAAACCCCTTCTATCTTTTAATATACTGTTCTATGACACTCCATTCAAAAATATTGGCGAGAAAAAAAAAATTCATCGCCCTTTCACGTCTATGGGAGACACCCGAAAAAAATTTTTTTTCTAAGATTTTACTCTACAGTTCTGTTGGCGTGATTCATATGTATAATCATGCCAAGTTTCAGCTCTGTAGTATAAAGGGTTTCTTAGGAAACCCGCGGACAGACGGACAGACGGACATGGCAAAACTATAAGGGTTCGTAGATTACTACGGAACCCTAAAAACGGCAAAAAAATCACGTTTGTTGTATGGGAGCCCCCATTTAGTTATTAACGATACTAGTGTCGTAGGTACGAGTGTTTTATAGGGCTCCAGTTACACATTATCTAAGGCACGTATATTGTTCAACGTTTTACAATGCAGTAGCCAAGGACACGAAACTAAAAAAAAAGTGTTGTCAAAAACTTATATCGTATAAGTACATCCAAAGTTCTCAAAAGATGGTATGTTCAATCAACATTTACTGAAAACGTGTTACAATTGAACAATGTGCACTAATATTTTACAATTAAACACAAAACATTAAGGAATTAACATTTTTAGAACACAAAAATGATTTTGTTGAACAAATAATTTCAAATGGCGTGCAAAACAATGGCGAGCAAAATATTTTTCCACAATTATGAGGCAAAGGCTAAATAAATAAAATGCCAACTGCGCCTACAGAAAATTATTAAATACTTAATTCAATTTTTTGCTAAAAATCAGATTTGTTTTATTGAAAAAGTAAAATAAATAATTTACTTTTATATTTTATTTCACTGAAAATCAAGATTTTCGGCAGAAATAATTATTTGTCAGGCATAAAAAACTCTTTTATGTCATTCTATACAGCCAGTATGAAGCTTTATGAAAAAGGTAATACTCTCACTTTCAAAAGGGTCACTGAATTATCAAATCAGCTACTCTTTATTGCGTCATACGTTTTTGTCAGTATTTTAGTCACTTTTTGCGTATCAAACGATGCATAAAAAGCATCATTTGATAAGAAAAATAACTTTACTGGATCATAGAATAGTCACTGAAGTTGAAATGGGTTATTTACTCATTAGTTCAAATATTTTTTATCTTTTCAAAATTTTCTTTTCATTTCAAAATTGCATAACATGTTACGGGGCCATTTCCGAGCAACTGCATTGTAAAATATTTAATTAATTCTACTTTTTAGTGTTTGGTGTTATAGCAGCAACCGAAATACATCATTTTTGAAAATTTCAACTGTGTAACTATCGGTTCACGAGTTACAGCCTCGGACAGACTTATCTGTAAAAACGACCAAAAAATCACGTTTTTTGTATGGGAGCCCCCATAAATATTTATTTTATTCTAGTTTAGTATTTGTTGTTATAGGACCAATAGAAATAAAGCATCTGTGAAAATTTCAACTGTCTAACTATCTCGGTTCATGAGATACAGCCTCGGACAGACTTATCTGTAAAAAACGACCAAAAAATCGCGTTTTTTGTATGGAAGCCCCCTTAAATATTTATTTTATTCTGGATTTTAGAATTAGTTGTTATAGGGCATAAAGAAATACATCATCTGCGAAAATTTCAACCTTCTATCACGGTTCATGTGATACAGCCTAGTGACAGACGGACGGACGGACAGCGGAGCCTTAGTAATAGGGTCCCGTTTTTCCCCTTTGGGTATGGAACCCTAAAAATGGAGTGTCGTTGCCTGGGATGGATTACTAGGAGGCAGGTCTCATCTGTGTTTCCTTAGTCGCCTCTTACGATACCCACGGAAAGAGATGGGGTAGTGTTATTCTCAACCGATCACCACATGGCATAATCTGAAAAATAATCTGAAGCTACACAAACACACTACCTGTGACTGAATAGGAGGCACCGGTTCCGATATTAGTGTACCTAATTTTATTGGGTCCATTACATTATTACTTGCTTCTTCATTATGATCATTTGGCGAAATTTCCTGGAAAAATGTTTAGACCCAATTTCACCATACTCTGTTAGTTACTTAACAGACGATTAGCAGCTAACCCGAGATTGGACAACGTCATTTTCATACTTATTGTTTGACGTTTTTTCTGATTAACTTCTTAATCGTGGATTAACTAACTAACAGAGTATGGTGAAATTGGACCTTAATTGTTTAATAAATTAACCTTAATTAATTACTTTGCGAAACTTTACGGGTTGATTATTCCCATTGAAATTGAACAACTTTTATCTCCCAGGAAACCCATTTGAAATTCCCAAAAAAAAATGATTTTGACTAAGGCGGTCAGCTGATAGCACAAACTTCTGTTATCGTACGACTTTTTTTGTTTTTTTGGATTTTGGACTTTTATTTATTGGAAAAAGTCACCGTAAGATCATCAACTTCGTTACAATCTTACTCGCGAGATTATAAACTATCGAAAAATTGTGAACTGTATCAACAGTTCGCAATTTATTTTCCGTTAGTTTATAATCATGACATATATTCATTCAAACTAGCAAGCATCGACGCGACGTGGCGCGGTGACGCGTCGATCAAAGCAACGTAAAATGAATATACTCGTATGTGACTGTAAAAATGGAAAGGTACAAATTTCGTGTTAGTCGTTGGTTTACAATTAATGTGATGAGCTATTGTAAATAGCTCTTATTGAGTACCCCGAAAGTTGTACCTGTTACTAAACACAGTCACATATTATGGCTATGCAGCAAAGGTTTTTCTTGAAAATAGAAGCACGAAGAAACATCCGTCGCCTGAAGACGAAGTGACGGTTGAAAAAAAACCTTTGCTCCATTTTTTTTGAGAAATTAAAAAAAAAATGGGGTTACATGTGCCCAGAAATACAGACGCAGGCAGAGAATTCTATTTCTTAGCGGTGCGCAATATAAAAGATGAAGAGAAGCGCTCAGTGAGGATCCGAGGAATCTTGACAAGGTAAGGGCACAGTATTACTATAATTCCCCTAGAATAGTGACACGCCTTTGATGTCGCGCGATGCCGCCGCCGGTGTAAGTACCAAGCAGATATGCCAGGGTTGCCACGAAACGGGAAATAAAATAAAATTAAAATATTGTGATAGTAAAGTGATCATTTAATCAACATGTTACATTTACATATTAGCCCAATCGGCTTAAAATTCAAATCGGATTTAATTCCTACAAAAGGTTTTATTGTTTTAATAGCTTCATTTGTTGACAAATAAGACTATCCTAAGTTTACCCCCTCGGCGGAGGTGTGCGTAAGTGGTGGGGGGTAAAAATGTACCCTAAAAGGGATATTTTTACAATTTTTCGTTTATATCTCGTAAAGGACTTACAATATCGAAAAATGTTCTTCATAAAAGTTGGAGGGCATTTAATTCTGCGTAGGATAAGATCAGGTTCTAATTTTTTTGGACTACCCGTTCTCATGCTTTAGCTCATCAAAGTTGTATAAAGAGTCAAGCAGGCTAAACGAAAAAGAGTGGCCCCTAACGACGGATTTGGTCATTATTTCAGGTGGTGTACTGGCAGGCCCTAAGATCACTCTATGCTTAATATCAGTCCTCGATCTTCTTTTGTTTTCGAGTTATTTAGGAAAATTTCGAATAATCAGGGTATCACTGAAAGTGTCATATTTTGTAAATTGTTCAAGTTAGATTACATAACCAAACAAAATCATGATTAATAATTATAAAATAGACTACAGATGCATACTTTTTTATTATTCTAACTTGAACAGTTTACAAAATATGACACTTCAAGTGATACTCTTGATTATTTTTTAAGAAAAAGAAAAATATTTTTTTATAATGAAGTTTATGGATATGATGCTGATAAAAATTTGAATTTTATAGTCTATTTTATTACTATTAAATATAATTTTGTTTGGTTAATCTAACTTGAACAGTTTACAACATATGACACCTTTAAGTGATACTCTGATTATTTTTTAGAAAAAGAAAAATCGTTTTTTTTATAATGAAGTTTAAGGATAGGATGCAAGTTAACAATATGCATTTTGTAGTCTATTTTATTATTATTAAACATTTAGTTATTAACGAGAACAGGTAGTCCAAAAAATATGGATCTGATCTTATCCTACGCAGGATTAAATGCCCTCCAACTTTTATGAAGGACATTTTTCGATATTGTAAGTCCTTTACGAGATATAACATAAAAATCGCAAAAATATCTCTTTTTGGGTACATTTTTACCCCCCACCACTTATGCATACCTCCGCCGAGGGGAAAAACTTAGGATAGTTTATTTGGCAACAAATGAAGCTATTAAAACAATAAAATCTCTTGTAGGATTTAAATCCGATTTGAATTTTTTGTTAGTTTTATTCGATTGACCTATATGTTGTACTGCCAGATATTTACGTGAAACTTTATTTTTAGATAATTTTATTTCTTTAAAAAATAATAATTAAATAATGAATACGCATCCGAATAAACAATCTTATTAGAAAAACATGAGGAAAACATAAGCATGGTCGCAATTTAAATTCTACGGAACTTAGAACATTAAATATTTTCTCTGAAATATTTTTTCCAACATACGGACGAAAATTTTGCTTAAATGTGGCTTCTAAATCTTTACAATGAACACTTAATGTGTCCCATTATAAATATTTTGGAAAACGTTTTATAAAACGAAATTAATAGAAAACGCATAAGCCTCGTGGCGTTACCCCTGCTCGCGGAGGACTACAAACTCCGCGAGTTTGCCAGCGCCGGCTCGCGCCACCCGCTTCCCCGCGAGTTACCCTTCGTTGCTCTTCGCAAGTACATTCGTTTCACTACTGTAGGAGAATTATTGTAATACTGTGGTAAGGGTAGTACCCCACGGTCCATAGCTATTAAGATTCATTTTACGTTGCTTTGATTGCCGTGTCGCCGCCGTCACGACGCTTGTGTGTAAATAATTTCTATCTGATGTCCTTAGCGTCTTAGACGCTCTGATGTCCTTTCTAGCCGTCTTATGAAAAACAGGCAGTTTTTTTTTGTATTGGAGTAGGTACTTGCAAGAAAACATTTGGAGCGCTCCCTTCTGTTTGACCAAAATTATATGTGCACCTCTTCTTCGCTCTCGGAGAGCTTTCATTCAATCTTCTGAGTACTTCCAAGTACGCAGTGAGTAAGGAAAAACTTAGTGAAAAATAAAATCCAGAATCCAGACCTATAATCTGTATTCGGGATTTTTTCTAAAATATTCCGTAGTAAACATAAAAACAAGTAATGTTCATGGTACAGACAGCAGCACGCCAGGTTACCCACTTGCACAAGGAAAGCCAGCTCTATCGCAAGCGAGATAAGGGAGACGTCACGGTCAACATATATAGGTAGTTTTAATAAGAAAAAACTCCTTAACTTGACATTTCTAGAAAAAAAATCCCTGACACCCGTTGTACATTTTGTTTAAGATTCAAGATTCAAGATTCAAAACGTTTATTTGACATACACACTACAACACGACAACGACAATGAAACAAAGGAATAAACAACACAAAATAAAAATGATAACAAATTAAAGGAAATTAAAATATAAATTAAAATTAATGAAGTTGTGATGTAGTGCGATGACAAACAGGACCCACCTCAGCATGTGTTGCAGCAGAAGCCGCATCGCTGGTTTTCAGTTGAGCCCCTAAATGAGGAGAACATTAAATTCTGAGGGTTTTGGATAATGGGTTCGCTCTTAACCATAATCTAGCCCAGGAGCGAATATGTGATTTTATCATCAAAATACAAAAAAATAGTAAACTTAATTACCAGTGATTCTTCGTCCACAGTTTCAAATTCGATTTCCGGCATGGCACAATCACATGGATCTCTTTCGGCTATATCCCTTAAGGTCTTTGAGGGTTTTGGTTTGGGTGGAAACCCAAAGTCAGGATCAAAGAAAAAGTATCGTAAGACTGAACAGACTGCGTAGTAATCCTGGATCATCAAACGTTTTGCAAGAAACGACTGAAGGGCTTTGCGAAACATCCAGTGAACGACTGACTTGTGGTATCCGGTCACTTTTGGGTCCCATTCCAAGTCTGGTTGGTACGATCTGTTCAGTAAGTAGGTACCGATCAGGGAGGTTAAGCAACGTATACAGAGGCAGGGAACCTGATGGGTGACCAAAGTGGCAATTTATCACGGGCGTTTCCGTGCTTCGGAGAGCAAATCGGTCCCGGCTGTTGTCGATTGACTACAGTCGTTAAAACCAAGTCAGAGGCCATTGTGCGGTCTGAAAACTCTGACACCAGGTTTAGCCAAGTTCGCCACATACCTACATGATAAAAAGAAGTAGGTACCTAGGTACTTCTTTAATTTTGTTCAATCCGTTACATCTAATAACCCTCAGAATTTATGTCAAATGTGGATTACTGGCGTGAGCGTATGTGTACTTATATGTTACACGCTGAATTTATGGCAAACGTGGATGTCAGATGTGAGCGTTTTTATTTTATTTTATTGTAAGATGGGTTAACTCTTGACCTCAATCTTGACCATAAGGTCAAAGATGAGGTCGACGATGGAACGAGTTAACCCAAAAAAATGCCTATAAAGGCACTGGTACTCCCACGCACCGACAGAACACAGCAAGGTGTTTGGCGTCGGACTTCGGTAGGAGGGTGGTCGCGAACCAGACGGCCCTTTACAGAGCCTACCACACCGCATGAGACCATAGGACGACACCTCAGATTCAGAAAAAAATGAAGTGTCGTTGCCTGGGATGGATTACTAGGAGGCAGGGCTCATTTGTGTTTCCTTAGTCGCCTCTTACGACACCCACGGAAAGAGATGGGGTGGTGTTATTCTCAACCGATCACCACACGGTATGCGTATGTGTGTGTTATACGTTCCCGCCTGTAATCTACGTTTGACATAAATGCTGCGGGTTGTTAGATGAAACATGCTTAGGAAACATGGTATATAGTAGTGAGAGGTTATTAGCCTTTCATCCACAATACAGCAAAACCCTTGCTTGCTTATTACAAACTTTTATAGTATGCCTGGAAAGAGTACGTTCTATGTTTTTCGTTCACTCCCAGTCCAACATGAAAGTCTGTAGAATAAGTTTCTATTTAAACTGGTTTTGTCATTTTAATATTTTCAAACCCGTAATATTGTAATTTTACTCAGTAAATGTTATTTCAGTACGTATTGATATATTTCATTGTGGTTAATATAAGTTATTTAATAACACGGTTAGAAGAAAATTACAGTCGATAAAACCAGATCAGAGGCAGTTTGAAAACTCTGACACCAGGGTTAGCCAAGTTTGGCACACGCTTGACTATACCTACACCATAAGAAGAAAAAGAAGACTTACTGATAAAAATCTTTGTCATGGAGCTGAATAGTTTCAGAAGTCATGCTGAATCTACTGACTCTTATCCAGTTGACGAAAGCAGTTCCAAGGGCTGTGAGGAACTTGGTGATCCAAGTACAGTCGCGGGTAGAAGCCAGTTGGATTTGGTCACGTGTA
The DNA here is from genome assembly GCA_949987775.1 of Aproaerema taeniolella. Lineage (NCBI taxonomy): Eukaryota > Metazoa > Arthropoda > Insecta > Lepidoptera > Gelechiidae > Aproaerema > Aproaerema taeniolella. The sequence goes on along the minus strand of OX465255.1, from coordinate 17,774,292 downwards.
CCCAAAAGTATAGATGATTCACTCACCATAGCTATATGCCAATGCATTTGAGAGTGGACCCATAGCCTAAAGAGATTGCGAAAAAAGTTACAATTGTACTGAACTAGATTCCCTTTTTTCATTCGCGGAAAAATATTTTCCTATGTTATTCTTTGGAGCCCTTGTATAACTTTTTACCGACTTCAAAAAAAGAGGAGGTTCTTGTTCGACTGTATGTTTTTTTTCTTTTTTTTATGAATGTTCACCGATTTCTCCGCCAATTATGGACCGATTTTCAAAATTTTTTTTTTGTTTGAAGGAGTATACTCCAAAGGTGGTTTCATATAAATTTTATCGAAAATGATTCAAAGCTTTTTAAAAAAAACAACAAAAACAAAAAACACCAGAATATCATCTAAATAAATGAGTGACATTTTCGTTTGTGGTTATCTGCTAATAGGCATTGTAGTCTGCAAAAAATACTAGTTATCTACTTTGTGCGAACTGTTGTTGGGATTGAAGTCGGTGACTCTTACGTTTTTGACGTGGAAAATTATTATAATAAATGTTTTATTTCGCATACATTTCGATAAAAAAAATGTGCCTGTGAAATGTGATTACAACCAGCTACCTTAGAGAGAAGAGAAGTCTCATTGCGTATAATGAGAGAGCATAGACTTCCCAATCAACACAAGGAAAATGGACCTTATTTGTATCTGAAGAAGTTTTCATCTCTCTTGCGTTTTCATTTGGAAATGCGTCATTTTAGCAATTCAAGCTCATTTGTCACCATCAATATAAAATCCAAAAGAAGTGCAAACTTCCACTTTTACATTCAAAGTTGTGTTTTCCTTTGTAATTAACTCTAATGAGTGAAATCGCTTTGGGCAGCAGAAAACCATATTAAAAACCTATTTGTGAACATCAACAATCAATGCTAAAATATGAACGTAGCATCACATCAACACTCGTATTTTAAACTTGATAGATTAAACATAAACAATCCAACCTGCAATAATGTCGTCCCGGTGAAAAAAATAGTTCAACTGAATCGTATCCATTTGTTGTTAAATATCCCTTAGGGAGAGGCAAATCTTTATCCACAAACCACTCAAATCGTTCCAATATAAAGTAAGCTTCATCTGAGACCTCCACGACGTTTGTACTAGCATTCAGAAGTATTCTCGGATTTAGGACATTAAGTGACACTTTCAGGGAAATTTCTTGGGGACCGTGTATTTGAAAGTATAATGGAGACGTTTTTGGAGCTGGTACATCTATATGCTTCAAATGGGCTACTTTGGTGTTAAACCTTGGAGGAGGAGAGCTTGCGGCGGAAGTGAACATGAAAGCTGACGGATAGTACAGAATACTCATACTATCAACTATTGGCCATATCTGCAAGAAAAAAATGACATTGCATATGCTAATTCCTGATTCGCAACATATGATCACCGTGTGGTGATCGGTTGAGAATAACACCACCCCGTCTCTTTCCGTGGGTGTCGTAAGAGGCGACTAAGGAAACACAAATGAGACCTGCCTCCTATTAATCTATCCCAGACAACGACACTTCATTTTTTCTGAATCTGAAGTGTCGTCCTATGGTCTCATGCGGTGTGGTAGGCTCTGTAAAAGGCCGTCTGGTTCGCGACCACCCTCCTACCGAAGTCCGACGCCAAACAGATTGCTGTGTTCCGTTGGTGCGTGGGAGTACCAGTGCCTTTATAGGCATTTTCTGGGTTAACTCGCTCCATCGTCGACCTCATCTTTGACCTTATGGTCAAGATTTAGGTCAAGAGTTAACCATCTTATAATTTTAAAAAAATGAGTTGAGGACTCTTTGTCTCGGACCCTACAACATATAGCGATCTAAAGATAATTTGTTATTGTTTTCATGTTTTGCTCTAGTGTTTTTTTTCCAGCCCATATACGTGCCAATCGAGGGGCAGGAGGAAACACGAAGGGGATTTAGGCCATAGTCCACCACGCTGGCCCAATGCAGGTTGGTGGACCACTAGTCTTTCGAAAATGAATTTTCTTTGACGGGCGAGTATGTGTTGTGATGTCCGAAACAAATAAATTTGTCTTTCTTTCATTACTTAGAATAATCACTACTTTTAACTTATTACTAACGAAAGGATGTAATTAAGTAATATATTCTATTATTTTCTGTTCAGGGTCTTACTTTTTCTTAGCGCTCTGTCCCCTTTATCGTTCAGGGTGCGTTTGCCCATCCAGGGTTTGGCAGGTATAGTCATTACAGTGGAGTGACTGCTATCTGACCTCCGTAACCCTCATACTAATGAACCTGACCAGATCGGATCATGGTTACACTAATAAAATATTGGACATACCGAATCAAATAATATCCACTCTCGTAACTCTTCTTTAAAATGCATTATTGCTGAACTAACTGATGTCACAGCTTTTTTGTCCCTCTTCACAATCTGAAACATAAAAAAAATTGACATATTTTTTTCTAATTTGAAATAACTTTATAATCATGCTAATGATTTCGACTTCGACATTTTCTTTAATTGAAAAAAAAAGTTCTGCCAAGAAACAGTAAAATATAAAAACACTTCTTTAAAAGAAAAGAAAATATCCAATCCGAAAATAATTAAGGAAATTATTTATCGGAGTTAAAAAATCTGTCGAAACAAACTAAACAAAAATAATAATAGAAAGTTCTAGAACAGACACTAAATACAAAAATAACAAACTAAATAAAAAATACATCCAAAATGAAAATATAAGCGAAGATATTACCATTGATGTGAGTCTATGGAAAAATAATGAAGAAATAGAAAATGGAGAAAAAAACCATTGAAGTCATGAGAAATCACTAGCTAAACGTGCAATGGATACAATACGTCATCGAGCTGTTGCTTTGCATTAAGATGCTCTAACAACATGTCAAGCCATTTTACTTGTCGTACTTGATATTCTTTTTGCTGTTCTTCTCGAAAGCACATTGTTATCTGGAAACAGTAATAAACTTTTTATATCATGAACTTTGCCAACTACTAGAGTAATAGAGTAGGTACTTTCTTCGTTCCCGTGGGCGTGGCGAAAATGTTGTTTCATTGACGACATTTTGATAGAAACCTCTGAGCAAAAATTCAGCGTTCAAGGTCTAAGGGTCTGGGCTAGGCTTTGATGTGATGAGTCAATGAGTGAGTCAGGACTTTTAATATTGTATTAGGAACATACAAAGAATTCAACATTTTATGGCTACTGCTTAAACATTTTTAAAGTAATATATCCATATCAATAAACAATAGACTAATTATACCAATAAACATCAGTTCAGTAGAGTAAGACCTTAGTAAGTAAGACCTGATTCTTATTAATCAAGTTGTTGTAAAAGGCAATTAAGAAATTAAAAAATAAGGGGAAATGTACCAGCACTCAAAAAAGGAAAACTGCACATTTTACGAAAAAGCCCTTGCCAGCTCAACTTCCAATTTAAATTTTATATTAACGAGAAAATAAATTCGTCTTTTCGGATTTATGTACGGATTTTTAATTATCACTTGCTTAACGGTGAAGGAAAACATCGTGATGAAACCCGTCCGTCCAAGAAAATTCATTTTCGAAAGACGAGCGGTCCACCAACCCGCATTGAGCCAGCGTGGTGGACTATGGCCTAAATCCCCTTCGTGTGTCGAAGGGAGGTCCGTGTCTCTCGGTGGAGATGTATACGGGCTGGTAAAAAAAAAAACAAAATATATATATTAACGAGAAAAGCCTGTCTCGACATTATTTATGCCTCAGCTGCTAGAAATAACGCTAGTTTATTGCTCCACTAAGAATGAGTCCCATCTACTTAACCTTTTGACCGCCACAGTCATCCAGTCGTGGCAGCCAATAAAAAGACTCACACACCAACGTCATCTATAGATGACCAACATTCAACTAGAAAAAATTCTTTCCATAGTGGTATTTAATTTGATTCGTTATCGTTTATTGTATTAAGAATATTTTCTTAATATTTCTCTCCGTGGCGGTCAAAGAGTTAAGGAAACCAGAATACGCCTATTCACTCGAATTATAAAGATAACTGATCTTTATAATTCGAGTGAATAGGCGTATTCTGGGTGACCTTGCTACATCCTCGACCGCATCTTCGCCCTTATGCTAGATTGTGTTCAAGAGCGCACGCCTTGTTAATTAAGGAAAGAAGAAAAACAGTAAAGGCTAATCTGTCAAGACTCACAGATTCAGTACTTCCAACGTCGAGTAAATGAGGAGCATAAGATAGCTTCATGAGCGCAGTCACTTTTAGGAATTTAGTCCTTGGACACTCGAAGGCTTCATATAAACCATGGGCTTTTGCCCAATCTACCCACCGATAAGTTTTCCATAGCGGTACCTCTGAAAATATAATGTATAATTTACTTTTTCAAATTAGATGTATAAATGCAAAAAAATGGTCTATTGTTTTAAGATGTCATTGAAATGGATCTGGTTTAAGAAAATGCCACAAATAAACCTATTAAATTAGAAATGTGTACCATGGGAAGTTTTTTTAATTAAATAGACATGTGTACCGTGGGTGTAGTACACCCTGCTACCTAGCTGACGAGGTTTCTGGTTTTGTTGACCAAAACATTTGCAGGACCAGCGCGGTGTGTTTAGGTACACAATAGGTCAATCACGCTAAATAATGTGGATTGAAACTCAATTAAAATGAGGCTGCTCAAAAAAAACTTCAAAAAGTTGTGAAGCATCCACGGTTTACTTGCATTTCAATCCAAGTTTTTAACCCGATTAGCCTGCAGAATAAATAATAGTGTTAAGGTCTATTTCTCCCAAATATGGCGGGCGGGAGCACTTTTTCCGGCAGTGAGACAATAGTATTGGCGAAGAGAAAGTATGACGTTCATTTTCATTGCGCGACGATTCTCACCCACGGTGTATAGCCAAAGGTTTTATATACATAAAGAAGAAGACAAGATCAGATCTCTAGGCGTCACAATGCCCTAAAATAAATAATACGCGTGCTATAAAAAAATACTTACCCGGTTCTGGTAATGGTTTCTTCAACGGGATATCCCTTACCATTTTCACTAGTAAATTCTGCGCATGTGCCGGAGCAATACCAGGCATTGTATATGGAGGCAGTTCTTTGGTGTCTCTTATGTAAACTGTTACTATGGTGGTCCTCTGCAAAATTAAAGTCAATGATGGCACGAAGTTGTATATTTATGAAACAGGAAATCGTTTTGAAGCGTTTCAATTGCTGTTCTGTTGTCTGTCTTTTTGTCTGTTGTGTCTAAATCTTAATCAGATTTTGTTAGGGACCTACTAGGCAGTAACCCACATTTATGTACACATCGGTATATTATGTCAATAACTGATTTATCTATGCATACATAAACATCTTTTCCATTTTGTATGCTGGTGACAACTTCAATGTGAGAACAAAATAATGTAAACATCATCATCATATCAGCCTATTGCAGTCCATTGTTGAAGATAGGCCTCACCCAAGGTGCGCCACTTTGCACGATCTTCCGCTTTTTATATCCAGCCACTACCTATGCATACCGCTAAGGAAACGAAAAGAATTTTAAGTTCACTCTGAAGTTCCAAACCTTATAGTTCGAGTGATGATTCATTTTGTCACAGTGAGCTTGCTACATACTCGACCAAATCTTCGTCCCTACATTAGATTGTGGTCAAATGCGAAGTTTTTGTTCCTTTTTGAGACCTTTCTGGCTTTTATCAGATGGTTTGATAATTGTTTGAACATGTCTGAATGAAGATCCAGTAATCATTATGCCTATTTTTTTTTAATTCTAGAAATTACTCTCTCTGGTCAAGTTGTAAGACTTTCTATTATTTAGACTGCACATATCTACTACTTGTAGCAGGTGTATTGCAAAAGTTAGGTTAATTAAAAAAAACGTTAGCACAAGGAATCTTAGTAAATAAAACAATGTTTTTTTTATTTTATTTTTATGGCCTATTCGTTTATTTTTATTTTATTTATTCGAGAGAAGCATGCACATTAGAGTTTTACAAGTATTTTTGTTCAATTGGTATAGCCAATAAAATAGGTTTCTACATTTACAAAACAGTGCTAAGGGAAACGTTTAACCTCCTTACCGGATTACAAGATTTACAAGATACCCCATTTTTCTTTTAATTTACTAACCTTTTAAAGCTTAAAATTTTATTTAACGTTTGTAACCATAGATCACGATAGGTTTAATTTGCGCAAGTTAGCTTACCGTGTCCAAGGACACATTTTGGCTACCCAAATTTTGGCTATTTTTAAGAACTCCCTCCTTCCTTTTTTATGTTTTTTACCATCATATTTGCTATCGTTTCATTATTTTATAGTTTACTAGCTTTCCGCCCGCGGCTCCGCCCGCGTGGACTTTTACTTTTTTTTTATAAATGGTATCCTTCTAGTACTTCAGAGAATGTGTACAAAGTTTCATGTTCACATTCTCGGAGCTACTTTCACATTTATAATATTCATCATCATCATCATCATCATGTCAGCCGCAAGACGTCCACTGCTGGACATAGGCCTCCCCCAGGGATCTTCACCTCGATCGGTCCTGCGCCACCCGCATCCAGCGGCAATAATATTAGTAATTTAGTAAGGATTATTATTCCATTTTGGCTTATAATATTAGTAAGGATTATTATTCCTTTTTGGCTTATAATATTAGTAAAGATTATTATTCCTTTTTGGCTTATAATATTAGTAAGGATTATTTTTTCCTTTTTCATTTTTTTAACTAGAATAAATTATATGTAAACCCTTTGGTTGTGAAGTTTTTAATTACCTCCGCTCGTCAAGAGACCAGAGGGCTTGGTGGCTTGATCCACCAAGCCCTCTGGTCTCTGGATGAGCGGAGGTCCGTCATGTTTTATGTATGTGCACTTTACGGTCCTACCAACAATATGCACGCACTGGATATTGTTTAATGAAGTAGTATTTCTTACCCTTTGCAATTCCTTGTCTTTGTCTCCTTTCAGTTTTCTAGTGGCCTTGGACTTGATGGTGCTCGACTGAGCATCGTCATCATCATCCCATGTGAAGATTGGGACTTCAGAACACAATAACTTCCAGAGGCCCATTTCATCTACACAGAAGGTTTTGTAATACGATTTACAAGAATTACTTCCATGCGCAGCTGGGAGTGAAAGAAAAACATAGAATGTGCCAGCTGCCTACTCTTCCCAGGTATACTGTAAAAGTCAGTAAATGGGACGCGAGGGTTTTGCTGTATAGTGGGCGAAAGGCTGACAACCTCTTACCACTTACATCATATTTTATCTTGTAACTCTCTGAATTAATTTTAAGCGTGGCATCGAGTGGTTTTAGAACCAGTGATGCTCTGTCTACCCTGATAAGGATTATGGGCGTGAGCGTTTGTATTGTTGTTATAAAAAACGGCTCGGTAAATAATAGCTCACCTGCGATGTGAGTTCTTATTTTATTTTTATTTGTGATTTTATAAATAGGTGCCATGGTTCTACCAAGTTATACAGGGTGTAAAGGACAGCTTAGCAAATACTTAAATGGTGGAATCTACCCCTTACTATCATCAGCTATAAGTAATTATTTTTTTCCGGAAACGTCATGTTAAGGCGTTTCTTTATTTACCTACTTTGGCGCTACGCAACGTATCGTGAAACCGCGCCCCGCGCGCGATCCCCTCGCGACGCGCTGCTATCGGAGTGCGATGTACATTGCTGGTTTTCGTGTTTTACGTTGTTATGGTTATTTTTTATTGCAAAATGGAGTGTATTTGATTAAATAATAAAAACGTAAGCAGAAAATATTAAAATAAGTAAACATGAAAAAAAATTTTACGTAGAAAAATTTCTCTGGAAAATCATTCGGAATGATTGTCTGAGACAAGGGTTTCACTTTTTGCTAAGCTGTCTTTTACACCCATATTCTGTTGTCTTGTTTATCATAAAAAGTTGGTTTGTTCTAAATAATTATGTATCGGAATAAAAAACCACCCTTCATACTAAAACAATACATCTCTTTTGATGCATTACTTCATTGCACAGCAGACAATTTTAGAAATAGAATCGGAAATTCATTTAAAATTAAAGTCTCAAGCTTTTACTTTTTGCTAAATTGTCCCTTACACGCTGAAGACATCAAATTAAATCAGCAAATTTTAATAAGTTACTTAATTTTTAATCTTACCTTAAGATACCAAAAAAAATCAAGCTTCCTTAATAAAAATAGAAAAATGTTACTTGAATGTATTTACGAGTACTAGCACAAACTTTTTCAATATTTATGTAACTTTTTTAATTACCTACTTTTTTATTAATCTTGATCATTTTTTTTTTAATTTTTTTATAAATAATAAAGGATGATGGGCATTTTGGTATCGGCATTAGTTTGGAATTTGATACCGGCACCAGTTGAAGTAAATGATACATCGTTAAAAATGTTATTTTCTGTAGAATAAGAAAAACTGAATCGTTAGTCCTGTTTCATTGTCCAATTAGAGTAATACTTAATCCTGCCTTGAAAATATTTTTCATCATTTATTCATTTTTTCTGCGACATTATTCTTTATTTTAACATAGAATTTTTGTATGTTATATTAACTATAAATGTATATTTATGTATTTTGTTACACGTTAAATGAAAAAACATAGTTTCAACTTGTTTTATTTACTAAGAGAATAAACAACTAATGACAATAATTAATGATGATCATTTATAATTAATATAATAAATAAAAAATACTATCCCAAAATGAAGAATAATGTCGCAGAAAAAAAAAAACCTTTAAGACAGGATTACTCTAATTGGACAATGAATCAGGTTATTCTTATTCTGCTGAAAATTTTCTTTTTAACGATGTATCATTTATTTTAATTGGTGCCGGTACCAAATTCCATACTAATGTGCCCATCATCCTTTATTTTCAACTAAGTAAACACTGGCAAAGAGACAGTACTTACAGTTTTTAATTTTTCGCTCTTAAAGTGTCGGTATTAAAAATGTCTTACCGTTTAAATAATACGTCAAACTCAAACATCCAGTAAGTGCGTGGAAAATATTAAATTCTGCCATAGTTTCATCTTCAACTTGTACATTTTCATCTTCTATGTCCTCTACACTCATATCAGGAGCAGCAATCTTCAACATCGCCTATTTAAATTAGAAAAGCAATTAAGCAAGAAGGTTTTTTGCTATTGCTATGATTAAAAATATAGGCATTTATAGGGAGATCTCAGGGCCGCCAGACCTTACTCATTTTCTCATTAACCAAATGTGTGGGAAATAATAGTGCTAATATGTACTATTAACATATGATTACCAGCGAACCTGGGCCAGCGGCCAATTTCAGCTACCAGGTACTTCCAAAAATCACTCACTTGTCTTAAAGTCTGGCTGCTGAAATCTTATAGAAAATAATTAATTAAATATACAAATTAATGATCAACATCACCAGACACTCTCCGTCAGCTATATTTCTGCCAGACGCTGTACAGTTCGCAAGTAAATTATGCGATTATACCTACAATCTCAGCCGTGATTTTTTTTATACGATGTTCAGGGAACTATAACAATACTTTTTACAGCACCCGTACTTCAAGACAAGTGAGTAATTTTTGGAAGTACCTTCAGAACCTGGTAGCTGAAAATTGGCCGTCGGGCTAGGCTAGCAGGTATTCATATGTTAATAGTACATATTAGCACTACTCTTTCCCACACTTTTGGTTTATGAAAAAATAAGTAAGGTCTGGCGGCCCTGTGACATTGGTCTATTGGTAAAAGTGACCACTTTGGGGGTAGTCGTTAAGGGTGAAAATGTAATGTAATAACTCTTATTGACTACCTACCCTCAAAATGGTCCCTTATACAGAACACAGTCATAATGTGGAAACGCTCGTAGCCCAGTAGCGCTCGCTAATCTCAACCGATCAGCGAGGTTAAGCAACGTACACAAAGACAGGGAACCTGAAGGATGACCAAAGTGGCAATTTATCACGAGCGTTTTTATGCTTCGGACACAGAATATACAGGGCTTTAGGTAAATCTCTTTCAACTTCTCGAGTGCTAAATCAGTCCATGAAACTGAACAACTTTCCCTAGCGAACATAGGTCAAAATACGAATTAAATATGTGCCTAAAGCCCTGTATAATACCTAGTACTAACGTACTTCGGAGGGCACGTTAAGCTGTCGGTCCTGGCTGTTGTCGACTAACTACAGACGTTAAAATCAAGTCAGAGGCCAATGTGTGGTTTTAAAACTCTGAGACCAGGGTTAGCCAAGTTCGCCACACACTTGACTATATCTACACGATAAGATGTAGAAGAATGTCTCACCTTACAAATCAATAAAGGCCAGAGATGAATGACGTTGGAGACCACAGTATTAGGCAGCCCTTTGCCTTTGACTGGATTGGGGGAACTTAGGGGGGAGAAAGGCAGCAATGGAGCTCCACTAGCATCCACAGGAACAAGATCTGATACCCATATGCATCTCCAGAGTCCGAGATAGAATAGGCGGACTAAGTAGCAACCTGTTTATATAACAATTAGGATTTTTTTTTACCAGCTCACATACGCCTCCCTTCGAATCACGAGGGGGATTTAGGCCATAGTCCACGACGCTGGCCCAATACGGGGTTGGTAGACCGGTTGTCTTTCGAAAATTTTCTTGGACGGGCGGGTTTCATCACGATGTTTTCCTTCACCATTGAGCAAGTGATAATTAGAAATCCGTACATAAATCCGGAAAGACGAATTTAGTGGTACAGGTCCGCACCAGGATTTGAACCCACGACCTTCGGATGACAAGTCTGGCTCATTACCAACTGGGCTATCACCGCCCAATATCAGGGGAAAATCACTGAAGTGATAAACAATAGTCATAGAGTGCTCTGTATACAGCCAAATCCGTCGTTAGGGGGCCACTCTTTTCGCTTAGTCTGCTTGACGCTTTATACAGCTTTGATAAGCTAAAGCATGAGAACGGGTAGTCCAAAAAATATGAATTTGGTCTTATCCTATGCAAGATTAAATGCCCTCCAACTTTTATGAAGGACAGTTTTCGATATTGTAAGTCCTTTACGAGATATAACCGAAAAATCGCAAAAATATCCCTTTTTGGGTACATTTTTACCCCCCACCAATTATGCACATCTCCGCCTTGAGGGAAAACTTAGGATAGTGTTATTTGGCAACAAATGAAGCTATTAAAACAATAAAATCTCTTGTAGGATTTAAATCCGATTTGAATTTTTTGTTGGTTTTATTCTATTGACCTAATAGTAAATCGAAGAAAGACAAAAATAATATTTGAGAAAAGATAAAAATAATGTCAATATTTAAAATAAATGTAAACCTATGAGTATGCTACATACTATAACAATGTCAAAAAATTCAAAATGGGTTAACTCTTGACCCCAATCTTGACCAACGTTGGAGCGAATTAACCCAGAAAATTCCTATCAAGGTACTGGTACTCCTACGCACCGACAGTACACAGCAAGCTATTTGGCGTCGGATTTCGGTAGGAGGGTAGTCGCTACCATACCACATGAGACTATAGGATGTCACCTCAGATTCAGAACTAATTGAGGTGTCGTTGCCTAGGATAGATAGGAGGCACGTCCTGGCTAGAAAATTGGTATTGTCTTATAAAAATTTATTCATTTTACACCTCGCGTAGTCAAGCGGAGCCGGCTGACCTTGCAAACTAGCTCTCGGTCATTTTAATTATAGTTATTCAACATTGAAAAACTGTGTGTCACAATAATGTGCTTTTACATTTGTTTTAAACAAGACACTTAATTTTTAAGCAATGGTAGAACTGAATCAATTGATAGAACAAGGTGTTTCAAAATAACGCAGTCAATGTAAATCATAGAACCCAAAAAAAAATTAACAACAATTTGGATAAAAAATGTTTCTGAACAAAAAATGCATGCGCAGAATTTCAAAACAATGCAAAAATGCGCAGCTCTATTTCAAATATGTTTAGTATGAAACTTTCATTTTTAAAGAAGTCGAACCGTGTACAGTGAAAATCAACTTACGTATTCGAATATACACAATAAGAATATAGAAGCATAACAACTAGTACTTATTACCTAGAGTCTGACACTTACACAACACTCCATAATAACTCTGTAACTTTTTTGTTTTTTGACGTGTATTTGTCCCTATGGTTTTTTTTGTATGTTGTGTGTATGTTTTAAAGCAATGAATAAATTCTTTATTTTTGAGGATTTTTGGCCGCCACCACTGAATGGAGTCCAAGGTGACGTTGTCCAGGGTGGACCGCTAGGAGGTAGATCCCATCCAGCTCAATAGATGACAACTATTTCAAATAAGAAAGAAAAACATAATCTTACATCAGCTTTATCAGCCCATATTAGAGCAAGGGCCTTTCAAAACAGTGAAGAGGGCAGGCCACTGTCCACCACGCTGGCCCGAAAACTTACCATTCTTGGAAATCCCTGGTTTGTGAGCAGGCCCTCCACCAGGTTTCATATAAGGCGCGTATATGTGATATTTTGCTCTCCAGCCCTCCGTACCAAAGCTACAGACGAAATTGTCCCACTGGTGTTCCACCTACAGCGAAATTTTAATTTAATAACTTCAAAGGGAGTAAGCCACTGTTATTTTTTAGGGTTCCGTACCGAAAGGGTAAAAACAGGGACCCTATTACTAAGACTCCGCTGTCCGTCTGTCACCAGGCTGTATCTCATGAACTGTGATAGTTAGACAGTTGAAATTTTCACACATGATGTATTTCTGTTGCAGCTATAACAACAAATACTAAAAAACAGAATAAAATAAATATTTGAGGGGGCTCCCATACAACAAACGTGATTGTTTTGCTCATTTTTATAGACAATGGTGTGGAACCCTTCGTGCGCGAGTCCAATTGAACCAATCAGCAAAGTTAAGGAACACAGGGACAGGGAAAATGATGCGTGGAAATTTATCACGAGCGTCTCTGTGCTTCAGAGGGCACGGTAAGTTGTCGGTTCCGGCTGTTGTCGATTGACTACAGTCGTTAAACCAAGTCAAAGGCAATTTGGTGGCCTGAAAACTCTGACACCAAGGTTAGTCAAGTGTTTTAAATCAACAAAATAGATTAGATTGCTTATTATTATAACTTTAAAACGTCTGAACCAATTTTGACCAAAAGAAAAACTAAAAACCATCTCGATTACGTAAGTTTTCAAACAAAAAAAAACACATCCTAATCAGTCCATTCGTTTTGGAGCTACGATGCCACAGACAGACACGTCAAACATATAACACCTCTCTTTTTTTTGACGGGAAATGAAAAAGTGAACTTACTGGTATATAATCTATCCCCTCCAACATGAAGCAATGAGAAAGAATCTTCCTGCAAAATGAGGATCGAAGCAGCACTTGAGAGTGGCTAAGCTGAAAATCTATGACCGACATCTTGCTGCCAGGTCCATTATCCTGTAAAACAATTTTTTTTTTGTAAGATGACCTCACTCTTGACCTCAATCTTGACCAAGGTCAAAGATGAGGTTGACGATGAAGCGAGTTAACCCAGAAAATGCCTATTAAGGCACTGGTACTCTTACGCACCGACGGAACACAGCAATCTGTTTGCCGTCGGACTTCGGTAGGAGGGTGGTCGCGAACCAGACGGCCCTGCACAGAGCCTACCACTCCACATGAGACCATAGGACGCCACCTCAGATTCAGGACAAATTGAGGCGTCGTTGCTTGGGGTGGATTAATAGGAGGCAGGTCTCATTTGTGGTCCCTTAGTCGCCTCTTACGACACCAAGGGAAAGAAATGGGGCGGTGATATTCTCAACCGAGCACCACACGGTTATTAGTTAAAACATGATGAATAATAGTGAGAGATTATCAGCCTTTCGCTCACAATAAAGCAAAACCCTCTTGTCTCTCTTACCGACTTTTACAGTATACCTGGGAAGAGGCATCCCACCTATAGGCATTTTCTGGGTTAACTCGCTCCATCGTCGACCTCATCTATGACCTTGGTCAAGATTGAGGTCAAGAGTTAAGGCGACTACAGCACCTAAATTAAGATTTTATGATGCGTAGATAAGCATGACGAACTGCATTAAATCGAAGAAAAAAATATTACGGTAATATTCAGGACATAAACTAGATAAGTAGTTTGCTGAAAACATGATTCAGCACTTTTGGTTCGATAGAAAAAGCTCACAAAGTCACCTCTAAATACCCAATATTTGTATCTTTTAAGCTGTAAAAACCATAGTAAAATGCATACAGGAACTTGAATTTGCTATCAAAATGTGTGTGATTGAACACTCTCGATAAGTTAACTACTCGAGAGTGTTCAATCACAACGTTTCCGTGCTTTGGAGGGCACGTTAATCTGTCGGTCCCGGCTGTTGTCAATTGACTACAGTCGTTAAAACCAAGTCAGAGGCCATTTGGCAATTTGAAAATTCTGACACCAGGGTTAGCCAAGTTCGCCACACACTTGATATACCTACACGATAAGAAGAAGAATATATATAATTATTATTTATTACATACCTCGTAAACAACAACGTCACATTCCCACCTCGAGCTGGCCAGATCTTCTGCTCTGACCCAGCCATCCAGATAATGTCTTATCGAGGCTGGCAAAGGCTGAGTCTGATCATCTGTCCATCCAGGTCCAGGTTGAGAAGAAGATGTAATTACCTTTGAAGCGCCTCTCATAAAGGTTTGCGCATTTCGGAATGTTGCTGTACTCTAAAAATAAAATAACACATTCACATCATTTTCCTTGTGTCGTGGGTCCCTTGGAACACCGATGACCCGAGAATAAACATTTTTTACAAAAAAATTTGCCCCGACCGAGAATCGAACCCAGGAGCCGTCGATCTAGAGGTAGTGCCACTATCACTCAACCAAACCGGCCGTAAATATCTTTATCTTTACTATATTATAAATGCGAAAGTAACTCTGTCTGTCTGTCTGTCTGTCCGTCTTTTACGCTTAAACTACTAACCCGATTTTGATGAAATTTGCTACAAAGATAGATTAGAGCCTAGGAAAGGACATAGGTTACATTTTATCCATCCCACAGTTGGGCATAGCTAGTGTTGTAATAAATATCAAATATAATGAGACTCACTTTTCTATTTTCAATTTTTTTTTTATTTAGTGGTGTATTACAATAGTCTGAACTTACCATGCCCCAGAAGTCAAACCCCAGTTCATTATCTCGAAATTCTCTAAAAGGACACTCAAGTGGGTCAAATTTGCCCACAAATAACATCATTGATGGCTTATGCATAGGCGGTTGCTTTTTGTCTGTTGGCATTTTTTTTGTGCTGTCTTTTTGAGTAGCTGACATTATTATTTAATTAAGTAATCGTGATGAAATTTTTAGAAAGCTATATTTTTCTAAGCAATTCCCAAACAATTTCCACAAATTAATAATAGCGATTTCAAGTTTTGTTGACATTTGTCATCGAATGTCAAACTATCAAAATCATTTAACTTATTTTTTCTATGTCTATGGAACCACGGTGCAGTATTTATTTTTGGTTTCATCAATAGAAGTTTTAAAAATGAGATTTGTTTCATTTATAACCGACTACCGACTTCAAAAAAGGTTCTATGTTCGACTGTATGTTTTTTTTTTATGTATCTTCACTGATTTCTCCGCCAATTATAGATCGACTAGTTTTTTCCCGCGGCTTCACTCGCGCAAAGAACTCTTAGTCACCCATTTCATTCTTGACACCTTAGGGGATGATTTTCGAAAAATTGTGAAACACGTATCCGTTTTTACTTCAATGTATATCTTGACGAAGTTTCGAGTCGAAATGTCCGAAAAAAATGTTTTCTCCATACAAACTTTGAACCCCCATTTCACCCCCATCGGGGTTGAATTTCGATAAATCCTTTCTTAATGCTTGCCTACGCCATAAAAGACACCTTTTTTCAAAATTTCAGCTTTCTAGATTTAAGGGTTTGGGCTGGGCGATGATGAGTCAGTGAATCAGGACCTCCAATTTTATATACATATACAGGGTGTAAAAGACAGCTTAGCAAAAACTGAAAGCCTGGACTCAGACAGTTATTCTAAATGATTTTCCAGTGGAATTTTTCTCAGGAAAATTTTCATTTTTTTTCATGTTTTTTAACATTTTCAGCATACATTTTTTTATTATTTAATCGAATACACTCCATTTTCCAATAAAAAACAAGCATGACAACGTAAAACACAAAAACCAGCAATGTACAGTGGCGTTCTTTAATGGAGTCATAGTTAAACTACTTAGCGCGTTGCAATAGGGACTATGTTCCTATGAACATAGTTCAAACGATTTCTCACGCACACAAGCTTGTAGCCTCCTCTAAGAACATAATTTTGCGAAGCGACATCTCTTGGCTCCTCGGTGAAGTTTTTGTAGGACGCATTCACCCGACATTGCACTGTCCTCCACTCACCGCTGCTGTTAAGTCATATCAAACAATCGGTAATGTAAACATGACCTAGTGTATCTTTATTTTGTCGATCTTACTAGCGTTATGTATGGTCCAGCGGATAAGCACTGTCATAGCAGGGAGAAAGGTTCACGGGTTCTAATCCCAGCCGAATAATTTATTTTTGTAATTTATTTTTGTTTATTAAAGCATTAACAACTATTTTCACACATAATATTACATTAATAATAATAATGTTACATTATTGTATCAGTGATAAAGTATTTGAATAAAACAAATATGAAATTCGACTAGGTAATTTTATTTCCTACTAACAAAATCACATTTTTTTTTTCTGCAACTTGATCACTTACAGTTTTATTAAGGTTATAGCTTAAGAATTCGTTTTCGTGAAGAAAAGAGTATTGAAGCTAAACCTCAACAAAAATTAATATTCAACTTGCACTACAAGGCAGTAGATATATAGTTTATAATAACAAAAGAATAAGTTATAGATAAATATCACAATTTTATACATAACAATATTTAATTAAACTTGTTAAGCCTTAGAATCGATGAACTCAATTTATCTTCCGTATGAATCCATTATTTTGCACCACACGCTGATTCATTGATAACTCGCGATCGTCCACTGCGCGGCCGAGATTACACGTTACCCTCATTTCGTAATGATTCACCCATCCTTCACTAAAACCAAAATAACAAGATTAATATATAATAAGGAACAAAAACTATGCACCACTAATAAAATGCATTACAATAGTTAAGCTTATCATTTAGATGATATGTTTACGTTCTCAAAATAAATTATAAATTTAAAAACAGTGTTAAAATTAAGTAATGATTAGAATACTCACTGTAAGACCTGTCTCATTAGCAATTTGGGATATATTATATCCTATATTGTGCAGCGCAACAATACACTGCCTCTCCTGCAAACTTATTATGTATTTGTATGCATGTCGAAAAAAGAAATCACAGTAAACTGCCGATACGGTAAGAACACACGAGCACCTTCGCTTATGATCTAGCAATGATAAACAGGTTGCTCATGAACACCGAACCGAATGAATCTAAACTAACTTCATTGCATTCAATTTTTGTATGGTATGATCTATGACTATAAAAATGTTTGAAAACTAAAACATATCTAACAAAACTTCGTAGCTATTAGGCGACAGTTGGGCTCGAACCCGCAGTGTTTCCGCTGCGCCACCAAGGCTTATGCTTTGGCTCGTGAAATTATGCTTGTTATCAGAGCAACAAGCAGGAATACTCATATTCTCTGCCTTCTGTTCAAGATCCTACGCAGTGATTCTTCTCCGGAATATCTGCGCCAACGCTTCAATTTTTCACGACCTATTGATCAACCATGTCGTTCTCATATAAGATCTATTGTTTCTATATCTCCTCACCATACTGTCTTCTTCTCCTATTCTTACACTGTGCATGCAGCGAGACTGTGGAATTCGCTTCCTCACGATGTCCGAGACAGCAACTCTCTAGGCATTTTCAAAAAACGCCTAAAAGAGCACTACCTTTCCATTGCCCATCCATAGTATTTACTTTATATATATATATATGTGTATTTATTATATCTTTAGTACTAGGTTTATAAAATTCTATATATATTTAGCTTGAGTAATATTTAGTATTTAAGTAATAATTAGCCTTCAATTTGTTCAGTATATCTATTTTTCTCCTATAGTACACGTCTGTCTTCCTTTCTTCTTGCTCTATCCTATCAACAGGTCTGCTGGTAGAAATTTCTTTTTAGAAATAAGCGGAACCTTTTTGTATGTACTGTCTTATGTCTGTAATTTATGTCCTGTGTGTACAATAAACGTTAAAACAAGCCTTGTGGGGTATGCGGTATACGTCATTTGTGTCCATGTGTGAGTACACGAGCGGCCGCAAGCGACTTGTTTTCTGCGTTTTGTATTGACTATGCCTCCATATATGAACGTGATAGTACATCGCACTCCGATAACAGCGCGGCGCGGGTTGTTCGCGCGCGGAGCGCGGTTTCACGATACGTTG
This sequence comes from Aproaerema taeniolella, assembly GCA_949987775.1. NCBI lineage: Eukaryota > Metazoa > Arthropoda > Insecta > Lepidoptera > Gelechiidae > Aproaerema > Aproaerema taeniolella. Next base: position 17,755,822 of record OX465255.1, on the reverse strand, counting down.
CGTAGCGCCAAAGTAGGTAAATAATGAAAAATCCTTAAAATGACGTTTCCGGGAAAAATTAAATTCCTATAGCTGATGATAGTCATGGGTAGATTCCATCATTTAAGTATTTGCTAAGCTGTCTTTTACACCCTGTATAAGATTTTCAAAATTATTTTTTTGTTCGAAAGAGGTAGTCCCATATAAATTTTATCGAAATTGATTCAGCGCTTTTAAAAAATCAACAAAAACAAAAAAATACTACAAACCAGGACATCATCTAAATAAATGAGTGACATTTTCGTTTGTGGTTATCTGCTACAGGCATTGTAGTCTGCAAAAAATACTAGTTATCGACTTTGTGCGAACTGTTGTTGGGATTGAAGTCGGTGACTCATACGTTTTTAATGTGGAAAATTATTACAAAAACATATCGATCAAGAGGCTGGGTCTTTGGCAGCGCGATCCTCCCCCGTCCTCTCTCGTTGCCGAGTCAGCGAAGTCGGACGGCTTTTATTTCTCCGATAATATTGGGCTGGAACACTAGCTTCTTTATTTCTCTGTTGTACCTTCGTCTCCACTCTCCCTCTTCTCCTCTTGTGGGTCCTGGAATCTTTCGGAGCATATCTTGGACAACCTTCCGGGCGCCGCCCAGTGTGGGTCGTCCAAAATATCGCTGGAAAGATGAAGACCTAAAAGACTCTTTAGGCCAAAGACCTAAAACAGCTGAAAAGTCCGACTGGTCAATATTGGCACAATACAGAATATATGTATTTAAGTAATCACTACAAAGTAATCAAAGTAAATCACTACATTGTAAAGTGTGTGACTTTAAATTAGCTAGCAAAACTGAAAGGAATATGTGACTCAGCCTACAAAACTGAACAACATTCCTCAAGTTGTGGGGAAAGATGTTCAGATCTAACAAAGCAATGTTATTTTTCTTAAATATCGTCAAGGCCTTTAGCAGTCAAGATTTTTTTTAGTAGGCAATTCATTATTTTTACTACCTTGTTTATTATATTTGTTACCTTTCGCTACTATTTTCTAGCAGCCATAGCTTGATTTTTATGAAGCCGCAGTTTTGTCGCCGAGTTAATATAATAGCCGCAAGTTTATTTTTTTTGCTGACAGATTAACGCTACACACTCAAAGGCCCACACTAAGGTTTTCCCTTGTGTCGTGGGTCCCTCGGAACACACATAAAGACAAACACAAACACCCATGACCCGAGAACAAACATCTGCTTTTCACACAAATGTTTGCCCCGACTGGGGATCGAACCCAGGACCCGCCGATCAAGAGGCAGCGTCACTACCACTCGACCAAACCGGCCGTTATTTGTCTATCACAATAATTTTTGTGTCCACCATAATTATATCCCTTTTCTTATCAGTTAGGATAATTATGGTATATAAAAAGGTTCTTATTAACAAATTATCAAAAATTCGCAAAGCTCGCAGATAAACCTATTTAAAAAAGCTTATGTGTCCAGCGCTTGCGCATAGATTAGTTAACGTCTTTTGTGTCTTATCCGTGACTGGTTTTTTGTATCTACAAACGGCCTTGCTATATCTTTTCAATGTAAGTTACGCACGAAATTCTGATATTTATTACCTGGCAGGTACAGTCATGAGCATTAATATGTTCATGTCACCGGAAAACCGTAATACAATTACACTAGTTTCATTTTCCGCGATATTAGAATTTGCCTATTAAAATTATAAATTTACGAAACTGAAAGGCCTGCATGCATGAAATTAAGATAAGCTGGATTATGATAGGTTTGGTTGGCCTTTTTTAGTTCGTTTAGTCGATGTGAAAAAAGTTGAGCGGTTCACAAAGCACGTATCCTTACTAATATTATAAATGTGAAAGTAGGGATGTTCGTTACGCTTTCACGCAAACACTACTCAACCGATTATCATAAAACTTTGTACACATATTTTCAGAGGTACTAGAAGTAACTTAAGATACTTTTTATTTTAAAAAAAAAGTGAAAGTCCACGCGGGTGGAGCCGCGGACGGAATGCTAGTGGTTTATAATCTTACTAAGTCAAATTATAACATTACGGGCAATGTAACGTAATATATACATTGTCACATTTTTTTCAAAAACATCTTAACCCTTACGACTCTAAAAATATGTCAACAAAAATTTGTTCAAAATCATCTTAAAATAATAAGACACAGCTTAGCATACGTAATCATGCGATCTAATTTTCATATCGCATAATTACGTATGCGATCTTAAAATATCCCTATTTTAAGCGTTCCGACGTTTCAAAACGCTATTGGAACGCAACCTTTTAACCTCAGTACACGGGGCGATCGTGAAACGCGCGTCTACTGCGCTTATACGCGCAGAAACAGTCACTCCTAGTAGGCCCCCCTCTTCCCCCTTCGACCTTTGAACGCGCTTCAAACGAGTTTCAAAGGCGCTTCTCGCGCGCGTTTGTGTCGCGTTTTACGCGCGTTTAAATCTATGAAAATGCAAAAATCGGCATCTACGGCGCTGAAAACGCGCGTTCCTGAAACGCGCGTCGTCGGCCTGTTTAAAATACGCAGGGGTCTGAAGTTGCTACGTCAATTTGAATTTTAAGGGCGTTTCTATGTTATTGCTCATAACTGTACCTGTAGTTTGACGGAACTTGTCAATAAGTAGAGTGTCCAATAACAGCTGATCAATACTTACGCCAGAAAATAGAACCCTAAAGGAATAAACCGATTGATGGGAATTAACATTGACTCAGGGAAAGTTGATCAATGTCTTTAGGAGAAACATCCCTTAAAAGTTTCGCTAATTTAGAGTCACCCCATACATACTCTCACGCTCATAATCCCTAACAGAGTAGGCAAAACATCAGTGGTTCTAGAACTATTTTTTGTCCCCGTGTGGTGATCGGCTGAGAATAACACCACCCCATCTCTTTCCGTGGGTGTCGTAAGAGGCGACTAAGGAAACACAAATGAGATCTGCCTCCTGGTAATCCATCCCAGGCAACGACACTTCAATTTTTTCTGAATCTGAGGTGTCATCCTATGGTCTCATGCGGTGTGGTAGGCTCTGTAAAGGGCCATCTGGTTCGCTACCACCCTCCTACCGAAGTCCGACGCCAAACAGCTTGCTGCACTGAGAAAAAAATTGGCTGACAAAGCGACAATAAAAGCATTGTTAGATTTTTTTTGATACAGCACGTAAGTACTTTGTTGCTGCAACTAAACGCCTATAATTCCTGTAACAATCTTTTTATTGTTGAATGTTTATTGTCTTTAGATCAAAACGTACCTAAATACTAGATCTACCTTTAAAACGCTTAAACGGGGTGGCAAAGGTACGGTGTTAATGTATCAAACGTACTGAATCAGTGTTGTAGCAAAGTATCTTTATCAAAATATAAGTTGCTACAATGTTTATGCACGCTGTTATTTTATTAAGGTACTATAGTGCTGGCGTGGCAAAGTTCATGTATCAAAACAAAAGTTGCTCACTGTTTTAGACATGTTGTGATGGTAAAACAACGTTCAAAAATAATAAAATATGAAATTGACACCATAACAATGAGACTTGTATAAACTAACAAACTGATGCCGATACTGTTGTCGCATGCGCAACTATGATTTTTGTCACCAGTCATTCCGTACGTGAGCGCCTTAATGAGAGCACGTGTCGTGTCGTGTCGTGATGGAAGACATAAAATCATTTTTGGAAAAATATATGCTGAGTCATTTACTAGTACTAAAAGTTACTTTGCAGGCCTCAATTTCTGAACTTTATTAATGGTACAGGATGAAGGAATTGATACTTCATGCAACTTCTGATAACCCAGAGTATTAGAGATACATTAACCTGAATTTACAACATATGAAATTTACACATAGTCACGCAAAGGAATGATGTACAGTGAATTTCCGTTAAAACCGTCAGATTGTGATTAAAAATTACCTAATTTTGATCTCATTAGGTAACCAAACCTAACGGTCACTAACGAAGTTCACTGTACATCATTCCTTTGTGTGACTATGTGTAAATTTAATATAAATTATAAATTCAGGTTAAGGTACCAATACTCTGTGTTATCAGAAGTTGCATGAAGTATTAATTTCCTTTATCCTGCACCATTAGCAAAGTTCAGATGCTTAGGCTGGCAAAGTAACTTTGTCAGGGTAACTAGGTAAACTGCTTTGTTGGAGGAACAAAGCCAACTGGAACTAAGATAGAGTAGCTGTAGGGACAATTTTACTTTAATCTTGTAGCAAAAAGACTTTGTCATGGATGCAAAGCTAGATAAAAACTGCTTTGATGGAGGAGCAAAGCCAAAAATATTATTGCTGCTCAAACTAAGTCAGTGTAGCTATAGGGACAATTTTACTTTAATTTACTAGCAAAAGTACTTTGTCATGGACACAATGCTAGATGGTAAGACACAAAGTGAATTAGCTACTGGAACTAAAGGAAAGTAGATCTAGATGCAATGCGTTTTGTCTTTGTAAAAAAGGAAGGTATTTATGGCGACAAAGTTAAAATAACCATTATTGCGATAACAACCATGTTAGAATTGAAAGTGTAACAAAAGTGTATTAGGATGGTTGACAACGTCAATAATTGCTATAATAACAAACTGCATAATTTTAGGACACCTTTGTTGTATTATCAATAAAAATAATAACAATAAAAACGTTGGTTTAATAACTATAGAACGTTGACGGCTCCCCAGTACCTAAGTTTTATTGACGGAATAACAATATTTTTTTCTCAGTGTGTGTTCCGTCGGTGCGTGGGAGTACCAGTGCCTGTACAGGCATTTTCTGGGTTAACTCGCTCCATCGTCAACCTCATCTTTGACCTTTATGGTCAAGATTGAGGTCAAGAGTGAACCCATCTTATAATTAAAAAAAATGCCGCGTTTGACACAAATTGTGAGGGTTATCCGATGGAACAAGTTGCATAATGTTGAGAGGTGGTACTTACTTACTGATTTTAAATCTATATCCTTTAGGTCCATGATTATCATATTTTTTTTATTTATTTAACAGCTTGATGTCCGTGCCCTTGTATTATTATTACTTATTTAATTATTTAACACTAGCATTCCGCCCGCGGCTCCGCCCACGTGGACTACAGGTTATATCATGCCCAACTGTGAGATAAAATGTAGCCTATATCCTTTTCCAGGCTCTAATCTATCTCTGTACTAAATTTTATCAAAATCGGTTCAGTAGTTTAGGCGTGAAAGACGGCGAGAGACCGTCAGACAGAGTTACTTTCGCATTTATAATATTACTAGCTTTCGGCCCGCGGCTTCGCCCAAGACTCCGCCCGCGTGGACAGGTTATATCGAGTTTAACCTAATCTATCTCTTACCAAATTTCATAAATAGGTTCAGTACTTTAGGCGTGAAAGACGGACAGACGGACAGAGTTACTTTCGCATTTATAATATTAGTAAGGTAGTAAGGATTTTTAGTAAATTTTATACTCTGAGTTTGCCGTATTCGGCCACTCCAATTTCAATTGCTATTGTTCTTCCTTGACATATGAGAATTGGGCGTTCGGACCAGCAGTGGGCGGACATAGGCCGGCATTTTACAGGAAGTAAATTCTAGTAAATACCGGTTCGCCGTGAAAGCCTCGGAAAGGCTGTGTGGTTAACGAGCTGTTTTATGTGTATACGGAACCAACACGATATCCATCCACACACACATGCCTACGATCTGTATCGGGGTAGGCAGAGTTTCAGTTGTAGAGCCACTCAATTCTCGGAGCTAACATTTCATCTATCCATTCATCTGCAGGAAGATTTTTTTATCACCATTCAAATTTTTTGTACGTTAACTTTATATATACAAGACATTTTTTATTTTTATTTATTAAGAATGGGATCGCTCTTGACCACAATCTAGCTCAGGGCAAAGATGTGGTCGAGGATGTAGCGAGCTCACCCAGAAGAATCCTATTCACTCGTACTTTAAAGATATTCGGGTTGTATGAGCTCGGAAATACAGACGCCGGCAGAGAATTCCACTCCTTGGCAGTGCGCAATACAAAAGATGAAGAAAAGCGCTCAGTACGTATCCGAGGTATCTCGACAAGATAAGGGTGATACCCCGCAATGCGTCTGGACGTCCGATGAAGGAAAGGGGCAGGCGGAATGAGCTCATGCAGCTCCTGAGCACACTCCTCGAAGTACATCTTATAAAAATTTATATACAAATACATGTAACAGACACATAGATATACCCGTCAAACCTTAATACCCCCCTTTGCTTGTCGGGGCAGTGGCCAATAACTTTTTCAAGGAGATCTTGTTTCTTTAAAATGTCGACAGCGAACGCTCTGACTGAAAGAATAGTACACACGGTAATGCATTAGGCTATACATGTTGACATGAAGTCACCCTTATCTCGTGCGTAATAGCGATGGCTTTCGGCTAATGTGTAACCTGTCGTGCTGCTGTCTGTACCTAAATGTGAGAATTACTTTAAGATGACATAATCTCAATAAATTTTGACTTCCCATACCAAGGCAAATTAGCTGATTGCACAAGTTGCATGGAGAGGCGAAAACTTTTGACATTGAAAATGTTTGCTCCAGTATAGGCTCCGATTTCTCAGAGAATTCTGAAGATATGATATTCAAAATATCTCAAAGATGCGTATTTACGAGAGCTGTAAGGTGCAAAAAGAATTATTCGAGAAAATCATTAACGAAAAAAATATGGCTGAAATAGTGAAATTTTTTTATTTTATTTTGGCGCTCGATATTTTGAAAACAAAGAATGCTATTTAAAATTCCTCTGGACAATTTAGTCAGCTACAATTTGAGCCTTAAACAAAGACGTTCGGGTTAAGGCTTTGCCCTGTAGCCTAACCTTTTTGAAGAAAGTCCAAAAGTCAGAACGACATTTTTTCGAATTCCGTAGAGTCATTTCCAATGTGTGTGAGGCATGAAATCTGTGAATTTTTTCATATTTCTACCTAGGTATGTTTCTTAGGGAAAGTTGTTCGGTGTCGGGGTACCCAGTAAATTTTCTCAGGAGGGAGGCCTTTGTCCAGCAGTGGAACACATTAGGCAAAATAAGATATTTTCACAAAGAGATCAAAAGATCGTAGAGCAGTTAAAGTGTTACATTTTGACCAGTACAGACTCAGAGTTTTTTATTTATTAATTTAAAATGGGTTCGCTCTTAACCACAATCTAGCTCTGGGCAAAGACGCTGTCGAGGAATAGGTTTCTTCTCATAAATGAAGCTCGGAAATACAGACGCCGGCAGAGAATTATATTCTATGCGATTAAAAAGAGCACCGTAAGAGTTTCTTGCCTGTTCTTCTCTAAGGAAGACTGCACCTTTGCGAATAGGCATAGTCAGTAGGGTCAATAGAACAAAGGCGTATGTAATATTTAAATCTTTTAATGAATGTTTGTATGTATTTCATGTAATCTTGACTTGTTTTTAAGGCATCCTGAATGTCCTATAAAATAAAGATTTTCTCTATTCTATTCTTGGCAGAGCACAATATAAAAAAACCGACCAAGTGCGAGTCGGACTCGCGCATGAAGGGTTTCATACCATTATCTATAAAAACGGCAAAAAATCACGTTTGTTCTATGGGAGTGTTAAAAATAAAATCATTAAATTTTTAATGTGTCTATGTTTCTTTATAACTATTTTAAGAGTGTCTATGTTTTTGTTCCGTCTTGATGACCGAGCGAGTATACGATTAATTTCCGGTTAATTTTTTTATTTCTTTACAATCAAATAACTCACCATCTACCAGCGTCCTCAGCCGTAACAGGGAGCCCCCTTAAATATTTATTTTATTCTGTTTTTAGTATTTGTTGTTACAGCGGCAATAGAAATACATCATCTGTGAAAATTTTAACTTTCTAACTATCATGGTTCATGAGATACAGCGTGGTAACAGACGGACGGACAGCAGAGTCTTAGTAATAGGGTCCAGTTTATACCCTTTGGGCACGGAACCCTAAAAAATAAACAATAGCGCTCAGTGCGTATCCAAGTCTGAGTATTTTTTTCTTTTATTTTGCTATAAAGTTGTTTCCTATCTAGTTTTAAACAGGAAGAAGAATACTCTTAAATTATTTGTACAACAAAACACACTAACATTTAAAAATATTTTGTTTAAGGTATTATTATTTGTTGATGAAGACTTCGTAAATATTTGGCATTTATCATTAAAAAAAAGAGAATAATCAAAATGTAAAACATATTTTATGAAATAAAATAACAATACCGTTTCTATTAACATTAGGAAAACTCAAATTCTAGATTTCACGAAGTTTTAAATATCAAACATCTATGACGACATCGGCAAAAAACTAACGGTTTGAAGAGCTGAATATTTTAATAATACACACATCAACACGGTCTAGGGATATTGCACGATTTTTCATACTAAAGAGGTCTGTTTGAGAAGCTATAATAGCATACCCGAAATACATGGAGGGCTATAATTTTCAGACGAGCAAGTGCTAAGCCTGAATTTTTAATGCTAGTCAATAAATTTTGTTTTACTTGAAATTTGTGAAAACGTGACGAAAATGAAAAAAAAAATTCGTAAATTCGACCATTTTCGTACAAAAATCAGGCAAAAAGTGTATTTTCGATTTCGTTTCCATCACGTTTTCACAAATTTTAAGTAAAATAAAATTTATTGACTTTAATTGAAAATTCAGGTTTAGCACTTGCTCGTCTGAAAATTATAGCCCTCCATGTATCTCGAGTATGCTTTTATAGGTTCTCGAACAGGCCTCTTTTGTATGAAAAATCGTGCAATATCCCTAGACCGTGTTGATGTGTGTATTAATTAGAAATTTAGTATGGAGTAAGCATTTTGTAGAAATTATCTTATTATCTCAATGCACCTACATTTTGAAATTAAGGTCGCTTGCAAAATGTATCGCTGTGAGTGAAAGTAGTCTTGCTGACCAGTTTTATAAACCTCCTTACCTCTCGATCCTTTAGCTACTTTGGTAGTAAATAGGGGATCACATAAGGCAATGTACAGGTCTTGATATATTGGTAGGCTTAATCCAGATCTGTAAGAACAGAAATATGTGGTATTGACGAATGAACCAAAGTTTTCAAGAGGCATTTGAATGAAAGTAATTTTCTGGTTGTGGGTTTCGTTAATGTGTTGAAAATAATAAAATAATTTTATTATTTATGTAAAGATGTTTAACTTCTTTTAAAAATTTAGTCTTTTTAGTTTCAATGGTTAATGAGCGTTAATGTGTGAATGAGGATTTTTTATAATTTCAGATTTTTTAAAGTGAATTTTGATTGTTTTGAATTTGGATTTAGAACTTAGTTCGTAATATTATAATTATTTTTGTACTGCATGAAATTACTGAGACAATAGCAAAGATTGTTTGTCGTGTTCGAGGCCACCAGAAGATCTATTCGTGGGGTCGTGGGTTCAAGTTCCATTCGCGCCGAACATTTTTTTTCCCAAAAAGATTTTGTAAACGCAAGATTAACACGATAAAAAAAAAGACGAGCCGATTAAATTGGACCACAATTAATTATGACAGCTAAGCATAAAGATATCAATTTGAACTTTTTTAAATCTTTTGGTAAAGTCATGGCGTGGCTTTCTTAGGTCCAATTTCACCACCATACTCTGTTAGGCCAGTGTTCACCAAACATTTAACCAACGATTAGCAGCTAACCAGGGATTTGACAATGTCATTTTCATACATTTTTTTAGACATTTTGTCTGATTAGCTTCTAACCGCGGTTTAACCGTTGGTTATATTTTTGATGAACACGGGTCTTAGTTAGTTAATCCACGGTTAAGAAGTTAATCAGACAAAACGTCAAACAAAAAGTATGAAAATGACATTGTCAAATCTCTGGTTAGCTGCTTATCGTCTGTTAAATAACTAACAGAGTATGGTGAAATTGGGTCTTAACCTCTAAAATCATGTTATGATTTTACAAAAGACTTAAAATTGTGTGATTTTAGTTTCCAAATCGATAAAATTACTGAACAAGATTTTAATGTACGTATTAATCAATCAAAATTATCTAAAAGGATGTTTATAAGGCGATCTACATTAAATGACCAACCAAATATAGAAGAATTGCCAAATCTAATGACCCTCAGAGCACAAGAACCAAGGTAAACCTCTGCTAAACCTATTTATTTAATATAGTTATAGTTTTTAAAGATATATGACGTTCATTATAACGAATCGTTCACCAGAAATGGACTAATGACCCATAAAGCAGAATATTAAAATATAGATTAGTTTTGACTTATATTTGAAGTGATATAAAATATTCTAAAGAAATGATATTCCAATGTTGTATCATAGCTCAATGATTACAATACGTGTTTATGTCTTTAGTTTGTTTGCATTATTTTTGTATTTTTAAAACGCTTACCCGGATGAGAGATATTATTATTTACAAATCATTTTAGGAAAAGAAAAATCTTCGGCGCGATTGGGCCTTTTTATAATACGAAAACGGCACGTCAAAATTGTATTAACATTGCCTCTTATGCACTAGTGATACTAGAAGCTGGGAACATAGAAGGCAATGGTAATACAAATTCTGTCATGCCGTGCCGTGCCGTTCGGATTATAAAAAGGCCTGGGACTAAAAACCACGACCCCATAATTAGATCTCTAACTACATTTTAAAACAGGCCCCCATCTTTTTACTCTATTCCGCAAATTAATTATTTGATTTGATTAGTCTCTTGGTGCCTTCAAGTTACCGCTTGACTTGAAGGCACGATAGCTCAGTTGGTTAGAGTACCAGGAGATCTAGTTCTGGGTGTTAAGTTCAGGGACCACAGCACATCATGCTATCCAAAACTGTAAAATTTCTTTAATCGATTTTCAATTTTATCTCCAAGCATAAGAGTTTACTATCCATTGGGGCAATTTGGCAGTTTGACTGTACAATTCGTGCCGAATATTTTTCTTTCCCTAAAATTGTTTGCTTGCATTTAATTTTGACTTTGATTGGAAGAAATTGCGTAAAAAAGATTTGGGTGTATGACCTTACTTTGCTTATCCTGATGGGTGATAGCGTTACTTCTTCACTGTTTCAAGGGGAGGCCCGTGCCCCGTGGTGGGGACATGTATGGTCTGATGACATAATATAATCAACACATCATAATGCTCGAGGCACAGCAAATGATTTATCAAAAACAAATCAATCGTAAAAGTGAAAGTAGCTACTGATGGCTGTCCAAAATTGGTAGCCGGTTCGATTCTTGTCATAACTCTATAGCCTATTATTAATAATTATTATTATGTGACCAGATCTACTGATAATTCTTTCTTTGTACAGGTGCAAAGAAAAGTAGAGATTTATATTTTACAGCTGACTTAAAATTGAAATAATTAATTATTATTGTAATCGCGATATATTTTTTATTTTATTTATTAAATATAAAACAAAAATTAGCAGAATGTTAAACAAGTAAAGTATAACATAACATATTCTATCGATGTTTACCACATGTCGCTCTGCCTACCCCGATTACAGGCTTGAGAGATGGATGGGTAGAAAAAACGCTTACAAATATATCTATTCAAAAAAGTTTTATATATTCTGAAAAAACTGTGTTTATTATAATGTGTTGCTACCTATATACAGGTAACTAGGTATGTTTGTATTTATTCTTTATTGTATATGAGCCTAAGTACTATATACACTATAGGTATATACTGGGTAAAAAGAAACCTTCTAGTTATATTCAAAATCCTGAACCAGTATCACACAAAGAACACATTTATCAAAAAAAAAATTAAAATATTTTTTCAACGGGAATAGTTCATTTTTTGCCTAAACGTAGACATTACTCCTACACCAGGCACGCGAGGGGTACGGGAAGCGCTCAGGGGGTGCACCCGAGTAGTGTCTACGTTTAGGGAAAAAAAATCCCACCGATAAAAAAATAAATAAAAAAAAAGTGTTCTATAAGTGATACTGGTTCAGGATTTTCAATAAAGCTTTTTTTTAAAGGAGGTTCTTTTTCAGCCTGTATAAATATATATATAGTAAGTATATGTTTGTTATTATGTGTTAAATTTATTTATTCGTTTTTCATATTTAGCAAGAAAATAAGGTACCTATAAATATATTATCTTTCAAACTAAATAAATCTTATCGAGTAAAATCCAGCGGTCTAATTAAGAAAGAGATACTTTTTTAAACATTTTAACACGACTTGCTATCTCTTTCCCCCACATGTGACATTCATAGGGGGTGAAAGGAAACAGACACACACGGTTTTACTTTGACAAAAGCTTCTAACAGACAACGACGGAGTAATTTTGATACTTGTAGCGGAAATGAAACAAAATTATATGTAAAAAAAACTCTAAAATAAAAATAAAAATTGTGTCACCCGCGATATTCGATTGCATATAACATAGTATATCAGTTACTTATAGTACAGACAGCAGCACGTCAGGTTCTTTATTTGTACTACGAAAGCCGGCGCTATGCCAAACGACATAAAGGCGATGTCATGGTCAACATGTAAAGCTTGATGTGGTGTCGTATGTACAAGTCTTTTTTAGTTTAGGGTTAGATCTTCTTCTTTTTCTTATCGCGTAGGCATAATCAAGTGTGTGGCGAACTTGGCTAACCCTGGTCTCAGAGTCTGTTTTCAAACCGCAAAATGGCCTCTGACTTGGATTTAACGACTGTAGTGAATTGACAACAGCCGGGACCGACACAACTTAACGTGCCCTCCGAAGCATGGAAAAGCTCGTGATAAATTGCCACTTTGGTCACCCATCTGGGGTCGGGATGACGCTATGTAATTTGTCCAAGAATAAGTGTTTATTTATTTGTTCCAGTTTTCAAAATATGGTTTGTGTGTACTGAGAATATGAATTAGAGAACTTATACATAACTACCTATACAAGGACATACATAAACATGGTTCTCTAGAAGTTTAGAACACAACTTGTAGACAAGTTTAATTATTTGCTTGGAGGCTTGAATAGTTTACAAGCAACTTTGTCTATTTGTGAACAGGTATCACAACGAAGAGGTATTCCCACTAACTTAGTGAAATTCAATTTGGTCAAACTGACTACTGCGTGTTTTATAAATCCCTACTAACATTACAAATTCGGAAGAAACTCTGTCTGTCTGCCTGTTACGGTTTCACGCCTTAACCGCTAAACTGATTTCGGTGAGGTTTGGTACAAAGATAGATAAGACTTTGGGAAAGGACGTAGGCTACATTTTATCCCATAGCTAGTTACAATAAAACCTGTAGTCCACGCGGGCGGAAAGTTACTTAGTACCCAATGAATAAAAAATCCAAAATAAATAAATCGTTTAGATCAATGCGTAACTCTATTTTTTAAATATTTCAAGCATGTCAAGTTAATTATATAAAACTTTCATTTTGAAGGATGCCGTGTAACTGATAATTAAGTAGATTTGGGGCTATTTCACTGTTGTTTTTTTTTGCTGGATATTTATGAAACACTTTGTATAGCAAACAGGTTAGATTTGTAATCTAGAGATTCAACGTTCGAATTCTATGGGGAAATTAAATGTTCAAAAAAAGATTACCTAATCTATCCTTCAGACAGTACATGTTTGTTGAAACTCCGTTTCAGAGATCCTAATGTGCCTTGAAACTTTATTTGCAGGAATTGTTTTTATAATCCACCAAGAGGAATGGACCCGAAAGGAGAATAAGCCATACTAAGGTAAGATTTAAAAACTTTGACCTTTGTCATGTCATGCAGAAAGAATTGTTATAAAAATAAATACTTAGAGCCCATACTTAAAAAAACACAATAAACTCCTGCCTGCCAGCATGGCCATACAAATCTCACTTTCATTTTTAACTGAATCAAAAATTCAAGACAAACACCAAGACAGTTAGGTCGGCGTATGTGCTCAGGCGCAGCAAGAATCGCTAACAGCGGCAAAACGAACTTATGCCTTCGACCAGCATTCAGTCCACGACTGTCTTTCACTACAGACAGACGAGGGGACAGCCGACATGCTTTCTATATGAACATTTCATATCTACATATAAAATTGTCGATACTCTTTACGATTGAAGTTTTAATAAAGTGGTGTTTGTGACGTGCTTGTGACTAGAAGTTTAATTCTGTGCTTTTGTGCGGATTTTGATTAATTAGTTTTTTTTGGAGTATTTTTGAAGGGATTGAGAAGAAAAATGGTAAGTTATTTCATGATAATTTTTTTTAAAAGGTTTTAATACAGTTTTGGTAAGCACTTATCAAAGACTGATAGAAAGTAGAAAGTTTTGGATTTGACAATTACGAACGGATTTATATTATATATTTTTTAACTTAAATTGATTGATCAATATACGTTAAAACTATTTAAAGTAAGTATAATTTTCAATTATGTTAACAATGGTATTATTAACAATATTCTTTTTTTTTTAAAGAAAGTCAAACAAAGTGTCAAGTACAATCACGCAGACAATTTTTATTTTAGAAAATTATATTAAAAATATACACCTATACCAAAATTTAAAATTCCAAGTTCAAAATTCGGAATTCGCATTCAGTATTTGAAACGCTCGCGCTGCGTTGCGCGCGCAGCCGACAATGGATAAAAACAGACGGTTTCACTGGGTGAAAGTGGTGAACAATCACGGCTAGAAATCGGCACTCGCACTACGTCTACCTTATACTTCGATATAGTTTTTCATTGGCAAAGCTTAAGCTTTCTACGTTTTGCGCTAGTTTAGACTAATAAGAGGATATTGTTGATATAAGATGAAGGTAGAGCTTACGTTTATTTATAGCTACAAAATTTGTCAATACTTTCATTTGATTTTCTGGTTATTATTTAGTTTTCCAATATTTGATGAGTTAATGTGACTAATTAACTAATACTTCACTAAGTACTTCAAAAATTATGCTAATTACATTCAATTAGAACGTTAACAAATTGTGATCCTTGTTTACATAAACGTGTAGAAAAAGAAAGACACAAAACCGCATGCACTTTTAAAACAAATGTAAATTTAATGCTAATTTGCGAGAAGTAAAATTATTAATGCTTTCTTTATGCAAATTCATTTCTGCAGACAAAATAATTTCTTATTTACATCTAGGTTTTTGAGTGTTTTAATATTTTAATTTTGAGGTAGAAAGTTGAAAACGAGCTACCAATTTTACTACAACTGTATCTTGTATTTATACAAAATGCGATAGAGTTTTAAAAAAGTTACGTTAAAAAAGCTTATCCTGAAAAAAAAACAAACAGCGAAAAAAAGATGGCTAGCAACAGATTTTAAAAAGTTTTTTTAAACAGTATTATTAGCATTTTATAGATTGTTAATAGCATAAGTAGGTAAAAGACAATTAAAGGTTCATAATTAGTGGTCGAAGATGAACAATGCTGCTAATATAATGATGATTGCCGTTTAATAGTGTCGCAATAATTAATTTTATTACTGTGTGTAATTTTGCCACGTGTAGAAATTAGTGTCTTTACAGAATATTGAATGCATTTTTTCTCCTGACAGTACTTTTTCTTAAAATTAATTTTTAACCCCCTGTCGTAAAAAGAGGGGTGTTATAAGTTTGAGTGCTAGTATGTTTGTCTTTGTGTCTGTCTGTCTGTGTTATTAAAAATTATTAAACTGGTAAATCGATTTGGATGCGGTATCCATCATTTAAAAGTAGGTTTTATAGCAATGGTTCTTAGATATTTTATCAAAATCGGTTCAGCCGATTAAAACTTATCGGTGGTATTAAATTTTAGAGTTATTAAAAGGCTATAAACGCTTTTATTCTCCACGATGAAAGAAAAACTTCAGTATGCACCTTACGCTATGGCTCTATTGTTTGTTATATGTTCATATTTTTTTAGTTTCATTTGATATTAAACGTAACAAATATATGGGTTCCACGCCTCAAATAATTTTTTTTTATACGTTTCATGTAAACGCAAGTGGACTTACTTATAATAATTACACATTGCGAAGTACAAGCTTATAATGACAAAAAATCTATGAAAAACTGTCTTTGCGCATATTAAGTATACGCAGTGTAAAACTTATTAATAGGTAGTAGGACCGTCATTATTTATTATTATTTATTTTTATTATAAGATGGGTTAACTTTTGAGCTCAATCTACAATTCAAAATCTCAATCTAAATCTACAATTCTCGACTTCACTTTAATTGTATAAGTATAATACTATAGACTAAGAAAAAAATAGCTCGCCGAAGTATGAGAGCTCCTAATGCCAATAACCTTATAATCCATCTGTATGCAGTCCATAAGTAAAAGTTACAAATCTGTGTTCTTGAACTAAATACACAATAACTTGCATATTCATCGCTTACGCAAATTAATGTCAAACTGCCAATGTCAGTTTGTCTGTTACCCATTTTTTGATTGCCGGTCACAAATGTCACCACCCCTATATTGTATCTTCTCATAAGTTTGAGGGGACTTAGTTTTTGTCATCCTCATCCCTTCTATCCCTTTTTACTTACTTTTTGTTTATTGGAGATTCAGAGGCCTAGATAAAGGCACATTCTTTATCGATTACTGAGATTGATAGTTCTTTAATGTTAGGGTTTGAGATGGAGTGACCACGTTAATTTTCTATTGTGTCTTTCATTCCCATGCTTTTTAAACTTTTATTATCGCTAAGACTGTAACATTGTTGTGAAACTTAATGACTTTCCCCAAGGAACCCTAACGTAATCAGATGACCACTATTTTAAAGGGCTTTAGGTATCTCTCTTTCAACCTCTCGGGTGGTTAATCAGTCCATGAAACTGAACAACTTCCCCAAGGAAAATAGGTCAACATACGAAAAAAACAAATTTTGATCTCCCAAGTCTCCCATACAAAATGCGCTATATGCTGATGAAGTTTGTATGGGAATTCCAATTTTTTTTTTCGTATTTCGACCAATGTTCCTTGGGAAAGTTGTTCAGTTTCATGGACTGATTAACCACCCGAGAGGTTGAAAGAGAGATACCTAAAGCCCTGTATAATGATAGAGATGTGTGAAGAGGATTTTTTTTTAAAATTTTACCTATGTTCCTTTGGGAAAGCTATACAGTTTAGTGGGTTGATTCAAGTCCTTGATTTTCTGTAAGTTATTTAGAGTCAACCAATGCATGGTGTTAGTGTTTTTTGTCTGGTTATCTGTGTGTCTGTGTATCTGTGAGTCTGTGTATCTGTGTGTCTGTCTGTGGCGTTGTAGCTTGAAAGCTTACGAAATCGAGATAGTTCTTGGCTACATTTGATCAAAATTGGGTCAGCCGTTTAAATGTTATAAGCGATGATTATCAGGGTTTTTACACAATTTGAAATAGGGTTATATTTTACGCACATGTTTATTGTAAGGGCTAAAAAATGACATAGGCTACATTTCTACACAATCTGCTACTACTTTGTTCTATAAAGTCTTTTCCCCGACTGTTTCAAGATTTATAAAGGCTGTATAAGGGCGTTATAGAGCCTCAACACCATGACTAGGCCGCTCAGACCGGTTTCCCATAAATGGGTCACCCGAGCTCACCGTTAGGGTGAAGTATGCATTAAGCTTCATGCATTGTACTTTATATTTGATGCAGTTTAAAGTCTTGAGTTTGGATGTTATTATTTATTTATTCATTGTTATAATAAGATAGATAGATAAAACCTTTATTTAACTGACACATTACACACAATTACAAAAAATAAAAAAAAAATAAAAAAATAAAGTAAAAACATTTGTATCTATACGATTAATTAAAATTAATGTTTTTGGAAGAGTATAGTGTGTTTTGGAGAGTAAGTAGGAATGTGTGTGTGTGTGTGTGTGTGTGTGTGTGAGTGTGTGTATGTGTATGTTTGAGTGGTTGGTGTTGCGTGTATAGTGTCAGTGAAAATGGCGCTGGCTCAGCATTTGTTGTGGTAAGAAACCACCACATAAGTTTTTAGTCCATTAAGACTTTGCTTTTATTGCTTTTTTTCCCAACAAACATATAACATATGCTTCACATTTGATTGTCATATAATATATTGTACATTTGATGCAGTCTGAAAGTTTAGTTTCAAAATTCATGTCCTTATTAATATTTATTTATTAATTCATTGTTATCATTTTAGCCTTTAAACCAATATGTGTTGTAAGTATTTAATAAATAATTTAAAATGAATTAAAAATTATGATAATTCTGATTGACCTTAGCTCAGTAGGTTTTCAATTTTATAATGAACTACAGGATTCCCGGGACTTAGTTTCCATTATCATTGAAAATCATGTACCCTATGTTCATCACGGATAATGTAGCATTCTAATGGTGAAAGAATTTTTCAAATCGGTCCATTAGTTTTGGAGCCTATTTAATATAAACAAACAATCAAATATTTCCTCTTTTTACCCGACTGCCAAAGAAGGAGGGTAATGTTTTTATTATTATATTAGTATAGAGAATACAATAATAAATATTATTAAGAATTAGAAGAGCTGTTACTTGAAGCTATCAATATTTAAATGTCTAGCTAGAACATATTTATGAGTTTATTAATATTTTAATATTCTAGACCATTAAAATAGAAAACTATTATTATTTCCAGGAAATACTAGCTTGAATCTTAATTTAAAATCGGACTTGAGTAGTTCAACTTTACCCTTTCCTTTTAGGTTAAAGTATCATTAGTTAACAACCTATCTGTTTTTTTATAGACATTTATTTATTGTTGCGATGTGATCACCACCTAATTTAAAAAATTTGAATAAATTTATGTTTTACCTCTTTTCATACAAGAGGGGTATTATAAGTTTGACGTGAGTATCTGAGTGCCTATGTGTTTGTGTATCTGTGGATCTGTCTGTGGCATCGTAGCTCCTAAAACGAATGGATCGATTTCAATGCGGTTTTTTTGTTTGAAAGCTGAAATTATTTTGAGCCTTATTTGATGAAAATCGGTTTAGAAGCAAACTAATGTCATGAGTGATACATTTATTTTTATTTAGAGTTATCTGTCCGGATGTATCATAATTTTATAGTACACTAGCTTTCCGCCCGGGACTTCGTTCCCGTGGGAATTTGGGAAAATTATGTAGTCTAAGTTCATCAGGGATAATGTAGAATTGTAACGGTGAAATAATATTTCAAATCGGTCCAGTAGTTTCGGAGCCAATTCAATGCAAACAAACTAACAATCAAATCATTCCTCTTTATAATACTAGTATAGGTACGTACTAGTAGGTATGCACATGACAAATAATCTAGTTGTTTGAGCAATTTTAATTAAATTAAATTAAAGTTTTTGCCGTGTGGTGATTGGTTGAGAATAACACCACCCCATCTCTTTCCGTGGGTGCCGTAAGAGGCGACTAAGGAAACACAAATGAGACCTGCCTCCTAGTAATCCATCCCAGGCAACGACACTTCATTTTTTTTCTGAATCTGAGGTGTCGTCCTATGGTCTCTTGCGGTGTGGTAGGCTCTGTAAAGGGCCGTCTGGTTCGCGACCACCCTCCTACCAAAGTCCGACGCCAAACAGCATGCTGTGTTCCGTCGGTGCGTGGGAGTACCAGTGCCTTTATAGGCATTTTCTGGGGTAACTCGCTCCATCGTCGACCTCATCTGGTCAAGATTGTGGTCAAGAGTTAACCCATTTTATAATAAAAAAAAAAATTTACACATAGGGTTTGGTCGGCTGACTAAAGTCGTCTAAAAACCACCTCTGACTACCCTGATAGGGATTTTAGGCATGAGCGTATGCATGCAAATAATATTCTCTACTTTAACTTTAGCCTTTTTGTCAAAGTACCGCCATGGTGAACCTTTACCTAAAACTGGAAACAACCATTAACTAAACACATACAAAACTGTGGTAACACTACCCTTTTGTATCGACCGTTTCGACAGACAGACAGACTTACGTAAGATATACGTAACGAGGCGAGTCGGGTGCATTGCCCAAGTGAGTTGCACGATTCTCGACTATAGCTGTGATATATTAGTTTAAGCTTGCCTGTTGGTTAGTATTTTGCAGAATTATTGTTGGGTCATGGTCATTTATTTATCTACTCTATACAATTCTTATTTCTATTTATTCATTAAAAAATTACTCACTTCAAGACAAGTGAGTCATTTTTGTAAGTACCTTCAGAACCTGGGCTGAAAATTGCCTGTCGGCCCAGGCTAGCAGCAGCAGGTATTCATACGTTACTAGTACGTACTAGCATACTACACACATCAACACGGTCTAGGGATATTGCACGATTTTTCATACAAAAGAGGTCTGTTTGAGAAACTATAAAGCATACTCGAGAAACATTGGAGGGCTATAATTTTCTCAAGAGCAAGTGCTATACCTGAATTTTCAATTCTAGTCAATGAATTTTGATTTTCTTGAAATTTGTGAAAACGTGACGGAAACGAAAACGAAAAAGCACTTTTTGCCTGCTTTTTCTATGAAAATAGTTGAATTTACGCGAATTTTTTTTTTTTCATTTTCGTCACGTTTTCACAAATTTCAAGTAAAACAAAATTTATTGATTAGAATTGAAAATTCAGGTTTAGCACTTGCTTATCTGAAAATTATAGTGCTCCATGTATCTCGAGTGTGCTTTTGTGGCTTCTCAAACAGACCTCTTTTGTATGAAAAATCTTGCAATATCCCAAGACCGTGTTGATGTGTATATTTCAAACTCATTTGGTTAATGAGAAAATAAGTAAAGTCTGGTGGCAGTGGGATCTCCGTCTAAGAAATTTGCAGCTCCACTTTTAGTTGGCCAGTTATCATTCAATTTAAAAGGTTTTCAATAGTTCTCAACTTCACCACCTGAACGGATAAAATAGTCACCATTGTCAACACCGCCATTTACGCCATCGACTAGTATACCCGAAGCGCTCGTTGCCCAGTGGCACTCGCTGGTCTTAAACGATCAGTGAGGTTAAGCAACGTACACAAATGCAGGTTACCTGATGGGTGAGTGAAGTGACAATTTACCACGAGCGTTTTCGTGCTTCGGAGGACACGTTAAGCTGTCGGTTACGGCTGTTGTCGATTTGTCACAGTCGTTAAAACCAAGTTAAGATGCTATTGTGCGGTTTGAAAACTCAGACACCAGGGTTAGTTAAGTTCGCCACACATTTGACCACACCTACGAAGAAGAAGTAGAATAACCGCCTCGGCAATAAATTACCGGAAGGAAGCTTGTACTAAATCGTACTGATGTTTCATAGAACATAATTTTAGTTTTATGCAAGCGAGAAGTTGAGGTGTTTTAATACTGTATATTATTGCATTTTCTTTCCGTGTCTTACACAATCGAACTTGTTTTTTTTATATTCGAACCTCTTCGTTTGTTACACGTTTTTAAGTTGTAATTTGTGGAAAGAATACTTTGACTTAATTTCTAGGGAGAAAGGTATTGGTTACAAGACTATGCAAAACGAACCTCCTCACGTCCCCTGTTTTTTATTATTATTATTATTATTATTTTTAACGCTACACACTCAAAGGCCCACACTAAGGTTTTCCTTTGTGTCGTGGGTCCCTCGGAACACACATAAAGACAAACACAAACACCCATGACCCGAGAACAAACATCTGCTTTTTACACAAATGTTTGCCCTGACTGGGACTCGAACCCAGGACCCGCCGATCAAGAGGCAGCGTCACTACCACTCGACCAAACCGGCCGTTATTTGTCTATCAGAATAATTTTTGTGTCCACCATAATTATATCCCTTTTCTTACAAAATATTTATCATATTTTGTATGGGTGTGGCCGAAACGAGCCGGAAAGGGAGACGATCCTCCAAGGCTTGAAGTTAGACAGGATGCAGATTGGGGTTTAAAATGACATTTTGTCGGATCCTGGCTGTACTGCAGCCAAAATGATATGTTCGCTATTAAGGTAGAGTGATAGGTTTATTAGTTTAAGGCACTATAGGACTGACATTTACGCTACGTAACAAGTCCGTAATAATAAATAAAGAAAAAAAAGTTGTGATTACACTGTAACATACTATATTTTTGTCGGGGTAGGCAGAGTGCCAAGTTGTCATAGATTGATGTCAGTTTGAAAAAATCTTGCGTCGGGAAAACTTTTTAAAATTATGGATTTTCAGTTTTTAAAGATATTTGGGGCTGATAATATAATTTCAGATCTACATTAACATGTTCGATCTCATCAATCGAGAAAAAAATTACAATACAATACAATATACTTTATTTGCACACAAAGACATACAATACAATTAACAGAACATAAAACATAGTGTACAACAAGGCGGCCTTATTGCTAGGTAGCAATTTCTTCCAGGCAACCTTAGGGTAGGACAGCAGTAAGGTAAGAAGTAGTTAGTGGTGCATACAAATTCTAATTCTTCCTTCTCACACCAGTGTGACAACTTGGTGTGACTACGAGTCGGTCTTCCTCATTTCACCAATTTTCGCTCTAACTTTTTTTTTATCTTTATTTATGTAGTTTTGTAATTTCAAAGACAATGCCATTCCATCGGACAATTTCATGTCCTCTGTAACTATCTGCCTATAACTTCGATTTCGGATTAAACCGCTGTCGAATTAAATTATTTTTTTAGAGTTCGAATTTTATCCATTTCATAAGACTCGTTTATAACAGGTCTTTTCCTATGAAATTGCCGTTTTTCATAGAATTTGGAAAACTGAATTTTCCATACTAACGTTTTTGAATTTTTCTCGGGAATGTGAAATCCAAATTTAGCAAAACTTTGTGGAAGGTTTGGACAACATTAAGTTAATTTTCATTTTTTGCTGTAACAACGGTACAGCAAAAATAAGCAATGAAACGGACAACGGATGAAACGAGCTATATTTGAGCTTCTTTTTCAGCAAATAAATCTAAAGTAAATATGTATTAATTTGACTCAATATCTCCGTTATATGGCCAAGGTTTTAATTAAAAAAATATTTCAGTAATAGCTGTTCAATCAAATAAATTATGATTAAAATAAAGTTTGAGAAAAAATCGACAATTTAATAATAATAATAATACGTTTATTTCTTCAGAACAGCACACACATACATTAAAAAAAAAGTTCAAAATATTCTTATCCTAATAAACAAGTTTAAGCTTGCATATGTCTGCCGCAGTGAGGAAAAAGGCCTGGGCTCAGCGACTAATGCCAGACTGATTATCAGGCTGGCAACACTGACCTATTATTTACTTAATAGATTTTCTATTCAACAAAATTTCATTCCTGTAACTAAAATAAATTTCTGGGAAGCGTTCTACCGGTTATTATGTATTCGAATTTCCTAAAACCGGCCCAGTTTGTATTATACATCCAGAGCCGGAGCAGGTTTTCGCTGCATTGTTCACGGTTCGCCGAGCAATCCGCCCGAGCGTCGAGCTCTGTTTGCGACACGTATTATTAGCTGAGTAGCGTCGGCAAAAAAATCTAATAATTTATTTCCAGAATATAAAACATAAGTTTTTTTATTATTATTAGCCAGTGCTGTCCCACTGCAGGGCAAAGGTGTTCTTATTATTTTTAAAAATACAGTTTAGTCACATTTGACCACTAAGTTCTGATATATAACTTCCATCATTTAATCAATTTCACAATTACAGTTGATGGCAAAAATGTCAGATAATAGAAAACAGATAAAAACATATCAAATATAAATTTTAAATACAATCCATTAAAACGTGAAAATAAAAGCTTAAGAGTCAATATTTTAACCTAAAACGTTGGCTTATGTATTCAATAAAATCTAAAAATAAATGAACAAATTAATATTCATAAAAAATATTAATTAAAAATACGAGTTTTACGAGTATATTTTCTTAAGAACTAAGGTTTTCTTATACCGTCAACTTACTTATAATATTTATTCAGTAAGTACGTAATTGTAAAATGTTTATAACGACTCTTTTAGTCATCGTCTCCCTTAATGAGAATTATTCTGCAAAGATCGTGTGTCATAATAGACTCTAGCTAGAGATGAGCTATTGACTATCGACAGTGTCGAATGAATTAAAATATATACAGGGTGTTAAGTAATTCGATCTTATCCTCTCAGGTGGTGAAACAGCCCATGAAACTGAACAACTTTCCCTGAGAATAAATGGCGAAATACGAAAAAAAAATTTTGACTTGAAAAAATTTACAAAATGATTTATCAGCTGATACAATTTGTATGGGAAGTTAAAAAAAAATTTATACCGGACCAAGACCGTAGAAACGCTATGGAGAAAAAAAATCACTACGTGAAATAAGTACTACATATAAACCATAATCTTTTTAATATGTGAAAAAATACAAACACGAAGAGATCGATAAAATATTTCAAATAACTATCATCCAAAATGAAACACTTTTATAAATATTTGCAAAACGCAGCTAAATTATCAAATCAAACCCATAAAAACATGTAGATTTTTATGTGACAAAAATAAGAATATATCGATACTTTATCGATGTTTTTGCACACCCCTTGCGAATGCCATCTGACATAGTCTTGGGACTTAATCAAGGTGTAATGCGACACCAATGTCGAAACCAAAAGGTCTCCAGTCAAAATATTTGGGTCGCGCAAATTGTTTACTTAAAACATTATTATTTGCTGTTCGAGTAAGTTTTTGCGCTGTTTTATATGAGAGCTTATTACTAAGTTATGCAAGGTTTTGATATTTTAAAAAAATCACAGAAAATATGTTTGAAACATAAATCTATGTAAATGCAACCTAATTTATGTCACTAATTTTGAATATGTCAACTCTTTCTTGCAAAAGAAAAATAAACATTTATTTAATAAAACTCGAAAATCACTGCCTCTGAGCTTAACTCAAAAGTTTTGTATAAGTTTTAACTTTGTAATTTGTTTACGATCTTTTTTATAATTTTGTTTTATTTCTGTCAACCATTTTCTAAACATAACGAAAATATTTTTGACAGAATTTTTGCTAACCCTACATATGCGGACTTCATATGGTATAATACAATACATTTGTACGTTTGTGTAATGAAATCAATTGATTGAGAGTACAGGAACAGAAAATCTGATTACGTAATTTTTCTACTGTTTTTTCTCTCGAAAAGCTGAATATTATATTACTTAAATTAGCTACATATTTCACAAGGCTGCGAGATATATTTTTGCATGGTTCGGTTTTATTTATTTTCCTTAAGAATAAGAATAAAGAGAGAGAGTCCTTGTTTTTATTCAGAGGTAGTCTTTTAGGTGACATTAAATTTGTTAGAGAAAATTAAAGATGTGAATCATTTATGTTAAAAAAAATAACGAGTTGCACTCCGGGAGTGCCGGCAGAAGTGAAAAATCTTGAACATTAACGTTGCGCATTAATATGGAAATAAAACAAAATACACAAAAAGAGTCCGTTATTCTGTCAGGATTCGAACCCTCGGCCTGTTGCTTACAATCTGCTAACTTTTCCACTCGAAAAAACTGTCTACTTTCAATCCAGTAAAATAGTCTATCGGTATTTGCGCACTATGTGCGAATAATCGTTGACATCTGTCGCAGAGATAATTTTACCGGCTGCCATCCGTCCGAGTTTCCTCCCATACTTCAAAGTACACAACGCTGCTAAAGAAGTTTTCACTTCAAAAAAGGTGGCAACCCTATCCTACGCATTTTTGATCAGGGTCACGTGACATCTGACGATCTGACGCGAGTTCATCGCGAGTTTAAAATTTTTTCGTGCTTAACACTGCTAAAGAAGTTTTCACTTCAAAAATTGGCCTCTTCTTATAACACGAGTGAGCTGATTTGACTTTGTATGAGAAGTCAAATTTTATTTATAAATAATTTAATATGGGGTCCTCAGGGAAAGTTGTTCAGTTTTAGGTTGAGAATAAGGGGCTTCAAAGTTCAACCAAGTTAAAGTCACCTCACCTCATATATTATTAAAACTCTATCTATACTAATATTACAAAAAGGAAAGATTCGATTGTTTGTTTGTTTGCATTGAATAGGCTCTGAAACTACTGGACCGATTTAAAAAATTCGTTCACCATTAGAACCCTACATCATCCGTGATGAACATAGGGTACATGATATTCCCGAATTAGTACGGGAACGAGGTTCCGGGTGGAAAGCTAGCTAGAAATATAAACATAAATACTTTATTTTTTCGTGTTTTTTTTTTTTGCCATTACACTTTCCTTTAATGTCTCTGTGTTGTGATGTCCTTTGTAATAAATAATTTTCTATTCTATTCTATTCTATTCAGAAACTTCTTGTTGCTCTTGAAAATACACACACCGGCACATTTAGCGGAACAACTTCTGTTTTTCATACAATCGACTTAGCTTGGGAGTTCTAAAAATATCCCTTTTACGTGCATAACTGCACTGTTCTTTATGCAAAATTTTTTTTAAATGGTCATCTCTTTTATTTACAAAAACTGATTAGAAAGCCTAAAATCTCTCATGTAGTCAATAGAAAAAAAAAACAATTTAAACTTTTCATACGAAGTTGTATGAAAAGGTTTCTGCAATGTTATCTTTTGGCCATACGGAAAATTCTTGAAAACTTATTGTATCTTTTATATTTGATTTTAACAGGCAAACATTTTGACCTAAACAAAGCGTAAAATTTTAATAAAAGCCTCAAATAAAAATCTCCATTTATAAACTCTAAATTTGATTTCATTGTATGAAAAACATAAGTTGTTCCGCTAAATTTGCCGGTGTGTGTGTAGTTAAAGATGATGCTATAAGCTTCTGAAACCGGATACAAACAAAATAAACACATGTTCATCACAGATATACAATTCATCTAAATTAAGAAACTGACAGATAAGTCATTAACTATGCATACATACAATGCCAACATCGAATGTGCTGGTAATATATGAATTCCGTCATCAGCCTCACGCACTGGTCAACCATGACATTAGAAATTTTGGTCAAAACTACTTGATATTCCATAAAAGTACACAACTTTACTTCTGAACATTTTTTTTCTAATATTAGAAACATATATATATATAATTTAAATTTTTGTTTGTTAGGTACTGAACGAGAAACTTCTAGATGTCCTAAATAAATAAAATAAAATTATTTTATTTAAATAAAATTATTTTATTTTATTTTAAAAAAAAGTAAATTTATTTTTTTATTTTTTTTATTTTTTTGTCCCTCGGTTATGAACCGGTATAAAAAAATATATTTCAGACACATAACTGTATAAACTTTTTAGACCCATAAAAACAGTAATAATATAATAATTAATTATTAAATTCAATAATTTAAATAAATTAAATATTAAATTACATTAATCTTAACTGAACTATTTCTCCAGAGAACCCAAAAGAATTTTTAATGAATGAAAGAAAGAAATAAAATAATTTATTCGTTGCCAACAATACCTACATTATAACCATTTAGGTTACAATTATAGGAAAGTTCGAACAAAATTATAAGAAAGTTCGAACAAATACATTAATTGTAAATTACCTTCAACACAATGTAAAATTACCTTTACAATGTACGGGTTTGCTCTTGATCACAATTTAGCAAGCTTACCCTGAATATACCTAATTATTCACTTAAACTTTATTTTAATATGGATTTCTCAGAGAAAGTTTTACAGTTTCATTGGGAGCAAAATAACAAGTATAAACTCATCTTATATGCTGTAAAGATACAATATTTTCCACTTTATCAATAACTAACATTCTGCTCGGGACTTTGTTTCCGTGGGAATTCGGGAAAATCATGTACCCTATCAACCGATTAGTAAGGTTAAGCAACATACACAGAGGCAGGGAACCTGATGGGTAACCAAAGTGGCAATTTGCCACGAGCGTGTTGTTGTCGATTGACTACAAACATTCGTTAAAACCAAGTCAGAGGCCATTGTGCGGTTTGAAAACTCTGACACCAGGGTTAGTCAAGTTTGCCACACACTTGACTATACCTACACGATAAGAAGATCTACCCTATCTAAGTCCATCACGGATGATGCAGGATTTTAACGGTGAAAGAATTTTTCAAATCGGTCAAGTAGTTTCGGAGAGTATTCAATGCAAACAAACAAACAAATCTTTCCTCTTTATAATATTAAGTGTAGATAGATGACAGTTACATTAGACCATAAGCTTCTTTGAAGGATTTGAAGGTACTGATTATACTAAAAATGTAAATGTTTGACTTTTTCAAGCACTTAATGATGAAGGTTTTGTTACACAAGGCTGTAGACCTTAAAACTAGTTAGCATTAATTATTCTGACCATCAGAGTGTTTAAGTTGATGTAGGTTATATTTCCTTTAGGCCAGTGTTTTTCAATCTTTTTGAATTCGAGATTCAAGACATTTATTTGACACAAAACACTACAACACAAAGAACATAAAACAACATAAAATATAAAACACAGGACAAGAACACATACAGAAGACGAAAAAACAATGTATAATTGTGCTGTAGTGCGATGTCAAATGGGACACAGCTCAGCATGTGTTGAAGCCGAGGCCCCGACGCTGGTTTTCAGCTGTGCCCTTGGTGCGTGTATGTACATAGCCGAAGGAAAAGAGTGTGTGTGTGTGTGTGCTTGTTTGTGTATATGTGTGTTTGTAAATATGTGTAATATTCGTGACCCCTTTGGATCATATAAAGTTCTGGCGTCCCCCTAAGATCCCTAAGACTCTTTTAGGCTAAATCTATATACTACTTTTGAGATTTTAAATCACATAATAAAAGAGTTTGCCGCGGGGTAGTCGCGGAAGGCGGCGGGAGGCATCACTATATAGGCACAGCTTTTTCACTGAAATTGTCTAAGTTCAGTGTAAGATCTTTTTCTTTTACCTGCGATCCCCCGAGTAAGGCTTTACGACCTCCCTGGGGGTCGCGACCCACAGTTTGAAAAACACTGCTTTACGCTAATATGAATGTTTTACCATTTGTTACGTGTATGAGGCATTGCCTAACTATCTAAATATGTCTTGTGTCTCCTCGTTTTCTTCCCTTTTAACATTTGAGGTACTCTGAACCATCCAGAGTTTGGAAAATCACAATGAAGAGATTGCCATGCGATCTCTAAAATCATCCTAACAGGAGAACCAAGTTTAAATTTGCAGGTTTCCTGGGCCCCGATTCTGTAACTTCAGTTGTGTGTCGATGAAATGGTCGCCGTTTTATCTGTTCATGCAGGTGGCGAAATTGAGAACTATTTAATGATAACTATTTAACTACCTAGCAACTGGAAATTCAGTTGGTGGTGGCGCCACCAGTCAAAGCAGCCGTCACTAGATGTATGAAGTTTGAATAGTTCTCAATTTCGCCACCTGAACGGATAAAATGGCGACCATTCTATCGACAGTCGACACACAACTGAAGTTACAGAATCGGGGCCCAGCACCTATGAAACATTTTAAAATGTATTCGCTTACACAGGTAGGTGCTTCTGTTTACTTCGTGTTTCGGAAATTAAAACAAAACATTAACTAACGATAGGCGATAAATGTAATGATAAACAACAAAAAAGTACTTACTTCTGATCGAAACAATTTTAGAAAAATATAAATTTAATTTATTTAGGGAACTTTTATCGAGACATAAAAAACAATTGAGATATATTTCATAAACTTTCAGAACTTTGATGGCCAGTTTGGTCGAGTGGTAGTGACGCTGCCTCTTGATCAGGGGGTCCTGGGTTCGATTCCCAGTCAGAGCAAATATTTATGTAAAAAGCAGATGTTTGTTCTCGGGTCATGTGTGTTTGTGTCTGTCTTTGTGTGTTCCAAGGGACCCACGACACAAGGGAAAACCTTAATGTAGGCCTTTGAGTGTGAAGCGTTTATTATTATTATTAATTTTTACCACTCCATAAAAATTGAGCAATCAGCTGATTGCCTTAACATAAGAAGTTCAAAAAAAAAATCTTAGGGGTCTTTCGGAAAAAGTTTTTTTTTATTATTAGATGGGTTAAATCTTGACCTCAATCTTGACCATAAAGGTCAAAGAAGAGGTCGACGATGGAGCGAGTTAACCCAGAAAATGCCTATAAAGGCACTGGTACTCCCACGCACCGACGGAACACAGCAAGCTGTTTGGCGTCGGACTTCGGTAGGAATGGTCGCGAACCAGACGGCCCTTTATAGAGCGTACCAAACCGCATGAGACAAAAGGGTGAAACCTCAGATCCAGAAAAAAAAAAATGAAGTGTCGTTTCCTGGGATGGATTACTAGGAGGCAGGTCTCATTTGTGTTTCCTTAGACGCCTCCTACGACACCCACGGAAAGAGATGGGGTGGTGTTATTCTCAACCGATCACCACACGGCTACAAATTATAGCATATATAACAATAATAATAAATAAAGTAGGCGTGGCGTGTTAACCGTTACAACGCATTTCAAATAGGAAAACCGGTAAGTAGTTTCCACAAATATTCAAAAGAGAAAAAAAATTGCAAAACAAATATTCGTTAATATCATTAAAGATACATCACGATTCAATCAGCAAGACAGAATTATATAAACCACAGAAAAGTAGGAAAGTGAACAAATTATCAGACAGTTTAGAAACCCATTACTTAACAGTTGTAAAGTTGTAATAGCAATGAATTGTAGTGGTCTTTTTATAATTTCACAATTTAAAAAAAAATGCCTATTGACTGCTCCAAAAAGTCTACGCAGTTTCAGTTTTAGATAACGTTTGCAAAATATGAAACCAGTTTGACTGAAAGAGATATTATATACAGAGATATTATAGAGATATTATAATATATATTTATACAAAAGTTACTAGACGGAATTGCAGTTAGGATGAGTTACGGGAAAGTTTGCACATACAGGGTGTAAAGGACAGTTTAGCAAATGCTTAAATGGTGGAATCTACCCGTTAATATGATCAGCTTCTTATTAGTTTTTCTAGGAAATATCAAGTTTAGGAGTTTTCGTTATATTCCTAATATGGCACCACGGAATGCCGAGTAATGTATTCGAATAAGTAATTAATAAATTTTCAAAGTTTTCAGGAAGAAAATTGGACTGGCAAATAATTCTGAATGATTAACTTTTTTCTATTTATTCATATTTTATATGTTCTTTTTGAGCAGCTTTTTAAAATAATTCGAAATATTAAAAACAAATTTTCAAAACTGAATTGATTTTCTCATTACGTATTTTATTGTATTTTTTTACGTACCTAATTATGATTTCGAAACTTTTGATCCTACAAAAGATTATGTCATTTGAAATGTATATCAAACGTACTTATCTTCACGCACACTTCCTAACGGGGTGTTCCATCAAGCTATATCGTAATATGCTGGCATGTTTATACTGACACGACACTTCTTGATACTTGGTTACGAAACTCACCTATGAACTATGTAAAATTTGTCTTTAGAGTTAGAAGGTACTAACATTTTATACTGCTTCCTTTACAAGTTTATGGGCAGTTTGCGGAAGGCTAATAGGAAGTCTGTATTGTTTTTAACCCTCAACACTAAAAATGATGTGTGTCTGTTTGTGGCACTGTAGCTCTTAAACGGGTGAACCTATTTGGATGCGGTTTTTCTTATTTAAAAGACGGTTTTTAAGCAATGGTTTCTAAGCATGTCTTGTTAAAATAATTCATTGTTTTAAATTTTAGAGTAATTTTAGAGTTAGATGACAATTTTTTTTAAATTTTAGAGTTACTTTTGATTTATGATAATAACACAAACCGAAAATAAACAAAAATTCTGCATAACTTATGTATCCAAGCAAAGCTTAATTTATAAATTATATTTTTTATAGTCTGTTCATTCAATTAAGTATCCACATAGTATCTCTGGAGTTCGAACCTAAAACAGAAAGAGATCATTTCGTTATGATATTTTCTGTTTGCCACTTCGTTTTTGATAATTTAGAAACATACTTAGAAATAACAATTTAGATAGGGTTTTTATACCTTCATCTTTCAACCTAGCCTCCACGTATTTGTCCCAACAGCCTCAGATTGCCATTTAAAAAAGCCTCTCTGAGAGCAATGTTGAAACAGTTTTAAAACAATCGTAGGAATACTTTAGAACCCCTTATTAAGCCTGTTGCGGTTTCGCTCCCAATACTTTTTACTGCTATCTACAATTATCTTGCAACAACTTAAGTCCTATAATGCCTATTGTGTAACTTTTTTATGCGACATAATACCAAATGTTCTAGATTCTACGTAACGTAGGCGGTGTAGGAAGCCTGAAACAATACGTGTGTATGCAAGATGTTGGTTTAAACGCAAGTCTTGGGAATTAAAATCGAGAGATTAACGTATCTGGGAAAATATTTTATTAAGTGCGTAGATTTTCTTGCGTTTTATAAGCATGTATGATTTAAATTTTAACTTATAGAATTTGTACTTAGTTGGATGATTTTTTTTACCAGCCCATATACGTCCCCACCGGGGGGCACGGGCCTCCCTTCGAAACACGAAGGGGATTTAGGCTATAGTCCACACCACGCTGGCCCAATGCGGGTTGGTGGACCGCTCGCTTGCGAAAAGGAATTTTCTTGGATTTTCTTGGGCGGGTTTCATCACGATGTTTTCCTTCACCGTTGAGCAAGTGATAATTAGAAATAGAAATCCGTACATAAATCCGAAAAGACGAATTTAGTGGTACAGGATCGCACCAGGATTTGAACCCGCGACCTTCGGATAACAAGTCAGCCAGACAACTGGGCTATCACCGATTTGAATATGTTGGATGATTTACTATGTTATTAATGTTCCTTAAGGTCCTTTGCACACTTTTGGTTATAAGGTTGTACTTAGGTTGTACTGTGTATATTTTTTTGTTTTTTTAAGTATGCAATAATGTATTTATCTATCTATCTTACTTAATTTTGTTTGTCTTTATTCATGTATCGGAAACATGTGAAATTAAAATTTGTTTTTAATTATATTTCACACGCATGTCTGTTGCCACTTACCACGCCATGTTAAAATTAAAAAGAAAGCAATAATAAACTAGATTGTGGTCAAGAGCACCCTTTATAAAAAAAAAAGTTTTTTTTTTTTTTACAAAAAATACATAGTTTGTACCAATAGTTATTACTTATCTAATAATATCACAAACTAGACTTAAGACAACCAGAAATTAAATACGTAGTTAGGTATTTTATCTGATGTTGTCGCGTTGTTATTTTCATAAAGCAAGTTAACGCAACCCAATTAAGTTGGTTAAATCAAGTTAAGTAGTGATCTTGATATAAATATGGTTAACCTAGTTTTAGAAGAATGTCGTATAATGGTTACAGCTATTATAATATGACAAATGACAGAGAGTAATTGTTTGCTGTTTAACTTAATTACTTTTTGAGGTAACATTCGTATTGTTAAACTAGTAATCGGGTGTTATAAAAATGTATAGAGATAAAAACAAAATATTTAAATGGTTTATTTTTTACGTTTATTTTTTATTGTTCTGGGGATACGTATTAAAATAACGTAACAGATACAGGAATGTTGTCGTTGATGTTTTATACTTACATTTTTAATTATGCTTGCATTACAAATACTCTTTCTTGGTTTTAGAATAGACCTATATGTTTACATCTGTATTATATTTTATATAAGAAGTTGTAACAGTGCAATATGAATTAAATACAATATTAAAAGGATCGTCTCAGTGTTTTTTC
Organism: Aproaerema taeniolella; assembly: GCA_949987775.1. NCBI lineage: Eukaryota > Metazoa > Arthropoda > Insecta > Lepidoptera > Gelechiidae > Aproaerema > Aproaerema taeniolella. The sequence continues at coordinate 17,722,242 of OX465255.1, read as the reverse complement.
CCATACAAACGGCGTCAATGGATTCCATCCCCTAAACGTCAACGGATTCCTGTGAAATTTTGGTATAGTATCAGGAACATCAAAAACTAGGTTCGTACCTTTTCATTTTTGTGATATTTTTAGTAGACAAAAAGATATTTAAGACTAAAAGTCAGCATTTTTCATCAAAAAAATTCTCAACATTCAAGGGGTGACTATTGAAAGACTAAGAATAATTTTGGAAAAAACAAAACGTACAAACCTCGTTTCTACGCTAACAAATCGATAGAAACCAAAAACGTACAATTTCATAAAGTTTATGGGGTAGGAATTCATTGACGCCTAAATTCATAATTTTGGAAATAAAACTCGGCATTTCGCCGGAAAGCTGCAACTGTTCCTTTTGCACTAGTCTGAGACGGGTGGTCAACATCGAGACAGCATGAAAAACAACTGAGACACTAGTAAAAATCGTGACGCTCCTCTTAGGTAACGATCTATGGTCTCTATATGATACTGAAGTTGTAAGCGAGTCAAAACGTTATACGAAAAAGGACACGTAGGAATGTGTGCAAAGCAACCGGCGACCTGATAAGATTGACGTTAAAAAAATATCAAGTTTCGTTAATATTTGTATCTCAATTTCATATTCCCTCAGTCTTGTAATGTTACAAAATAGATTAAAAATTTATAACATTTATTATGCCAAACAATTCGTCTAATTATAGCCCTCAACAAACACACGCTTAACTCAAACAATTTAATTACAAACACTTAAATAGTAACCCAAGTAACCCCGGGTGAAAGTGCGAGTGCTGACCTGGCGAAAGTGGCGTAACTACAGCGACATAATAACATGCGCAAGCGCAGCACATACGCATGATGAATGAATTTACGCTTAAAGTGCTTATTATAAAATTTGTGCTCATATGCTTCCGTAAAAGATTGATTGATTATGTCTGTCTGGTGCTACGGAAGTTATTTTGCATAAGAAATATAGGCATTCTAAGCTTCTACTACCCTATTTCTACACAATCATCTAAAGGCAGTGATAGCTCAGTTGAGGCAGTGATAGCTCAGTTGGTAATGAGCCAGACTTGTGATCGGAAGGTCGCGGGTTTAAATCCTGGTGCGGGCCTGTACCACTAAATTCGTATTTTCGGATTTATGTACGGATTTCTAATTATCACTTGCTTAACGGTGAAAGAAAACATCGTGATGAAACCCGCCTGTCCAAGAAAATTCATTTTCGAAAGACGAGCGGTCCACCAACCCGCATTGGGCCAGCGTGGTGGACTATGGCCTAAAACCCCTTCCTGTTTCGAAGGTGGCCCGTGCACCTCGGTGGGGACGTATATGGGCTGATGTCGATCTAAATTTATAAAAATGCTGGTCCTGATTCACTGACTCATCAACGCCCAAACCACACCCTTGGCCTTAGAAAGCTGAGAGGACCAAATTTTCCTTTTATAACGCAGGCAAGGAATAAATTTTCCACGAAATTTCCACGGAAACAAGTCCCGTGAATAAGTGGTTCATTAATTTCCATTTCTATTAATTACTAGATTATCTTCTAGAATAATTTGAACTCAGAATTACGCACTTTACTGAAGTTTTGTCACTACTTTCAAGTCCAATATCAATTAGTAACTGTTATTAAAATCTATCTTCGACAATAATATGAAATCTGAACTACGTACTTTGTTGATATTTTGAATTTATTTTCAAAAACAAGAAGATGAGCAAGCAAGTACTTTCAACTTTATTTTATTCTTTCCATTTATTCTTTAAACAAAAAAAAAAACAAAAACGATTCAATTGTTTGTGCTAGTATCATCTTTATTTGAAAGCTTGTCAAATTTGAATTAAGAATGGTTAATCTACTAAAGATCTATTAGTTATGGGAAAAAACGATTTCATGGCTGCGTAGGTTTGAAATTTTAATTTACTGTTTCAGTTAAGGTTACTTAATTATTCGTATTTCGTATTTTTATATGTGCTATAATGTTTTATGCGCATTTGATTTTGTCACATATTTGACTTGGCCTTGATATTTTTTTTAATGGCTGAGCTGATGTTTGTTAAATGAGGATTTCCTATACATGAAGTAAACAATGTGTTGTGCTTCTTGAGCATACATTAATTCAGGAATTAATTTCCAGCTTAGACACTTGCAATGAGGATATTAACTATTAGTTACTTGACAGTATTTAAAAAAATGTTTATTATTTTTATTCATTTATAGAAATGTTGATGTGAATTATTATTAGGACTTGTCAGTATAGATAAGCAGTTCTTAACCTTTTTGTAATGGGGTACCATTTTACAAAATATCCGTCTTGCCATGGACCACCATGAATGTAAAAATAATTAAAAATCGTTCTATAGTTACATGAAACCCGCTAACTACACGCACTGTTGTTGTTCATAATTGTTCTGTAAATCCTTTAAATAAAATATACATAAAAGTTTTGACTCTAAATGAAATGAGAATAGCACAGGGAAATAATGACGACTGTATTCAAGAGCTGAATTTCTCTATTACTTCTATTCATGATACCACGGTCACTCTAATACATCCAAGCTAGGACTTCGCAATCGCCGCGACATTTCTTTGATCAAATTACCACTTAACTTGGACCCCCTTTTAGTGGAATAAAACCTCATAATCGTAAAAATCTATAGGCCATTCTAAATTGGTGCTACGTGTTTGACTAGTATTGAGTGAGCTGTGAAGTTAAAACTGTTTTGTTTTTTTGTGCATTTGTTACAGAGATGATAATTTCCTAGCGCTTCATGTAACTAATGTAAAAAAAAACTCGACAATTTTGTCAACACAATACAATAAACTTTATTTGCTCATAAAGATACACAAAAAATACATTAAACATAGAAGATAGATATACACATTTATATTATAATCATTGTTTGTATATGGCAAGCATTCTCACATAAAGATTGTTATTATTTGAGTAATATACAAAAACTATGATTATGTTTATATACTGAAGTCAGTTTTGCATGTCACTGTACTCTTTCTAATAAGTATAAATAAACAAAACTCGTTAAATTATTTCAAAACTTATTTAATTATTTAAAACTATTATAGATTTACGTTTAAATATGGAATGGTTCTAGAAAAAGTGGTGGTAGTAGCCAGTAGCCAATTGGGCAACAGACTGTTGAAAGCCGCGCATGCGCAGTGCAAGGCCACCCACTCTGTAAGGACAAGATACTTTGTGCGTGTGCGCTGCGGCGGCGGTCAAAACGATTTTATTGTACTTTAGATTTAAAGTGATTTTATCAAAGTAAATTTACAAGTGCAAGCTTCTAATATCTTGTTGTGTTTTGACAACCATTGAATTTTTGAATTCACACGAATTTATCGATGAATTTTCATATCTATCGCCCACAATCATTACAATACAATACAATCATTTGAATTCAGAACTAAATACTTTATTGTTTTTTTCGTTTTTCAAGTATAATACTTTATTCGATTTATCGTCGATTTATCGTTATTAAAATTTATAATAACGTAATTTATTATCGTTTTGTTATAATTTCGGAAATACGAAGTTTTCCGAGACTCTCAAATTTTGTATCTTATCAGCCCCGTCTCCACCGAGTGGCACGGGCCTCCCTTCGAAACACGAAATTTAGGCCATAGTCCACCACCCTGGCCCAATGCGGGTTGGTGGACCGCTAGTCTTTCGAAAATGAATTTTCGGACGGGCGGGTTTTCATCACGATGTTTTCCTTTACCGTTGAGCAAGTGATAATTAGAAATCCGTAGATAAAACCGAAAACATGAATTTAGTGGTACAGTCCCGCATCAGGATTTGAACCCGCGACCTTCAGATTACAAGTCTGGCTCATTACCAACTGGGCGGCTATCACTGCGTTTGTATAACCCCTGTCATTCATGTGTGGCACCTTAGCTCCTAAAAGAGTGAATCGATTTTAATGCGGTTTTCTTAATTTTAAAGCTGACATAGTCGAGATGGTTCTTAAATCTATTTGATCAAATCTGGTTTAGCCGTTTAAGAGTTATGAGCAATCGAATGGAATAGTATTGATTTTGTGATTGATTTCGAGTTGTCATACAAAAGACATCAACGTGCACCAATCGTTCTCGTGATAATTGATCTATTAGATACTAGCTTTCCGCCCGCGGCTCCGCCCGCGTGGACTACAGGTTATATCGTGCCCAACTGTGGGATAAAATGTAGCCTATGTCCTTTCCCAGGCTCTAATCTATCTCTGTACCAAAATTCATCAAAATCGGTTCAGCGGTTTAGGCGTGAAAAGGTAACAGACAGACAGACAGACAGACAGAGTTACTTTCGCATTTATAATATTAGTAGGGATTAGCATATTATTAATAAGCACAAATTATTTGTTTTTGTAGTTTTTTTTTTAAACTGCCGTTTTTTTAAGCCGTGTGATGATCGGTTCTGAATAACACCACCCTATATCTATCCGTGGGTGTCGTAAGGGGCGACTAAACACAATTGAGACCTGCCTCCTAGTAATCTATCCCAGGCAACGACACTTCATTTTTTTCTGAATCTGAGGTATCTTCCTATGGTCTCATGTGGTGTGGTAGGCTCTGTGAAGGGCCGTCTGGTTCGCGACCATCCTCCTACCGAAGTCCGACGCCAAACAGCTTTTATAGGCATTTTCTAGGTTAACTCGCTCCATCGTTGACTTATCTTTGACCTTTATGGTCAAGATTGAGGTCAAGAGTTAATCCATCCTATAATAAAAAAAGGGAAAAATTGGAACTTGGCACTTTCTATGTTTTGACACTTTCAGTTCTGCGTGTATGTAGACGACAAAAAAAAATCGAAAATTTGATTATTTCATCTATTTAAACCGATGTTCCTTTTGTATAGCACTATAACGTTACAAAAAACTTTATTATTATGACATTCACCCATTTATACTTAAACTCTATACAAATCACATTTATAACTGTTAAAAGTCACGAAAACCAATGTAAGAGTAGTTCATGAACTACGAAATCAAGGGCATTGACCAAATTGATGATAAAATTCGATACACATAATATTTTATTGTTAGTACTACTGATATCTGTATTTCTCAGCCGTTATAGTGGTTAGTAGGTTAAAATCGTGATCAATTAGATAACAATTTCAAATTCTAGCACGGTTAATGACCATAGCAATGATCTCAAATGATCATTCGTAAGTTAGTAAGTAAATAGGTTTGTACACTAACCTAGACAGTAGACACATTAAAAGTATAATTTGTTATATCTTGATAGCCAAATGTAAAATCTTGGTGCAAGGCCCTCTTTAAAAGATTGTAATGGATTTAGGTTATACTTGGGTAATAAACGCTACACACTCAAAGGCCCACACTGAGGTTTTTCCCTTGTGTCATGGGTCCCTTGGATCATACATAAAGACAGACACAAACACCCATGACCCGATCGCAAACATCTGCTTTTTACACGGATTTGCCCCGACTGGGAATCGAACCCAAGGCCCGCCGATCAAGAGGCAGCGTTACTACCATTCGACCAAACCGGCCGTATGTTTTTGAAATAAGGATTATTTTATTAGTACATAATAATATATGCTGTTGGATCAACACAATGCTCAAATTCGAGAAACATATGCGAAAACGATACAAAGCACTATCGCCTCTACTTATGGGATGGTTGCGTCGAAAAACGTGAACTGTTGTATATGGGGGACCCCGTTTTGTTGCAATATTATGGGGTAATAGGAGCTTCACTGAATTGTAAACGGCAACATTATAGGTCGTTATTTATTTTATTTAGCGGTGATGGCCCAATTGTTAATGAGCCAGGCTTGTAACTGCAATGTTGCGAGTTCAAATCTTGTGCGGGCTTGTACCACTAAATTCTTAGTATTGGATATTGATTTTTATTAACTACCATTTGCTCGGTGGTGAAAGAAAATATTGCAACGTCTTGTTCGCCCTCTGGCGTTGTCACTTAAAAAAAAATTCGACATTTTACCGTGTTGATTTTACGTTGTGTTCAACATTTTCTTTAAAGTAAGTTACCCACATCTTTCTGTACAACCTCAATATAATACATAGACTAGTTAAAGAAACATGTCGTACTTTCGTTTGCCTCATGAATAGGTTGACATCCTTTGACCAGTCAAGTTAAAGTGCGTTCACTTAAAATAGAACTAATTTCACTTTTAAATTGAAAACATGTATGTTTTAGAATGTGTTTTGAATTTATTTGATCTCAGAGTAAGAAAAGAGAATAAATTACTTTTTATTGTAATTAAACAGGTACTTATCACATTTTTGTTTTAATTGAAAAATCGTGGAAAAAGCCCGTCTAATTATGTTAAAATAAAAAAAAAACTGCGAATTTATTTTAAAAAAATCCCTTAAGAAGTTCCCGTTTCTGCACACATTTATTAATAATCATTTTTGTATTTTTCAGGTATGTCGCATTCAACTTTGCAAAAATCTAAAACAAGAAATTTCGGTAAGTTTGCTTAAACCGGGGATTGTTTCAGCTGTAGATTTTTTTTCTAAAATCTTACCCATAAATATTTTAACAGACGGTTTTTAACTAAACGTTTATTCCACGTTGAATCATTTTTAAGCTATTTCAAAAAACTATAAGCTCTCCTATGCCTACTAGCACGACTGTGTATACCTTTTGATGTTAATTATTATTTCAAGCCCTCAGTGTCTTTTGTTAACGTTAACAAGACAGAAAGTGACAGTATGATATTTAAAGTAGTATTAACTTTAATGTACGTATTTATCATATCTACACTAGATATGATAAATACGTACATTAAAAAAAAACTTTTTTTATAACCTAGACCATATTTCGTATGAGATTCATGTTATACATCTCTATGTAGTAAGATTTTAAATGCTGGGACTATTTTTAACGGACTTCAAAAAAGTAACAAAAAAAACATACATTCGAATTGAGAACCTCCTTTTCTTTAAGTCGATTAAAAATGGCCACCATTGTCATCCAACGGCCATTGAGACTATTAATTAGAGGAATTTACACCGTTTTAAGGTATTTTGCGTACTAATAACTTATTCCTTATTAGTAATAAGGAAGTAAAACCATATTTTTAACAATTCACATAATCTGTTCTTCTGATATTTATGTCAATAGAATAATCGTTTCTTTAATAAATTGATATTTAGCTAAGATTTGATATAGAAAGTTTGACATTTATATAGAAAATTGATTGTAATTATTTGGAAACTGAATATTCATGAATTTCTTACGTAAAATGTTATTTGTCTATCAACAAAATTAATTGTCGACTCGTTTAGTGTTTTATGCAATCAAGAGTTAATAAAGAAATTAAAATTAATTAGTTAAACTCAACATTAAGGTTAGATCCCACCTATGAAATTGCTGTTTTGACATTGGAAATGTCTTTTCGTTCGCTTCAATATAAGCTACGATTTCACAAAATAGTACGATCCCCTTATTATATCTCACAGAGTTGTGAAGAAATGATATTAAGAAAAAACTCAAAAGACGCGTATTCACGAGAGCTGTAAGGTGCAAAAAGAATTATTCGACTAAAAAAAAAGTTATGGCCTAAATGGTAAAAAAAAATATTATTTTTTTATTTTGGCGCTCGATATTTTGAGAACGAAGGATGATATCAAAAATTTGTGAAAAGTTCCTTTAGAAAATTTAGTCAGCTATAATTTGAGCCTAAAAAAAAGACAATTGGGTTATGGGTTTGCCCTGTAGCCTAAAATTTTTGAAACAAGTCAGAACATTTTTCCGAATTCCGTAGATTCATTTCAATGAGCGATAGTCGTGTGAGGCACGAAATTTGGGATTTTTTTTCCCCAGTTATAATTTTCTGCATATTTTCTTTGATTTAAACTCACCACCTTCTGGTTACAAGTCTGTTTCATTACCAACTGGGCTACTTTACCTATAGTGACCTATTCTTCATTTCACTAACTATTGTATGTACAGCCCACGTACCGGCTGTAGGTCTTTAAGCATGTTTTCCACGTCTATATTGACACAGCAATCAGTTGCCCAACTTAGCAGGTCGCTATTAAATGTGCGCAACGTCCGCAAATCATGTGTCGCAATGTGTGCTCACCTTTATAATTTTCTGACGGACATTTCACCCAGTCTTTGCTTGGATGGATTTATATTGATACTCGTTTTCCACCTGGGACTTTGTTCTGGTGGAAACTTGGGAAAATTATATAGCTTATGTGTCAATTTAGGGAGTCAGCTACCTCTATACTAAATTTTATAAAAATTTGTCAAGCCGTTTGAGCGTGAAAGAGGAACAAACTTTACACATAGGCTACATTTTTCCGAATTCCCACGGGAACTTTCTATTAGGTAACACATAGGCTACATAATTTTTCGGTATTATCCCTGGAACGAATTTCTGTTGGCCAGGAATTGAAATCGTAAACTTCAGATCAAGGCAAGGTCATTACCGACTGAGCTATAAGGCCAATAACTTACATAGCCTTGTAACCAGACAATTAGGTCCTAAAGTATCTGTCTGAAGCACTAAACTGCCCGACAATACTGACAGACAACCTTCCTAACTTAGTTCCATAATGTCTCCGCTCATTAGGGCCAAACATTCCAAACTTTCTAGAGGAAAATATATTTAGTACTTCCGGAGAGAAAATTCTACGGACTAGTATGAAATTGTGAATTGAATTGGAAACCAAATGTGAATGGGTTTTCGTGACTGTCCGCCACATGGGGAAACCTGTCTGGGCATTATAGTACGTTAGGCGTCTATTTTTATTTATTCATATGTAACTAGGCTCTGTAAAGGGCCCTTCTGTCTCCTACCGAAGTCCGACGCCAAATAGCTTGCTGTGTTCCGTCAGTGCGTGGGAGTACCAGTGCCTTTATAGGCATTTTCTGGGTGAACTCGCTCCATCGTCGACCTAATCTTTGACCTTTATGGTCAAGATTGAGGTCAAGAGTTAACCCATCTTATAATAAAAATAAAAATAAAGTCTTTGTGTATGTACGGACGGACGACATCAGATTACCACAATCGTGCACTCTGTACTGTTGTGATAAGAGCGGTTTTGCAATGAAAATAGAGTAAACTGATGCGCTGGCCTCTGTACCAAGGAAGACAAAACAAGGGAAAACCTTAGTCTGGACCTTTGAGTGTAGAGTATAATTTTATTTACTTACATGCAGCTTCTATGCTGTACCTACTGGGAGTAAAAGTAAAACCTAGAATGTGTCAGCTGCCTACTCTTCCCAGGCATACTGTAAAAGTAAGTAAGTGGGATGCGAGAGTTTTGCTGTATTATGGACGAAAGGCTGACAATCTCATACCACTATTCATCATGTTTCTATACATCAAACGTGGCACCAAGTGGTTTTAAAACCCAATGGAACCAATTCTTCTAAAAATATCTTTGTTGAAGAAAAAGTTCAAAACAAGAACAGAATCTCAACAATTTACGGTCAGTAGCACAAAACACCGCCTTTGCCAACTATTTGCACTTTTATTATAACTAGAATAAAAAAAAATATATAACCTACTTGCGATTGGTGGTGGAACAGGCTTTCACTCAAATCAGCCTAGCGGCGCTGAGTTGCCTTTCTCAAACTGTTTACAGCACTAAGCGGGTTTTGGTGCAATTAAATTTAAAAAAAAATCGTAATTGTGAAAATAATAGGAATGTTGACAGTTTTTGACTTTATGAATTCAAAAAAATAATGCTAGAAATAATAATAATAAAATAATAAACGCTACACACTCAAAGGCCCACACTAAGGTTTTCCCTTGTGTCGTGGGTCCCTTGGAACACACATAAAGACAAACACAAACACCCATGACCCGAGAAAAAACATCTGCTTTTTACACAAATGTTTGCCCCGACTGGGGATCGAACCCAGGACCCGCCGATCAAGAGGCAGCGTCACTACCACTCGACCAAACCGGCCGTCAAATATATTAATATCCGAAAACAGCATTAAGATTGGTTTATAAATGAACAAGTTATTAGCATTTATATTATCATATAAGGACTAGCTATCTCGCATAGACGTATATAAACAACACAAAGCAACGTAAAATGAATCTTAATAGCTAGGTAGCAAAAGTTTTTTTGCCGAAAATAGAAGCACGAAGATATATCCGCCGCCTGAATATGGAGCGACAGCCGTGTGGTGATCGGTTGAGAATAACACCACCCCAACTGTTTCTATGGGTGTAGTAAGAGGCGACTAAGAAAACTCAAATGAGACCAGCCTCCTAGTAATCCATCTTAGGCAACGACATCTCAGTTTTTTTTCAATATGAGATAGCGTCTTATGGTCTCATGCGGTGTGTTAGGCTCTGTAAAGGGCCGTCTGGTTCGCGACCACCCTGTTATCGAAGTCCAACGCCAAACAGCTTGCTGTGTTCCATCGGTGCGTAGGAGTACCAGTGCCTGATAGGCATTTTCTCGCTCCATCGTCGACCTCATCTGTGACCTTGGTCAAGATTGAGGTCAAGAGTTAACTCATTTTATGATATGATAAAAAAAAGAGAGCAAAAGTTTTTTGCCGAAAATAGAAGCACGAAGAGATATCCGCCGCCTGAAGATGGAGCGACAGACGAAGAAGACCCTTGCTCCGTAGCTATTAAAATTCAATTTACCGCTCGTCGTAATTAAGCCGATCGTAGCCCAGTGGTTCTCTCTGATCTCAACCGATCAGTGAGGTTAAGCAACGTACACAGAGGCAGGGAACCTGATGGTAGACCAAAGTGGCAATTTATCACGAGCGTTTCCGTGCTTCGGAGGGCACGTTAAGCTGTCGGTCCCGGCTGTGGTCGATTGACTACAGTCGTTAAAACCAAGTCAGAGGCCATTGTGCGGTTTGAAAACTCCAAGTTCGCCACAAACTTGACTATACCTACACGATAAGAAGAAGAAGTTTAGCAAGTAACGAAATTATTTAAGGTATCTATCTCAAACTTAGACTCAAAGCTTCTTAAACATTAAAATACCTCCTTTACATCCCACGATCAAATAACCAAAACCATCATTCACAAAGGCTGCAAGTTCTTGTTAAAAATTTAAACGAAATTGGACCGTCGTCAAAGCGCAAATTCTTCGTATTACTAAGAACCAATGATATTATAAAGTGGGAAGTGTGATAAGTGGGAAAGATAATATTAAATCTCACTGGAAGTACGATTCAGTTTCTATCTCATATAGCTCTAAGCTTTGAATTGATTTTATATCAAACGAATAAAAAAAATTGTGACTATGTCACTGTTTTAGGAAAATTACTAAGAAAAACTGCGTTTAAAGTAAGTTGAAAATAGCCAGTATTATTTAAAATAAAATAATTTATAATTTGTTTTATATTTCTAATGGGTACGATCTAGCTCAAGGGCGATGATGTGGGCGAGGCTATAGCAAGCTCATCAAAGAATTATTTTATTTATAATTTCTTTGACTTCTGTTTAAGATGGTAAATAAATTAACTTTTCATTATATTCACTCTAACTTTAAAGAGATTCGTGTTAAATAAGCTCAGGGACGTACACATATTACACTTTGAAATTCTTTATTTCTTCTAGTTATCAGCTTACATATCTAGTAGTTATCAGTTATCAGCTTTTTAATAAAATGATTGCAAGAAAAAGAAAAAAAAATACTATAGACTGGCAGGCTACTCTATTGACCAGGTTATTCTTTATATAAAAAATGTGCCATTTCTTAATCACATTTGCCACTGGCCAGTCTACCTTTTAACGACTTCCATTATCACTGCCTTGCAGATTCAAAGAGCTCTCTTCGCAATTTCATCGTCTCAAGTGACTTTCCGACATTTGCAGCCAGTAATTACAAGTGATGGCGCAAAATTTGTCACCTCTTTTAATTAAAGACGCTTAATTAGTGACTCCTTTAAGGAATGACCATGTTCTTTGGTGATTAGTATTGTTTCTGCTTTAGGAATTAGTAAAGTTGAAATTAGATTGACTCGGAAAGGTTTTTCTTGGTATTTACTTTGGAGTTAAAACCTTGGGTTTCAGCAATGAGTTGAAAATGCAATTATCTGAAACTATTCGTCGCTATCCTATTCGTCATGGACATACATAATTGTCCATGTTGGGATAGGATAGGCAGAGCATCTGTGGTTCTGAAACCACTTGACGCCATCTAAATATATAAAAGGAGAAACTGACTGATTGACTGACTGACTGACTGACTGACTGACTGACATATCAACGCACAGCCTAAACGGCTAAACGTAGGCACTTGAAATTTGGAAGGGACGTAGCTTAGGTACCGTAGAGGTGCACTAAGAAAAGGATTCCCGAAATTCCCACGGGATCGGGAATTAGCGGGAAAATCCTTTTGTATGAAAAATCTAAACTGCTTAAGTTAGACGCTTTAAATTTGGCATGCAGGTACCTTAGTATACTTAAAGCTTAGTTGCAACAGGATATTGCAAAATTCCCACGAGAACGGAAGTAAGCGGGAAAAAACTTCACGCGGTTCCCGAAGTTCACGCGGGCGAAGCCGCGAGCGGAAAGCAAGTGGTTGATATACATTGAGAGTTATTAGATGGAACAAGAACAAAGTACCCTAAAATAGTTGGTGATTTCTACAGTATACTTGGACAGAGTTGGCAGCTGGCATATTCTTAGTTTTTTTTTTCTCCCAGTCCAGTCTGAGATTTATTTGTAAGCTCACAAATTTTTTGCATATCTAAACTAATTCAAACCCAAAACTTATCAAATGACCTTAACTGATTACCAACACCCAGAAAGGCAAATATTTGGCGCTTCATACGCACAAATATACATAAATGTCACGTCGATGACATACTAACATGGATATGCCGAGAAAGTGAACTTTCAAGGTGGTTTCTACTGCCAGGACGCTGTCAAACAGGACCTGAATTCTTGTATGTATTGTTTATTGGATCGATAAATATATACATACATACATAAATATATATAAAAATAATATGCGAAAGTCACTCTATCTGTCTGTCTATCCGTCTTTCACGCCTAAACTACAGAAATAGATAAGAGCATTTAAAAGGACATAGGCTACATTTTATCCCATAGTTGGGCACGATATAACCTGTAGTCTACGCGGGCAGAGCCACGGGTGGAAAACTAGTTGAGAATATATTGGAAAAGTTCATTGTCTATTCTTAAATAAAATAAAATAAATGAAACGCCATACACTCAAAGGCCTACACTAAGGTTTTCCCTCGTGTCGTGGGTCCCTCGGAACACACATAAAGACAGACACAAACACCCGTGACCTGAGAACAAACATCTTTTTTTTACACAAATATTTGCCCCGACTGGGATTCGAACCCAGGACCTGTCGATCAAGAGGCAGTGCCACTACCACTCGACCAAACCGGCCGTTAATATTAGTCGTCTTCTTACGTATTAGGTAGTCTTCTCTTTATCGCGTAGGTAGTTTTCAAACAGCCAAATGGCCTCTGACTTGGTTATAACAACTGTAGTCAAGCGTACCCTAAGTAAGAAACGAAAGCGCTAGTAAGAAAGAAAGGTGATGTTTTCATAAATACCTTCTGCAAAGGATTTTTATGAAACAACCGCACATCATCGAAGAGTTCTTTCTTTCTGACGATGATGGAGAATGACAGAAATATCATAATCTTAGCATAATATCATCAGAAAACAAGATGACAATCATGTTAGTACTAAATCTTCAATCCAAGGGCTTTGGAAGAGCTCTAACAAAGTCGTTGATCTAATAAAGTCTAATTGAAAGTGGTACGCGAAATGGGAAAAGAAGACGATGAATACACTGTATTTTAGGACCTAAAGAAGCCCTAAATAAATAATTCTCAGTTCTCAGGCTCTGAAAATAATCCAGGCAAATATATACGGTCCAGTAAGGTTATATGAGGTCAGTGTCCTCAGCCATAAGCCTCATTTTTAAAGGACCGGAGCCCTTGAGCCGAAATACATTTTATGTCGACGACATTTTGACAGTCACGCTGAAGAAATAAAAATTTGATTGGTCTTCATATCTTGATGTTTGAACTTAACTTGGCTTTTAAAGTTACAATGAGTACCTGTTGCATACCATAATTTCATGTGGAAATCTTTCCTTTTCACAATGAACTTACTCTTAAGATAAGTTTGATATTTGTGTGATAAAAAAGTAAAGTTTTGCAGTTAGTGATTTCCTTTGAAGAAAGTAATCTCAAAACTACCGAACCAGTTTTAAATATATTTTTTTTCACCAATAGAAAGCTTATCGTCGGATTACATAGATTGCATCATTTTTCCGAATTTCTACGGGAATGAAGTTCCAGGCAAAAAGCTAGCGTAATCTAAATATATAAAAGGAGAAACTGACTGACTGACTGACATATCAACACACAGCCTAAACGGCTAATCGTAAGCACTTGAAATTTGATAGGGACGTAGCTTAGGTACCGTAGAGCTGCACTAAGAAAGGAATTCCCGAAATTCCCACGGGAACGGGAATTAGCGGGAAAATCCTTTTGTATGAAAAATCTAAACCGCTTAAGTTAGACGCTTGAAATTTGGCATGCAGGTACCTTAGTAAATTTAAAGCTTAGTTGCAACAGGATATTGCAAAATTCCCACGGAAACGGGAGTTAGCGGGAAAAAATTTTTGTATGTAAAAATCTAAATCACGTAAGATAGATGTTTTCAATCTGTGTACTCTGTACAAAAAAAAATTACACGCAAACGAAGTTGCGGGCATCAGCTAGTCTGTAATCTATGAGAAAATAAAGAGATTGTTATTATTATTTTATTGACAAGCAAATGTGCTTTAGCCACACTCGAAGACTGACATTAGGTTTTCTTGTGTGTAGTGGTTTCATTAGAAAACAAACACACGGGCCCTAATCGCGGTATTTTGCACAACGATTATCGTTCGTTTGGTTTAAAATTGCGTATTCATTTTTGTCACCGGGGTGTGACAAAGATGAAAAATGAGAAAATAGTAATCTATAATCGTTTGGATTTATTTTTTGCTGTGAAAAATTCAAACCAATGGTTATTTTATTAACCAAATAAACAGACCCGTATTTTCTCGCGAAAAACAGAGCAAAGTGGCAAAATTATCCCCAAACGTCTGGTAGCCAGGCCAAAAACCTCAAAAAAAAAAAGGGGGGGATAGTTTTAATCGTTCACTATCCGTCAAAATAACGATTACATTGCTCAGAGTAAAAGTTCATCAAGAGGTACTTTTCCAACGTAACGATCATATTGAGTAGTAATTTTTTTCATCCATCCGGATAGGCAAAGGTCGGAGCCATACAGCCAAATCTTTCTTAAGTAATTTCTTCTACTCAAAGTCTTAATTTAAATGAAGGCTAAAGAAAGCCAAATCTTGAGTTTTCATAGTGAAATACTATAAATAACTAGCTTTCCGCCCAAGACTTCGTTCCCATGGGGATTCGGGAAAATTATGTAGTTTATGTCACCCGCTGATAAAAGAAGTATTTTTGGTGAAAGAACTTTTAAATCAGTTTAGTAGTTATTTCCTACCAAATAAACTCACATATTTTAGATAAGACAGTGAAACTAGTCAATATAATATCAAATTTCTTCACTATTTGTGGGTAGGTATTAGCATAGCTTTAACAAGGATTTAAGTACTCGTAAGAACAGGGGTTCCCTAACTTATTTGAGACGCGCTCCCTTTTGACCATAAAACAAATTCCGCGTCCCCCATGCTCCAGTCCAGATTATTAGGTTAGAATAAAAAAGTATCAAATAACAAAATAAGTATTTTTAATGCTAATTAAAGTTTTACAAAAATCATACAAAAGGTATTTGGTAAGTAGAACCTACTTATTGGGAATGTGATGGATGAGCTTGCATGGATTTGACGAGGTTTACAATTCTTGGCTTAACCATAGAAATCGCACAACACAACGTTAATCACTACTACCAATGTCTTTATTTTATATACTTTGGTTTTTTTGTAACTACAGCAGAAAATCCCCTTTCACATAAATATTTACTTGAGAAGGGTAAATAGGTACAATTGAAGTGCTTTTTCTGCTATTTTGGGGTAAATTGAGAAATATTTGACTTAAGTTAAGAACATTAAGTACCTAGGTGTATATTAAGCAGTTCGATAACGACTTAAGCCCTCAGGATTTTTGACTGAGAAGCTATTACAACACTTATCCAGGATACAGAGGGTTTGAATAAAATAATTTATTTAACATAATAAATCAAGAAAATGTATTAATTAAATTATAACATAGAACACGTGAAAATTCAATAACATAAAAGCCTTTAATAACTATCAAAAATGTTCGACACAGTAAACAAACCACAATAATTAGGGATTAGGTATAGTATAAGTAAGGTAAATTTTATTTTCATTATTTATTCAATAAATCTATAACTCTATTTAATAAGTTTGGTATATAATCCTAAGTCTATGCTTTTATTCTATCATATTTGTCTAAACATAAAAAAAAAATATATACCAAACTTATTAAATCTATTTAATAAGTTTGGTATATAATCCTAAGTCTATGCTTTTAATCTATCATATTTGTCTAAACATAAGGCTTGTAACTCATCTTTCACAAAGTACCCAGAAAAATTACAATTATTTTTAATACGGGCACTATTTAAATACTGGCTTATAGTGTAGAATAGAAATGACTAAGTAGGCCTCTTGACTTCTAAATTGAACTCTTAATCTTGGCACTTACCATTTATCTTTTCTTATCGTTATGTCCGAGACAAAAGTCGAATGTTTTGAATAAATATATTTATTAATTTACTCAATACAATAATTGTTAGAGAGGGCGGTGACTTAGGTTACTTCAAGATGTGAACACGAAGAGGTAAAGAATACGAATGGTTCATGACTCCAAGGGATCTGCCTTATATATGATTTGAAACAATAATACAATGATATAATTATGCCTTTAGGGCAGATAACCTTAAGGTCATATTAATGGTCAATTAGCATATCAAACAATGATTCTTTCAACATCCTTTCAATCATCAAAACAAAATAATTAACCTTGAGAGTTACACGTACAAGATAAGATGTCGTAAAGGAATCAATTACATGGAAATAGTCATGGTACATAACCATGGTACATAACATTATTATCATTTACTAGCTTTCCGACCGGGGCTCCGCCCGCGTGGACTACAGGTTATATCGTGCGCAACTGTGGGATAAAATGTAGCCTGTCCTTTCCTAGGCTCTAATGTATCTCTGTACTAAACTTCATCAAAATCGGTTCAGTAGTTTAGAAATGAAAGACGGACAGACAGACTATGTCTGTAGTTACTTTCGCATTTATAATATTAGTAAGGATAAATAAAAAAAAATTGTGTCACTTCCTACATTTATTGCTTATAGGTTACTCTTAAACGGCTAAACCAATTTTGATCAAATGTAACTATAAAAACTTTTTATAAAAAAATTTAACCAACTTCAAAAAAGCAAAAAATAAATACAATATCATTTGATGTGCTATGTAGTACCTACCTACTAATCTGTTTGAAGTCGGTGCAAAGACATTTTTAGTGCAAATTATAAACTTTTACTTTTTTAAAGTCGGTTAATAAAACGAAGTGTAAGCTTTGCAAAAGTTTAAGCGAATCATTATAATGTATTATTTATTTTACGTACACACTGATTAAACAGAGAACACCCTTTTTTTGAAGTCGGTTAATATACTAAAACCTTCTCCTGAATGTAACAAATACTTTTCTGAAAACCACATCAAAATCGGTTCAAACAAACGCGAAATTATCGCGAACAAACATACATACATACATACCCAAAGGTTGCCGATAAGATATTGCTTCTTAGCAATGGGGCCGCCTTTTGTACCCTAAATGTTGGTGTGCAATAAAGTATATTTGTATTTGTATTTGTACATACAGGTCAAACTGAGAACCTCCTTTTTTTGAAGTTGGTTAAAAATCATCTCGATTACGTTAGCTTTCAAACAAAAGAACTGCCTTCGAAATTGGTCCATTTGTATAGGAGCTACAATGCCACAGACATAGACACACAGATACACAGACTCACAGATACAAACGTGAAACTCATAACACCCCTCTTTTCTGTCGGGGGTAATGAGATGATCCTGGACAAATTACACGGTGCCATCTAAAATCTGAAACTAAGCAAGGATTGGTACTGGTGCGTTACTTTTTTTTGTAAATACATACATTACTTACAATGGTCGATTTGGTTGGTTGGTATGTGGCGCTGCCTCCATCAACGGGTCCTAGGTTCGATTCCCAGTCGGAGCAAACAATCATGTAATAAGCAGATGTTTCGGGTCACGGGTATTTGTATTTGTCTTTGTGTATGTTCTGAGGGACCCACAACACAAGGGAATATAATTTGAGTGAGTAGCGTTTTTTTATTATTAATATCTACATCTACAGTAATACGTATTATATAGAGAAAATATTTAATTGTTTGTTTGCATTAAATAGATAGGCTCCGAAACTACTGGACTGATTTGAAAAAAATCTTTCACTAAGTATACTATATTATGCCTGGATAACATAAACTACATAACTTTATCGAATTGCTATGGGACTAAAGTCCTAGATGGAATGCTAGGTGGGTTTTACCTAAACCCCTCACAAATATATATATATTTGAAAAAACGATTTCCAAATATGTTTGTGAGTCGGGAATTAAACTTGCAACCTTTGGATCAGAGCTATCAACTAGTGATGCAATGAATACCACTTTTACGAATACGAATCCGAATAGAAATAACGATTTTAATATTCTGCGAATACGAATAGATAAACATAATAAATCAAAGGCAATAAAACCCATTTTACAAGAAATGTGGAAATGTTTTTAATCATCAACTACGGATAACTTTTTATTCAAAAAACAAAGTGTTTGTAAATTGCTGGACTCTGAACGATTGTTTTCCCAGCACGGAGGGAGCGGGATACTCGAGGTGGAGGGAACGATGCCCTTGCGGTTAACTCGCGCTCGCGGTGTATTTCTTGAGCCGACAATGGCTCGTATTCGATGCCCCCTGCGTGTGCAATGTTGTGTAGAACACAACAGACACTAACGATTTGAGCTGCAGTCGCTGGCGCACAATGGAGTTTTCTGTCAGCCAAAAGACACCTTAAAAAATATATAATTTTTGAAAATAAGTAGTTTAGTAAGTCCCTTAATCAAATGCACCCCTATGCATCGCTCTACCAAGGAACGTACAGAAACGTGGAGATCCGTGAAATAACTTTCTGTTGGGATTCCGGCTCTGCATTAAAAATTAGAATAATCATGCTTTTTCTTAAGGGATCCCCCCCCCCCCCACATCACCTATGAATAAAAATACATTAGATAATAATGTAATTTTGTACGGACGGCCTCAACTCAGGTTACCACATGAGTGCACTCTGTGCTGTTGTGATAAGAGCGGTTTTGCAATGAAAATTAAGTAACCCGATGCGCTGGCCTTTGTACATTAAATATCAGGTAATTATTCTCCCAAACCTTACTATCATGGGAAGACCGCGGCTGTGAGAAGTCTGATGTTCAAATCAGCATCACATCGCCCATGTAAACACGAACAGAATAACAGTATGCTTTTTCGGCCACTTTGAATCTCTATTACTAAAAGACTTACTTTAAGAAACTGAGCTTTGATGATGATTTATATGATTTTATATACCTTCAAATTTTTACTTCTTGAAAAAAAACAACGCGTAAATTAAGATCAATACGTGTACTGCACTTTTTACTCTCTTCGTTTTGTTGTTTTTAAGAGCTATGGAAGAGCCGGGTTCTCCAACATCAGGCAAATTAATTGCCTACTAGGAGTTCCCTATTCCTATTAATACAATTGTCTTTAAAGTGTTTATGAAATAAAATATTTAAATTGATTTTAAATGTTGAATGGGCAACTACGTATATTTTAGTAGTGTTTTCTTTGATCCATCAGGATAGGAGCAAGAAAATTTTTATTCATGCTTAGGAACTTAGGTGCTTAGTTAGGATAATCCAAGGTACTTAACACAAACACTCACCTTAGTCTCCATGTCTAGTGCATCCGAGCGATAGACGGGAGACATACGTGGCCTTATTTCCTCGGCCAGTTCTAGGAACTGCTGGTGTGAGAGGTGATATATTTTCCTGAATTTCGCCTCAGAAATCACAGGCAGCCCTTCCCTGACCGCGTTATTATTCCGCCGTGTTGCGGCTCTCTCCGCTGCCGCATCCTCTTCCATTGCATCATCAAATAAATCCCACTACAAAGCAAACATTTTTTCCTTCTTTTCCTTCCTCTTTTTTAGAAATCGAGCAAATGAGGTCGCCGCAATAAACTTTTAAAAACAACTATACGTTTCATTTTTTTAGCATTAGAATCTTGTAAAATTTGAGTCTTTCATCTGTCACGTTAATGTGTGGCGAACGAAAAAAATCTAATAATTGCATATTATATTTTTAATTTATATTTTTAGGTTCTAAATGCCCAATAATGTGAGTGTTTATTCATATTTTTAATAATATTACATTGTAATTACAATTTATACTACGAAACTTAAATTAATACAAATAAAATATTCATTTCGAAAAGTTTAACCTATAAAAGACTTCATTCTTGAAGTTTCAAACATAAACATTGAAGCCAGAGGTTGCAAACATAAAATGTCACGGCACAGGTCAAACGTCACTCTTCTCTCACAAGTGTGCGAGTGCGATCAGTAAATTTTGCAGTTTGAGGGTTTTCATTTGTTGTTATGTTTTGTTTGTTTTTGTTGTTGTTAATTTTTAAGCGTAAATTGTTTTAAGCCCCCGCAGTAAAGGGGGCCGAGAGAGGTGTGGGCGGGAATGTGTCAGCACGGTTTACCTTATAGTTGTTGTTTATCCTTACTTCCTTACTATATATACTATATTTCATATTTCTTTATTTGCCTTGAAATGGTACAATAAGTTCTTAAGCTAATTATCAAGTTCATCATTTGAAACCTTGTACAAGGTACAGCAAACTTATAGTCATTTAAAAAATACAATATTTTCTCATTATTATTATTTTTATATACAATCATCTATGTCAGTTTTTTTTTCTAAGTCTAAGTCAATGTGGTAGATTCTAATAAATTCAAGGTATGTTAATATAATCAATAGTAATAATATTCAATACGAAATTCAATGACAAATTAAATTGTATTCTAATATTTTAAATGACAATTAAATAAATTAATTAATTACGGTTAATGTGATAGTTATAATTAAAAAAGTACCTTGTCATAATTAGTAAAATTAAATGTTTCTTTTAGGAGAGGTAATTCAATCATTTTAGATACTCATCAATTTTAGAATAACATTTTTCAATTAAGTACTGTTTCAGCTTATTGGAGAAAATTTCATAGTCAGATTCATTCTTAATGGCTTCTGGGATTTTATTAATATTTTTACGGCTGAGTAGTAAAGACCCGATCTGTACAGCTCCATCGTTGAGTGTGTTTGTTGCAAATTATTTATGTATTTTGATCTTAAATAATTGTATTTTACATGTTTGTCTCGTTTCAACGTGAATAAGTACATGTGTTTCGTGACAAATAGCGCCGTTGTGAATATGTAAAGCGAAGGTAGGGTAAGAATTTTTCGCTGGATAAAGTATTTACTATATTTACATACTATATACAGGGCGACTTGAAATTAGAGGTATTCCTTTGAAGGGGCTGTAGAAGATGGAATTTGCAGTGTTTTTCTAAAGGAGAACCATATGCGAAAGTCTTGAAAGTGAACCATTTCAGAAAAATTTGGAAGTTAGTTATTTAAAAAAAAATCAATAACTGATTTAAGTATATAAAAATTAATAAAAAAATTACTTGATGGTATCCTGATATTTTTTGATTAGTTTTGTGTAACTGATATTTCATTAAATCTGATAGAGCCATTAAATGTACTAGATTGACATAAACTTTAGCACTATGTAGAAAAACGTTTAAAAATTCAACAATAAAATCGAGGAAATTACACAAAAAAGCGAGTTTTAAACAAAAACTCACTGGCCAATGTTCCGTACATACAAAACATCTTTATTTTATCAGCTTTCGAATAAGGCATAATAATTTCAAATCGTCACAGGGATTTGAGATTATTATGCCTTATTCGAAAGCTGATAAAATAAAGAGGACCAATGTAATAGGAGCAAGTCGAAAAAAAATATCAAAAAACACAACTTACATACACGAAAAAAATGATTTATTTGAGTTCATTTTCAAAGTGACTACCCCCGTTTCTACAACAAATAGGCATACTTTTACTCATTTTACTTTTCACAACATAAGTAGTCAGAGTATTGTTAATTTGTTGTGCTGCAGCTATTATTCTTCGTCTTACCGACTCACTCGGAACGGGTTGAATAGTATACAGGGTTTTTAAATATTTTAATTAAATCTATTTCATTTTGTTTCTAAGATCTACATCTAAAATAGCTTCAACTTGCTCTCTGTTTCACTACATATAGTTACGGCGGGTTACGGTCATTAAGACCTCACTTTTAGTATAATAAAATGGCGAAATCTTTAATAATTTCACAAAGACAAACAGTAACCTTTTTTGTAATATGAATGTCCCCGGGCTACAGATCTAATGTTATTGGTGGCACAGTTTGGGCCTTTAATTAAAAAAAATTCAGCTTTTTAATTTATCATAGTTTTTTGTTTGCAACAAAAATGTTTACTACAACTGCTTCTTTGTTTGACGTATGTGTCAAAATAATATTGTTATTTTGACACATACGTTCCTATTGAAACGTTCTTTTTTAGGGTTCCGTAGTAATCTACGAACCCTTATAGGTTCGCCATGACCGTCTGTCCGTCTGTCCGCGGGTTTCCTAAGAAACCCTTGGTACTACAGAGCTGAAAGGCATGATCATACATATAAATCACGCCAATAGAACTGTAGAGTAAAATCTTAGAAAAAAAATTTTTTTCGGGTGTCTCCCATAGACGTGAACGGGCGATGAATTTTTTTTTCTCGCCAATATCATCGAGTGCATTCCATCGAATGGAATGTCATAGGATAGCTTTTTAAAAGGTAGAAGGGGTTTACTAAGAACGTTTTTCGATTCAGTACTCCGTTTGCGAAAAAAAATATTTTAAAGTGAATTTTTTTGTTAAAAACAAGTGTCCGGGGGGGACACTACCAGCTAAAGTTTAGCTGCTAAACGGTTGTTTCTATTCACGTTGGTAGAATATACTACGAAATTAAAAGGAAAACTATCACACATAAGTTGGCCCTTCAAGTTTGCGAGTAATAGTCGACCAAGTGCGAAACACTGTTGGGATTAATAAGAAATACATTGACTAATATTCGATCCTTGGTACTCCAGAGCTGAAATTTGGCTTGGTCATAGATATTGATTGCGCCGACAGATCTACAACATAAAATTTTGGAAAAAAAAATCGGATGTTTCCCATACACGTGAAAGGGTTTTTCTTTTCTCGCCGATACCATCGAATGGAATGTCATTTTTTGATACTATATTATTTGGAGATTTTAACATTGACTATGACTAGTGATGAAAGAAACTCAGCCTTCTAAGGCTTTTAATACAGACTCGCCT
Organism: Aproaerema taeniolella; assembly: GCA_949987775.1. Classification (NCBI taxonomy): domain Eukaryota; kingdom Metazoa; phylum Arthropoda; class Insecta; order Lepidoptera; family Gelechiidae; genus Aproaerema; species Aproaerema taeniolella. The sequence goes on along the minus strand of OX465255.1, from coordinate 17,698,664 downwards.
TAGTTTTGATGCCTCACGACTGACTCAGTCTTTTAGTTCCCAACCTTTAGTTATAAGACTAGCTTCTTTAGTCGAGGTCTTTTAACGTAGAAAGCTGAGCTGTTACTTAAACAGCTTAAGGCGACTACAGCACCCGATAAAAGCAGCACACATAGGAATAGTGCCATCTCCGTCTCTCAACAGGCCTGGGCCGGCAGTGCGAACAGTGTCCATATACGAAGTTTACGGTCTATGAAAACGTACGTGCGTAAAAACATGTTCGAAAGTTAGAAAAATGAGATTTATGGAAAGTTAACAGCTTAAATCGAAAAATGCGTTAGCTACTTATCAAGAGTGTTCAATTACGAACATTTTGATAGCAAATTCAAGTTCCTGTGTGCATTTTACTGTCGTTTTTACAGCTTAAAAGATACACAATATTGGTATTTAAAGGTGACTTTGTGAGCTTTTTCTATCGAACCAAAAGTGCTGAATCATGTTTTCAGCAAACTACTTATCTAGTTTATGTCCTGAATATTACCGTATTTTTTATCTTCGATTTAATGCAGTGCGTCATGCTTATCTACGCATCATAAGATCGTAATTTAGGTGCTGTAGTCGCCCTAAACTACTTAAAAGACTGGCGACTCATTGTCTGGGAAGGCGACAGTCGTAAGGTATGACAGGTCACAGAGGGATCGCGGAGTACTTACATCGGTTCAAATTAAAGGACAATCCCGGATGCGAGTTTGATCCCGGCGTAAGCGAGTCTGTGTGGCACATATTACTAGATTGCCCAAGCTTCGCAGCTGCTAGAATGGAAGTTGAAATCACCATGGACACTACACTAAACAAATCAGCTTTGCACAATACATTAAGACATATGGAGAGTTAATGTGTTAAAAAGGTTAAATAGGTAATAATAATATTAAATGTAACAAGACAAGGGCACGAACAAGTCTGTGGATGCAAAATTAACTTTATATAAAAAAGGTATGTGTTGATAGAACGTAAATATTTAATTTTATCCCCTTGTTAAATTGTATCAAATTGTATTTAGTGGTTTAGGCGTGAATTATTCTTTTTGGTTGATAGGTTACAAAAGATTTATTGAATATCACACACAAGCTGCGGTGTGAACCCTTTTACATAAAAGAACTCGAGTCGTTTAAGTCTTTTAAAATCAACTGGAGTTGGTTAAGTCTTTCAGTCTATTGAAAACAACTCGAGTCGTTTCAGTTTTTAGTCTTTTAATAAAACGACTAAGTCTTATTAATAAAAATTCGAACTTTCAATCTTAATTTTAGAGTCAAGTCCTGTAAGATGGAGGCGAGTCTTTTTAATAAGCCTTAAAAGACTTTAGTCTCTTTCATCTCTAACTATGACCATAACGATAGTATACCAGTTTTAAATGAATACGTAATGTAAACGATTTTTAAACAACCGTTTTCATCCACGCGTGGTGGTTCTTAAACAGATGTTTTTTTTCATTTTCCTTGTGGCGCTGGAATTTAAAAAAAATTGTGACCTTCTTTCTTTGTGACCTCGTTTTTAGACATTATTAGCGGTTTAACCGTCAATATGCTCGTAGAATTAAGAAGCCAGCTGCATATTTGAACCATGCTGCTACGGAACACTACAATGCGCGTGTCCCGATACGCTCTTGGCCGTTTTTTTTTGTTATGCACGATTGTTTTTTTGTTATGAACGTAACAAAATTGAACAAAATCGTGATCAAAAATGAAAAATATAACGATTATTGTTCTTTGGTAAAGTCGTTAAAATTAGCGCGATTAGGGCCCCCGAGACCAAACATTTGACCTAAACGTTTTTTCCTAACAAGAATCGAACCCAGGGACCACTGGTTCAGAAGCAGTTTTAAACCAAACCACCTGGACCAAACTAAGCAAGATATGAGGTACAGTACGTCTTGACTCTTTTACTGTAGATTTTACTGTAGATTTTACAAAGTCGTGTCGTTCCCGTATAATGTAAAGTGCCCTACACACTGCAGACATAACTAAGGCCTTTTTACGTACGTGTAAATGTGTACGACGGAAATCGAGAGGGACTTTTTTATTTTCACCCGCACATAAAGAATGGACGTATTGGACGTACTGAATCAAACATGTCCAAGTCAGGCTCTAGTAAGCAGATAATTTGAGGGTATGGATCAATTCTGAAAGTTTATTAACTTCTTCGTTACCGTGGGAATTTGGGAAATTTATGTAACCTATGTGTTAATCCAGAGTGTCAGCTACCTTCATACCAAATTTTATTAAAATTAGTCCAGCCGTTTGGGCGTGTAAGAGTAACAAACTTCCATACACCAATACGCGTGGACTTTCACATTTTTTTTTAATAAAAAGTATCCTATGTTACTTCTAGTACCTCCGAAAATATTCATACAAAGTTTCATGATGATCGGTTCAGTAGTTTTTGCGTGAAAACGTAACAAACATCCCTACCTTCACAAGGATTAAGGATAGATAGGAAAAAATATACAAAATTAAATTTTGACTAAATGGGCGGCTTTACCAAGATCTAATCCTGGAGTCGTGGGTTCCATTCGCGCCGAAAGTTTTTCTTACGCTAAAAATTCTTTATGAATATCCTCTACGCGCTTTTAAAAAAACATGACAATAGTATGTAGTCTATGAATTAGGGTTCAGTAGGTATTAAACGAGATGACACTGCGCAATTCTCGAGACGATCTCGGATAGAGACCATGAATAGATGAATGTTGATTTGTTGATCGTGTCGATAGCATTTGTTTCAAATAAATAAAACAAATGAGGCTCGCTAGACTTAAAAAAAAAAGAAGTGTTACTATTTCTTTATTTTGTGCATTGGAAAAATTCTACAAGGTCTACTGGTAAATGTTAATTGAGCGTTTGAAAATAAAAAATAAAAATTGTGTATAATTTATTTTATTACTAGCTTTCCGCCGCGTGTACTACAGTTTATATCGTGCCTAGTTGTGGAAGAAAATGTAGCCTATGTCCTTTCCCAAGGTCTAATCTATCTTTGTACCAAACATCAAAATCAATTCAGTAGTTTAGGCGTGAAAGCATAACAGACAGACATACTTTCGCATTTATAATATTAGTAGGGATTAGTAAGACCGTTAATACGTACTCAATCTCCTAAAATTTGATATTGGGAAGTTTGCATTTCCTTCACGCTTGCATGTCTGAACAGATTAGTGTGAAATTTTAGCATTTAGATAGAGTTTGAACTAGATTAGCATATAGACTACTTAGTGCACTTGTGTAGACTAAGTCGTGGATCCAAAGATAGAGAAAACATAGAATTGCATCGGCATATTTACTGACTAGCATTCCACTCGGGAATTCGTTCCCGTAGGAATTCGGGAAAGTTATGTAGCCTATGTTACTCAGGGATAATGTAGCATTCTGATGGTGACATCAGTCCAGTAGCTTCGGAGCCTATTCAATGCAAACAAACAATCTTTCCTCTTTATAATATTAGTCTATAATAATTTCACAAGACAAACGGTAATTCACACAGACAGTCTAAATAGTAATTCACAAAGACAAACGGTAACCTTTTTTGTAATATTAATGTCCCGGGCTACAGATCTATAAATTGCGTGGCAAACTTTTCTAGCCCGCCAAATTGGCCTTTGACTTGGTGTAACAACTGTAATCAATTATTACCAGCCAGGACCGACACGACTGCCTAATGTGGCATCTGAAGCACAGACACGCTCGTGTTAAATTGCTACTATGGTCACCCATTATGGTCAGTTTTATCCATTTCAACGTTTATCAAATGCAAAAACGTTGGGAAATCCTGAGGTCCTCAGCGTTAGTAACAAGCGAAACCACACTGTAAATGGCACTGTCTTTGTAAGTATCCGGGATCGTAGTAAACGTGTAATTCCACACATAGCTGGCACATTAAATTTTAAACCCCACATTAAAGGGCAGTTTGCAGTTGGCGCAACTAGTTGCTGTATCATTGATTGGAGCACACTCGTACGTTATGATGTAATTATGTACACTTGTTGCATTATTTACTTTGGGAACGGGGAAAATGTTTTTAAAATGTATTTTGAAATGTACAGTGTCCTTATAGTGCAAGAAATCTACAGTCATTTTAAATAGGATGAAAAGCTGATATACAAAAATACAGCCTATTGCGAATTAATGTTTTGCTAAACCGTAGTTTTACTGGCGTATTAACTTTATGTCTGTCGCAGGGATATTAACAAACTCCTGATATTATAATTTCACTACTGAACTTTATATAATTTCACATGAAAGTTTGTCAATAGCCTTAATTTCTTAAAGTTTGACGAACTTTTTTATTATGTTATTGTATTCTAACCTAATCTAACTGAACCTTAAATAGCGTAGCCTAACTTAACTTAACAAAATGTAATGGAAGCGGTTGCCAATTTAACGAATGAAATTATAATATCACTGACACATATCTAAGCTTATTTTGATTTGAAATTATACTCAGCCAATATAAGGTTGTCATAGAGCTGTTTCGCTAATAAATGGCGGGAGAATGGCAATAGTGACCATTTTAGCAATCCAGGTGGCAAAACTGAACTCTATCGCAATAAAAATCAATTAAGATTTTCCCTCAGTAAATATTGTTATATTTTTTAATCGTGTAATCAGTGACAGCACTCTCAAATTGCACCTCAAAACATTTTGTATTGTAATCATCATTACGAAACTTTGCATTGGCTAGGTTAGTTAAACAAGTCTTCGTGGGTAATGTAGCTTATTATTTATTTCACAGAGTTTCTCAGTTCCTAATTTCATAAACTCGTTTTCATTTAAATTCTTACGATGCCAAGAATGTTAACGTCCTCGGTCTTACCTCACCCGTGGAGATATATCGTGTATCTACTTCCGATCCTTGTGTTACGAGCTGGTCAGTCAAACAACCTTCATTACCACCCAATTCACGAATTTCATCGCTATTCTTAACATGCTAAAGTTCTAAATCAACCGCTTCAAACTCTGCTTCAGTTAGGAAGTCAGCTTTGAAAGTATCATAATCTACTCAGCGATTTGCATCAATATCAATAGTGCAGCAAGGTTTATTTTTGTATGCATCACAGTTGAAGTTAAAAACGTTATCATTCTGTGAATGGAAAACACCTCTTATTGTTGTGACGGTAAGGTTTTTTTTTGTTGTAGATGGACCTGACCTTAGTTAATGGTATTTTTGTTTCTAAAGTGAATGGGAAGTTTTGATTATTATGTTTCGTCTAATAGATCACTTAGAAGTTAATTAGAGTAATAACAAATCATCTCATTAATCACAATTTATTTATATTCTGTTGCGATATTTATTATTTTGCATTGGTCAGCTTTATACTTCCTTATTATATTGTGACTTATTCTGCTCAGTTGATTATTAAACATTCCTTTGCTTGATTGATACCGGCTTATCATGATCAAATGAACAAATTTTAACAGATGATTTATGCTTGTAGCAAGTTAAATCTCGTAAAACAGACTCCATATTTTCACAATGATCACTCTTTATAGGTTATAGTCGTTATAATTATTTTGCAAAGGTCTTTATTTCATTGTGAACTACTTTAATCATTCAAGATTGTTAACAACCTACTTCTACTTGAATTTCCTTATCTTTTTATGAATTGCCCACTCCAATGTGACCACTACGGTCTGGCCGAACATAGAACAGGTTTGTCCGCTTACCAGTTGACATTTGTTGAGCACTGATCCGGCAACCAGTTGCGTCAGTACTTTGTGCTGATTCCGTGACAGATTTAGGGCTAGACATGAAGCCGTGAGCTTCACTTGGTGTTTCTTTGTTAAAGTATTTGTGATGAATAGCGGTGTAACATTTTATTTGGTAAGTTCGTGCGTTACGTCTATAATCCTGAAACAAAACGGTCGTGGCCTGGTTTTGTTTATTGTTTGGAGTTGACTAGTGAGGATAAGCAGTACTTTTGGGGAAGTTGATTGTGATTAATGACTATCTAACACAATCTCGGCTGCTAATTATTTTGCTTTTATTTCGATAGTTCCTTGATCTACAAAATACTATTATGATTCAAAAACTATGGTAACTGGATTAGGCGTGTTGTCGATTTAAATAGACTCAACTTCAATCCTTTTCGTAGTGTCTTTTCGGATGATAATATGATTTAAATATGCGTCCAAGTCCTTAGCTTCTTCCCAGCAAGCTACAAGCTGCTGTTTGTAAGCAACCCCTCATGTCAATGGTAAAGAACTTTGTCCAGCTGTGGAGGATTGTAAGCTAAATATCCATGTATTCCTCTTTTTTAGATGTTACTTACCAACAAGTTATAACGCGATGGTGTAGTTTCAAAAGATTATTGAGAAAGATGTGTCCCAAAAATAGATTGGTTTGCGTGAGAGAGCAAAATGAATGGTTGCAAAATTGAATGCGAATATGTAAAAGAAAAGACAGCTTGCAAAAGAGCATGGATAATTTGTTTAATGGTGGGATTAATTAGTATATATTATTGGTTACAATGAGAGTATTTCAGACTGATCTAGTCTTACAGAGTGGTCTTGCAAGAGTGGTGTGGGAAACAAGGCTTCTCCACAAGCTATTGTTCATACTGAAAACTCGAACCAGCCGCATTCCTTTATGAGTATCGACCTTGGTCAATTAAAAGCTCACTTTGATTCTCAGTTTACCAGTCTTAATAAAACGATTGAATCCCTTCGGGCCGATTTCACTCAACAATTTGGCGCATTGAGTGCAACTGTAAACTCGTGGGGAACAAAGATAACAGCGTTAAAAAGTGACTTGCAAATACTACAGAAACGCATTGATGAGACAGAGCAAAAATCTCGCCTATGTAACCTGGAAATACAAAATGTACCAGAAAGCAAAAATGAAAACTTATTCCATCTTGTTGGCACCCTTGGCAGCATCTTGGGACTTTCTATCACGGCGGAGAACATTCGCGATATCCATCGCGTCGCACACAACAGCCCGGTCAACCGTCCCAAGAATATTATTGTTCAGCTTACTTCACGCCGCTTCAAAGACGAGGTGATAGCGGCTGCCCGGGCACGGAAGGACCTGACTGTAGGCCAACTGAGGCGAGCGGCGGCAAGCGGCGGCAGCAAGGACACTACTTATGCCGAAGTCTCCAGCGACGATGGAGCTCGAAAAATATATATAAATGAACACTTAACTCTAAAAAATAAAAAGTTGTTCTCGAAGGCCAGAGAGGTTGCATCTGTTAAGAATTATAAATATGTATGGATTAAAAATGCGACAATACTTTTACGCAAAAGTGATCAATCCAAAGTAATAGCTATTCGAGAGGAACAAGATTTATCAAAATTATGACTCTTACGCTTTTATGCTTTTGCATTTTTATTGCATGAATACTCTTTGATTCTAAAACTTTTAGTTTTTTGCTGGGTTTTCCTAAGTGCCGTTTTTGTTCATTATAAAAAGCTTAAGAATTACATAATTATCATATACATCAATGGATGATTACAAACCAATAACTTTTTATTACCAGAATTGCCGAGGATTGCGATCTAAATTAACGGATCTCCGTCTTAACATACTAAACTCAGATTATGACGTACTAATATTTACCGAAACTTGGTTAAGACCCAGTATATTTGACGCTGAGATAATGGATAGTAGGTATCGTATCTACCGCGCAGACAGAGACCTATCAAAATCAGTCAAAACAGACGGTGGTGGGGTTTTGATCGCAGTGAAGAATAGTATAAAATCAGTTTGCCTAGCCAGCAAAGAATATCCCTATGAAGAGATTTATGTATTGTTGACTTTCTCGGATCGAGAAATATTAATTAACACTGTGTACATACCTCCTCAGTCAGCCAGTAGCTTGTATAAATTGTATTGTCAAAACTTGGAAACTATGGGTAATTTTAATAACGTAAAGAGAGAATTATGCGTCGTGGGCGACTTTAATCTACCAGAAATTGGGTGGATTCAGAATGTGGACAAGACTCTAAATCCAATATTAGCACCACAGCTGGGGGAATCAAGTAGATTGTTACTAGAAACTTGCGTAGTACTAGGGCTGACTCAGTATAACTACGTATTAAATGAAAATAATAAAATTTTAGATTTATTATTAGGTACCTCAAGTTTTGTTACAGAAGTGGAACCAGTGGCAGATGCATTGACCAAAGTCGATGCTCACCATCCACCGATACAGTATACTAGTAATTTAAAAAATAAAACATCCCTAACGAAAGCCTCTATAGTTACTTATAATTTTAGGAAAGCTAATTTTAATAGTATAGGACTAGCGCTGGAAGAGATTAATTGGGATGAAAAAATAGGACATCTAGATGTGAACTCTGCATTAACTGTATTTTATGATATATTGTTTGAATTAATTGAAGCACATGTACCAATAAAAATAAAAGGAAAATATTACCATCCTATTTGGTTTTCTCCAGCTTTGAAAAGAACATTAAAACGAAAAGACAAAGTTTGGCTAAAATGGAAAGTCTACGGTTCATTGGCAGATTACCGCGAATTTAGATTATTGAGAGCACGATGTAAATTATTAATCAAATTGGATTTTAGAAAATACACAGCATCCATTGAAAACTTACTGGTGAAGGGTATGAAACCTTTTTGGAGTTATGTCTCAGCACAAAAAAAGTCAGATGAGGGATATCCAAGCAAAATGTATTATGGAGATGTAACAGCGGATTCTCCGCAAGCAGTGGCGAATTTATTCTCTGATTTCTTTTGCTCAGTCTTCGAAAAGAAGAATAGCATTAACTTTACGGAACTTAATTCCTTGACAGAACACCAAGCAGTAAATATAATTACACATATACATATAACAGAGAAAGATATAAAAAAACAATTACAGAAATTAGACTGCAAAAAGGGTCCAGGTCCAGATAAAATTGCTCCCATATTTATTAAAACCTTGAGATCCTCACTCTCATATCCACTGTATTTTATCTATAACAAATGTATTCGAGAGGGAACATTTCCGGATCAACGGAAAATAGCCTATGTAACCCCCCCTATTCATAAATCTGGGCCCAAATCACATGTAACTAATTATCGTCCTGTGTCTGTACAATCTTGCTTCCCTAAAGTTTTGGAATCACTAATTCATGCGGTGGTCTATCCACATGTCCAAAAAATAATAATTAAGGAACAACACGGATTTGTGAAAGACAAGTCAACTACTACTAACCTAATCTTATACACTAATTTCATATTTGAGTCACTAGATGCAAGAAAACAAGTAGACGTAATATACACTGACTTCCAAAAAGCATTTGACAAAGTCGATCACAAACTATTGCTACAGAAATTGGCATTCAATGGGATAAAAGGAGATCTGCTAAGATGGTTTATTTCATATTTGGATCGTAGAACTCAAAGGGTTGTAATAGACGGGCATGATTCATCGACCAAGGACGTTACATCAGGGGTTATTCAAGGCTCTGTACTAGGGCCTTTACTCTACGTGATTTTTGTTAACGATATAGCCAAATGCTTCCAAAATACTAAATTTATTATGTTTGCTGATGATCTTAAGATCTACAATATTATAAATAAAGAAGAGGACTGTCAGCTTATACAAGACGACTTAGATCGTCTTGAAACATATTGTAAAGAAAATAAATTATTCTTAGCCTACGAAAAATGTATGCAGATAACTATTACGAAAAAAACCATTAATAAATTGTTGCATACTTATAATATAGGAGGACAGGCACTGAAACAGGTAGGATTGGTAAGAGACTTAGGGGTGTATATAGACGAAAAATTAACCTTGGATAGTCACATTGAAAAGATCATAAATAAAGCATGTAGTATGATGGGGTTTGTCTTACGCATCAGCAAACCATTTAAGAATCTATCATCTTACCTTATTCTATACAAAACACTAGTGCGTTCCCAACTAGAATATAGCTCTGTGGTATGGAACCCTTACTACAGTGTTTATTCAGAAAGAGTTGAAAGGATTCAAAGGAAGTTTCTACGAGCTGTACATTGTCGTTTGTATGGCAAACCACCATCTTACGATAAATTTATTATGTTTGCTGATGATCTTAAGATCTACAATATTATAAATAAAGAAGAGGACTGTCAGCTTATACAAGACGACTTAGATCGTCTTGAAACATATTGTAAAGAAAATAAATTATTCTTAGCCTACGAAAAATGTATGCAGATAACTATTACGAAAAAAACCATTAATAAATTGTTGCATACTTATAATATAGGAGGACAGGCACTGAAACAGGTAGGATTGGTAAGAGACTTAGGGGTGTATATAGACGAAAAATTAACCTTGGATAGTCACATTGAAAAGATCATAAATAAAGCATGTAGTATGATGGGGTTTGTCTTACGCATCAGCAAACCATTTAAGAATCTATCATCTTACCTTATTCTATACAAAACACTAGTGCGTTCCCAACTAGAATATAGCTCTGTGGTATGGAACCCTTACTACAGTGTTTATTCAGAAAGAGTTGAAAGGATTCAAAGGAAGTTTCTACGAGCTGTACATTGTCGTTTGTATGGCAAACCACCATCTTACGATAAATTATTACAGAAGTTTAAATTAACAACTCTCAAAAAACGAAGGCAACTAGGAGATGCTATTGTACTGTACAAAATTTGTAACGCAAAGTATGACTGCCCAGATCTCTTGTCTAAAATATACTTAAGAGCACCGACGCGCCCCACGCGCTCGTGTCGCTCAACGAATCTGCTGGCCACGGCCCCGTGTTCCACAAACGCCGGTGAGCGCGCCCCCATACAAAGAATATGTAAAATGTACAATAAAGAATTTGGTACTCTTGATCTTTTCGGCAATAATCTGTTAGAATTCAAAAATGAACTTAATAAATTATTAAATGGCACAGAGGAGGACCAGGCTTTGTAGGATTAGGGTTTGACTTATACTTTTTGTTTGTTTTTTCAATTCATTTTCTTTTTACTTTTTAAACATTTTAAACGGGAGGTAAAAATTTGTAACAAAACATGATGTCTTGGTGAGAATGCGGAAGGACATGTACAATATTTACAAAAATAGATTAAGAAAAAAATGTATTATTTATAAGTATAATGTCTGTTAATTCTCCAAATAAAATAAATAAATAAATACAGAAAGACACCAATTTACAATCATGAGTGTGCCACAAACTTTATCACGAAATTTCTTGAACTTTTTTTGATTTACCTTGGATCTTGGTTATTGGTACCCTGAAATAGGAAAAAGCGCTATAGGAAAGTCCAGTAGGGAAGATTTAAATACGGGTTAAAAATTTATTACTGTTATGTAGTTCAGAGCATTGTAACAATTAAGAAAGGACACGGTTCTGTTTAAATGCGGCAAAGCAAGCTAATTGGGTTTTGATTGTGAAACGGTAAGCAAGTTTTATATAGTAGGAGTGAACACCTCTACAGTCTTAATGAAAAGGATATCTAATATAATACTGCAGGTTCTTCAAGAATAATTTAAAAGAATCTATAGATATATAAGTTTCAAAAGGTGATTTCCTCCACGTTCGATCCAATTGAAAACAGCTGCTCGAACCAGTCACCAAGGTAAACGTCTTGCCATTGGACTGTGTGACAAACTACGTATAAATCTAGTTTGTTTATGATGAAACCGACAAATTGATGAATGAAGTTTTTTATCGAAATTCAAGTTTTCTGTTTTTTTGGAAGGTGACCTAATTCTTCAGCTTTGAAATTATTCTTGTCTGAAAAAACACTCAAATATATTATATTGTTGCCAAATCAGGGTTGAAATTATGCCTACTGTATTATGCCTAGTGAGCCAAGACTTTGAAACTACCTAATAAGATTGTTAGACGGTATTGATGATACGCATATTTTTCATCTATTACGATGCCTCAGTATAAAACCATTTCAGTAATACGATACTATGACGAAACCCAAGGTATAAGATTATTCAGAAACACACATAAACCTAGAACCTTCCATTTCAATGAGAAACCTCTTCACATACAACTGTAAGCTTCCAGATATGCAACGTCAATAGGCAGTTGAACTCAAAGTTTCAAAAGCGACAACCAATACAGTCCAAGAGTATTGCGCAAGAGTTTAACCTGCAATGCGTACCACTTTTACTTTTAAACGTGTAGCTGTAGAAGAAAGAACTGGTCACTGATCAGGTTGGATAACTGCAACTGAATTGTCTTAAACGCTGTTATGTTATTGCAATGTTGGTGATAATTGAATAAGAGATAATTGAAAAACTTGCTACTGTTGTGTAGTCATCTACATTGCAAACGATCAGACGAAACATGATGTTACCGCATCAGAATTAAAATTAGAACATACTCGCACATTATAAATTTATCTACATTCGAATAAGTGCAAGCTTCTTGCCAGAACTGGTGTTGCAGAGTCAAAACGCAAAAGCTGCTGAACTTAAATTAAATGGCAGCGGGTGGGTCGGTCGTATATGTTAAATACCTTCTGTTAGGAAGCTAAGAGTTGCCACTAAGTGGATACCAAAATGGGGTCGAGGCCGGGGACTTCTGAGAGGGCGCTCCTCACGGGATGATCCAGGCAATCTAGAAAGAAAAGGGAAGTAACCGCCTAATAATGATGCCTGATGGAAATCAGGGGAGGCTTTGTCTAAAGATCAGAATTAGTTCTACTTTAAGTGATCATAGAACCATTTTGACGCCACAGCTCACAAATGTTCTATAGGTTATTAATGAAACTTGTTTTTAAAGTTGATAGTTTATCAGATCTTTGCCCAAAGTAGGTCTCTTTAAGTTCTTCTACCGAAAAGGTAACCGCTATAACAGTCATTTTCCTCTGATCCTACTACTAAACTATACTAACCTAGTAAACTTTTTAGGGACAGACGCTTAAGTGAAAAAATAATAGAACCCAATTTACGAGAACCCAAAGTAAATCTCATAAAATGGCCGCAGTCTGTCAGAAAGGACGGCAAGACTTTTTAGTTTTACTGCAGAGTGCGGCGGTAAAAATTAGTATTCCGGATCGCCTCTCTTGAATAGTGTAGGATGGACTTGAATATTCAACTATGGTGCAGAGAAATTGAATGTGTGGAAAACATTCGTTTTTTTGTAACTAAAACACCTTACTCAAAAACCATCGACAAAAAATACGTAGAATAGACTCCTTAACTGTTATTTTAAAGACAAGAAAATTTTATTCGTTCTATATTTTAAAGTCTTGGAATAATAGTAACAGATGTAAGGTATTTTGCATTAATATGTTGTATGTATATGTATGTATTTATTCTTTATTGTACAACTAGCATTCCGCTCGGGACTTCGTTCCCGTGGGAAATCGAGAAAATCATGTACCCTATGTCAATCCCGGATAATGTAGGATTCTAGTGGTGAAAGAATTTTTCAAATCGGTCCAGTAGTTTCGGACCATATTCAATGCTTGTTTGCATTGAATAAACAATCAAATCATTCCTCTTTATAATATGTATAGATATAGATGATAATACAGAGGATAACAAGTTTACAGTAATAGGAAGTTTACAAAGGCGGACTTATCTGACAAGGGGATTTCTTCCAGTCAAATATGTTATCAGTGACCAACTATAACGTTTTTTTTTATCGTTTCTGGGATCTTGTTTCATCAGAAAGCCCAAGTTGGCTATTGGAAAGTTTTTCGAATATAATATTTACAGCAAAAACATACCACCTCAATCCTCACGCCATATCATAAACGACACGAACAATGACACAGCAGTTTAAGAAATAGCTCCATACGTTTCACATCCCATTCGTTCCGAATTTGTCATTCCTTACAACAGCCTCCTAGGGGAAACATAAAAACAAGTGGACTGGTTACAAATTGTGGAATAAACTAAATGATTTATGCGTAAGGCGTTGAAATTTAAAGCCGAGTCGTAAATATCCTAACCCTTCAGGAAACAGGGTTTTATAGAGTTGGGGTAAGAGAGAACACGAGTCTTAAAGGTGTTTGCAGTCGAGAATAATGATTAGTAGCGCTACTTCAAAATTGCATCAACTGTTCCTGCATTTGATGCAATTTGTTCTCGGCTTTTTATTTCTGTCTATGAATAGGTATGTGTTAGAAGAGACCCAAGATATAAGAAAAACTGAAATATGTGGCCGTTGTTATTACTATTCATTTTGCACGTTTTGATTACATCAAGCGCTAATATTTAAATTCAGACGCTATACACTTAAAGGCCTATACTAAGGTTTTCTCTTGAAACATACACAAAGACAAACACAGACACTCATGACCCGAGAAAAAACACTTTTTTTTTAAAATATAAACAAATAGTGGAATAAAAGCTTGTACGAGCAAAATGAAAGCATTGAAAAATACGAAATACTTAGCTAAATACGAAAAAAAAAACTATTTCATTCTTCTGATCATTATAACAAAAGACAATAGAACGGATATTCCAGATGAATCACACAGCAAAGAAAGCAAATCTTACTCAAGTAATTTCCAACTGAATGACTGTGAAAATACGTACATATTACATTTTATAAGAGAAAGTTTCAACGTTCTTGGCAAGAGCAGACAGAGATTGTAAAAGTAAGGAAAATTGGTTGAAAGTACAACATTTTTCCTCTGACGACTTTATTTTAAACTAGCTTTATACCCGTGACTTCGTACAGGTGGAACAAAATAATTTAAAAAAAAACACAGAGCGGCTTGCCCCGCAGTACAGACTGCGTTCTATTTGATAGATGTTTGAAATGAACTAACACACTATAATTATGCGTATTTTCATCTTTCTATACAATTTAGCGGTTCCATATTTATTCGCCTAAAATTTTTTTCGCCTATTTTTTTCGCATAGCGATATTTTGTCATAATCAGTTCATCTTTATGAGAAAATATCGTTATGCGTAAAAAGTTTATGTATTTATGCGGAAAACAATTAGAGCTTTCATTTTTATGCACATGAAACCCTAATTAGCAACTTAAAGTTCATTTGGCGATGGCGCTGACAGCGAAGGCAGCTGTTTTAAATTTCGCCACATATAGGTTAAATTTTAACGACTGTTTTCAATTAACAACAACCATGACCGCCGGTTTAAAGTGCTCTACAAATCTCGGAAATGCTCCTGATAAATTGCCACTATAGTCACCCATCAGGTTTCCTGCCATCGTGTACATTACTTGACCTGATTGAATCAGATCGGCGAGTGCCACTGGGCTACGTAGTACAAAAAAAAATACAAAAAATATTTATTTTCAAAAACACTATTTTACAAATATTGTAATTGGAATAGGGAACTCCTAGTAGGCAATGAATTTGCCTGTGGCAGGAGAACCCGCTCTTCCATAGCTCTTAGAAACTAAAATAAATAGAGTAAAAATGAAGCAAGTACATAAATCAAAATTTGTGTGTGTGTGTGTGTGTTTGTGTGCGTGTGTGTGTGTGTGTGTGTGTGTGTGTGTATATGTGTGTGTGTGTGCGCCTCAGCATGTGTGTTGTGATTGATCAATATATACTTAGATATAATCTTAAAATAGTTTTTGGGTTAGGGTGTTTGTATTTTCATATATGTTTAATCAGTTTTAATATCTTTATTGATCTTAATTCCACTACCGTTGAAAATATATTTATTAGCAGAATCGCTGTTCAGATATATTAACTGTATACAGTTACAGAACATGTCCAACATTTAAAAAACAATTTATTTCCTAAATAATTTCATTACATCACGTATCGAGTTCGTCAATCTACAAATTGCTAAATATTCTGGTTTAGGAATTACGAGTCAATACTGACCTGAGCAGTTTCTACAGTCAAGTGTACAAAACCAACCTTATTCAGTTATAATAAGACTAAAGCTGTCAAGCTTAGTGTTCTCTCATTTGTACTATTAAGTAAGTTGTTAAATGGATCAAAAGATTTGTATGTACTAATGTAAGTAATGATTAAATCGCACAGTGAAGCGAAGCGTAACAAAACTGACTGGTGTCAATTTTGACTATACCAGCATCGTGATTTTTTTATAAAAAAAATGTCGGTTTTGTTACATTAGTTATTAGACTATAAGCACTATTACGTTAACGAGCCCTCTTGCATTTTTGTTATTTGCAAATGTCCCTATTACAACCATGTCTTATTTATTTTTTAGCTTGAGAACATAAAATTTCTAAGAAAAAAAAGGAAAAAACACAGTTCACCACATTCGCATTACACCAAGTCAACCTTTGTTTTTATTCTGTTAATAAGCACCAATTTTACGGTGTTCAATGCAACAAAAACGTCCGGTAAAACAAATTTTGATAAAAAAATCAAAGTAGAACACATGGAAATTGAAGTATATTCTCTTGTATATGTTGGAGTCACTTAGTAGGAACGATTGACGAAGTGGTTTTGGTCTAATTTATAAGAGATCATGTATAAAAAAAAAATATATTCTTTACGCCCTGTCCTCAAGCTGTTCTAAACGTCTAACAGGATTGAGAGGCTAAAGAAGAACAATGTTCCATAATGGGAAGACTATCCCATTATAGAATATGGCCAAATTATCCGAATTCATCCGGCTCGAAGGACCATTATGTTCTCCTCACAGGTCACACATTTTTCCTTATTGGCTGGCTGGTTGGAATATCTAAGGAAAACACAAAATTTTTTACACTTCACATGGTGTATTAATGATAAAGCACACGAAAGAAAAAAAAAACAATTCTGACATATCTCGAACACGTAGCCCAAGACGATTCGGATACACATTGGCTTAAACAAATACATATAATAGGACATTCTTCCTTTTTCAGCCTGTCAATCCTATGATGGGAAAAAGGGTAATAACACCTTACATACATACATACATACCCTCACGCCCATAATCACTAACGGGGTAGGCAGAGCATCAGTGGTTCTAGAACCACTAGATGCCACGTTTGACACAAATTGTGAGGGTCGTCAGATGGAACAAGTTGCATATTGGTGAGAGGTGAACAGCCTTTCGCCCATAATACAGCAAAACCATCACAATCCTCTTACAGACTTTTACTGTATACCTGGGAAGAGTAGGTAGCTGGCACATTCTACGTGTTTTTCTTTCACTCCCAGTCCAACACGGGAGTAACATCTTAGTGCTCCAAAATTGTCATGCTCACCGGCTATCGCTGAACCCTGCTGATTAACAGACGAGGCTCTGATCTACTTTAGTAGATCAGTGTCGTAAATACATACTTGTTATGTGCTTATGACAAAATGCTGAGTCGGGGCCATTTGTGCAATATATTGTAGTATAGATGAAGGAATTTACAATTTATGTATTTGATCGAACTTTGCTATAATCATAACCTAAAATTGTACTATAATGTATTGTTGGCAATGAATAAATTATTTTCTTTCTTTCTTCTTTCTTTCTTTCTTACTTTAGTAGATCAGAGCCTTTGTGGGTTTTAACCCGCAAAGGGTTTGTCTACTTGATATTGGCGACTTCGACATTCTTTATTTTTATTACCTTTAGTTAAAATACTCGAGAGTTGAAATCTTGGCTTAATTTCTAGTCGTGCGTTACATCACTGCTGAACATCGACCATATAGAACGTGTTCCTTAAATACCCAATAAAAAATCTAAAAAGAGAAATAGTCCCAACTCTAGTAATCAGTTGCACGCTTTGGCATCTTTCAAAATGAAAGTTTCATACAATCAAAGTGACGTGCTTGACCCGTTTGAAATAGTGATGCGATTATTAATTATTATTTTTCTGGATTTTCGTTTTATTCGGCATTTATGAAACATGCAGTATAACCATTAAATGCTGCATTTATTATCTTACACGAAAATTAATGCCGAGGTGGCGAGACGGGCGTGTGAAACAATGTCACAAAATCGCTATCGCTTCCTCCTATGAATTACTTTGCTCACACTTCCACAACGCTGCGTGACGGAATCCACCACGCTCTAGTTACTCCAATTGTACCATTTGTCAGTTTCTAAGCAAATATTTCTTACTCTGTTTTACTATAGGACTGTGGCTCTATGTAGGTTAACTCAGTACTTTCTTTTCTTTTTTTTTAAATTTGTATCGATGCAGAGCGTGGATGTTGGATAGGAATATAGGGTAAGTTTAAATAGGTTAGCGAAAATGTAGGATCTGCAGCTCGAATACGATGGCGATAACGTGCGTAATCGATTGAGAATAACACCACCCCATCTCTTTCTGTGGGTGTCGTAAGAGGCGACTAAGGAAAAACAAATGAGACCTGCCTCCTAATAATCCATCCCAGGCAACGGCACTTCATTTTTTTCTGAATCTGAGGTGTCGTTCTATGGTCTCATGCGGTGTGGTAGGCTCTGTAAAGGGCCGTCTGGTTCGCGACCACCCTCCTACCGAGGTCCGACGCCAAGCAGCTTGCTGTGTTCCGTAGGTGCGTGGGAGTGCCAGTGCCTTTATAGGCGTTTTCTGGGTTGACTCGCTCCATCGTCGACCTCATCTTTGACCTTTATGGTCAAGATTGAGGTCAAGAGTTAACCCATCTTATAATAAAAATAAAATATACTAAAACGCCAGAGGGAGAGCAAGTCTTTGCGCGTGGTCTTCGCGCAATCAAAGTGAAGTTTCACCATCAGCCGAGTGGCGCGCCGCCATCTTGTTCGAGCTCCTGATCATCACACAAAACTGAACAACTTTTCCCAAGAAACATAGGTTGAAATATGAAAAATAAAATAAACATCACGAGAAACATAATTTTCGAGTTATATTTCCTTGAAAATCTTCACTTAGCCGTGCTTCAGACGTATCTAATTCTGAATATTCATACTCTCATTTGACAAAGTTGAATGTCCACTTGATTACTACCCTTTAGCACCACACAGGACCTAAGCCACTTTTATATGCCTTTGAAGTCCTGCAATCAAGTTCTTTCATTTGCATATGAAAGCTCGCGTAAGCTTTGGGCTTTGACATACTCGTAGTATCGATTTAGGTATTCCGAACTTTAAGTTGTTGGAGAGGTCTGAGTTTACTCATTTATTTTATTGACCGAGCGAGCGTGAAGCGGTAACGAAGCGTCTCCGTTTCAGCTTAGAGAAAAGCTGAAACGCTGAAAAGCTTGTTTTCCTCTACAGGTCGTATTTCTGAACCGTTTCTCTTGACATGTTGTGAGCAGTTTCGATATTATTATTTTTTTTTCAAAAATCTGAGTAGTTCTATGCCTTCACATTTCCATAGAACCAATAGGAGCTACCGGAGCCAAGGGGGTTGAAAACGTAAAAAAAAATATATTTCAACCATTTTGAAAAAAGTAGACTCGCAAAGTCTACAGCTTATGCGGTGTGGTAGGCTCAGTAAAGGGCCGTCTGGTTCGCGACCAGCCTCCTATCGAAGTCCGACGCCAAACAGCTTGCTGTGTTCCGTCAGTACGTGGGAGTACCAGTGCCTTAATTGGCTTTTTCTGGGTTAACTCGCTCCATCATCGACCTCATCTATGACCTTGGTCAAGATTGGGGTCAAGAGTTAACCCATCTCACAAAAAAAAGCTCATAGAACCACTAGTTTTTGATTTATTTAGTGAACCAACAGCACAAATTATAGGTTTGAGTATAATAATTAATTATGGAATTGATCCTTTGGAACATGTAATTAATTAGTACCTATAACGCCACTCTAAAGATAAGAGACATGCCCCAATTTTACTTCGTTGCTATATCAAAAGGCAAAGTAATTAAGTAGGAAAAGAAGGAAAGAAGAATCATTATATGATATTTCCTATGTTTTTTGTTAAAACAAAGAGCCAGACCATGCTCATTATTCATTCCGCGAAATTCTCAGTACTTTTAACATAAATCAGCTAGCTGTCAACATACCTTTTATCTCGGGGGAAGTCACCCATTTTTAAAAGAGAGTAGGAAATGGGACTGAAAAGATACTTTGAAATATTCATACAGAGAAGAAAAACAATAGTCAATGAACTTACAAAGACCCTAGCTTTCGTTCTGTTGCCGTTAGAAATAACAACAAAAACATGTCAAGTAATTTATTTGCAAAATATGATTTTATTTGCAAAATATGACTACTTTATAAACATAAACAATTAAACACACACACCACACACGCACACACACATACACAAACACACACAAACACTTTTTGCACAACTAGGAAATCTACAAGAAATGTCCCTGTATAATCTTAATGTAAAGATAATCACGACACAGGCCTAGCCTAGTGTGGTTATTTCAGTAAAACTATGTTGTATTATTCGGACAGTTTAATAAATCATTTAATTTTATCAAATTTAAAAAATATATGAACGGCCCAAATGAAAACTTTCCCAAGAACCTTTAAAATAAAAATACCAAATCATCACTTTCCATCTTGTGGAGGTATTACATTTCAAGAATCTTTAACTTTAAATGAACGTTTATACAACTAAGTATTTCACTAAGGCAGTAATATAGTCGACATTTTAATATTACTTCAGGCATCATAGTACCAAAGATTGGCACACCTAATTGTAAAAGGTAAAATACACTGCTACATAGAATATGTTTTAAGACCTCGTCAAACATGTATTCTTGCAAATAAAGTTTATTATCGTTATCTTTAAGTATCTAACTAACGTTAAGCATACGAACTCTAATGAACTCCAATTAAGGTCCATTGAAAATGCACAGGTCCACTTTTAGGGCATCTGAAACGGACTACATTTACTCGAATGCATACTTTATCGGGCTAATTTGAAATTACCTACCGCAGTGATTCCGCAACGCCTCTTGGCTCGGTTGTCGTTTGGTAGTGATGCGTGCAAATCGATTAATGTATCGATAATTATTTGATTAGTCAATGTTCGTGTACCATCTACCACCAAATAGAAAGAACGTGTTGCAAACATATAATTATTTATAAAAACATTATTAGTTAACATTAATAAAAATGAGAACTTCAAGTTAAAAATCACTATTTCAAGTTAAAAAAAAACCCGAGTCATCCCCGGTGTAAAAGTATCCATTACACTTGCGGCATTTCCGCGCTGGATAGCGATGGATAGCCTTTGCAGGTGGAAATCTATTCATAAAATAGATTTTATATATCACGATAATTTGAATACCCAAAATAATTTGAAAGTTGTCAATAAGTAGATGCTAATATTATATTAAAATACTAAACGTCACAAAAGGAAAAGCACAAAGTATTGCAGACGCGTAAAAATCAATCAAAATCTTGCAACTGGTAACTTGTAAACTTAATACTAATTATTATAATATCAGTTGCACCAATAAATTTTCACACAGCGTAATACTTTTAGCCAAAATACGGAAAGGTTAATAACTTGATTGTTTTGTTATACAAATTCATAATATCTTGCCTTTTTGGCATTATTATGTAACCAATTGAAACGTTTTTATACTAACCTTGATATTTTATTAACCGTTTTAGGTATAAAACAAGAAAACACACTGTTAATGAAGCCGAACTTTTGCAACTTGTTTTAAAAAACAACTCACAGAACTTGCTACACATAGTGAGATATTATTTTGTTGCGTTGCAAATCTGCTTTAATTTTAACCTTTTTTTTAAGATTTCGGAAATGTTTTCACGCTCTTTCAACAACTTCATTTAAATGTAAATTTTAAAAAAACATAGTTTATTAAGATAAAATCATTCTGACATGTTACACAACATGACCTTAGCATACACTTAAGGATAACTTAGAGGTAATATTAAATTATGTTAAGACGTTTTACTGCTAAGTTTTAGTAAAAGTAGCACTGTAATTTTGTTTATTATTATTGTTAATAATAATAACCAGACCCTTTTGGGTGTCGTAATTTCCCTTAGGACATATGCAACTAATTATTATTATTTAATTATTTATTATTTATTAGTTTTTCGACGCTAAACTAACTTAATAAAAGGAAAGAGCTTAGTTTCCTTTTATTTAGTTAGTTTCGCGTCGAAAAACTAATAAATAATTAAAATAAATCATTTGATAGTTTTGTTTAAGTAACCCCCCAAAAATAATCTTTTTTCCTTCTTTTCTTTGATTTTTTATCCCCTAAACAGAGTAAAGTCAGAGTAAAACAGAAACCTAAATAATACTAAAACAGACCACCATGATTAGTAAATTCATCGACATTTTCCATCAAATTACCATAGAAATCACAGCCCTATTCAACCCTAGACCGAGAGCTTGCGCTAACAAAAAACCTGTGTGCTCATTGGAAATTTATCTACCGGGTCCGAGCTCCGAAATGTTTTGCACTCAGCTGCATTCGTCGCTAATGAAATTTGAACGAGTTCCACATTTGGAGACTCTTTCATTTTTTACATTGTTGTCTCTGATTACTTGGTTAATCTAGTTTTGGTGAAGAATGGATATTGCTTCTGGGTTTTGCAGAAATTAGTCTCTGAATTGTAAATTGCTCCGTGAATTTCGGTTTTGGATGGTTTGAAATGTGACTTCGTACAGTCGTGCAGTTTTTGAAAGTTTTTATCGACGATTTGTGACTCTCTCCATTTTTTTTGGGGATATTTTCAGCCAGAAGTAGGTTTGATACTTTAGTTCGTTTTCATAAGAAATTACACTTCATTTTACTACTACAATTATGTGTAGTATACAACATTGAACGTGTTCAATCGTAAATTTCAGTTTCGTTATTGCGGTCAACTATGGCTTATGGAAGGTTTTTCGAATGTGTCTTAGCTAATTTATTAAATTAGATAGATAGATAAATAAAAACATTATTCACAAAAACATTAATTACTCTAATAATAAACACGTTTTGATATAGGTCAATTTGTTTTTTAAGGTATTTATTTTTCTTACAATCAAATATGTTAAGTATAATAAAAGGGATACATGTGATAACCAATTAATGATTATAATGTCATTTTTACAGAATAATGAGGTAATATTTGATTGGGTATACTTTTATAAATATTGTCACGGCTCATTTATTTTCTTTGCAATTTTTTTAAAGGCTATCAAAAATAATTGTAGTACCAATTAATAGTTTTCAATAATTTTCGTATCCCTAATATGGCAGTGTATCGTTATATAACACAAAGTTGTGTAATATTAGTTGTTATACTGACGTTAATGTGACATACATTCGCATAATGAGACGCCTACGCGACAACCAGTTTTGTTATGGCTACTTATGATCATAATTTATGATTACCCACATTTCTATGAATGTCATTTCACCTGATGAATGTATCATGTTTTAAAGCTCCAACAAAAAATATGGCTGTTGTAAGTTTGACGTATGAATATGTGTATCTGTATGTCTGTGTGTCTGTCTGTGGTATCGTAGCTCCTAAACGAATGGAACAATTTCGCTGCGTTTTTTTTTATGAAAGCGGACGTAATATATGTAGTTGGTTTTCAGCCATATTTGGTCAAAATTGGTTCAGCCGTTTAAAAGTTATAAGCAAGCGAATGTCAGAGGTGCTAATTTTTTTTAAATTTTAGAGTTATACTTTATATATATTTATTTTATTTTATTTTATTTGGGAAAACAAACAATTGTACAGGAGGTTATAACAGTAGGTATACAACAAATTTGGATAATTTGTACAATCAACACCGTTATCCACAGATTACAATGTTAAAACAAAACCAGTAAAACTAACTTAAATTATATTAAATAGAACTCTGAAAAAGTGTTCGCGTGCAAGTATGTAATGTATGAGAGTATTGTGAGTGTCGTGTAGTGTGTATTTGTGTGTAAATATGAGTGCAATTAGCCGAAGAAAGTGAGAGTGCTTAGCCCTTAGCCCTACGACAGAAGGTCTTGGGAAGAGACTTGAGCTTTTGACTGTTTTCCCATATGTACTTCATTGTTCTTTTGGAACATGGCACTTATGTTTACTTTTACTTTTTTGACGACCGGTTTGGTCGAGTATTGTGGCGCTGTCTCTTGATCAACGGGTCCTCGGTTTGATTCCTTTATGTACAAACCAGATGTTTGTTTTCGGGTTATGGGTGTTCATGTCTGTCTTTGTGTATTGTTCAAAGGACCCACGACACAAGAGACAGCCTGTAATTGTAGTTCTTTGAGTGTATAGGATTAAAAAATGTGAAGTTAAAAATGTCATAAATGAAGAGTTTCTAATTAATTAACACAATCATTGTTACTCTGCGGAAATTGCTATGTTTTCAGTCTTCATTCTTACAAAAAAAGATGTTCTTGTTTTTTAAAAGTAACTGTTATACCAAAAAAAACAAGGAGTATGATCCTCGTCTAATGTTACATCTCAAGCCACAATGAAACATGAAACAATTGACCACACATAACAGATAACAAAAGAGAAAGTGATTGTGTCGGTCATGATTACACGCCTATAACCATTACACGACTAAATGGTCGAGTAATAGAATTGTACAGGACTAATTGGTCAATCGGCTGATAGCCGATAATTACGTTCAATTAGAAAAGTGATAGTTGGTCGAATGCAGGCGTTGTTGTAGTGTCCAATTTAGAAGTTGGATATTGTTTTATGCAATTTTGAAATTCTGTTTTCCGACGTTTATGGCGAATAATTGTTGTTTGGGTTACTGGTAAATGTCATGTAATGACTGTTTTAATGCGGATAAGTATACGTTTAGTCCAAGCAAGATCATGTAGGTAGAGAAACTCTAATGTTGTGGTTTTGTAAACGACTGTAGGGTTGTTAGTTTAATTTACACGGAAGTTTGTTTACTCTCGAGTTAGTATTTATAAAACGCATACCTGCCCCCGTTATGTCTGTGATTATGTTTTACATGTTATTTACTAGTTTTCTGTCCTGGACTTCGTTCCCGTGGGAATTTGGGAAAATGATGAAGCCTATGTGTTAATCCAGGGTATCAGCTACCTCCATACCAAATTTTATCAAAATCGGTAAGCCGTTCTTGAGATATAAGTTCGACCAAACCCAACTTTGTTTTATATATAAGATTATTATTTTCTAAGAATTTTCTCAATGCTAAGAAATATTATAACAAAATCCAATTTGTAAAATGATCAGGACGCAGATTTTAGATTTTAGCCATTTGTACATCGATTTTGACTGCTACTTCATTTTCTATTATAAGAGACTAAAAATATATACCTCTAAATAAAAACATATTTCTATAAACGATTATAAAAAAATACATAATAGGTTGTAAAGTCTCTGTCTTAAGGCCTACTCTGTCCACAATCAATCTCTTACATTGTCAACGTCTCTATATACTTGTTAATCTATGTGTGTAAAAAGATACTGTTCTTGTATGTTTTGCCCTATTCACTTTAAATGTACTATTAAACACAATAGGCCCTTTTTGTGTAAGCTGTTTGTACCTTCGAACAAGTTAATGTATTTATGCTAAATGAGACTACAGATGGATAGCTCGCAGGCATAAGGATTTTTTTTGTATGATGTACAGAGGCTAGCGCATCAGGTTACTCTATTTTCATTGCAAAACCGCTCTTATCGCAATAGCAAAGAGTGCACGCGCGTGGTAAACTGATGTGCGGCCCTCCGTACACACGGCAGCACATCATGTTATATACACGTTGGCCATGACGTGGTCCTTATTTCGCTCGTTACAGCACCTGGCTTTCGTGAGACTGAAAGCCTTTGCCCAGCAATGAAATAGCTTGATATACTAATTACAGCTGCAAATCACGAGAAATAAGATAAAATAAGATATTTTGTTTCATAAAAACTTAAGCTGAAATACAAAAATGTATAATGACGATCAAATTTTTAAATTATATTTATTAAGTACTTAGTTAAATTTTATTACAAAATGGTTAGTAGGTCAGGTATAAGATATTATGATACCTAAACTAAGTAAAATGTTTACTTGTATCTTAGGTATGGGTACGTATTACAATACCGAAAATTCAAAATACCGATGGTTGAAAAACCTACGCTTAAAACATCGAAAGTTGAAATACCGAACGGTTGGAATACCGATGTACGATATAACTAAACATATAATACTGATATTTAAATGACAGACTGTTCAAAATACCGAATTTAAATGACCGAATGTTTAAAATACCAATGTTAACATGACCGAACATTTAAATGACCGAATGTTCAAAATACCAATGTTTAAATGACCGAAAGATCAAAAAACCGATACACGAAATACCTAGTATGTTTAAAAACATTGATGTTCAAACTACTAAAAATTGAAATGCAACCCCAGTCGTTTCTGGCACTTCGCCGGCCGCTGCCGCGGCACTCTCGCTTCGCTCGCTCGGCTCGTGCGTTGGGGTCGCAGTTCTAACCAAACCTAACCAAACCAACCCTTGACAGGTTGGCTTACGAGGTCCGCTGTATTAACATAACACAATAGAAGTCTCTGAATTCTAGTCTACACTATACGGTCTCCTTTTCCTTTCATTTGGCCTTGTGCGCGCGCCGGTCAGTGTTCGCGCGTGCGCGGTGCACGACTTTTATACTTAACTGTTATGCTAGTGATAATGATAAACTGTGGGAGTCTGTGGCATATTCATTTGTTTTGATTCATTAGTTTTAATTGTTCGTAAGAATAATGGTGATAAGAGGTTACATCAGATAATAATGAACATTAATTGATACATAAAATGTTATGCATTTAATTTAAAGTAACGAGTGTTAGATTTAAATTAGAATTCACTCTGTAGCTCTAGCACGATAACGACAAACTCACGCTCGGCTCACGCTGAAACTTCACTTTGATTGCGCGAGGGTCCCGCGCAATGGCTTGCTCGCCCTATGGGGCGTTGTCAATGTTGACATTTTGACATAGGACTGCGGTATTGTCGCGGCGCTGTCACTATCCTACTCGGCCTGCTGATAATGGTTAATGTTGTATAAAAAAGTAAAATAATTTACAGCTAAAAATAATGGGAAGTACACACGGCAGCACATTAGGCTATTCATGTTGACATTGACGTCGCCCTTATCTCACTCGTAATAGCGCCGGCTTTCATAGTGCAAATGGGTAACCTGATGTCTAAATTACGGGCAAATTACGAGCTATGTTGAAATGAAATTATTAATTATAATTATTATTTATTTATTTACGTAAAACTTAAGTCTAAATACAGTAAAATGTAAAATAAATAGTATGTGTACTAGGTATTTAAAAGTAATACAAATTATGCTAACACTAAACAAAAATGTACGAAATTACAAAATGGTTAGTAGGTCAATATGCTATTGTGATACCTAAACTAAGTATATGTATACTTGTATCGTGAGTTAGTAATAAATTTTTGCCTATTTCTATAATATTTCCATAACAACAATAAATAAGAACAACTTAACATTTTATAACTAAGCAGGGCCAATTAGGCCATCAAAATAACAATTAACATTACGTATAATTTGTACAACAATATTATAATTACATTTGCTTTTCGTAAGTGAGTTAAGGATTGGTATGTGTTGCTGAAGTGGTAGTATGGCGGTCTAGGGGCCTTCATAATCAATATAACTCATGAACCAATTTTCTGCACTCTTTTTTGCTGGACATTGCTCGTCTCCCGTTTTATGTGTACTTGGCTTGTTATATCGCTTACATGTCGCACATTTGGCTGTTTGTTTATTTGTTACACTTTAAGAACTTAATTGAAAACCAATTTAAAAACCTAATGTTTGACGTGAATGGGATTTGAACCCACGACCCCAGGATTAGATCTCCTGGTGCTCTAACAGTTGGTTAGAGCACTATTAGAGGATTGGTTAGAGGGATTTGAAGGCTCTCGTGCCTTCAAATCCCATTCGCACTGAATTTTTTTTTCCTAAAAAATGTTCGTGAATATCCCTTTGCCATAATAAATTATTTGAAAAAAAAAACAGTCTTATCACTATCTACTTCAGAAAATTAAAAAAAAGCTGTACAAACAGTACCAGATTGGGCGCAACAGCTCCGATAATAAATTACTTGCCAGCCTGAAACCCGATGAAACTTTATGCTAATGTTTACTTTACCCCGAGTACCGACAGCAAAAACGAGACAATTAATAAAATTGCAAATTTTTTTTTTGCTCTTTATTGTCCATTTGTACTGAGGAATCTAAACTGATAAGTAAAGTGAACTAAAAATTGTATCTGTTTGCCTACAAACTCACGCTTATAATTCCTTTCGGGGTAGGCATATTGTCAGCCTTTCACCCACAGTATAGCAAAACTCTCGCGTTCCACTTACTGGCTTCTACAGTACGCCTTATAAGAGTTGGCAGCTGGCACGTTTAAGATTTCCTTTCTTTCTCAGTCCAGCATGGAAATGTCTAAATAGTTATCAAAATTTCGTTCTCGTACAAATTCGGAAAAAAGTATGTAGCTTACGTCACTCGCTTTTAAGAGAGATTTATTTTGGAGAAATTGTTTTCAAAAGATTGGTAGTTTTTGAGTTTATTCATTACAAATATACAAATCTTTCCTCTTTACAATAATATGTATGTACCTATGTAATGTCAACTCTTTATTGTAAACTCTTACAGGCTAGAACAGAGCTGTGTGCAAAGGCGGACGTAGTGCAGATGTAGATAAAAACTAGCCAATATAACGTTTTTGCACTCAGTACCGCCCTATCTGGGCTGGATAATAGTGATTTTAAATTAAAACCGCCGGCTGCGTCCTTATTTTATACTTTGCACCCACTAATAATTTCCACTCAGCCCCTGGCTTACAAATATTTGTCAACGGGTACTGTAAACTGTAATTAAGTGTAACCATGATATTTATTTGGTAGGTATTCGTTTTTTACAAACTAATGGTGTGCTTATATTCTTTAATGTATTTTGTTTGTATTTGATGTAATCTTCACTTATTTTAAGTGGCATCCTGAATGTCCTATAAAATAAAGATTATTCTATTCTATTCTACTGTGACTATAGTGCATATAATATAAACTTATGGAGACTGTTTGACTTAATCATGTCAGTATTCACTTGTTTATAAATAGATAAGTCACCAATGTGAAGTTTTCAGAGGCGATTAGCCTATAAAACAAAACTTAACCACTTAAACTTAGTTGTTTAACCTAATGTTACTATTGTTGTCACTTATTGTTATAAAATAAAGATAATTTAAGAACAAACATTACTAATGAGGTACTTCGCTAATCAAGGGCAGTGCAATGAGGATGGTGACCGTTTTATCCATTCATGTAGCGAAATTGGGAAATTATCGCATTCACAATTTTTTACGGAAAGTCAGAGAAAATTGTAGTCTGGTAAGGAGTTAAGTTCTGATCATTAGTGGTATGGAAAAGCGAATTTTGTTTTCATATTTGAACCGATGTTCCGTTATATTTATTTTAACAGCACCCAATAACACAACATTTTCCATCTAATAACCCTCACCATTTGTGCCAAACGTGAAATTAAGTGGTTTTCTAGAACCACTGATGCTCTGCCTACCCCGTTGGGGATTGCAGGCGTGAGCGTATGTATGTGTGTATATCACCCAATACTTAAAGTTTTTCTTCAAAATATTTTGTTGCGTCATGTAAGCAGTGTAGTATTTAAGGCAATTTCAAAACTAAAAGCAAAACTATATACAGACCCGTCAAACAAACAAACATTAAACAAACTTTTCCCAACATTTTCTGCATTACCCGATTTGTGAGAGAAAAATTCAGGGAAATTCGCTCACTAATTGCTTAAGCCAAAAAGTAAGTCTGAAAACACTCAAACTGACTGGAAAATGCTTTGGAACAGTAGTTGAATGATATTTTGCTTTCCTTTGAGCTTAAATGTACAACAAAGTTGAATACATTAAAAAAACACAGATTTTTAACAAAAGCGGAGTATCTGAGCTTAAAGTTTTCCTTTTGGGTCTGCCATCTTGGAACACCTGGGATCAACTGACATCCAATAGTGTTTTAGTGTTATAAAACTGTATTAAAAAAAAATTAAAATTGTTTTCTTAAAAAAATGTACTTATTTAGAATCGTAAAGAGCTTGCTTTATTTTCGCAGCAGTTTCCTTACACCATTTATTTCATAGGTATTTATTCACGTTCGGTTTGTCTGCTTAAGCTGCGTTTTTTGCGCCGACAAATATTGCGGATACAATTTCAATAAATATAATTTTACCTATTTATTTTAATAATAAAAAAAATAATAAGACAAAGGCACGGATATCAAGTCTGTAGATGCACAATTAACTGTATAATAAAAAAAATATTAACCGTATTTGTATGTTTGTTACAGTGGCCACCGAGATTGCTGCGGTGGACAGTGACTATCCTGCTAGTTATAGCTGTAATCACCCCGACCTCAGACTCCACAAGTAAGTAAAAGGTTACTAGGAACAACACTATCATTAAAAAAAATAGGGAGTCTTTTGCCCGGCAGTGGGACACCCAAGACTCAATAAGATAAGAATTATTATTACAAACTAAAGGACGTGCGGGACTTTGTTCAGACAGAGTTACTTTCGCATTATTATAATATCATCAGCCTGGCAAAAATCATTGAAACCAGGGCCTCTACTGTATACTATCTACGATCGACGGACGGCCGATAATTGTCACTACCTGTCACTGTCATCAGTATAGCGTAAGATAGAGATGTACTGACATTCGACGCTTTGAAATTTCGGTCGTAGATAGTACAGAGTAGAGCCCTAGGACAGGACAGGACAGAGTTAAAAAATGGGTTTTTGGAGTGCATCCACGACTCTCCCCTATCGTGCATTTTCTTTAACACGTGAAGTTGGCGGAATTGAGACCACGCAGATTGCCATATTACAATATTCTTATTAAATTCTTATAATATATGTAAATATATTTCCCAGTTTGATATTACGAATTTAAAAAAATATTTCGAAACAGTAATTTCTCTTCTATACTAACAAGCTTGCTGTTCACCACCCGATTTCGTAACATCCCATCCTGAACAAAAAGTACCTACAGCTAAAACAAAAAATACGGCCGGTTGTTTTCCCAAAGCAATTCATGTCAGACAAGTCAGCTGGTGACATATTGTGACGCAGAACGAAGTTCTCTAACAATTTATAGCTGATAATTCCACAATTTATTCCATTCAAAATATCGGGTAACGTGGTAGGGATAGACTGGCTTAATGTGGATATGACTATTGTTTAGAAATTATAAATTTAAAAAAGAGAATCTGCTTAAGAGAAATTTCTCTTTGTGTTTCGAAGGGAGGCCCATGCTCCTCTATGGGGACGTATATAGGCTGGTAATAAGCAGATGAATTAAAATTCTAATAAATAAAATCTATAAGTTTGTAAAATATTTAATAAAATATTTTATTATTTAAAATTGACACAACCAAAAAAAATACAAATTCAATTAATAAGTTTATAAGTAGGTTTGCTTCTAGAAATTAATCTCTACAAGCTAAATATAAATAAACTGACATTATAAATTGTTGCAAGCAACAACTCTTTTATCAAAATACAACCAATACAACGAATTATCCACTACAATCTTTCGTTTAAGATTTATGTATTCTATAAAAGAGTTTTTTTTTTTTCGGTTGATTTGTCTAAATGTTTGATATTGTGACAAAATATATGAGGCTGTGTAAAAAAATTTTTTGTTCTCTTTCTCAAATCCTGATCAGAACAATAATTCTAAAATAAAAAAATATATATATGTATGTATACTTATGCCCCGAAATTTAGTGCGTATAACTTTTAAATGGTTGAACCAACTTTGATCAAATATAAATTAAATTAAATAATCATTTATTTCAAGCTTCGCCTATATGAAAAACAAATACATTTAACATTAATTTAAATAAAAATAATCACAATACAAATTAAAATTAAATCACAATACTAATTCAATTTAAAAAATTTGAATGTCACAGATAATGTCAAAAAATAATAAAAATAAATAAATAGATAGAATAAAAATAATGATAAGTAATAATAAATTGATTAAAATATGGAATTGAATGAATTGATTAAACATACATTAAATAAAAGTTACTGTGTGAAAGGGGATACACTCGCATGCAAGTGCATCCACCTTTTCGTTATTGGGGAGTCTCACCGATCAGACAACGCGCTCAGGACTCCGTTAAGGCGAGCTAACATTGACGCGCCACGTTTCCGTATGATAGCGTGGAAATCGTCAACGTGGGCCTCTGCGAACTTAGCGGAGGCACTGCAGTGTCGCGGCTTTTTTAAATAGAATCCTAAGCGCGTCGTTGTACTGTACTGTATAGCTAAGAAGCATCTCGATTATGCCATTTTTCAAATAAAAGAAACCGCATCGAAATTGATCCATTCGTTTAGGAGCCACGATGTCACATACATATACACACGTATTGACGTGCCGAGACTTGATTATAGTACTACTCTTTTTAATCGGTTTTAAATAGTATAATATACCTATCTAATATTACTTCTAAAATAATAAAATCACTTTTTGATTCATCCCGATACATTTTTGAAGTAGGCGTATCAAATAAGAAAAATGATTTTATTTGTTTTTAAGCCTTGAATCGTACACAAAACGTTTAAAAAAAATGGTTTTTCTAGTAGTTTCTGCCCATATGTTTTTATTTATAAAGTAAGTAAAGGTCGATCACTTAAAAAAAGGCAAACGTGGGTTGAAAATTTAAAACACTTTTATTTTTATTTTTTTCTGGCGGATCTAGAATTATAATGAATAAGAAAACGCACCAAAATACATACATACATAAACTCACGCCTTTTTGCCATTGGAGTAGGCAGAGACCACAAATTGCCATTCAATCCAAAACACTTCTTTCGCTTCCAACGCACACAAAACGAAAAAAATAATTGAAATAGTTTTTTGTGTATAATTATCTAGGTGTAATTATCTGACTTTAGTATCTATCAGTTTTTGAAGTTTAAGCCTCATTGTATTTTTAACCAGGCAGAACGCTGAATGCAGACTGTCCACAAGCGTCCAACTCAGTTTACCACAGCCATATTCCCCATTTTACGCCCCTTAACTTAATAAAAGTTTTTTTATTCGCTATAAAATTCTACCCTTCATAAAATAACATCAATTCAAATTACCTTCTGCGTGTGGACACTAAAACAATTCTTCCAATTCATATTCTCTTAAAAACATATGAAAACATGTTTTTTCGGTTTCTACCTTAAGTATACAAGTTTTAGAGTTCATTTTGCGACAGAAAAAGTTAATATCAGTTTCAGCATGTCCCTTATGAGCATTTGAATTCAAAATGTGCAAGGAATTTTATTACTCGGAACAGATTGAGAAATAGTGGTCTCAAGTCGCTGCCGTACAAAATTTACTGTGCTATAAAATAAGAAACATAAGAAATTCGGTGAAAGGATACTCTTCGTGGAGTAATATGTCTCCGAATGTCGTATTTCCGAAATAAATAAATACCTACGGGGTTCCAAATAAGTTTTTTTTATCTGCGTATTTTTTTGTAATACTGTCTCTTTGCATCCATTAAGTTATTTGTAGACACATTACTATTATTAATTTGTGGTACTTACTATTATCGTTTAGTTATAGTCAAGTTTATGGTAAACTTGGTTAACACTTGTGTCAGAGTTTTCAAACCGCACAATGGCCTTTGACTTGGTTTTAACGACTGTAGTCAATCGACAACAGCCAAGACCGACAGCGTAACGTACAGGAAACGCTCGTGATGAATTGCCACTTTGGTCACCCATCAGGTTCCCTGCCTCTGTGTACGTTTTGCTTAACTTCACTGAGCGCTCCGCCTGCAATCTTATTAAATTTTAATATAGTCTTTTCCCCCCAGATGTTCGCAGAAGACTCCGCAAGCCTACAAAATCCATCTCGACTTCAGTGACGTCCAGTGTATCCAGGTCTTCAGATCAGATCATATCAGCCAGTGTTAACAGACCCAAGATCCGTGGTCGGCCAAGTATTGCCAGTCGGAAGTCTTCTGCTGCCATAGACAACTCTGTTGGAACTGAAGATCACAAAGATAAAGATGGATATAAGGTGAGGCTTTAAAAGACGTAAATAAAAGGCGAGAACTAGCAATTGACAGCCGGTTTGGTCGAGAGGTAGTGGTGATGTCTCTTGATCGACGAGTCTTGGGTTCGATTCCCAGTCGGAGAAAATATATTTGTTCTCAGGTCATGGGTGTTTTGTGTCTATCTTTATGTATGTTCCAAGGGACCCACGACACAAGGGAAAACCTTAGTGTGAGCTTTTGGGTGTGTAGCGTTTATCATTATTCATTCAAACAACTCTAGCTACATGAATCTGATACTATTACATACTGATCACACACAGCCAGCCACATAGCCCACAGTAGCCCACAGACTGATCATAAATTACAAATGCTTATTGTAACTTTGCCAGTGAATTGCAAGTCATAAAATCTGCTTTTTCTCGAAGAAACGAAATCGACTCGTACTCGGTCCAATCTAATGTAAATTTAGAAGATATTTATAAACATAACCTCAATTTCAGGAGACGATTGAACCAAAAATCTTGTAACGCTTAACTAAATATTCTCTGCTTTCTTTGTTTTACTTACATGAGCAATAAAAAAATTATTCATTCATTTAATTTTTTGTGAGACTGTTTTAATTTTGAGACAGTGAGATAATTACTTTTTTCTAGAATCTAAATGATTAAAGCGTTTTAAAAGAAAATAACAGTCATCGCACCAAAGTAAAACCCATGCAGTCTAGACTTGATAAGGAAAAAGCATATAAACATGCTAATAAGAGAAAATAATGACTCACACACGATAATCAAGCTTTTCCTGTACAGCAAGGCAGCATTTTCCTTTGACACTTACGGAAAGATCTCGGACCAAGTAGTGAGCCTTGTGGGACGCCGGATACAAACTTATAAACTTCACTTATTCATTGAATTTCCGCCTCTATTTCTTTGAAATAGAATCGAGGTATAGTTTAGCAGAGGCAAGGATAAGATTGTAAAAGTAAAATGCAACGCGGATGTAGAATAAAGCTTTTAAAGTGAAGTTGTTGACCTTCGGTATGCGTTTGCTCATGTCTCGGAACTTTGCTTTCATGCTGAACTTGTTCAACTTAAGTATCTACCTAGTCATAGAGGCCATTATTTTATAGTCGAACACATAAAAAGGAAATGATGTGATGTAAAAGCAGTCAAATATAAATGATTATTTTAATACTTCATGAACGGGTTGGTGAAACAACCTAGCCACATTTACCGACTGAGTAGAGGCGGTCCGAAATACGACTATCTGGAAAAAAGGAAAGGCCTTTTCCCAACGATGGGACATACCACAAACTAGCTAAAAAAAACTTTAATTTTAATTTTATTTTGTATGACAATTCAACACCTAATTGGCAAGCGCATTATTGATCTTTCCCGACCATCACACTAATATATTTTTTTATAAAAGTTTTTAAACACGCGAGTGCGCTCGTGAGATGCAAGGTATTATACATATTAATATTTTTTAACAATAAAATACTTAATTTTTCACGTTTTCCTAATGCATTAATAAATCTAAATCGGCACGTTGAATACCACGCGAGCCACCATGACCATGTGAACTTATAGAGAAAACTAGTTGCAGCCCGAAAAATCATTAATATTTCTCACACCTTGTATATTATTTGGCATTTAGAGTTCTGACCTTTTTCCTGTCGTTTGTTGGTCACGTTTGAACCCAACTTTTGCAGAAGCTCACCCGTGACTATCATCATTTGGACAGTTTAACAGGGTGTGGCTCACGTGTCTGTGACGTCTTAATAAATTAAATTTTCATCCTCGTGACGGTAAATTTTTCTTCGAAGATTCAATTTAAATTCCTTGCTTTTTAGATTAGATGTTTCTAATAACATCTTTTTTAATATACAAGATGACTTTAAATGAGTTAGCAAAACTTTGGGGAGTGATTCTCCTCAACTTTCTCACAGTATATATATATTTTTATATATAGGTTATATATAAATAAAAAATTAGACTTCCCATACAAAGGCAAAATAGCAGACTGCAAAAGTTGTATGGGGAGGTGGACACATTTTTTTCATATTTTGGCCTATGATTCATGGGGAAAGTTGTTTAATTTTGTGGACTGAATCATATCCTTAAGTCTTGTTAATTTAAAGTCATCCAATGTTTAGTTTCTTCTAGAATTAGATCATATTTTTGTAATATTTCATTAATTTGATATGACTAAGCTAATTTTGCTTAATATTTTAGTATGTCTCTTATTGTTTTCAGTAAATATTCTCTTTATAATGTTTCGACTCCATGCATTAAACATAATTGTTTCTATATCAATGTTGCATGTCAAGTTTTTTATCTTTACAGTAGCTATTAAATTACCTAAATTCTTAAAAAGATAAATAGCGATAGAGCGTGTTACTCGATACTTATAAAGTACTTTGTTATCATGCACCTCAACAGGTTAGGCAACTGAATGCGGTTTCTTTTTGGATGACTGGACACTGTAATCACCTGTTATTAGCACCATATGGACAAGTTTCCTCTTGTACTTCGTTTTGATGTTTTCAAGCACAATAAGACAAGCTGGCAAAACCTTGTCTTACGGATTATAGTCTCTAACGTGCTTGTCAGGTTTTGCTTTGGCTGTTTGGAAATTATTAGTAATAGAGGCTTTAAGCTATGGCAATTGCGGTTAAGATTCAACCACATATGAATATGTAAATTTTACTTTTTTTGCGTTATCTATTTCAAATTATTTGAACAAACGCGCTTCATGTATTAATTGAGTGTTTAGAAAAATAAATTGTTGCTTTTTTATTTTCTGTTCTAATCGGAGTTCTACAAGAAGATAGATGCAAAAATACAAATGAAGTAGTAGCTAATAAAAGCATATATTTTTCGTAAAAAAATAAAAAAGAGTTCGACAAAAACGTCGCCATGAAGAATATTAATGGTGCCTTAATTTAGATTTTCTTCTTCAACTTTTTATTTGTCAACATTATTTTATAATAAGTTATGTAATAAGTTACCTATCTTTTGGAACAAGGCACCAAGGCAAGTGTCCTTTCAAATGGAATTTCTGTGTATCTCATATACATTTCTAAATTATCCTCTCCTTTTTCCAGATTGTCTGCTACTACACAAACTGGTCCCAGTACCGCACGAAACTCGGCAAGTTCCTTCCAGAAGACATCCAGCCTGATCTCTGTACCCACATCATATTCGCCTTCGGTTGGCTGAAGAAAGGCAAGCTCAGCTCTTTCGAGTCAAACGACGAGACCAAAGACGGGAAGACTGGATTGTATGACAGAATCAATGCTTTGAAGAAGGCTAACCCGAAGTTGAAGACTCTTTTGGCTATTGGTAAGTCTTTATGCAAATGTAGCGTAGGGTGCCCTGTAACTATATGAGGTATGTTACACACAGCGCCATTTATTGGATTTGCACCGTACTAAGACCCTAACTTGGTTTGTAATACATATTTAGTTCACGGTGCAACCAATAGATGGCTTATATAAAAAGAACGCTGTAAACGAACATAGTTAATAAAG
The DNA here is from genome assembly GCA_949987775.1 of Aproaerema taeniolella. Taxonomy (NCBI): domain Eukaryota; kingdom Metazoa; phylum Arthropoda; class Insecta; order Lepidoptera; family Gelechiidae; genus Aproaerema; species Aproaerema taeniolella. The sequence goes on along the minus strand of OX465255.1, from coordinate 17,661,291 downwards.
CTGTAAACGCGTATATAACGGCTTTATAAGCTCTTTCGCGGGGGCTCTCGATCTCTTTCGCTGCCAACCACCGAGCAATAAACACTCTCTAAATTCGATTCAATATTTTCATTTCCCGGGTCCGCCAGGGTGACGATATTCGTAAGGTAGCGGACAGTGGTTGGTGAAGGAAAGTTGAAGACCGAGCTCAGTGGCGTGCCGTAAGAGAGGCTTGTGTCCAGCAGTGGACTGACACAGACTGATGATGAAGTCTTTTTGCATGAAATAATGTTGAAAAACCCTCGATAGCGAAGAAATTAAAACAAAACGTCGCTAATAAGACGATGGGCTAGTGTCTAGAGATATTGGCTTTTTAAATAACTACTGAGAAATTTCGGAATAAAATTCTCTCAATTGCTTAGCAATGGGAGAAAATAAACGATTAAATATGGTGAATAGGTACATACTCAAACAATTTCACAAATAGAAATTGCTAACGTTGAAAGAAAATCAATTATGTTAATTAAATGTCCTTAAGAAAGCAGGAGGACTATACGATATTAGAAACTCAAACGAAACACAAACGTAAGGTAAATAATTATTTAGAATATATTTAATTTAAATACCCTTAACTTCAAAGATTCAAAAACCTTTGCAAAAGATCTTTGTAAACGTACTTAGTGAGTAGATGTCACGTTCAAAGCAGCATTACGTTAACATGCTTTAACTCAAAACACCTTAAAACCTAACATATTCCGCAAAATGTGTTCATATTTCCAACAAAATATGTGGAAGCGAAACAAACAGAACTTTAGAAAAGCCAGGCTTGGAACGGCGGCAAGTACCTAACAAAAGTCAGCGGTGAGCAAATAATAAGCACATTGTATACTTACACAGCCTTTGAGATAAATATACAGCATGTTATGAACCACGAATAAAGTTCAGGTGGCTATTCCACTAACCAATGGCACCTTAATGGCGGTTGAATGACAATGGTAACCATTTTAAACTTTAGAACTATCTAAATCTCATACACTTGATGACAACCGCCAACTGTATGTTAAGTTGATGACTACCTGTATAAATTTCGCCACCTGAACGAATGAAGTGGTCACCATTGTCACTATTGTCATTCCACTGCCATTGAGACGCCATTTATTAGTTGAATACACCTTTTGCACCCTATAGGCTAGGGATGGGAATTCAATAATCAGTTTATCGATAATTTTTGAAATGTTTATCACCTAATATGTGGTATATACCTAGTGCTGGGAAAAAACAAAATTAAGCTGTAAATAACAATAATTTAGTTTTTTCGTTTTTTGTTAATTAAGTAATTTATTGCAAATAGATTCCGAATGCTTATTGTTTACTTATGCAAATTTAGTTAATTTAAAATTCTAGGAAATGGAACCTGCATAGAAACTGTATAATTAATAACAATTTTACTAAGTCAGGTTATAGATGTAATAATAATTTGGAACTTGACCTATAAACACGTGATAGCAGAGTATAGGTTTTGTTAATCGTGTTGTTTACAGACAAACACTCAAAATTCGTATTTGTTGGAGAGCCAGATGGTTAATCCATTTTTAATGAGAAGCAGGGGAATGGGATATTGAAGTAAATGAATTTATTTACTTGTTAATCTATACTAATATAATAAAAAGGAAAGATTTGATTGTTTGTTTGTTTGTATGTTTGCATTGAATAGGCTCCGAAACTACTGAACCGATTTGAATAATTCTTTCACCATTAGATACTTACATTATTCCTCACGAACATAGGCTACATAGTTTTCCAGAAATCCTACGGGAATAAAGTCCAGGGCGGAATGCTAGTTTTAAATAAACTCTAGATTCCTAGCCAGACCTTAAGTGACGTGGCTTTTTACAGATTCGGAATTCAGGTTTTTCAAGCTATTTAAAAACTAGTCTTATATAAGTTATAGTCAAAACTTTCTAAAATCGGTTAACTTGATACATAAATAAATAAAAACTAATTATCCCAGTGTAATATAAAAGCAAAACTAGGCAATTTATAGCAAATTAACTGTTACCTAATAGGCTAATTAGTTGCATATTTAATTTATTACAGCTATAAATTTTAGAAGGCTTGTTTGTTCGACCTTTCCCTCAACTTCTTAAATAATTAGTAACAAATCACACAATTAGTCAAACTAATTAATGAAGTTTGCAAATGTATGCAAACTGTAATATTAACTTCCAACTCATTAATGAAATCATTAAGTTCTTATTTTTATCTTAAACTGAATAGTATTTCATATTTAAGAGATCAGAACTTACAGAAAAACCACATTTTGGAAAAATAGTAACCTATTAGTAAATAAAAGCATAAAACCGTTTGTTAGTAACCCAATAATTGAATACCTTAAAATTTCTTTTAATAAAATAAATTATGAGAAATCCGTAAAGAGTATAATGCTGCGAAAATGCCGATAATTATTTGTCACGTCACTAGTATGTGAAACAGGGAACATAATACCTATGTTCACTTTCCCACGAACAAATGCGAAGGTTTTCACCCATTTTCATATCATCGACAAAAAGTGCTCCCATTTTCTTACATGTCGCTAGATTTGAGTGTTAAAAAGCGAGATGTTTCAAATCACACAACTTCGTTTTGAATAAGCAAATGCTGTGTACACTGCTGTTAAAGTAGTTGTGGTCTCTTTAGGTTCTCTAACTAATTAGGCTTAGCAAGAACCGATACTCGCTCTGAATTTGGATGTTGATGCGTATTTCTCGTGTTTTTATTTTATTTCTTGACGCGTTATAGAAATGAGAAATTTTAATATGCAGCAATATTTTTATAAATATTATATTACCAATTTATCATCATTTTTTAGTGTACTTTAGATCTTATTCATTAAAAATACAGATCTGATTTATTTTATTTTTTATTTTTATTATCCCCGAAAATTGCTTATAACTTTTAAAGTTCAGCCAATTTTAATCAAATAGAGCTAAAAACATCATTGATGAAGTATGCTTTCAAACAAACACAAAACCCCATCGAAATTGGTCTATTCGTTTAGGAGCTACGATGTCATAGACGGACATACAGGTAACAGATACACACGTCAAACTTAAAAACACGCCTCTTTTTTGTCAGGGATTGAAAATAAAATATTATTGTTCAAATATAAGGGCATCAAATTCTTTAACTAAACCTACCTCCGACCTTAACGCTCTAAGTTCCCGTGTTTCGCAACAGCATTATGAGCGTGTTAAGTAACATCGATACCTATGCGACTTTTTACAGCACTAGTTAGGAAATATTTCCGGCTGTAATTAAATCCGATTGATTGAATCGATTACTGGTGAGATCTTTTTCGTTTTAAAGCAGAAGGTTTTTTAGTAAATTGGAAATGAAACGAGTAAGTAATTAAATTATTTTAATGGGGAAATTTTGTGATACTGTATCGTGGTTAGCTGACAATCTCTCAACACTACACTATACTTATGTTTCGCTAAATAACCCGTATAATGAATGACAAATCTGACGTCAAGTGGTTCTAGAAACAGTTTACGTTTAAAAATTAACAACAACAAAAATTAACAAAATATAGCAAAAAATGGAATTCCTTAAACTGAAAAATTTACTAATCGCACTCACACTCTTGTGAGAGATGAGTGACGTTTGACCTGGAGGTTTACCATGATCGCTTAGCGCGATCCAATTTAGACCTAAACAAGTCTGCAACGCTTATTCGTACTCGTACCATGATGGCTTATAAGCGATTCAATTTCGGCGCTGTTGCGATTCAAAGGCAGACCAGCGACAATTTATGTAGACATTTAAAATGGACCATAGACAACCGAGCAGTTCAAAAGCAGCGCCATCATGGTACCATTTTAAAAAACATTCCAATTGCGAAGCAGTTCAAAGTTGGATCCTAAACAGAAATACTTTTAAACGATCGTAGTAGGTACCCTGTACTGTGACATTTTACGTTTGCAACCTCTGCTTCTTGAAGGTTAAACTTTTCGAAATGAATTGTTTATTTGTATTATTTTAAGTTTTGAAGTATAAATTGAAATTACAATGTAATATTATTAAAAATATGAATAAACTGTCACATTATTAGGCATTTAGATCCTAAAAACTTAAATTTAAAATACAATATGCAAATATTCATATTTTTTTCGTTCGCCACACATTGACGTGACAGATGAAAGACACAAATTTCACAAGACTTTAATGCTAAAAAAATGAAGTATAGGAACATATGACATTCTGCCTATCAAAATAGGGATTATAGGCATAAGTTTATGAATGTATGTATCTTTGTTCTTCGTTCATTAGAAAGTTGTTAAACCAATATCGAATAATTTTAAGAAAAAAAAAATTTCGGCGCGAGTGTTGGACCAATCCAAGGATTACATCTCCTGGTGCCTTAACCAACTGAAATTTCCAAGCGGCGAAATTTATCATTGATTAGAGCAACCCACGACGGGTGCAAGTCTCATTCGCACCGGAAATTTCTCTTTCAATAAAATAATTTGTGAATATCCTTCACGCGGATAAACGTGTGATGATCGGCTTAGAATAACACCACCCCATTTCTTTCCGTGGGTGTCGTAAGAGGCGACTAAGGAATCAAAAATGAGACCTGCCTCCTATTAATCCACCCCAGGCAACGACATCTCAATTTGTTCTAAATCTGAGGTATCATCCTATGGTCTCATGCGGTGTGGTAGGCTCTGTAAAGGGCCGTCTGGTTCGCGACCACCCTCCTACCGAAGTCCTACGCCAAACAGCTTGCTGTGTCCCGGTGGTGCGTAGGAGTACCAGTGCCTAATAGGCATTTTCTGAGTTAACTCACTACATCTTCGACCTCATCTATGACCTTGGTCAAGATTGAGGTCAAGAGTTAATCCATCTTATAATAAAATAAAATAAAGCGTTTTAAAAATACTAATCTCGTTAATATTTTCCCAGGTGGTTGGTCTTTCGGGACTCAGAAGTTCAAGGAGCTGTCAGCATCACGGTACGCGCGTCAGACCTTCATATACTCGGCCATCCCATACCTTCGCGACCGGAACTTCGATGGCCTTGATGTGGACTGGGAGTACCCCAAGGGAGGAGACGACAAGAAGAACTTTGTGCTGCTGTTGAAAGGTAGGTGGCAAATGAGACTTGCTCAATGGAAAAGTAGGCTCTATGGGGTTTTTTTTATTTAGGTTCACAAACTGGGTACAGACTTTAATTACTACCTATCTATCGCAAACTAGCGTATAGTAAGCATGTGGGTATCGTCTCTATTACAGTGACACAAGAATAGAAGCCTTTGTATTCAAAATTTATCTTTGGATAAATTTAGGATAGTAATTAAACAAAAACTTTGCAAAAAGGGCTATTACAAAATTTCTGATTACCTAACTGACAAGCAGCCATGGGAATGAACTGCTCAGCTCTAGAGTTATTTCAGAATTAGTTAAAATTAGAAAATAAGAAAATTTGTAATGCGATTAAAAAGAGCACCCTCAGAGTTTCTTGCCTGTTTTCTCTGGGGAAGACTGCACTTTTGCGAATAGGCGTAGAGTCAGTAGGGTCAATAGAACGAATGCGTATGTATGTATTTAAATCCTTTAATGTTTATTTGTATGTATTTCATGTAATCTTGACTTGTTTTAAGTGGCATCCTGAATGTCCTATAAAAAAAATATTTTTTCTATTCTATTCTATTCTATTCTAAATTTTCAACGGAATTACAAGACCTTTTCGAATCGCCGGCGCCAATCCGAAGTGCAAAATCGAATTGATTCTATCGTTTTATAGCTTTTCCGACGTATACCATGCATTTTAATCTGATGACAGATGATGTAGGTGAATTTGGAGTGAGTACCTATACTAGGGCTTTAGGTATCTCTCTTTCAACCTTTTAGGTGGTTAATCAGTCCATGAAACTTGACAACTTTCCCAAGGAATAGGTCAACATACGAAAAAAAAAAGTTTAGTTCCCATACAAACTTCACCAGCATATAGCGCATTTTGTATGGGAGATGATTTTTTTTTTCGTATTTTGACCTATGTTCCTTGGGAAGTTATTCAGTTTCATGGACTGATTAACCACCCGAGAGGTTGAAAGAGAGATCACTAAAGCCCTGTATACGGACTCTTATTGCATCAATATCATAGAAGTTACTCTTTATGAACCGTCAATAGACTTTGAAACCAAAATTATTTCAACTGACTGATAGACCGAATCTCATACATTATATCTACGCCACGAAATTTTTATAGTTTCTCCAAAAAAAACAGTGTTGTTTGAAATATTAATTTATTTTAGGATTATTTTAACAATAAATACAAACAGCAACAAAATATAAAATGAAAACTAAAACCACCAGGCACCTGAAGAATTCATAGCATCTACTTAGAAAAGCTCCTAGAGTACCAGGCGTTCATAAACTGCGAGGAAGGGGGTGCAATATTCCACCGTCTCATAACATCGGAGACAAGTTAGTCCGACTCAGACGTGCCAGATATTGAACTACACTTTCAAAACGTACGCTCCAGGTCCCAGTAAAATAGTGACGAGAATGTTAAGAACATGTAAAGAACTTATAAAATGAACACAGTTGACGAGCGGTATGGTCGAGTGGTAGTGGCGCTGCCTCTTGATCGATGGGTCCTGGGTTCGATTCCCAGTCGGGGCAAATATTTGTGTAAAAAGCAGATGTTTGTTCTCGGGTCATGGTTGTTTGTGTTCTTTATGTGTGTTCCGAGGGACCCACGACACAAGGGAAAACCTTAATGTGGGCTCTTGAGTGTGTGTAACGTTTATTTACTACTAGCTTTTCGCCCGGGACTTCGTTCCCGTGGGAATTTCCCCGTCAATTTTCCAATGTTTTTAATAGTTATTCTGCTATTCGGGACGGAGAGAAATACAACAAATCAAAAACCATGGAAATCGGTCCAGCCGTTCTCGAGTTATAAGTGTTGTAACAAACACGACTTTCTTTTATATATATATATAGATATAGATAGAAGATAGATATAGATATAGATATATAGATGTTCGGAATTTTGGATGATAGTTGCACTAAATACTTCTTAAGATCTAATTTTCGATAACCAATACTCCAACTAGACAATGGTAAAATATCAAAGCTAAATGCTGTCCGTATGAATTTTTTTTGAAACAGTTTTTAGTTTAGCCTAATAATCATGATACCTTCAGAAGAATACTGTTTAATAGTGATAGTTGGAGACAGAATATTGGCATATGTAACAGTATCTTGTCCTGCCCAGATACGGATAAAGCTAAGAAATTGTATAAAATATACATAAGTTGGTTGTTTCGTTGAGAAATTCAGTTTAAAGATGTAGTAGTTTTGTTTACCATATGCACACTATAAATGTGTTATATATAGAGCAACATCTTCAATATTAAAAAGATACTTAAATAAAGGAAAACAACGCATGACACGTTAATAAAGTCACCAATAAAAAAAAATAAGAGCTCACGACTTAATTGACCAAATATCCAGTTGATGTTGATCGAAATCTTAGATACAGTGAAATATTAAGTATTAAAAACTCACTGTCGAGAAATCTAAAAGTATTTTTGCGAAGCACCGAACTCGGAAATATTCTTTCTAGCCTTGCTTAGGTTTTTGGAGTAATTTTGAGTAACGAAAACTTGTAAAAAGGGTCATATGAACCACGTCTGTACATTAAAAGGTCTTAACATACGGTGCTTTATCTCTAAAGCTGAAATTGAAATTTATCTTCAAAATTTACAATATATTGCAAGTGACAGCCTCTCAAATAACAACGCGATATCCGCGCTTTATCCTCAGTGAGCCTCCCCCATTTGTCTGGTTAAGACCAGCCGTTTTCTATCTAGAGCAGTGGTTCTTAACTGGTGGTCCGCGGACCACTGGTGGTCCCTGGAAGCACCTGAAGTTGTCCGCGAATTCATCTTCAAAATATGAAACGTGACGAGTCGACACAAGCACTAAAATCGTCTGGACGCCAGAGCCTTCAAGTTGGCTTTATTAAACACTGAACGAAGGAATACAGAAGTTACTTGTAGTAAGTAAAGATTTATCACATTAAAGAACATTATCTTTGGAATAACAAAATTAAAACACTGTTAATAATGAACAACAACAGTGAATATAGTGTGTTTCATCTAGGTAAGCTATAGAAAATATCTGCCTTGCCATGGACAGTTGGTGGTCCATAGTAAGACAGACATTTTTTTTTAATGGTTCCCTATTACAAAAAGGTTAAGAACCACTGATCTAGAGGGTAGTTGGGGGATGAAATCGCAATATCTGCGGCCCGGCCAAATATTGGCAAATATCGGACCCGACCGCAACCAGGTGCATTTTGCTAGTGTAGATATAGGAACGATTAGAATTGGGAATTAAGTTAGTACGCGTGTAGAACTATACAACTTTCTTAAAGATGCTCATAAGACATAAAACGTTTATTAACTATCGGACGCACGCGGCTTCGCCCACGTAGAGTTCTCAAAATTCAAAATTCAAAAATTTATTAATTTCTCCCACAAAGTGTTATGTAAAAAAAAATTGGTTAAAATTCGATTGTTATAAAATTATAACTTTTATATCCTACAGAAACCGTACTTTTTTGGAGACAAAGGGTAACTTTTAAGCTATTTCAGACTACAATCTAACTCTGTGCCAAATTACATTAACATCCGTTCAGCTGTTCTAGTGTTATTGAATACTTACCAAACATCTAAAGTCTCACATTTTAAAATATTGTGAGATTCCCAAAAGAGTTCGCCTCTTGCACTCTTCCACAATTTTTTTGTTACTTTTAAACTGCTTCAGAGCCTAAATTTTCTCATTTAATAATATCTTTCTTTATGTAAACAATTACAAAGAAAACACGACGTTTCAATTCGATTTAAAATATTCGTCCTAACAATCAGCCCCGAATCTATGAACTTTTCGAACCGGGGCAAAAACTTTATAGTAGCGTTTGAGAAAAACTGCTAAAACTAAGTAGCATTTTTGTGACCATTCGTGAAAATAATACGACTGGATTCCCCTGGCAGAAAGATCACGCACACTATGCACGCGTTCAAATTTACTTGATCTGTTAAGATGCGTTCGTAAATACTATGTGTTCAAAAACTAACTGGGAAATAAAAAAGTATGTTTTTCAACCATATTATATTAATATTCGATTACTTGATAAAAACTTATGAGATTGTAGGAAAAGAGGCTTCACTTATTCTATATTTCGAATTCTTGTCTCAAGGATTTGACGCCCCCATGAAACTGCCGCCCGGGGCAATGCCTCGGTTGCCCCCCCCCCTTAGATCCAGGGCTGCTTACAATACAAAGCTTTGTAAGTAATCATATCATATCAGCCTATTGCAGTCCACTGCTGAACATAGGCCTCCCCCAAGGTGCGCCACCTTACACGATCCTCCGCTGTTTTCATCCAACCATGTGTAAGTAATAAAATGTTTGAATTAAAAACATTCTAGCATTTTTTCCAAATATGCCGTCTCTACCTTTGTTGTAGTGCTGTGACCTATCAAAACACAATCTATCGATACTATCGATAGACTATGTCGCTGGCCTGCTTCGTGCTCGACTGCACCTGTCGCCGGGTAGAGCTGCCAATAAAACATCGACGTTTCATCGATAAAATGTAAATTCCCTCCAATTTCGTGGTTGGTAATGGTTGCCAAATTTTAATCGTTATTGCATCATTTTATTGAAATTGATGATATTGATATGTTTAAACCTTCAAGCGATTTTTGTACACCCGTGTGTGCAGGATTTTTATCGCACGATGGGCGACAAACGAAATAGTTATTCATTTATTTTTGACTATACTGCGCGTCATATAAAAAGGCGGTAAGTGACTATTACGCTATGAATTAAGTGCCTACTGCACTTCACTATAGAAAAAGTTTCATTTGGAAGGGTAATACCTACTCGTACGAACAGTATAATCCTACCAAATTGAAAAGGGCATTGTGCTATATTAAAAGTAAACAAGAGTCGTGCCCACTATTTTGTAGTGTAATAGCCACTTTCTGCCTTCTAATCTGACGCGGAGTATCTCTCTTAGCAGCCCATATACGTCCCCGCCGAGGGGCTCGGGCCTCCCTTCGAAACACGAAGGGGATTTAGGCCATAGTCCACCATGCTGGCCCAATGCGGGTTGGTGGACACCTCGTCTTTCGAAAATGAATTTTCTTGGACGGGCGGGTGCCATCACAATGTTTTCCTTCACCGTTGAGCAAGTGATAATTAGAAATCCGTACATAAATCCGAAAAGACGAATTTAGTGGTACAGGCCCGCACCAGGATTTGAATCCGCGACCATCGGATTACAAGTCTGGCTCATTACCATGAACTGTCAACTGGGTCCGCACGGACCCGATTCGACCGTGGAAGAAAATATTAGGTGTTATTCTCAAAAAAAAAACTGGTATAACTCTAAAATAAAAATTGTTTGTAACCCCTTCATTCGATTGCGTATAACTTCTAAACGGCTGAACCAATTTTGATCAAATATATCGAATCTTTCAAACAAAACACAAAAACTGCATCGAAATCGCTCCATTCTTTAATAGCTACGATGCCATAGACAGACACATAGATACCCAGACATACCGATTTACACACGTCAAACTTATAACACCCCTCTTTTTTGTCGAGGGTTAAAAATAAAATAGAGTGGCTTCGAGTCTAATAATAACGTATTCGATAAATTGGGATTATACCTAATTTAAAAAAAAATATCGAAATTTTGTTGCACATACATATTTTCATTGTTAAATATTTTATCTTGCTATATAGTTTCCTTAATGCGCAGTTCCTTAAAAACCTATGTGAAATTAATAGGTGTTGTAAAAATAAAACTGAGGCTCAATGTAAAAATTTTAATCAGAAAATGCTTAGTTCTGACTTCCTTAACAATCAACCGCTCGTAGCCCAGTGGCGCTCGCTGATCTCAACCGATCAGTGAGGTTAAGCAACGTACACATGGGCAGAGAACCTGATGGGTGACCAAAGTGGCAATTTATCACGAGCGTGTCCGTGCTTCGGAGGGCACGTTAAGCTGTGGGTCCCGGCTGTTGTCGACTGACTACAGTCGTTAAAACCAAGTCAGAGGCCATTGTGCGGTTTGAAAACTCAGACAACAGGGTTAGGCAAGTTTGCCACACACTTGACTTTACCTACACGATAAAAAAAAAAATATTTCCGTCAATATACTCAAACGTATAGTCTTTTTCGAAGCTTACGTCATGTAATTCTAGAATCAATTAACGCTACTTTTGACATTACTCGTAGATGGAGCATGAGTAGAGTAAAACTCAAAACTCAAAAAGTTTTTATTTCATTGAACATATAAAATGTTTCTTGAACACGTCAATACAGTGATATATTTACATCAGCGAAATAGATTAGAAATTAAAACTTTGTGCCTATTCGCAAAGGTGCAGTCTTCCTCAGGAGAAAAATAGGCAAGAAACTCCGAGGGTCGCTCTTTTTAAGTCAATCATATAAATTTTATTACTTCTAATTTTAATTGACTTAACTCTGGAGCTGAGCAATTTATTCCTATGGTTGCTTGTCTAATAGATAATCGGAAATTCTATAATAGCCCTTTTTATAAAGTTTTTGTTTAATTATTGTATTGAATTTTTCTAAAGGTAGGTTTTGAATACACATGAGAATCTTATTGTAGAAGCGTATACATTGACCCATAAAAGAGTTTGTTACTTTGTGGAGACGACTGTCCAGTAAATCCAATTTATGTACCCATAGGTTTCCTCACCAAAAACTTGTAATAAAAGGACAAAACTACCTCACGTGCTGTGAGTGCTGTGAATCTACTCTCTAACTTTGGTAACTGGTCGACTTTGTCCTCATTAGAGTCACACTGGCTTTCCGCCTGGTATTTTGTTTCCCGTAGAAATTTGCGAGAATGATGTACCCTATGTAATATTTTATAGGCTCTGTAAAGGGCCGTCTGGTTCGCGACCACCCTCCTACCAAAGTCCGACGCCAAACAGCTTGCTGTGTTCCGTCGGTGCGTAGGAGTACCAGTGCTTTTATAGGCATTTTCTGGGTTAACTTACTCCATCGTCGACTTCATCTTTGACTTTTATGGTCAAGATTAAGGTCAAAAGTTAACCCATCTTATAATATATAAAAAAATTGATGTATGCGCTATATTACTGCAAACTTTCATCAAAATCCGTCAAGTAGTTTTTGCGTGAAGGAGTAAGAAACATCCATTCTTCCCCTACAAAATACCATCCATTGATCTATTCCTCTCAAACTTTCGCAAGGAAATAAGCTTAGAAATACAAACTTCTAAAATTTTGATATTTCATCAAAGCACCAAGACAGTTGCATCACATTATTCCCGTCACGAGTTTACTCAAAGCGTGCCTACTTGATGCTAGAACGTCAAAATAAGCTAAAGTTGGAATCATTAGGATCTTTTGCAACAATCCGTGATGAGCTAAACATTACAATTCTCTTTAAAGTGACTCTAACAATAACATAATCTGGTTTGCTGGCATTTGAAGTGATTACGGTAACTTCTATAGCACTTCGCTATTAAGATGTTTGGAAATATTGTAATAGTGTTTATTACCTATATTTCAATAATGAGAAACGAGAATTTATGATGTTAACACTTCGTTTAACACTCTAAGATTACAGACTTTAAAATTGGCATGGTGCCTTTATAAGCACATTATGAATTAAAATTAATAAAGCTTATAAATCGCAAAGCAAACACATTCATTATTCATTCATTATCTGGCTAACAGAGCAGTAATACTTGTATAAAAGTACAAAATGCTTTTATACAGAAGATCACCTTTCGTGCAATTATTCAAAACTTATTCATCTGTAACTTTGCTATCATACAGCTTTAGCAGTATGATTTTGTGCCCAAATTGCTTGGATAACGTCTAAGTAAGCGCCAAGTCAGCTAATTACGGCAATCTTATTAAACAATTCGTTTCTATGACTGCTGTTATACAAAACGTACTCAGAAAGTTTGTTCTGGCTGGGATACTTTTAAGAATAAAATGCTACATTTGGTCGGCCAGTTTGGTCGAGTTTTAGTGGCGTTGCCACTTGATCGAGAGGTCCTAGTTTCGATTCCCAGTCGAGGCAAATATTTGTGTAAAAAGCAGATGTTTGTTCTCAGGTCATGGGTGTTTGTGTATGTGTAAGGTTTTCCCACGACACAAGGAAACCTTAGTGTGGGCCTTTGAGTGTGTAGCGCGTTTATTTATTTTATTATTTTTTACATTAGGGTTATTCAAATTTGGCACATACTTACTTGATTAGACCTACAGATAATTAAAAAGTAAAAAAAAAACTAAGATTTTCTTTCTCTCCCAGTCCGTTCATTCCTAGATCCCTATTATTCCTTACTAATATTATAAATGCGAAAGTAACTCTGTCTGTCTGTCACGCTTTCACGGCTAACTACTAAACCGATTTAAATGAAATTTGGTACAGAGATAGATTAGACCTTGGGAAAAGACATAATCTAAATTTTATCCCACAGATGGGCACAATATAACCTGTAGTTCACGCGGGCGGAAAGCTAGTATTCTTATAATAATAACGCCCTCAAATCTTTAAGCTACGATTTTCTTTTCCGTAATGTTTATTCCTAATAGATGTTACTACTACCCTCATAATAGCTAGTAAGCATGGCAATCTCCCCTCACAGCTCATTAGACACAGAACAGTCCAATTCCGAGTAAACTTTACATATTAGAATTATTCCGCCCTTAAGTCAAATTTCATTGAAACTAGATTTGCAACTCAAGGCCCCGATTCTGTAACTTGAGTTGTGTATCGATGGAATGGTCGCCATTTTATCCATTCAGTCAGGTGGCGAAATTGAAAAATATCTAAATTTCATACATCTAATGACAGCTGCTTTGACTGGTGGTGCCTCCGCCAATTGAATTCTCAGTTGCTAGGTAGTTTAGTGGCGCTGCTGCTAGGGGTTGTTGTCAGCAAGTATATGAAAATTAAATAGTTAACAACGCCACCTGAACAGATAAAATGGCCTCTATTCCATCGACACACAACTGAAGTTACAGAATCGGGGCCCTGAACCAAAGTTCAGTAGTTTTGTAATTACACTCATGACAAACAGAGGGTAGGTAGGAGTTACAGTGTGATGTATTTGTTCTTGCGGGTAGGTCGTATATGAGTCAAGTGTCTACATCGAATGTTAAAGCGCATTGGGTCGGTTTAGTTTATGGTTTTAGTACTTTAGTGGAAACGCTCGAAGCCTAGTGGCTTTCGCTGATCTCAATCGATCAGAGAGGTTAAGCAACGTATACAGAGGCAGGGAACCTAATGGGCGACCGTAATGGCATTTTCCGTGTTTCAGAGGCCACTTTAAGCTGTCGGTTCCGGCTGTTGTCGATTGATCACAGTCGTTAAACCAAATCAGAGGCCATTTTGCGTTTTTAAAACTTTGACACCAGGATTATTCAAGTTCGCGACACTCTTTATTATATCTACACGATAAGAAGATGAAGATCGCCGTGTGGTGATTGGTTAAGAATAACAGCACCCCGTTTCTTTCCATTGGTGTCGTAAGAGGCGACAAAGAAACCTGCCTCCAATTAATCCATCCTAGGCAATGACACCTCAATTTGTTTTGAATTTGAGGTGGCGTCCCAAGATCCCATGTGGTGTAGTAGGCTCTGTTAAGGGCCGTCTGGTTCGTGATCATTCCTATCGATGTAGACGATGGAGCGAGTTAACACAGAGAATACCATTAAGGCACTGATGGAACACAGGATGGTATCGAACCAGATGGCCCTTTACAGAGCCACATCAAATACCATAGGAGGCCACCTCAGGTTCAAAGAAAATTTAGATGTCATTGCCTAGGATGGATTTATAGGAGGCAGGTTTCATTAGTATTTCTTTACTTGTGCTTACGACACCCATAGAAAAAGATAAGGTGTTGTTATTCTCAACATCTACATCTTTGCTCCTGAACTAGATTGTGGCCAAGAGCGAACCCATTCGTTATAATTTTTTTTAAAAAAACCGTCTCCAATTTCTAAAAGGTGATTTTTCAAAACTGGCCTGGTCTTTGTACAGTATCCAGAAAAGTAAAAATAAAATAGTTTGTTCCTGGAAAAATAAAATAAAAATGTAAAAATCCCTGGCTGATTTGTAAAAAAATATAAAATATTGAAAATTATTTTCACACTGAGGTTGCCGTATTGTTTGACAATTCACATTCAAAATAGTCAATGCTTAATTGTTAATAATTGATCGACTTGTTTATATTTAACAAGTAAATCCTAGCTAAATCTTCGTAATATTGGATAAAACAAATGGCTAAACAATAATAACACCAGAGCATTAACTTTTTATAATATTTTGATGTTTTGAGATGAAACTGGAAGATAGATTTTTGAACGCGCGTTCACTTGTCAACTGTCATTAATGTCACTGTCATCTGTCATTTCATTCCACCATCATTGTTAGTATGGCAATAATAGTCAATCTTATATATTTTTCTACAATAAAACTAATGTATTTTATGAAAAATAGACGCTAGCAATGTCATCATTAGTATTAATGAGTACTGTACAATGACCAGGCCCAAGCTCCATATAAAAGTGAAATATCACCGTTTCACGAAATCGCTTCCCGCTTCCACTTATCACTTCGCTACAGCCTTCTAATGAGGCTTGTGCCACCATACACTACAGACCTCAAAGGGCCCTTTACACGACGTAATTAAAGGGTCCAAGACGAATGCGTACACTTGAGACTGTTTTTGGGCCTCTCAGAAAATCGATAGGCTTTTCACGGAGTTTCGGGGACTTTGCAGAATAGTATGAGAGTGAGAGGTTAGGTTAGGTCCTCATTTGAAAGGTCAGGAACATAATTGCCTTTGATCCTTAAGGCGACTACAGCACCTAAATTACGATTTTATGATGCATGACGCACTACATTGAATCGAAGAAAAAAATACTACGGTAATATTCAGGACATAAACTAGATGAGTAGTTTGCTGAAAACATGATTCACCACTTTTGGTTCGATAGAAAAAGCTCACAAAGTCACCTCTAAATACCCAATATTGTGTATCTTTTAAGCTGTAAAAAAGATAGTCAAATGCACACAGGAACTTGAATTTGCTATCAAAATGTTCTTGATTGAACACTCTCGATAAGTAGTTAACTCATTTTTCGATTAAGCTGTCACCTTTCCATAAATCTCATTTTTCTAACTTTCGAATATGTTTTTACGCACGCACGCTTTCATAGTCCGTAAACTTCGTGTATCGACACAGTTCGCACTGCCGGCCCAGGCCTGTTAAGAGACGGAGATGGCACTATTCCTATGTGTGCTGCCTTTATCGGGTGCTGTAGTCGCCTTAAGGAATGTTTTATTAAACACAGTAAAGAAAGATGATTACGTAAAAAGACAGTAAAGACAGATAAATAAATATTTGGTATCTTTAATTTAGTTACTATCATAGACCTACATTGAGATAGACGAAAACAGCGCTTCAAACTGTATGAGAACCTAGTATGTCAAATTTTTCGTACCTAAATTGACGTCACGAGCGAGATTTAGTGATGGGAAATCAAGACCGCGCGGAAACGATTCAAAGGCGCTTAATTAAGTAAAACAATAATGTAAATCCGATTAAAATCAATTATCATTTAATTTTACGGCATAGGTCTCAAGCGGACTGACTTAATTCGGACAAAACTGTGACCGTAGATCACACTTTTTACATGCAAGGTAGGTAAACTTTTACCGTCTAGCGCTCGAGGGGTGCACCTGAGTGGTGTCTAAGTTTAGGAAAAAAAAATTCCCACCTAAAAAAAAAGTGTTCTGTAAGTGATACTGGTTCAGGATTTTGAATATAGCTAGGAGGTTTTTTTCACCCTGTATACACAGACACACAGATACTGACGTCAAACTTATAACACCTCTTTTATTTGGGGTTAAAAAGAAAGCCATTTTAATACCTACCTTTAGTCATAAACTTAACACATTTTGTTCAACTAACTACTTTATTCTCACCACTATTCTCTCTACACTCCCTTGAGCAAAATTCTGAGCAATTCAACACTTCCTCGCATTCCACATATTTACCCTTTAAATTCCACATAACACGCTTCAAAACAGATCCTTATGGAATTGAGATAAAACATATTTTACTTTGCAAATAGATATGTGAGTAAAGATGTCTCGCAATGTAAGTTAAGGTAAATAACGTAGTCAAAAGATGAGGCGTAATCAGCGTATTTCATGTTATTTTACTCTAAGTTACATTTTAAGATAATGTGTGTTTAATACCACTTTTTTCATAACCTGAAAGAAAAAATGTCTTTATTACCGACTTCAAAAAAGGAAGAGGTTCTATATTAGACTGTGTGTATTTTTTTTTATGTATTTTCACCGATTTCTCCGCCAGTTATGGACTGATTTTTAAAATTATTTTTTTGTTCAACAAAAATGGTTGTGGTCAACAAAAATCAACAATAACAAAAAAATACTACAAACCAGAACATCATCTAAATAAATGAGTAACATTTTCGTTTGTTACCTGCTAAAAATCTACTTTGTGCGTACTGTTGTTGGGATTGAAGTCGGTGACTCATACGTATTTAACGTGGAAACGTATTTTTAGAAACGATTCAGGTAAAGTTTAATCACGTTTTTAATAACAAAAGAAAATTTTCATTCCGATCCGATGGTGATTTTGCCATTGTCAGAATATTTTAATAAATATTAAAACAGAGAATGGCTCGTCGATCTCAAGTAAAGGAAATCCTTATGTCAGCAGTGTGCACCACAGATGAAATTGACGATTTTGAGCACTAACTGCCGTACTCAGAGACGTCAATTAAAGTTAAGAAGTAATTAAATGTCATGCTATCCTTGTTTATATCAACAAGAGTGAAAGAGACAACATCAGAGTTTAACAGTACTTAACTTTAATTTACGTCTCTGAGTACGGCAGTGAGGTAGGTATTATTGTCCCACACAGCTCGGAAAGGTTTCTAATCAGCCATTTAAAAGTTATAAGCAATCAAATGTCGGGGATGATATATATTTTTTTAAAATTTTCGAGTTATTATAATTACTTTGTT
The DNA here is from genome assembly GCA_949987775.1 of Aproaerema taeniolella. Classification (NCBI taxonomy): domain Eukaryota; kingdom Metazoa; phylum Arthropoda; class Insecta; order Lepidoptera; family Gelechiidae; genus Aproaerema; species Aproaerema taeniolella. Next base: position 17,643,152 of record OX465255.1, on the reverse strand, counting down.
CGAGTTATTATAATTACTTTTTCCGTGGGTGTCGTATGAGGCGACTAAGGAAACACAAATGAGACCTGCCTCCTAGTAATCCATCCCAGGCAACGACACTTCATTTTTTTCTGAATCTGAGGTGTCGTCCTATGGTCTCATGCGGTGTGGTAGGCTCTGTAAAGGGCCGTCTGGTTCGCGACCGAAATCCGACGCCAAACAGCTTGCTGTGTTCCATCGGTGCGTGGGAGTACCAGTGCCTTTATAGGCATTTTCTGGGTTAACTCGCTCCATCGTCGACCTCATCTTTGACCTTATGGTCAAGATTGAGGTCAAGAGTTAACCCATCTTGTAATAAAAAAAATTAAAAAATATATTTTGATTGCTACGGCCGGGCTAAACCCGTTGTAGTAGTTTTTTTAAATCGTCTTTTTTTGTTACTTAAATGATACCTGTATCTGCTCCACTTATTAAAAGATACAAGCGGAGATCATAATTTAAATACTTAACTTTTTTTTAATCATTAGAAGGTTTTTTTTTTTAATAGCCCCAAAATATCTAGAAACTAGTTTTAAATGCGGAGAATTCTAGATTCGTCTAGATATTTGGAAAGATAGAGTAATGCTGTTTGTCCCTGACATTTAGTCAAGGTGAAGAAGTTCCTTTATTGGTAACATATACGATTTTTTGGTTATGTTGTACTAGCTGATGCCCGCAACTTCGTTTGCGTGTTAATTTAGATTTTTACATACAAAAGTTTTTTCCCGCTAACTCCCGTTCCCGTGGGAATTTTGCAATATCCTGTTGCAAATAAGCTTTAAGTTTACTAAGGTACCTGCATGCCAAATTTCAAGCGTCTAACTTAAGCGGTTTAGATTTTTCATACAAAAGGATTTTCCCGCTAATTCCCGTTCCCGTGGGAATTTCGGGAATTCCTTTCTTAGTGAACCTCTACGGTACCTAAGCTACATCTTTTCAAAATTTCAAGTGCCTACGTTTAGCCGTTTAGGCTGTGGGTTGATATGTCAGTCAGTCAGTCAGTCATTTTCTCCTTTTATATATTTAAGATAGATACAATGTGTAAGGAAACCGCTTCCGAATACTGAAAGTACATGCTCAGTCAATGGTTTTGAGTAACTTTCTCGAAGAAACCTTTCCAGGAAACGAAAAAAGTTTTAGACTTCTCCATACAAGCTGTCCGATTAAAATGACTTTTTTGTATGGGGCCGTCGTATTTTTTTTTCGTTTCCTAGAAAAGTTGCTTTGAGAAAGTTACTCAAAACCATTAACTGGGTACCTACCACGATCGTTTAAAAGCATTTCTGTTTAGGATCCAACTTTGAACTGCTTCGCAGTTGGAATCTTTTTTAAAATGGTACCATGATGGCGCTGCTTTTGAACTGCTCGGTTGTCTATGGTCCATTTTAAATGTCTACAAAAAATTTCGCTGGTCTGCCTTTGAATCGCAACAGCGCCAAAACTGAATCGCTTATAAGCCATCATGGTACGAATAAGCGTTGCAGACGTGTTTAGGTCCTAAATTGGATCGCGCTAAGCGATCATGGTAAACCTCCTGAGCATGTACTTTCAGTATTCGGAAGTGGTTTCCTTACACCTTTTTTTTGCCGTGTGGTGATCGGTTGAGAATAACACCACCCCATCTCTTTCCGTGGGTGTCGTAAGAGGCGACTAAGGAAACGCAAATGAGATCTGCCTCCTAGTAATCTATCTCTGGCAACGACACTTCATTTTTTTTCTGAATATGAGGTGTCGTCCATGGTCTCATGCGGTGTGGTAGGCTCTGTATAGGGCCGTCTGGTTCGCAACCACCCTCCTACCGAAGTCCGACGCCAAACAGCTTGCTGTGTTCCGTCGGTGCGTGGGAGTACCAGTGCCTGTATAGGTATTTTCTGGGTTAACTCGCTCCATCGTCGACCTCATCTTTGATATTTATGGTCAAGATTGAGGTCAATAGTTAACCCATCTTATAATAAAAAATTAAAAAAAAACCTTGTATTGGGTCACTTTAAATTAACTAGTGAAAATTAAAAATCTGAATCAGTACATGAAACTGAACAACTTTCCCCAAAGAACATGGGTATAAATATAAAAAATATATATATTTAAAAATCTTGTCGACTCACCCGCCAATCGTGATGAGTATTTGCTAAATTCCTTATAGATACGTCTATGAATAATTTTCCTAGTTTAAGAGCTGCTATAAAATAGTAGCGTAATAAAACATCTTAATAAGGTAGCGTTAATTTTACTATTTCGTGGAACTTATTATTGTCTCCTCAGGATATATTGCTGTCCAGTTTGGTATACAACATGTTTCAAAAAAACCCAAAAAAAGATAATTCAAAATTAATTAAAATTTAGCTTATTGGGCAGCTCTACTACAAATATGACAAGTATGTCATATTAATTGTATGAAACTTTCATTTTAAAGATGTCAAACCGCGCAACTGATTACTAGGGTTGCGACTATTTCACTTTGAAAATTAAATTTTGGAATTTCTTTTTTTTGGGTATTTTTGAAACAACTTAAAATATTTTTTAATGACCAGTTTTTGCTCATTTAAAAATCAGTGATAACTGAATCAAAGCTTCAGAAAGTAAAAATATTCTAGCAATTAAAATAAAACAAACTAAAACTCTTTTTTAACAATTAACAACTTTACATCACCCCCGATATTTTTCACTGATAACTTTTAAAATGCAAAACCAACATTTCTAAAAACAATCTCAATTACGCCAGTTTAAAAAAAACGGATTGAAATCGGTAAATTCGTTTAAGAGCTACAATGCCACATATACAGGGTGTTAAGTAATTCGATCTTATCCTCTCGGGTGGTGAATCAGGCCATGAAACTGAACAACTTTCCCTAAGAACAAATGCCGAAATACGAAAAAATTTTTGACTTCCCATAGTAAATAATTTATCAGCTGATGCAATTTGTATGGGAAGTTAAAAAATTTTTCTTACTTATAACCCACTTCTTTTTTGTCGGGGTTTAAAACTTCAACTTCATTCCAAACGGTAGATTTTCACAAATATTTGCTAGAAGATATTTTGAGGCACAAAGGAGCACCATTTCCTATTTTGTGGAGTCGCTATGAAGTAGACTTTTCATCAGGATGAGAACACTCTAATATTCTTCGTTCAAATATTGACGAAAAGTCGAGGTGGGGTCACGTTTCCGAATTGACTCAGCTAGGTTTTTAGCGTTTTTCACCGATTTTAATATGCCAGGGGTTAAAATTTGCGTATTTGCTATATTTCGTCAGGATCAAAGGAAAAATAAAATGTATTTGGTGATTTTAAATTAGTTAGCGAATATTAAGCATGGAACAACTTTCTTCAAGGAACATAGTTTAAAATATATTTACCTTTTCACCGCCAAAGTCTGATATATCAGACGTTTTAGTTTCGTGCCCTTGCCGCCAAAGTCTGATATATCAGATAAAAAAAAATATATTTTACTTTAATGGTGGTGAACGCACCAAGCGTCCGCCATACGCCACAACATTTAAAAAAAATAATGAAAAAAAAGAATTATAAAAATATATGAAATCACCTCTATAGAGCGATCAGTTGAGCGATCACCTGTGTATAAAAATATAAAAAGATTTTTTTTTAAGAATCCCATGTAGATTTTTTGTAAAATTGTTCAGTTTCATAGATATCTTATAAAATATAAAAAGATTTTTTTAAAAGAATTCCATGTATATTTTTTTGTAAAAGTGTTCACTTTCATAGATATCTTCCCAGATCACCCACTAAAGGTCGGCTAACTAACCCACAGATTATTATTTACAAGGAAAAAACTTTCCGCTTCAAATCAGGCCACAGAAATCCAGTAGCATACCTCTCTCTTAGGGAAATTAGGATGAAAGAGGTAAAATAATCTCTTCTACACCAAAGAGAACCTATCTTATTCTTATTAAATATTAAGTAATTCTTTCCTCCCACACATGGTTTATCCATCAGGCAAATTGAGTCTTAAATATTTCAATAGAAGACTTACTTCTTACGAAAAAAAATGGATTGCACTCTCTCCAGCACATTTTTCAAAATATAAAAATTTGGGATTTCTCATAATGTTTTTGTATTATTATTATAAGATGGGTTAACTCTTGAACTCAATCTTAACCATAAAGGTCAAAGATGAGGTCGACGATGCAACGAGTTAACCCAGAAAATGTATATAAAGGCACTGGTACTCCCACGCACCGACGGAACACAGCAAGCTGTTTGGCGTTGGACTTCGGTAAGAAGGTGGTCGCGAACCAGATGGCCCTTTACAGAGCCTACCACACCGCATGAAACCATAGGACGACACCTCAGTTTCAGAAAAAAAAATGAAGTGTCGTTGCCTGGGATGGATTACTAGGAAGCAGGTCTATTGAAAAGATAACAACAGGATACAGGGAAGTCTAGCAAAAGAGGAGGAGGAATTGGCCCAGCCATGGGATAAAATGTATCATGAGAATATGAGCGATGCATCACAGTCTTACACAACATAACAAATTTTTTGACTCTTTGGCTATCAAGTGACGGAACTAAAAATTTTGGATTTAAACTGCAAAAAAGTCGTATCTTTTTTTTGCTAGCCCATATACGTCCCGGGCCTTCCTACGAAACACGTAGGCGATTTTAGGCCATAGTCCACCACGCTGACCCAATGCGAGTCGATGGACCGCGTGCCTTTCGAAAGCTTCTAGAACGTGAACGTGCGTGTTTCGTCACGATGTTTTCCTTCACCACCAGAGGGTGATAATGAAGAATCTAAACATAAATCCGAAACGACAAATTAAGTGGTGCAGGCCCACACCACTCTGGCTCATTACCAATTTAACTATCACCGCTCATGGGCCTTTTAATAATTCGAACGGCACGGCATCGCAATCACGATTGCCTCCTAGTTCTCAGCTTTTAGTATTACTAATATATAGGAAATACAATTTTACCGTGGTAATACAATTTTACCTTGCCGTTTTCAAATTGTAAAAAGGCCCATTCATAAAAACAGACAAGCAATAAACAGTGTATAACGCTATAAACAACTGAAAACTAACAAACTCTTGTCCGCAAAACTTAAACAATGTGCACTTTACTAGAACAATCAAAATAACAAATATAAATTAATTTTATCAAAATAGAACTCTGTCTGCCAAATAAGTTTGCTGAATTTTGTTTTTTCCTGTTTGTTAAAGTTATTCGTTTTTGCGAAATACTGTTGCAGATAGTTTTAGCTTTGTTTGAGCTAACTGGATGTTGTTAAATGCACAATTGTTTCATTTAGTTTTGCTACTTTTATAGTACTACCTATATTTAGTTTTGTTAGGTACCTAGTTTTCTCAAATTCCAACAAGAACAAAGTAAACAACAACAGCGAAAGAGGTGTGTTTGGGTCTTAGCCACCACAGTGGCAATCTGTGGTCTCAGCCTACCCTAACGGGACAAAGGCGTGAGCTTATGTATGTATGTAACAAAGTTCTGGGCAAATAAACATAAAATATGAATGCATAGTAGACTTTTTTTATATGTAGTTTTTCGTGTCACCGTCCTTTTTTTAAAAAAAGGAGGAGGTTCGCAATTCGGGTGAATTTTATTTTTTATGTTTTTTTGACAACTCAGGCAGCGCCATATAACCCCAAACATGTATGACTGTTGCACTAATCAAATATTTTTTTGAAGTTATAATCACCTAGACTCCTCACAAGTACTTGAAAATACTATTTTTAAATATTGGTGCTGGCATTGCAGCGTAATTCCCAACTGAGCTATGAGGCCATTAAAATTGAAAGAAGGTATTTTTATCTTTTCAACCCACTTATCCTCTCTTTTCCTTGCTTTCTTCACACAAAGGAAACTAGACAGAACTGTAGTCAGGATGAGTTACGGGAAAGTTTACACATATTTCAGTTGCCAGCATTAAGTTATAATTTTACTTTGCGCGAACTACGCAAGATGGTGCTTTTGACGGCCAACTTCAGTATAAAAGAATTTAATGCGGCATATCGAACTGAAATGTGTTATTTAGGCGCTGAGTTCACAGGTTTATTGAGCGAGCGATATTTATTTTCCTTTTCATAACTACCATAGGCTTCACATTTTGTTAATTATTAGTATATTATAATATACTTTACTGCACAAAAAACAAGACATTACAAAAACACGGAGACATTACAAAATTGCTAAACAGCAATTTTTTCAAGGCAACCGGAGGAGATAATTCAAGACAAGAAAGATAGTAGCGGGGCAACAATAATTAACCCTCCGCATACCAGGTGGGGTCTAATAAACCCCAGGCGGTGAAAAATCGATATATTTTCAAAAATTTTCGTGCGCGGAATCTGAAGCTCTCAGTAGCTGGAGTTGCGACGTTCTTACACTGGCAAGTACCATTAGTTTAGTGGTGCGTGCGTTTTTTAGGGCTCTAGATGCGTTTTTGTTTAGAATTGTTGTTATTTGAGCATATACAAAATGCAATTATGGCGAACTAAAGAACTCTTACCTCGAGATTGAAGTAAAAATTTAAAGATGTATCATCGTTGTTCAATTTTTTTAAATTTAGTCAGTTTAATTACAAAAATTGGTAATTATCAATTCTTAGGGTGATTTCAAGTCTAAATTAGTAGTCAGAAGATGGCATTTTCGCTACCCTTTTTCAACAAACCGTTTAATCTATTTCATTTATTTTATATATAGTGCTACTCAGGTTATGTTCAATTTCAAAAATATGCAATAACAATTCAGTACCCCTATTCCTATCTGATTACAGCGACCATTTTGTTGGGGTATGTCAGACCCCACCTTGTATGGCATGTTACAAATTTTTACCTGGTATGCCGAGGGTTAAAAGGCACTTATTTGTTAATCTACAAAAAAAATTCAGCAATAAAGGATTTAAAAAAAATTTTTTGAAAAAGAATTTTAAAACAATTGGCAAAATCATGAAAATCGTGAACGTCATTTGATCAGAAATTGAATAGAAAAACACAAAAACTAGCATTAACATTTCCATCATATTTTCCAGTGGACTCGTGGCCTTAAACTAAGTAGCTTAGATAGGTAACATTGCAGTGCTTTGAATAGCAATGGCAGGTTGCCAATCCCTGTGTTTTCCACTTGAAATAGTATTTAGATGAGCACCCTTGTTTTGCACGGAGATATATCTTAGGTACCATATTCTATCAATGTCTAAAGTCTCCTTAATTAGTTACCCCTTAAATTAGTTACCAAAAATTTTGAGAATGACTCTACCCATTCATATCAGCCTATTGCAGTCCACTGCTGAACATAGGCCTCCCCCGAGGTGCGCCACTTTGCACGATCCTCCGCTTTTTGTATCCAGCCACTACCCGCTGTCTTCTTTAGGTCATCTGACCATCTGGCTGGGAGGCGTCCTACAATACGTTTGCCAAGACGTGGTCTCCATTCGAGAACCTGTCTACTCCAACGCTCGTCGGTTCTGCGACAGGCATGGCCAGCCGTCTGCCACTTCAGCTTGCTACACTTTTGGATAATATCCATCACTCCGGTTTTTTGTCGGATAATCTCGTTTCGGATTCTATCCCTTAGCGAGACTCTTCCCATGAAACTGAAAAACATTCAAAATAACTTCTTATTGCTCATTCTCATTGCGTCAGCCATTGCTCAAGTTGTATGGAGATGTTAGCATTGTTTTCATGTTCCTTAAGAAAAGTTTTTGACTTAAGTGCGCTAATAAATTCACATCCTTACGTGTCGTATACTAAATTGAAATCACCCTATTCGTTTTAACCCATGTAAATCCATACATCCATCCATCGATTCACTCACGCCTACAATCCCATACGGGGTAGGCAGAACGTCATATACGTAGTTCTAGAACCACTTGATGCCCATTTGACAGTCAGTCTGAGGGTTAGTATATGGAACATGAGTATAACGGTGATAGATTGTCAGCGTTTCGTTCATGGTAAAGCAAAACCCTCGCAGCCCACTTACTGACTTTTACAGTTCGCCTGGGAAGAGTTGGCAACAGGCACATTCGAAGTTTTCTAAGCAAACATGCATAAATATCCTACTAAAATCTTCATTAACTTTCATTTGAGTATAAGCATAACTCTTTCGAACCAACATTTATAATGATTAGAATCAGTTTCAACTGAGCTTTTACTTCGGATTCGTAATCATAAATTCGCAATTCCTATGGGTTTTCTAATATAAGATCGTTGCCTCCGTTATACCGGTTTAAGCTATTTACACTTAGATTTGCAATTCTAGTGCTTTTATGGTAACGGTAAGACCTAGATATAAAGCAGTCATGAAAATAGAGTAGTAGTACTATAGGATTTTTAAGCAAATAAATGCACATATCTATGCAAAGGAGTTCTAAGCAGTTAAACTTATTTTCTACTGTTACTAAATAATATCTAGAAGAATTCTGCAGGCAATTCTGCAATTCCTTCCATGCTAGACTGAGAGTGGAAGAAAGACTTAAAATGTGCCAGCTACCTACTCTTCCCAGGTATACATTAAAAGTCTGTAAGTTTGATGCGAGGGGTTTGCTTTATAATGGGCGGGCTGGCTACCTCTCACCATTATACAACTTGTTCTATCTGAAAACCCTCTCAATTTGAGTCAAAAGTGTCATTTAGTGGTTCTAGAACCACTGATGCTCTGCCTTCCCCGTTAGGGATTATAGGCGTGAGAGTATGTAATATGTATGTGTGTTTTCCAGTGCGTCAGGGATCATAGTAGTATAGGAATCGATGATTGAGTCTATTCGCTAATGTAATTAGCGATATAATTACATTAGCGATTAAGTAAGGATTGGAAAAAAATAGGAATCTGACATGAAATTCGTATTTACAAAAAAAATAGTGTATATAGGATTGAAAGGAAAAATTAAATAAATGGACAGTGAGACAGAAAACTCCATATTAAAAAAAAAACTACTATGCATTTGTGAGATTTGATTTAAATGTAGCAATATTTATTAACTGAGTCAGCTTTATTTTAGCAAATGTAACACTTAAATTGTGAGGGACTCTTAGAGGGTAAATATAGAAATTTAAAAAAACAGTGTAGTCAGTTAATCATCCGTTACCGTTACCGTTACAATGGCCACCCCGCCCAGCAGTTCTGCCACAAAGACTCAACGACGATAATCACCTCGGTCTGGCCACTGTGGCACGAATGCACAAATCCCACTATTCATGCTACATTTCAGAAATGTAATGGATTGAGTGATCCGACATTCATACCAACTAGTACAGTCGATCTGTCTATCGCCGCGGTCAATGGTCGACGGGGCACCATAAGATAGAGTCTGTGACTGTATGGGGCTGATGCAGCAGGATGTGGAGTGGATAGGAAAGGTGAGTCGACAAGAATACCAGCATCGAGCCAACGTAAGGAGGATAGATTCTATACTTGGTGTGTGATATATAAATGGGCGGGAATAGAGCTGCTGTAACTGATGGTCCTGGATTGTTTCTTCTTCCGACCGACGTGTCTTCATTTTATCTTCTATTTTACTGTTTTTATTCTTGATTATGTGGTTGGAAGTAGAATACCTAAGTCTTCGGGTTTCGTTTCAATGTCAGTCTCTGTAACATTGTATATATTCTCGGCTTCTTATTTTATTTTTTGTCGATCTGCAGCAATCGTTTTCCAATACGATTTCGGTTTAGGGGGTCCCTACAAGTGAAGATCGGACGTCCAACTTTTCTCCTATATTCCTTATAATTATAAGCGTAGAAGATGTGGTTTCCGGCGTCTGCTTATGTGACCGTAGTATGAAATTCTACGTACTTTTATGATTTTCGTTATTGTTTTGCTTTGTTGTATTTCGTGGAAATCTTTTGATACATTGAGCATTTCCTTAAAAAATTGTCTTTCGTATTTTCTTAATCTCGATCGGTTACACTTGGTTAATGTTGCCACATTGAGCCCATAAGTCATTGTAGGCATCTTATAAATAAGACTGCAATTTTCGCGGGATCTCGGAGTTGGTTTCATCAGTAGTTCTTGAGCTGCTTCTTTGAGTATGTTGTAGATATCAGTCCAGCTAGCATTCCAATTGGAAACTTCTAATTTGTCTGAATGGGTGTGAGCGGAAGTATTTGATTCTTGTAAGACTTTAATCTTATTGGCTATCAGTCCTTGGAATTTGTGTTGTACGAATTCCCTTTGTAAATGTTCATATACCTAGTAGCATTTCTTATAGTTAAATGCCATATTAATTGCAGTATCTTGGTGTTTGAAGTAAGAAAGCTGGGGTTTCTATCGATCCCCAAAGTAATTTGTGATCTGTGTTTATTAGTTTTCCTTTTTCTCCTACAACGTAGTTGAAAAATACGGGTTTCTTAACACTTGTTAGAATATGATCAATTTGCGAATGTTGGTTTCCACGAAACCAAGTAGTCCAGCACGAGGGCCTTCTCCAAGTATTACTTAGTTTTTAATTGAGCTGTTGTAAGAAGCTTAGAAGCAAATAACCGTTTAAATTGCTGTTTTGTGATAGAGGTTGTTCCCGATCCTTTTACATTATTTTGTAAAGTTAATGCCTATGTGTGCGTTAAAGTCTCCTATTATAATTTCATAGGCTTTTGTAGGTCTCCGGCGTAGTAAAGTAGCAATCTGGAATAGACATGTGCTTGATGATGTTGGGACGTGAGAAGTGACGATAAGTTTTATTGGATTGTTAATTGTAGCATTTTGTATTTTTAGGTGAACTGCTAAAGGTGTTACATCCAAACTTGCTAAGTTTTAACTCGTGTTGTTCAAAAAAACTTAAAAGTAAGTTGCCGTTAAAGTTGCTATGCTTGTGGTATAAGTTTTCTCCGGTTCTTTTAGAGGTGCATTGTTTAGAGTCGTTTTTGCCTATATGTGCGTTGAAGTCACCCATTATAACCGGATATGCTTTTTTAGGTTTTTGGTGAATCAAAATTCCAATTTGAGACAAACACGAGCGTGATGATGAAGGGACGTAGGTGGTACTAATGGAAAGTTCTACTGGACTGTCGGTTGTAGCGATTTTGATCTTTAAGTGCACTGCTAGAGTGTTACATCCTTTACGATGGGTTGAAATTATTTTATATTGAGTCGTTTTTGATATAAGAATGGCGATTCCTATTTTTTCCCTTGGGCGTTTACCGCCCCCAAGAATCCAGTGGTAGTTATTTGATTCAAAAGTTCCTGATGCCATGTGTGTCTCTTGAAGTCCCGCTATTATTATCTGTCGATTCGACAGTTCTTGATCGGTATGGTGTCTATCTTTTAGCTTAGAACAGCCTCTTACATTCCATGTGCCGGTTCTTAAATTTGTACAGGGGGTAGGTACATCGTGTTGTGTTTGCGGTGATGACCTAATTAGACGCTGGCCGGTGCAATCTGTAGAAATGTGACATTGATTATCAAACGTGGCGGGTATTGTTTCATTGGATTGCAAAAAGAGTTTTCCATCGTTTTCTTTTTGCAAGTGTGATTTTGTAGCAGGACTACATTTATCATAAACATTCTCATCTTCGTAATTGGATAAAGCTCCTTGATCGGTGGGTATCAAGCTTCTGTAATGGTTGTTTCCGAAGTGTAAATAGATGTTTCCGGGTACTGGTGCATCACGGGGCTTATAAATGAGTGGCTCCAATAGATTTTCGTTTTAAACATGGACGTTAGCCCTATAATATTCCGAAGCTGCTATTAATATATCTTCCCCTCCCCAGAATCCATCCTGGAATTGTTGGTTAATATATTGTTCCATGCTAAGCGTTGTGTCCGTGAGGTTATTAAGTAGTGCTAGTTCTATTTGTGGGTCGTGCCGGTTTTCAGACACGTAGGTTGCTAGATCCTTCCTAATCATTGCGTGGTCAAACGTTAGGTAAAACGTAATATTTATTTGGTTACATATGGATCTGTATAAGCAGTTGCCGTCTTTTTCGATGCATTTAAAAAAAAAAGGTTGTATTGTTCTGGCTTGCCATAGTTTTCGGGTGGTTGCTGTCAGCCAGATGTTGACCGAATGACTGTGGAGTCTTTTGTTTAGTAGTTTTAAAAATTATAAAGTTGTCGGGCGCATCAAGTTGAAAGACAGCAGGATATAACTTTATGAGCTTTCGTTTCCCAGGCTCCGATATAGTATTGTTGTTTTATTATTCTTTTCTCTATACCCTATTGTAAAACTTAGGCAAACTAATGGTTCTTCGGTCGTTTGCTTGCTTTTAGTCGGTATTATTTTAAATTAAAAAAACGCACTTAGTAAAATAAGGTTGGTATTGTTCCCAAGTTGAGCGATTCCTATGCGATGTTTTACGATTGGCTAAGTGATTAGTGATTCGTATGGTATATCAGTAAGATATGACAAATTTATTATGCGAATAATATATTATGTTATAAGTGTGTCAGGTGGCTTATTGTAGTAATGTCTTTGAAGCACACAATACTGCTAATGGATTTCAGTTTTAGCGTTTCGTAAGAGACCTAAACTTGTATCGCGAGACGCAACGGGTCATTTTGTGTTACTGTGTATATTCAATTAGTTTAGGTGTCGTGCTGTCCAACGCGCGTGAAATTGCAAATGAAAGTGTATTCAAATTTTATTCTTAAGTTCTCTATGGCGAGCTCCTTTATTTAGGCGTTAATTGAGTGAATCACTAGCTGCCGTTCTACGTATTTCCCTAGTACCCTAGATTTTCAAGCTGGAGTAAGGTGTAGATAGGGTAAATTAAGAGGTAACCACCTATCCGGATTGTTAAGCTAGGTTTAAGAATATGGAGCGCCGGTCAAGAACACTAAACGGTATGCTGCGGGTCCTACAAGTTGCAATAATAATTATGTCGGTTAGATCGGCGCCTTGTGAGTTGATGCTGAAAAAAAAATTTATTATATCCAAAAGGCTGCTGGAACGGATCGCCTTGTGAGTTGATGCTGGAAAAAAAATATACCTTTTGGCTAGAAATGTTTTACAATGGAACGAGCTCACCAGGTTCTCCGCCTTCCTCAAGGTGTTGCGCGTGTAACGCACTGTTCTTAGCTCAAGTTTCTGTGTCTTGGCCGTCGTTAATAAGTTCCACTGTCAACTACACTGGATGTGTGGATGCGCGACGTAGGTATTACCGAGTGGAACCGGAATGCACTGATATTATTATATGGGGTACAAAAGGCACTAGTCGCGATATAGTTAAGTGAGTCACGAGTTATTCTATAGAGGCTAGATAAAACTAAGAACTTTTCAATATGATCTGTCGCTTAAGTCACAGTATTAAAATGCAAACGGTAGGTACGCAGTATAACAATAGCCGACCGAACTTGGGAACAAAGGCGCGGGCGCGGGTGTCGTAAACTTCGTTAACGTTTGGGATAACAGGAGAGCACGTGCAGGGACGTCCGCCCTCGACCGCTTGCCAAACAAGACTCAACAGTGTAGTCAGTTAATCATTTATAAATATTTGCAAACAAGTTATTGCAAATTGTAGAATAAATAACACATAATCTAATCAATACATATATGTAAAAACACCTTGTTAATAAATACATTTACTAAGCAATAATACAATTATAAGGGAAATACTTAACTTATAAACACATTGGCTTTCTGCCCGGGACTTTTTTTCCTTTTGGACTTTGGGATAACTATGTCAGTACCTAACAAAATTCTAATAATCCCTACTTATCTACTAATGCTATAAGTAATTAGTATTCTTTCATGTATCCTACTAACATACATGAAGGAATACTAACAATTCTTCATGTCAAAAAAGAGCAACAACGTGAGTTTGTACAAAGTGATAGCTAGAGGGCTGGAGAATGACAAGGCTACTTTTTTACACAATCGTAACTTATATCTAGCATTATTTACGTAAAATTGTACCTAGCATTTGAGTTTCTCTCTGCTTAAACTCTGCCAATAAAAGCAGCCACAAAAATGAAAATTCTGGAACGTTTCAACCCCCAAAACACCGCGAGTCTGACCACGAACATGGGGTCACACTGCGTCGCGATTAATAACATTTTTACATCAATATTTCACACGGCTGTGGCCGTGGCACACATTGTCAGGGGCCATTGGGCTTTGGTTAGCAAAAAAATGATAATTTATTCCTCGTGGATTTAAGTTTTAAAGAAAAAAAATCTGTTCGAATGAATCTAACTAATAAAATACTGCGTTTCAGATCAAGGGATATGATTTCTTGTACTAAAAGTAGTTCATGCGCAAAACAGTAACACAATAAAACGGGCATTCGGACTCGCGCACAAAGGGTTTCGTACCATTACCTATAAAACCAGCCAAGTGCGAGTCGGACTCTATAAAACCATTATCTCTAAAAAACGGTAAAAAAAACACGTTTTTTGTATAGGAGCCCCCTTACATAATTTATTTTATTCTGGTTTTTATCTGGTATTTGTTGTTATAGAAATACATCAGACATACATCACATACATAACATAGAAATACATCATCTGCGAAAATTTAAACTATCTAACTATCACGGTTCATGAGATACAGCCTGGTGACAGACGGACGGATGGACGGACGACAGCGGAGCCTTAGTAATAGGGTCCCGTTTTTTCCTTCGGGCACGGAACCCTAAAAACGTAACATAAATTGTGATAATTATTCATCCCCTATTTCATCCCTACACTTTCAGAAACGCTACAATAAATATTTATTTATTTATTTCTTATCAAGTGGCTTACACTGTTTCTTAGTTTTATCTTCGACAATGAACTACTTCTATCGCCTATTTCAATTCCTTCAAGTATTTTTTTCGCAATAAAAGGTAGTCCCTTATGTCCTTTCACAGGGTTTAGTGTATCTCTGTACAAAATTTCATTAAAATCGGTTCATTAGTTTAGGCGTGAAAGCGTAACAGATAGAGGACAGACAGAGTTACTTTCGCTCTTATAAAATTAGTAGTTAAGTAGGGATTTGCTGAATTAGTGAAGAGTAAAGACTCTTGCTTTTATAAGTAATCCTTACAATGGATATACAATTGCAGATAGAATCCAAACAATATAAGTGCTGACAGTAGTTGCAGGCATTCAGTCTGTCAGTCAGCCATAGAAAATCCAATCAAATTAAGTCTTACAAGCACAGTATAGATGCTATCCAGTACGACCACATTTGACTTTCATTTTTACAGCTAAATAAAATATAAGAGATTAGGTATCTGCAGCTCCAGCACGATAGCTTGCTCGCCCACTGGCGTTGTCGATGTTGACATTTTGTGCATTCCGCGCGCTATCGCCATCGTACTCGAGCTGCAGTTATAACAAGTCTCGTACATTGAGGTATCTTAGGAGGGGCCTAAGATACCGCATTCAAGCAACCAACGCGCACCACTCATATTTGATGATCTTGTACGCAAATCAAGCCGAGCTCGGGTGCATCTCTTCAGTACCCACTAGTCAAAAAGAAATAATTTATAGATTCCCAATGGGTTAATGTCAAAATATAATTACATTACATGTCTTAGGTAAATTAATTCATCAAATCGTGTCCATATTCCAAATATAAAATATCAAAAGGCATTACTTTACTGTATTTTCAAAAAACTCATTCACTAAATAAAATTCATTTTTTAACAAAAAGTTTTTTAGTTTTCGCACAAATATTTTAGATGACTTTGAGCAACTTTCCCCGAGTAAGATGGGTCGAACTATCTTACTTCTAACTCTTTTAAGTGACCCTTATTTATGACAGACTTCAAATAAGAGTTAAGTAATAGGCACTTAACACCTCTTCCGGGGGCAAGGAATGAAAGACGTAGCTCTTTTGCGAGGTGTATATTTATGAATGATATACAGGCACTTCCATATAATTTGTCTTTATTACACTTGTGCTAATTAATAACTTACGAATCACTTTACAATATAACGCCTGTAAAAGTGTTATTTGCACGCCTATGATCGCATACATGAAATTACTCCGCGAGCTCTCTCCTATGAATGCCGGAAGACCAGATCTTCAATTATTTCAAATCTTTTAAAATGATATTCAAATAATCTTCTTCGAAATGATCGATTAGGAAAGGAGTTGCGTTATGCCAGATCTTCCATGAAGGTCTGCATACCACAGTACCGTATGATACGTTTATCTTGCATTAAGTCTGCCAACAAAGGAACGTCTGAGTCGATCCCAGCCCATTCATTTCAGGGGATCATCTTGCCTGATGCTCTTACATAAAACGCACCGATGTTTGTTTTGATCGTGTTTGCCTACTTATGTGTGTAAATGTGTGTGTTACTTATCCGATTTCTTCTTTTGAGATGATAGAAGTGACATCCTTCTGAGAAAAGGAATAAAAATATCATTTTCTTTACTTTACGCGCTGTATTATGGAATGGTTATTATTATTACTGGACTTCTTCTATGTAGAGATATAACACAAAACTATCTTAGATGTTCCTTATCTGCATCACAAAGGAAGTTCCTATGCAATATTTCATCTTCTAAGTCTAACTGACTAAGCGTTGCGGAGTTACTTTATCTTTTAATTAGCTTTCTGTCCGGGACTTCGTTCCTGCAGTAATTTGGGAAAATTATATAATTTAATGTGTTTACACAGGGTTCAGCTACCTTCATATCTTTTATCAAAATTTGTTCAGCTGTTTGAGCGTGAAAAAGTTACAAATACACACAAACTATCACCGTTTTAATATTTGTGTGACGTCAAGATTTATCTCTTGTTTAGTTCCTTACAAACTTAAAAGTAAACACATAATAGGTCTTTACCTATGAAATTGCCGATTTTTTCTCAAGCTTTATTTTATTCATAATTTATTTGATTGAACAGCTATTACTAAAATTGTTATTTTATTTAAAACCTTCGCTATATAACGGAGATTTTGAGTCAAATTAAAACATATTTACTTCAGATTTAACTGCTGAAAAAGAAGCTCAAATAAAGCTCGTTTCATCCGTTGCCCGTTTCATTGCTTATTTTTGCTGTGCCGTTGTTACAGTTAACTTTCAATAAAGTAAGTATAATGAAAATTAACTTAATGTTGTCCAAACCTTCCCACAAAATTTTGCTAAATTGGATATCGCATTCCCGAGAAAAATCCAAAAACGTTAGTATGGAAATTCTGTTTTCCAAAAGTATTGTATAAAAAACGGCAATTTCATAGGTAAAGACCTATTATAAAATTGCTTATTAACAGTGCTGGTAGATAACATGTCAGGCGATTCAAAAGGATGAAAAACACAAGAGAATGAAAAAATTGGATGCTACTTGAACTTCCAACGTCCAATAGCCACAAGTCATTCTTATTACTACGATGAATGGAGGTGTAGTTTGGTTAACGTGAATATAATCGCTCTAACAATAGCGTAGGTCATATCGTTTACTTCTGGAATTTTCGAAAGGAGGTTTTAGCGCCTCTCGACAACTGTAGCAAGGACACTATGGTCATTATAACTCAGTCATTCACGATGCAAAAATCAAAAGTATACCAAAATATTGAAGGAATTTGAACTTAAGACCTTGGACTACTCGATAACTGTTTTTGACCGTGTGGTGATCGGTTGAGAATAACACAACTCCATTTCTTTCCGTGGGTGTCGTAAAAAGCGACTAAGGAAACACAAATGAGACCTGCCTCCTAGTAATCCATCCCAGGCAACGACACTTCATTTTTTTCTGAATCTGAGGTTCGTCCTATGATCTCATGCGGTTTGGTAGGCTCTGTAAAGGGCCGTCTGGTTCCCGACCACCCTCCTACCGAAGTCCGACGCCAAACAGCTTGCTGTGTTCCGTTGGTGCATAGGAGTACTAGTGCCTTGTTAATGGGCATTTTCTGGGTTAACTCGCTCCATCGTCGACCTTATCTATGACCTTGGTCAAGATTGAGGTCAAGAGTTAACCCATCTTATAATAAAAAATAAAAAAACTGTCATTAAAAATTTAAGCAGTTGTGGAATTTAAAGCACATTGAAGCAGTTGAAGCGATAGCACATAAAGCAGCATGTATTTAATTAGGTCTTAATAGTTTTTATTCTATTATGTTTATATAATCCGTTTGTATTTCACGCCTACTCATCAGTATTTCTTTTCACTGTTTATAGGGGTGACGGAAGATATCCCCTAGTGGGATTAGTCCGCTTTTGTACCATAAATTTAATTTTAACTTTATGTACCACATTTTCTCGAGTAAGAATTTACTGTAGGTACAATAAAGGATTTACCAACATATAGACCAACATTACCAACAGAAGTCCTTTCTGGCGTTGAAATTACATTATTTATTTATTTAGTGTAATGTAGTTTTAGGTTACATAATGACTACCTATTCACGATAAAAGAAGATAATATGTCTTCTTTATTGGTGAACTTATTACATAAGTAGCTTGCCTGTGTGTTTTTTACAAGATGTACTTCAGGAAGTGTGCTCATGAGCTGCACGAGCTCATTCCACCTGCCCCTTTCTTCTATCGGACGTCTAGACGCACCGCTGGATACCACCCTGGTATCCCTTACCTTGTGGAGATTCCTCGGATCCGTACTGAGCGCTTTTCTTCATCTTTTATATTGCGGAATTCTCTGCCTGCGTCTGTATTTCCAGGCACATATATAACCCGAATCTCTTTAAAGTTCGAGTGAATAGGCATCTTCTGTTTGAGCTTGCTACATCCTCGACCACATCTCCGCCTCTGGGCTAGATTGTGGTCAAGAGTAAACCCATTATCTATAAAAATAAAAATAAAGTAAATTGGTTTTCACCAATAAATATAACGAAACTTATTAGGGACGAAGAACCTCTCAGCACCACTAGAAAAAAACATATTTTCTCTTACTTTTTTAACAATAAATGTCTTTGTTCCAGAATTAAGAGAGGCCTTCGAAGCTGAAGCCCAGGAGGTGAAAAAGCCACGTCTGCTGCTCACAGCTGCCGTGCCAGTTGGTCCTGACAACATCAAGAGTGGATATGATGTGCCTGCTGTAGCCAGGTAAACACATGAACCTCATACATCACGTTCTTTTATTATGAGATGGGTTAACTCTTGACCTCAATCTTGACCAACGTCACGGATGAGGTCAATGGTATGCAAGTTAACCCAGAAAATGCCAATTAAGGCATTGGTACTCCCACGTACCGACGGAGCACAGCAAGCTGTTTGGCGTCGGACTTCGGTAGGAGGGTGGTCGCGAACCATACGGCCCTTTACAGAGCCTACCATACCGCATGAGACCATAGGACACCAACTCAGATTCAAAACAAACTGAGGTGTCGTTGCCTAAGATGGATTAATAGGAGGCAGGTCTCATTTGTTTTTCCTTAGTCGCCTCTTACGACACCCACGGAAAGAAAATGGGGTGGTGTTATTCTCAACCGATCACCATACGGCGAGTTTTACAAAGATGTTCTATAATTTATTAATTCGTTGCACTAGATCTTTGTTCGTGGAGCATTGAATGACTTTAAATTAGTTTAGGGGGTGATTCTCGCCATGAAACTGAACATCTTTGCTCTATATTTTGGTAATTTGCAGTAAAATAAATAAATATCATGCATAGAGAGTACAGAGTATTAGAGATATATTTTTAAGAACAGCTATATTTAAATCTAAATTGGTTAAGCTGATTAATAGTTATTATGCAATCGATTGTCCAGGGTTATACAACATTTTCAATTTTATCACATCAAGCAATTAAAAAAACTAAAATGTCAAACCATTTACAATATTCTGAAGACACTTTTCGAAACCTTGGCAAACGTCGTAAAATGTGGTTAAACCTAAAATATACGACCTATCCAAGTAATCTATCAGATAAAGTATGATATTCAAGTGACCATGAACTGTGGCTAGCTTAGCTCTTAGGAATATATAGTGCCACTTAGGTGATTGGACATCTAACTATAAATTTCAATTTTATACATACTTACTTAAATCAGCACTTCCCACAACGATAAATTTTCTTAATGTACTTCCAACAAATTCGTGGATGTTTCAGTATGAAATCTAAAGTTTTATATGGATGGTAACATATTACAGGTGATTTATAAAAAAAACAATAATAATATATTTATTTCACTTTAAATTTAAAAGTAAGCGAGTCGCTAGTGTCTCCATTTAGGCTTTTCGCCTGTGTTTGGAGCCACCGCTCTTCGTGAGACCACGATTTTCCACTTGACGGCACGGCAACACGGCACGGCACCGGCGCCGGTAACCAGGGAAACAAAAATGTATGAAAAGGAGTCATCGCCGTGCCGGTGCCGGCGCCGGTCAGTAGAAAAACTTGACAAATATTTTCATACATTTTTGCTTCCCGCCGTTGCCGGCGCCGGTGCCGTGCCGATGCCGTGCCTTCAAGTGAAAAGCCGCCCATTGGGCCTCTATATAATTCGAAAACGGCACTGCACAATTGTATTATCATTGCCTCCTATTCACTAGTGCTACTAAAAGCTAGGCCGTGCCGTTAGAATTATAAACTCATACAGTAATTTTAATGAATGAATTGCAGATGTAAACAAACCAAAAACAAAAGGAAATAATAACACACGTGCAAAAAGCAGTCTAAAATTGATCTCTCCCAGACAACCTTCTGACTAAAAGGAACAATATTAAAAAGACTGAAGAGTAATGCGCAGATTTAATCGTCTGTCTTCTTATGAGACAGAAGATTAAATCAAGATTGGTTTGACCTCTCCTTTATTAATAAAGTTTTAGTCTAATGTATTTCTTACAGAAAAAGTAATATACCAATTTCAATAGGGTGTCTTAAAATAAGTAAAACTTTTGCGGGTTTCTCTCTGTGGTTACTATGACTATGTCAGCCTCATTAGAAGACAATATTATAAATGCGAAAGTAACTCTGTCTGTCTGTCCGTCTTTCACGCCTAAACTACTGAACCGATTTTGATGAAATTTGGTACAGAGATAGATTAGAGCCTGGGAAAGGACATAGGCTACATTTTAACCCTTAGTTGGCCACGATATGACCTGTAGTCCACGCGGGTGGAGCCGCGGGCGGAAAGCTAGTGATTGAACACTTTCTACGTAACTTCAAAATTAAAAATGTTTTATCACTTTTGATTGCTTTTAAATTTTAACGGCTAAACCAACTTTGTACAAGTATAGCTAAGAACAATTTTAATCCCGTCAGTTTTCAAACAAAAAAAACTGCATTGAAATCGGTCCATTTGTTAGGGAGCTACGATGTCACAGAAAGACACACAGATACACAGTGTTGACTACACTTTTAAACTAACTAAATAAAACACAATACTGCACTTGTAAACTGTAATGATTTGCAAACGAAATTGAATTCCTTTATAGAAAGATGGTAACACTTCGATACCGCGTTGTAGAAACCCGATAGCGACATCTAGCGGACTAAACTAAAAGCTTCTTTAACACAGATACACACGTCAAATTTATTACACCCCTCTTTTTGTCGGGGGTTAAAAATATCTGCTTTCACTACTATTGTAATAGCTATCGTTTTCACAAAAAAGTAAAAATAACATTTAAAACCCCTTTTAAATGTAATTTGTAATGTTGTTATGAAACTGATGTACCCTCTGTCCTCACGGGTTAATCAGTTACACAACAGAAGTGTTAGATAAAGGTCCTGAAGACCTAAAAGGAGTGAGAGCACATTTATATTCAAAGAAGAAAGCTGGTGATCAGAGCACATTATGTATGAACGGCCCAAGAAAGGACGGTCACTCCAAGTACCTATACAAATCGCCGACCTAAGCGGATAGTCTAAGAGGCAGTGCCGAAAAGAAAAAGAATTTCGAAGGAAATTTAACTCGCTTTCATCCTTCTTTATTGTTGTGTTGTTGTCTCAGATTAATGAAATCCATTGGATTTCATTAATCTGAGGTTGTTGTAGTCAAGTTTGTAAACTTCACTACTTACTCTGTTGTTTGACATTATTTTTATTTGACATTTCTAAGCAATTTACATTTTAATTTTAAATTTCATTTATTGTTAATTACATCATAATCATAAAATATTAAGAATTGACTAATTGAATTCTATAGCGTATTAATTAAGTAGTCATTCAAACTTAATCTGCTTATCAAAATAATATTTGCATGCCGTTACTCAAGTGCTGGATAGTGGATACTAACATAGTTCATAAGACCTTTATATACTCACCCTATTCAATGCAAATAAATGAAATTGATTGAATTGATTGATTGATTGCAAACTTGAGTAATACATATAGTTTTGCTAGTATACCTGTGACATACATGTGAACTCTCATCCTTTTGTTCGCGGCTAATACGAAAAATAGTTAGCAAGATAAAATGTATTACTGAAAAATCACTACACACACACTCAAAGACCCACACTAACTAAGGTTTCCTTTGTGCCCTGTGTCCCTCAGAACATACATAAAGCCATCATCCGACAACAAACATCTGCTTTTCACACAATGAAAAACAAACCATTTTTATGTTCGTCCATGTGTTTTTTTTCCGCTATAAAATTTGATTTGATAGCGTCAGTACGAAACAGAATCACCTCGATACGACAAAATTATCTCACACGCTTATGCTAGCCTCACTGGTGTTATGAAAGAAAATTGTATTCGTCGCACAACCGCATCATTTTCGTAATATTTTTTTACTTATTTATCTGCCTCTACATCTCTGTTGATGAGACTAAAAGAAAGCTTGATATCTTTCACTAGCTTTTTATTGTGGCATCAACATGACGTTAAGTTAATAGATTTTCCTACACAAGAACAATGATTTTCATTTTCTCTAAGAAAAGCTGACAAAAACCTACAAGTTATCACCACTATCTCTTCTGAATAATTTACCGCACGCACGAAAAAAATATTGTCGCATGACAACGTTGCGAAATTCTCTCGTTAATATACAAACGTGCTTTATTGTCTGACCTACCATATATTCCCACAGTATGTTCATACAATATGCGGAAAAACCAACTCGTATTTTCAGTTACACGCTCTCCAACTAATCGGTTTTCATCTTTAGCACTATTCTAATAAGGTTGAAGGGAAAGGTTTGGAATTTTCCCAGCGGCATTGTTATTTTGGTAAACTGTTCATCTGATGTCTACCCCTTATCAACCCGTGGGTGTCGTTCAGTTTCGTGTCATACCTACTAGCTATTGTCAGTAGGTCTTAATTTGCAACAACAACTTACTTTATTATGTTAGCTTAGGTCACTTTTGTGCTTTTGTTACGGTTTTTGTAACGGTTAGGTAGTTTCATCAAAGTCGAGGTCGTATTGTGGAATGAGGGACAGGTTTATTTCAGGGAATTTGTTGTTTTATTATCTACGTTTTTGACGTATGTATCTGTATGTGCCATCGCAGCTCCTAAACGAATAAACCGATTTTGATGCGGTTTTTTTATTGTTTGAGAGCTGATGTAATCGAGATAGTTCTTAATTTGTTTTTCAAAATAGATTCATATAAAAGTTATAAGTTAAGAATATCGAGAGTGAGACAAGATTTTTAATTTTAGAGTTAAGTCTGTCTAGTCTACACTTTAATAAATTTTTGAAACACGTAGAAACTTTTACCATCTAGCAATATAACAACACCTGACACAAAACTGAACCCCATGTTCTCTTCTGCCACAGCTACCTGGACTTTATTAACCTCATGGCATACGACTTCCACGGGAAATGGGAAAGAGAGACAGGACACAATGCTCCTCTTTACGCTCCTTCTTCAGACTCTGAGTGGAGGAAACAGCTGTCCGTAGACCATGCTGCTCATCTCTGGGTGAAACTTGGAGCGCCCAAGGAGAAGCTGATTATTGGTGAGTTTATTGTAACCAAGTTCAATAAAAGAAGGTTTTATGTTCGACTATATGTATCCTTTTTGGTAAAAGCAGTGGTAATTTGTCACGAGCGTTTCCATGCTTCAGAGGGCTAGTTAAACCATTGGTTCGGTCTTTTGTCGATTGACTGTAGTTGGTTAAACAATTCAGAGGCATTTTATATAAATTTTCAAAGGCCATTTAGCAATTTCAAAACTTTAACACTAGGATGTGTCATATTCACTAGCTGCGATCAACAATACTCGAACTAGATACCGGGTCACGTACAAAATTAAAGCTTAATGCTGTCTGCGTGAATATGTTGTAAAACAGTTTGTAGTACAATGGCACCTACAAACACAAAATAAGAGCTCACGTCTCAAGTGAGCTGTTATTTACCGAGACGTTTATTTTGTGCCAACCCGATATTTAGTTAGTGTATTGTAAATCGAAAGTACTATAAAGTACCTAACAAACTTCGAAAGAAAGAAACAATACCTAAAGTTAAACATTCTCTTTCGGCCCTAAACAAAATCCAACCAGTACACGTTATTTTACAACTTGAGCAGGTAAGGGCCCTGATTCTGTAACTTAAGTTGTGTCTCGATGGAATGGAAGCAATTTTATATGTTCAGGTGGAGAAATCGAGAACTATTTATTTTCATATACTTGCTGTCAACCACCCCGACCAGCAGTGCCACCGCCAACCGAACGTTAAGTTGCAAACTACCTGCAACTGAAAATTCAGTTGGTGGTGGCGCTACCAGTCAAAGCAGCCGTCATTAGATGTATGAAATTTAGATAGTTCTCAAATTCGCCACCATTCCATCGACTCACAACTTAAGTTACAGAATCGGGGCCCAGATATCAAAATTCCGACAAAACGTAAGCCTTCAACTTTACTACCAGCGCCTCTCACGTTTGAAATTTCCACAGCCTTATACCTTGTAATATGTGAGAATTATTGCGTAGGTATGCCGACATATGGACGAACGTTCACACTGACGAATCCCAACAACTTCAAAGTGAATTCTCCGGCGAAGGACGGAGGAAAAGCCGGCGAATATACAAAGGAGGCTGGGTTCCTTGCCTACTATGAAGTGAGTTTTATTGTGTGAAACATTAATCTTATTTTATTTTAAACTAGCTTTCCGTCCGGGACTTTGTTGGGAAAAATATGAATGCTATGTATTATTTTGGTGTCTATTTTTACCGACGTCAAAAAAGAGAAGGTTCTATGTTCGACTGTATGTATTTTTTATTTTTTTTATGGACCGATTTTCAAATTTTTTTTTGTTCAAAAGAGTACACTCCAGAGGTGGTCCCATATAAATTTTATCGAAAATTATTTAGCACTTTTATAAAAGTCAACAAAAACAAAAAAAAAAATACAAACCAGAACATCATCTAAATAAATGAGTGACATTTTCGTTTGTGGTTATCTGCTAATAGGCATTGTAGTCTTCAAAAAATACTAGTTATCTACTTTGTGCGAACTGTTGTTCGGATTGAAGTCGGTGACTCATACGTTTTTATAACGTGGAAAATTATATATTACTGCAGTGCAAAGTTTCATCAAAATTCTCAGTAGTTTCAGAATGAAGGCGTAACAAACATCCATTCATCCATCCTTACAAACTTTTTTTAAAATATAACGAATGGGTTCGCTGTTGACCGCAATCTTGCACAGTAGCGAAGATGTGGTTGAGGATATAGCCAGCTCACCTAGAAGATGCTTACTCACTCGAACTTTTAACAGACGCGGGTTAAGTGAGCCCGGAAATACAGACGCAGGCAGATAATTCCATTCCTAAGCGGTGCGCAATATTAAACTTTCGCATTTATAACATTAGCAGGATGTGTTTTTTTTTGACAAATTGAGTATGGAATATCAATATTGTCAAAGCATAATATTGTAGACCAGCATACCTTGTTAAGTCATCGTTTCGTATAATCCTTTTTCGATCAAGTCCACATATCACTATGGTATCGAAGCCAGGTCCTAAATATCCATTCAGTGTTTTGTTTAGGTTTTACTTTCCATCTAAATGCAAATCAGGTATTTGAATGGACCTAGAAAGATTGCTAATGTATTAAAGGCCTTGTTGAATTTAATCATGATTTAGTTGGTTAGGCAAGTTATTTTATTTGTAGGTCAGTTTAATTTTGTAGGTGCTATTGATTATTAAATAAGAAGGTGTAAATGCCTGTAGCAAAGCTTTAACAATCTGATAGGCATTGTACAAATATTACAATGCTTGTCAGATGCTATAAATTTGCTTTTTTCCATACAACAAACAGAATTTTTCATTCAAAATTTTTTAAACATATTTCTGGGATAAGAGTCAATCCTACATTTATGGGAACAACATTCAACTAATAATTGACAGATTTAGTTTACATCGGGCAGTTTACAAAGTACCGAGATTGTATAATCTTACTAAGATTATCCGTGTGGTGATCGGTTGAGAATAACACTACCCCATTTCTTTCCGTGGGTATCGTAAGAGGTGACTAAGGAAACACTAATGAGACCTGCCTCCTTAATAGGAGGCAGGGGGGGTGGTTAATATCCACCCCAGGCAATGACACCTCAATTTGTTTTGAATCTGAGGTGTCGTCCTTTGGTCTCATGCGGTGTGGTAGGCTCCTCGTTCTGGTTCGCGACCACCCTCCTACCGAAGTCAGACGCCAGCTTGCTGCTGTGTTCCGTCGGTGCGTAGGAGTACCAGTGCCTTAATAGGCATTTTCTGGGTTAACTCGCTCCATCGTCGACCTCATCTATGACCTTGGTCAAGATTGAGGTCAAGAGTTAAACCATTTTATAGTTAAAAAAAAACTACAATAATACTGGTTTTACTATGTTTCGGTGACATTACATTTTGAAATGATAAATAAACAATTTTCATTTGCCCCAGGTGTGCGAAATGCTACGGAACGGTGCAACTTACGTATGGGATGATGAAATGAAGGTTCCTTACTGCATCAAAGGAGACCAATGGGTAGGCTTCGATGATGAGAAGTCCATCAGAAACAAGATGAGGTAAGGATTTTTTTATGAGTTTTTAAAAAAAAGGATCCCTCGGAATTTCTTGCCTATTCTTCACGAGGGAAGATCGCACCCTTGCGAATAGGCGTAGAGTTAATAGAACGACTATATGTACGTATGTATGTAAATCCTTTAATTTACTTCACTAATTTGACTTATTTTAGGTAACATCCTTAATGTACAGAGGCCAGCACATTAGGTTACTCCATTTTCATTGCAAAAATGCTCTTATCACAACAGCACAGAGTGCCCGCGCATGGTAATCTGAGTCGCGGCCATCCGTACTATAATATAAAACTATTATATTTTGACTTGACTTTGACTGTGTAAGATTTGCGATTATTTTCTAAATAAACGATTTTCAGACAAGGGAATCAATAAATTTCGATAAAGACTGGTCTGGTTTAAAAATCTTTTTTTTTTAATCTCTTGTTTTGAGTTACCAAAAAACTGAAATACCTTAGTGGCGTACTATCCCGAAGCTCTTAAAGATGACAAGAATTATCAAATTAGAAACCAATGATTTGTTTGTCTCATTAGATGGATCAAAGACAATGGTTTCGGAGGGGCTATGGTCTGGACTGTCGACATGGATGACTTCTCTGGCGCTGTATGTGGCAACGACGTCAAATATCCTCTGATCGGGGCTATGAGGTTAGTAAAGTTCAATAAGGAATTTATTGGTAAGAATACCTAGGTACTCTAGGAATTAGATATTCATTGTCTTTTTAGTATTTTTTTTTTCATTTTAAAAAATGAAAGGACATTTTGCATAACATAAATACGCTCACGTCTGTAATCCCATACGGGGTAGGCAGAGCACCAATGGTTCAAAACCACTTGATGCCACGTTTAACATAATTTCTGAGGGTTATTAGATGAAACATGATGTATAGTGGTGAGAGGTTGTCAGACTTTCGCCCGCAATACAGTAAAACCCTCGCGTCCCTATTACTGAATTTTACAGTATGCCTGAGAAGAGCTGGCAGCTGGTACATTCTCAGTTTTTCGTTCACTCCTAGTCCAGCGTGGAAGTCATCTACGGCATAAATACGGCATACAGCATAAACGGCATACGGCATAAAATCATGGGAAATGTTCAATGTAACACATTGCATTCTTCAATAAAAAGATCATAATTATTAAATTATTTTGCGATCAGCAGCAGGATGGACAAAAAAGTTTTCTTACATAAAATAACTAGACTAAAATTGGTTTATTTACCAAAATCAAACATTTTTTTGCTAACCAGAGAGGAGCTTCGCGGAATATCTCGAGGCAAGGACGCTAAAGACGTGGACTGGGCATCAGTAGCCGCCAGCGTTGTGATAGAGGTCACAGAGAAACCCAAGCCAGAGGTCATCTCCCTCTCTGAAGTCCTGAGCAAGGTCAAGAAGCCCACCAAATCCGTGATCATCAAGAATAAGAACGCTGCTATCATCGATAAGAACAGTGAGTACTTTTTACTTCAATCATGATTGTGAGAAGGCAGTTTTGGTAACTCACGATAAAAAAGAGGGGTGTTATAAGTTAAACCTGTGTTTCTGTAAATCTGTATGTGTCTGTCTGTGCACAGTGTCATGACATTGTAGCTTCTAAACGATTTCGAAATGTATTTTTTTTTGTTTAAAAGCTGACTTAACCGAGATGGTTCTTAGTTATATTTGATCATAATTGGTTCAGCCGTTTAATAGTTTTATGCGATGAATGTCTGGGTTGATACAAAATATTTAATAAATGTCAATATGTCTGTTTTGTATATTTTCGAAAATTTCCGTTTCACTCTTTGTATCCAACTGTGCTGATTGGGAAATCTTAAACTATGCAAGTATGCTCCCTTGATAAAACACAAGTTTTCGAGATGCTAGACAATTTTAATTACACCTTTGCAGTACCTAGTGTGTAAAGTTATTGAGTATTGCAAGAGAAAAGTGATTGCTAGACCTTGAAATAAGGTTAAAGTTACCGTAGCAAATGAATTTGTTCTTTATTAGACGTTTTGTATACTTCTAAAGTTCATTCAACTGCATAACTAAGATTAATTTCATTTCAAGAACTTAATGCATTTGCTGCACTAACTTTCATTTGATTTAAAGAATACATTTCGTAACGTTGACCACTTTTCCTTTTAAGCGTATAATTATATATTTTAACAACGAAACTCTTGTAATATATATGTATTTATATACATAATAGCCCTCTCGATATTCATCGCTTATCACTCTTAAACGGCTTAATAAATTTTGATCAATCTTTCAATTACCCGAAAACGCCGCATCGTTTAGAACCTACGATGCCACAGACAGACACACATACACTCGTCAAACTTATAAAATCCCTTTTTTTGTCAGAGATTAAAAATAAGCACAATTTAAAGTACTACATTTCACTAACTTTAAAAACAACATCATCAAATAACAATATATCTTCACACCGTTATGCCTCATACCACATCAAAATTATATTGTCACTTTCACTAATTTTAACACGCCAATTGACCATGTTTACTTTTTAAGAAGGCTATATAAGCCATTTCCGTATAATCACTTTCGTTTTCCTTTTTTTTAAATTGCATTTGCTTTCTAAAGACTTTATAACTGGTTACATTAGGGTAAGACAAATTGTGCACTATTACACCGCGGATTTATGATAGTCTTTGAAGTATTTTTTTTAAACCGTTTAGTTTTATAACTGCCCTCTTTTCTTAAAATTAGAGGCTGCCTTCGTTTCCGTAGGGAATTTCGTAAAAGCCTTACCAATTCCTTGCCTACGTTATAAAAGCAACCTCTGTGCCAAATTTCGCCTTTCTAGGTCCAACAGGGTATGGACTGGGCGTTGATAAGTCAGTGATCCAAGACCATGAATTTTATATATTAAAAAAAAGAAGAAGATTTTTAAATGTTACTTTTAATTTCATTCTTGTGACTCCGAATTAGTTGTAAAACTTTAGCGGTTGGTTCTGCCTTAGAAACTGAAAATCTTTTCTCAAGAAACTCATATGAAATTGTCAAAAAAAATCAACTCCATAAACTAAGGCAATTAGCTGATCACTCAAGACATAAAAATATTTTCCTCGAGGAAAGTTGTTCAGTTTCGTAGGCTGTTTCACTTCCTTAACTTTCGTTAACTAATTTTGAGTCACCCAATATTACTTTTCCTACAAGATGAAATTCCTTATACCATTTATTTTAAGTTCTTGAATTGCATTAACTTTTTAATTTCATTATCTACTCACGTGGATCTGCCTAACTTTAGATGGAAAAAGTAAATAAATTTTCGAAGACAAAGTTTTTCAATCAAAATTCATGGTCACGAAAACCTGTTTGCGCTTCATTTTCTTCTCCCAGAAAGTATAATATATTTCGTCCTCCAACGCAAGCGATAAATTTTCCTTAAAAAAGAAATCAACTTACGTTTCACTTAAAAACTATGTCATCCAAACTGATTTATTTGACTCTTGGCGTATCATAACACCGAAAATAAAGCTGAAAAGTTGGGTCTCCAAAAGTTGTCAGCTGCAGAAGCATTTCACGGTTCTCATATATGCGTTCACAGTAATGATATACACACAATATTAACAGTTTACTTTTCGAACCCTCTAAAGTGCTGCAAAAATTATTTATTTGTAACTATCATAATACTTATCCTATTTTTTTTTGTTTTCAAACATAATTGAGACCATTTCATTTAACATGTCACAATTTAACCGGCTCTGTGACTGTGGTGCCATATTAACGATAGAGCACCTTTCATTGTGTCCCCTTTGCCCTGTATCCTGTACATAGCGCGATCTAAATGAGGCAGATTAGAAGGCTGTTGAATTGGACATTTAATGGACCCGTCAGGTCTAAGTATCCACCAAAACGAAAAGATGACCGACTCTGACTTTAATAACGTATCTTATTAAAGTCAGAGTCGGTCATAACAATTTCCGTCTTTGTTAAAACGATGTACTTATTATTTTTTTCGGTACCTAGCCAAACTTTCCGTTATTTAGAGTACCTAGTAGACTTATCTTCATCTTATCAGTTCCCACTGAGGCGGGTACGGGCCTCCCTTTGAAACACGAAGGGGACTTAGGTTATCCAAAATATCTTCAACCAAAGAAAATCATGATTTAGTAGAGCTGTAATTTTTTTTCATATTTAATTTGATTTATCTTATGTAGATAAATGCAGACAGCCTGTGCACAAAATAAATACTATGCAAAAGGTGAATTTCAGTAAAAAGTGCACATTTGTGTGTTTCTGTTCTGTATGGTTTTAGTACTTTGTATACCTTTTTAATAGTGTTGTGAAGCTTTCGTTTTCAACTTATGTATTTTTTCTTTTGTTTCACAATGAATTAAACTCAGCGCAATAAAGCTTTTATGATGGTTTCTCTCTTTTAATTTCCAGAAAAGGTTTAAACGATGTTCGTAATAAGGTTTTTATTACAGTTCAATTCACAGAAAACTTATAAAAATAATAATTGAGGTCATTAAATTTTGTAATTACCTGCATTGGGAATCTTTTTAATAAAATCGGTTTATTATATCTCATGAGCGATATTTATTTTTAGATAAGAAATACTGAAACAGATGGCTCCAAAATAAATGATACATACTAAAGTGGTATTCGATGAAACAAGATCCGTAACTCCAATATATTATATTATCATATTTTCTTTTTTATCGTCCCGGGAATATTGGAATATAATAACGCGCTTGTTTCTACCGAATGCGAATTTCCTCCACGTCACGTCTCTACTTGGGAAATGTAAACATGTTACGGAATTCCATTTTCTAAGAAGAGCAAACATTACGTCGTCAGGAAGAAAAGATATATTTGAAACTGTCACTTACAGCCCCCTCTTGTTGCGAATTGTCTTCTTTGATCGCTTCTTTAAACGTAAGACGATTTCTTGGAAACTCAATTTGTTTGTGTAAATAACAGATTATTGTTTATGTAGGTAATTTCAATAGGTTTATCTATTATGCACTTGTGAAGCAATAATTCAGTAATTCGGTTTTTGATAATGCAAATAACAATATCGTCAACACGTCGTCAACATAAAGTTGATGGAATAAAAGTTATAAATAAGATGACAAGAGCCGTCAAAAGCAAAGCAGTACTCTACAAGTTTCCACCTTAGCATCTGTTAAAATGTCAGAAACATTTCGTATCAACGCTACGCTAAAAGCTACAAATCTCTTTTCAAGTACCACAAGGGTCACTTTTAGGCACTCTGTTGTTTGTTACAGTCGCGAACGGCTTAGAAAACTCGACGTTTCGCTACATAGTTGCTAAAAGTTTGGAACATCGAGTGCTTTCGCGTTCAAGACTTTTT
Organism: Aproaerema taeniolella; assembly: GCA_949987775.1. NCBI lineage: Eukaryota > Metazoa > Arthropoda > Insecta > Lepidoptera > Gelechiidae > Aproaerema > Aproaerema taeniolella. The sequence continues at coordinate 17,611,045 of OX465255.1, read as the reverse complement.
CCAACCAGTCTTTCTTGATCTCAGAATTTATGTGACGAAGTTCTTTAATACAGCATCTTTGAATAGACATTTGATAGGGTGCGAGATCAAGTTAAGCTGGATAATTGTGCACCAAAATGGGTTCTGTGATTTAATGCCATCAAGGTTATGACGCCCGTGACAATTTTTACAAGTGCTTCCTAAAGTTTGACTTGGTCTCGAATGCGGTGATAAATAATGAATTTCTTATGGAAGGGAAAGTTTTAGTTCTAAAGTATGCAAAGTGATTTTCTAAATTACTCTTTAGGAATTGTGCCCGCATTTTTGTAAGATATGAATTCCAAATAGTGATCATTTGTCTTTGACCTGTCAAAGTATGATTGATTTAAGCTTTCACAAAGATTAAACTGGAATTGGATTAGTTTATCGAATGATTGACGGTTTCAAATATAAAAATGTAGCTTTTACGTTATTGACTTTTGAAATTCGGTTTTGATAGAAATTGATTACTTTTCGTTTGTCACTATGCATGACACGATTTAGTATGCTTAACACTCATCATACAGAAATTGAAGGAAAATCTATCTTAAAGTTTCATTCTTACAATGTAGTTATAAAAAAAGATAACTTCATTGCCACATGTTAAAGTGTAACTACAAATCTTGTAATAACAGAAATCCTCAAAGAAAAACAATATAACAGTTATAAAATATAACCACCTTTTTTTCAGAGCGTGATCCCCAAGTTCTTTGCTACCTGACTTCCTGGTCTTCTAAGAGACCCAGTGCTGGACGTTTCACCCCAGAAAACGTTGACCCAACCCTCTGCACCCATATCATCTATGCTTTTGCCACTCTCAAGGATCACAAGCTGGCGGAAGGTGACGAAAAAGACTCCGAGATGTACGACAAAGTCATCGCTTTGAGAGAAAAGAACCCTAACTTGAAGGTAAATTCCGATTTTTATGTATTCATAGTATCGTAGGTTTTTAAAACGTCTTTAGCAAGTCAAGAGTGCTGGAATTATTAAGTTTTGTAAATAACTAAAATTAGCATGAAGCGCTCGTAGCCCAGTGGTGATCGCTGATCTCAACCGATCAGTGAGGTTATGTGACGTACACAGAGGCGGGGAACCTGATGGGTCACCAAAGCGGCAATTTATCCCAAGCGTTTTCGTGCTTCGGACGGCACGTTAAGCTGTCGGTCCCGGCTGTTGTCGATTGACTACAGTCGTTAAAACCAAGTTAGAGACCATTTGGCGGGTTGAAAACTCTGACACCAGGGTTAGCCAAATTCGCCGCACACTTGACTATACCTACACTATATGAAGAAGAAGATTGTCACGTATAAAGATTGAATTAATATTTTTAATATTATTTATGTGTAATAACAATACTTGTTATCAATTAAAATTACTAAGATTGCTTACTGTATAAATTTTTTTTCCAGATTCTATTGGCCATCGGCGGCTGGGCGTTTGGCTCCACTCCCTTCAAAGAACTTACTTCTAATGTATTCCGTATGAATCAATTCGTTTACGAAGCTATCGAGTTCCTTAGGGACTACCAGTTCAACGGGCTAGATGTTGATTGGGAATATCCAAGGTAAGCCTCGCTTGTTAAACTTAAATTTTCTTTTAACCAAGTATTGATCAGTATTATTTAATTTCTAAGTCTTCTTTCTGTTGCTATATTTTGTGCAAAATTTTGATAGATATTTTAGAAAATATTGTACGAATATAAATAAAATCGCATAAATCTAAATACTGTGTAAACAAAACCTGTTCGATTAAGTGGTAGTAACACTGAATCAACGAATCCTTGTTGGTTTAATTCCAGTCAGGGCTGGATGTCTGTTCACGGATCTTGATGTTCGTGTCCGTTTTTTATTTTAGTTTGTCCAAGAAACCAATGGTACAAGGGAATACCTAATCTGAGCTTTTGAATGTAGGACATTTCAAAAATCAGTTTTCAATACTCGCCTTTGTTTGATTTATTTGCAGAGGTGCTGACGATCGCGCTGCTTTCGTTTCGCTTCTGAAGGAACTGCGTATGGCCTTCGAAGGAGAAGCCAAGACGTCTGGTCAACCACGATTGTTGCTCACAGCTGCTGTACCAGCGTCCTTTGAAGCAATTGCTGCTGGATATGATGTGCCGGAAATTTCTAAGTACTTGGTAAGGATGTCAAAACAATAGTGCCTATTATGAGAACATCCACTGCTGAAACCATCCTTACTTTCTTACTAATTATGATCGTAAACTGGTTTGTTGGTTTGTCCTTTCTATATGTCAAAACGGAGCAAAATTTCAGCATGATTTTTCACACATGGTCTGGAGAGCTGGAAAGTAATACTTTCAAAGTAATTTTTTCACAGAATAATAAAATATAGTCAACTTTTACTTTTCAAATCTAATAATTTTGCTAATTAACTGTCTTTTCTTTCATTATAGGACTTCATCAACGTCATGACATACGACTTCCACGGCCAATGGGAACGTCAAGTTGGACACAATAGCCCTCTCTTCCCTCTTGAAAGTGCCACCAGCTACCAGAAGAAACTCACTGTGGTAAGTTATCTTGACTTCGTTTTTTTTCGTTTTTTTCTTACAAATTCCTCGATATCGGTTGGAAAATAAGCAGTAAGCACCATCATAGGATCTAATTTAAGTGCTACAGTACAATCATAAAACTATTAAACTGTAGAGCAATATGAACTGTCTCTTGTGGATGAACTGTGCCATTCTTACATCGCTTTGATCATGAAACTTGATCATACTTAATATATTACTTTCCAGGACTACTCAGCACGTGAATGGGTGCGACAAGGTGCTCCCAAAGAGAAGCTTATGATCGGTATGCCAACCTATGGACGTTCGTTCACGCTGATCAACGACACACAGTTTGACATCGGAGCTCCGGCTTCTGGTGGTGGTAAGTACTGCACGTTATCATTACTATTAATTATACACACTCCGACACTAAAACATTAAATGAGTTTGGTCTCAGTGACAAATCACAATTTAGCGCAGAGGCAAAGATGTTGTCGAAAATGTAAGATTACCCAAAATAATCATTTTCACTCAAACTCTTTACTATAAACTGCGAGAAGCGCTCGGTAAAATCTTTTTCCTCGAAAATCTCTCAAAGTAATAAAACAAAAATCTTAATAATATATTCAATAATAATCCTCATTCGCAAAAATACATCATATTTTTCGCAACATTTCATTTTCACAACATTTCAATGGCTCCTTGTGTATTCCCCAGGCAAGGCAGGTCGCTACACCAATGAAGCCGGCTTCATGTCTTATTATGAAATCTGCGAGTTTCTCCGCGAGGACAACACGACACTGGTGTGGGACAACGAACAGATGGTACCCTTCGCGTACAGAGACGACCAGTGGGTTGGATTCGATGATGAGAGATCGTTGAAAACCAAGGCAAGTTTTAGATTTCATGAAATATTTGTGCCTCAAAGGCAAAAATTATGTCCATGTAAACATCTACTATCTCTATATAAAACGTAAGATGAACAGAGAGGTAAAATTTAACATTCTTATTAGTTCTTAATTCTCTTTCTCATTATAATTATTAATCAAGATGTATCGAGAACAATTTTAAAGAGATTAGAAAGATCAGATACCAATGTTTCTAAAAGTACAAAATCTATTAATTTAGCACTATGTCACTCATAACGCGTTATTTTTTTTTACAGATGGCATGGCTAAAAGAAGAAGGTTTTGGCGGTATCATGGTCTGGTCTATTGATATGGATGACTTCAGAGGATCTTGCGGCACAGGCAAATACCCTCTCATTACGGCAATGAAACAAGAGCTCGCTGGCTTCAAAGTTAACCTAGAGTATGACGGCCCGTATGAGTCTTCAAACCCCAATGGACAATACACAACGAAAGATCGTAAGTTTTGTGTATCTTTATGATTCGATTAGCTTTACTATTGTCGTTTTCATTTCACTGTTGACATTTATTTTGAAATTACTACAAATTTACCGTAAAAATTTTTGAAAAAAATCTTTATAAATTATTTGGAAAAATTCACAAAATGACGAAACTCTACAAATTGGCGATTATTAATATTGATTGTGGTTTAATATCTTAGACTTATGATACCTATATTATGTGTTTTTGACAGTAGCTAAATAAAACATTATCTGTTTCAGCTAATGAAGTGTCATGCGATGAAGAAGATGGTCACATTTCCTACCATCCAGACAAAGCAGATTGCACCATGTACTACATGTGTGAAGGCGAGAGGAAACACCACATGCCCTGTCCCTCAAACCTTGTGTTCAACCCTAATGAGAACGTCTGTGATTGGCCTGAGAACGTCGAGGGCTGCCATCACCACACTCAGGCACCCGCTGCTAAACGATAAAGAAGGTTATCTTCAAATAGAAATTGAAAATGTTATTTTGTTCATTTTTGCCCTTTTACTTATTCATGACATTCTCATAACTTGGATTTGTTCATTTTGGGGTTGTGATTTTATACTATCATATTATATAGAAGCAGAAATATTTATTGAGAAATCAATGTTTGTAACTTTTTTTTAGTCTTTCTTATGTGGATGACTTCTTAGTTTGAGCAAAATTGAACAAAATGAATTTATTTTGTATGTGTAAATGACTGTTAAAACTGACTTTAAAAGATTTCGTCGTTATAACGAATGACAATAGCAAATCTACAACACTCAACCACCAATACTCTTTTAAGATTTTTACCGGAAGCTGTATAAAATGAATATTTGTATATTTATTGGCGATTTTATCGAATAGCAGATGAATATAATTGTGTGATATATTTTTATGGTTGTAAATTGTAACATTGGTGACCATTTTAGGCGTATACATTTTAAATTATGCTTTAGGTAAACTTTATCTCCCAAAGGCTCACTGTATTAGTTTCGTAATGAAAAATTGTAAAGTTGGTTTCCTTTCACAGTACCATCTACGTTCCTTATCTAAACGGACTTAATACTTGAAACACAAACTGTACCAATAATTAACATACTCAATTAGTTTTTTAATGATTACTACAATTTTACTTATGTTTATGTTACTGAAGTATGTACCTAACCAGTGTTATAATAGGTATTATAAAATATACGTTTCGTCAAAAGCCAATCATAAACGTTGACCAATTTATGTCTTTGTCTTAAATTGTTGAATACTATGTGCCTTTGGGACCAATATTTATTAGTTCTTTTAGCTATGAAAGCTTTCGTAATTTTAATGTTACTGAGGAATCAGCTACGAACACTGCCTTTGATACTGCCAATTGCCTTAAGGGAGGGATAGTTACAGTGACAAAAGTTAATATTGTGACATTAATGTAGGTAAACTTATGTTAAATTAAGTAGTTAAGTTTGTAAATATTGTATTTAGATACAAAAAGAGATGTAAGAGTATAATTAAAGATTTTTTTAATACAATTGTTTTTATTTTATTACTCAATCAACCTTTTAGAACATCGTGTAAAAGAACCAAACACTTTCTAATTTTTAACACTCGCTTAGTAATAATAAATATATCACACTTGGTTTGTCAACCGTAGCTGAATTTCCAGAGCAACAATCAATTTATTTTTGTGGAAAATTTCTCCAAAATGTAACCAAACTTTATGAAAATTTCTGGCGTGTTTTAAAATATTTCGTGCCATGAGCAAAATCGCATACGAGACCCGTTAGCTAACTCGGTTATACAGCTTAGAGTATTACAGCAGAAGCGCCTCTTCTCCAAAACTGTTAACAATCATTGCACTTCTTAATCCTAGTTTTGTGATGGTTTTAACCACTCGACGAGTAATATATTTAATTTTGCTTAGACCCCTATCTATGGTTTTAACCACTCGTCGAATAATATACACACATCAACGCGGTCTAGGGATATTGCACGATTTTTCATACAAAAGAGATCTGTTTGAGAAGCTATAATAGCATACTCGAGATACATGGAGGGCAAACAGACGAGCAAGTGCTAAACCTGAATTTTCAATTCTAATGAATAAACTTTGTTTCACTTGAAATTTGTAAAAACGTGACGGAAACGAAAATGCACTTTTTGCCTGCTTTTTGTATGAAAGTAGTCGAATTTACGCAATTTTTTTTTTCATTTTCGTCACGTCTTCACTCAAGTAAAACAAAGTTTATTTGGGCATTTCTCGGGCAGCACTTTTTTTTGTCCGAGGCCGTAAATGGCATAAATACCTAAGTGATAAATTAGAAAAAAATCTCATATGTTAAAACAGTCCTGCTTTACCAGGAACACGTAATAAAATAACCAAAACAATTTTTTATCATCATGAAAAAAAATCACAAAGCCGCAAAACCTGAGTTCGGTGAGCTGTCCCATTGCTACCTTTACATTTTTGATTGCACGTAAATCTTAAATAAGATATTTCCAGGACATGTATTTAGGTTCACATGTCCAGGAATAGATGAATAATGAAAATATTAAAGAAAGGTTCAGCGACAATGTCCATTTTATAAAATAGTATCTTCAAAAATCTTAGTGTCCGACACTTTCATCTGATATCGGTGTTACTTTTTTAATGTAATGCACATTAAAGACGTGGAGGTACAACTCTATTTCACCGCGCGCTAGCGTTGGTGATGGCCTAGTGGTCAAGCAGTATGGACGCGTGAATGGCTCGTTTTTTTAGCAACATTCGAAGGTATGTTCGCGTTTCGGTGGCTTTGGGTCAGGTAGTTTTCTGAATTCGGTGGTCGATTTTTCTTAAGAACAAGAAACGTAGGAAACCTGTCATCCAGTGAAAGGCTTTCAAATGGTGCCTTTACTCTATTAAGAATGTATGAATACTATAAACAGAGCTAAAAACAAAGAAATTATTAATTTACTGTTGAAATCTGATTTTGGTGGATCTGATTCCCGTGTATTTTAGAACACCGAAATCAGAATTTGAAAAAAAAAAACTAATTTTTTAATGTTACTTTTTAGAATTTGTGATATGGTGATGACCAAGGAAGGAAAATTTAAAAAAAGAAACTTGCTGAACGAGCTCAGAAAGCTAGAATTAAAAATGACCCGGTTTTATACGAAATTCATAAATAAAAGGATAGAGAAAGGGAAAGGTACAAAAGGAGAAAAGTTGGAGGAAAAGTTACACCGCTAAAATAGAAGCAAGCACACATCCAAAAAATATTGAAAGAGACAAGCAGGGTAAGCTCAAAGAAGTGTTACGAAAAGAAAAAGATGCGAGAATTACGAAGTATACATGAAACTCAGATTGATTTACCCCTACTCGTGAGAACCTCTTCGAAAATCTACGTGATCCTCTGGAATCCTCACCAAATCTAAGTTCATGCTGCAGTTCTCTAACGGCTTCTCTAAACGTCGTTTTTGATTGAAACTTATTTTGTTTTGTAAAAAAATCTAAGATGCTTAGACCCCTACTATCTATACCTAAAGTTCGTTCGGGCAATTAGTGTGCAGTACAGGCGCACGGTATATTGGGACCATTCTTTAACTTAAATGTGACTCGTCCACAAATGCAAATTTTTTAATAAAAATTAAAATTAAATAGCCATCTTACAACTTAAACATATATGCTATTTTTGTAGCATAAGTATAAAAAATCAATCTAGCTATTCCGAATCAGAGTCATCTGTATCACTTTGTGTGTTTATTATGAAAGTGTCTCCGTTAACATCAACATGCTGGTCTACATTAAAGTACTTTTTCTCTTCTTTGATTGCGTGGGCAATATATTTACCCCACAAGTCAGATGTTACGTTCAACATGACCTGCCTGATCAATTGACATACGGCACTGCTGTTTTTGGGGTCGCAATTGTTGGCTCTAAGGTCATGTTTAATTTTAGACCACACTTGTTCTATCGGATTAAAAATGCAGTGGTATGGTGGAAGACGCACCACCTCACAACCATTCATTTTTGCTATTTCATCAATGACATATCTTTTTTCTATGCCCGCCTTTTTCACAATATCCAGCAGCACTGGAATGGTTGGGGTTGGCTCTGGAATGGAAATTTTGTACTTTCTCATAAAATCAAGGATCTCCCCTTTTCTGGTTGTGATGTTTGGAATTCTGACGGATAGTCGCGAGTGGTAAGGAGCGTTATCCATTACTATTAGGCTATTTGGTGTTATGTTTGGCAATAATTGCTCCTGAAACCACTTTTCAAAGAGCACTGAGTTCATGTCGCAGTGGTAATCAGCGCTCGCATCGCTAATCTGTTTCGCAGATAGAAGCAGTCCATTTTCGACCCAACCGTCTTTGGATCCAGCATGCAATATGATAATGCGTTTCCCACAAGTGGAAGGCAAATCTGAAATGCAGTGACAACTACAATCAGTCCAACTTTTTTTGACGGTATCATGTGTGTCATACCACGTTTCGTCCAGTTAGATTATATTTCGCCCCTCTTGACGTGCTTTTCTGAGCTTTGTTATATATTTATAACGCCAGACTTGGAATCGCGGCGTCTCAAGCAACACACTGCGTTTATTCACTTTTTTATAGTTGAATCCAAGTTTACGTAAAAGCTCATACAACGTAGTACGTTGATATGGGAAGTCCGTATTTGTCTTTAAATCTTGCAATATCATGTCGAGTGTTGGAAGTTTCTTATCTGTATAGAATCTATATACTGTGCGTCGAACTAAATCGCATTCAAAATCATCTATCTTTGAGAATTTTTTCGTCTGACTTCCTCTCTTTAAGGGAGAAACTAGTCCTGATTTTATAATTTTGGCGACAGTGTTTCGATGCACATTAACCATTTTCGAAACTGTCCCAATAATTGGATAATTTTTAAATTCCATCTCTTTATCATTATCAGGCGGCATTGTGTTGACGCAGTATTGATGAACATTCAAAATTATTTCTTTGCAGTTTTTACAAAGCGTCTTCCTTTTTTTAATTGGAGCGTTATCGTCTTGAGACGTACCACCGCTGTTGTCATTATTCGCAGTGTCATTGCCAGTCTCCTCCAACATTCTCAACTATAATTAATAATGCCCTTTCTCAACTCCAATAAATAAAATAGCAAAATTTATTATTGAACTTATGCCTATTCTTTTAAATATGGCCTCCGCATAGTGATTTTGCCAATGTCAGTATTTGAAAGAAATTCAAATAATAAATGTCGAAACTCATATCTATCTATAAATAAATTAATCTATGAATATCACATAATGACCGAAAAGCTTTTATTCTAATGACCGTTACTGCAACTGGGTATTTGTAATGCAAGTAATACCTACAGGACGAATTATCTGAACCCTCCTTTGTAATTTATAAGTTAGCAGAACTAACTTCCTTAAGTACTTCTTTTTGGAAATATACGTTATTATTATTTTGTAAATGTTAACGATAGTGTCAATGAACACATACAATAATTTATTTACAGTTAAGTAATTTTATTTTCAAATAGGTACGAATATTTTTCTTTCAAAAAATAGCTATACTAATCCATGTAAATATTTACAGAGACCACAAAATATTATTATTTTCGTATTATAACTAGTAGAAAGAGATAGAAGATATGAATTACCATTCAAGTTTTCTTGCTCCCTGTACCGCCATACATTTCGAGATGACAGCTGACAGCTACCCATGCACACTAATTGAGCGAACAAACTTGTACACACACACATGCTATAATCCCTTTGACGCCACGTTTGACATTCAGTCTGAGGGTTATTAGATGGAATATTTAATATTTGCATAGTCATGATAGGTTGTCAGCCTTTCGCCCACAAAACAACAAAACCCTAGCATCCCACTTACTGATCCTATCATTGTAAGATTACGCCTTTCTAATTAAAATAGCTAAAACATCTAATAAACGTTTCGTGGTTTGAAAACAGCAAAGTGTAAGCAATACTTTAGCGTATGTTTATTTTGATAACTTTAATGGATAGTGTAAGAGCGGGACTTCAGACAAGTAAATGTTTACTTAAAAGAAGCCTCAATACTGGTTTTTGTAAATTATAACCTAACCTACTGCAGAGCGACCGACCAGCGTGTGACGTCGACGAGAGACTGATTCATTGCTATGTTAATGTCAATCATTGCGACTGCACGCTGTTCGCTTCACTGATTCTCGCTTTGTAGAATCAGTTAACTTTATTTTTATTTTTTGTATAATTACCTACTGATACGAGATGGCAGACGACGGTCAGTGGTCTACAGACAAACCATATTGTGGTTTATGTTAGATCATTAGGTTAAGCAATTATTGTTTATTTTAAAATATTCAATAACTAAAATAAAAATAAAAAACAAAATAAAAATAAACACATTGCATTTATTATTTTATTTAATACAGGTGCACATCTCGTCTTTAAACTCTATTATACAATAACTCCCTGTTATGACCTTAGATCACGAACTAGCAGTTAATTTTACACAACATTTGTTCCTGACAGTTAAGACACATAAAATCTTCGAGAGACGATAAGTCACCGTTAGAAGAGAGAAAAAACTTTATAAGATTTATTAGACGCTCGAATTTATGACCAAAATGGGGTCACTAACTCATCCTTTTCACGTTTATTGAAAGTAAGTGTTTTTTTACTGAATATTAATGTCTCGACTATAATTTTCATAATGTTGCATAAACCTGACTTCTCTTTGACCCCGGCAAAAAAGAAGGGGTGTTATAAGTTTGATGTGTGTTTCTACGTAAGTGTATCTGTGTCTATCTACGGCATCGTAGCTCCTAAACGAATGGATCGAATTTGATGCGGTTTTTTAATGTTTGAAAACTGATATGACCCAGGCTCTTAGCTACGAGTACACACTTGTTAGTTACATTAACATTGGACTTTTGGATACCGTAACCTTTGCTTTGGTCTCCACAACTTCTGTTTCTACTTTGCACTACTTATACTCAGTTACAGAAAAGTTTATTAAAGTTAACGCTTCTTTTAATGTAATGCCAGCCTTTTCTAAGTCCACAAGTCGGAAAGTAATAGTATGATATTCAAAGTGGCATTAATTTTAATGGGCGTCTCTGAAACTTGGTTATCTCTTTTTATGCCTTGGATAACTTCTAAAATATGACCCAGACAAGTCCAGCTTCCAAACCATCTACAAACATCACCATCAAGCTAGTGGCTTGAAAAATACCAGCAATTCCGAGTGACATTCGTGAAACAAATACACGTTTTAAAACCCCACTGTCACATATGTTTTACGTTGCAACGCTGTTTGTTTTGTAAACTGTACAAAGGGAAGTACACACTGTTAGAGTTTCTTAAGTTTCTTCTTGCTAAAACATCCTCTACCGTAAAAGTAGATGACATAAAATTAAAAATAAAATAATTTTAAAATTAATAAAAATATGTATAATCTTGACATTCATCGCTTCTAATTTTGAATTTTGATCAAAATAAATATAGCTGAGGATTACGTCACCTTTCAAACAAAAACAAAAGGGCATCGAAATCAGTCCATTCGTACTCGTATGTCCTCTATGCCACCGACAGATACCTACACAGATCACAACTTAATTTTGGATTGTCTTTTTATTGGGTTATTTTGAAACTCCTATACATTTTTTCGGTTTTATGTATGGATTTCTTATTAATTATCACTTCCTCAGAGGTGAAGAAAACTATCGTGATGAAACCCGTACGTCTAAAAAAATTGTTTTCAGAAGGTCCACTACCGTATTGAGCGTATTGAATTCTCTTCGTGTTTCGAAGGGAGGCCAGTGCCCCTCGGTGAGGACGTATTTGAGCTGAAAAATATAATACTAGTTTCACTTTTTATCTTACTTAAGTTAGTATGCTCCTACCGTTATTCTCTGGCAAAGCATGCAATGTACGTGACGATGCGTCAAGTGTGGGCATGTCTTGAACCCTAAAATTCGAATGCGGTAACTCCCGCTGTTGAAAAGACTTTCGAGAGATGGATTTTCTGAGGATTTTCTGTTATTGAGACTGAAGGCTTGAAATTGTGAGAGTACGTGACCTGGATGAATGAGGAAAACTGTAATTTAAGTATAACATACATATAAATGAATAAAAAGTTATATATATAATAATATGAAGATAAAACTTCGGAAGCATATCTTGCGCATAGAGAAGTTCGAGTATTTAAGATACTTTGTCGATATTAACCTCGCAGGAGAGTGTAAAGTTAAGTAAATTAAAAAATATATATCTCTAGAAGGGATTTCTTCAACCTAACCTTAGAGACGACGAACAAAGCTGGCAGTTTGTAGGCCAGGAAAAATGAAATAAAACGTCCCCTAATAATTTTAAGGATAAATCTTATATAACGTTCACATCAATAAAATTTACGGCTGTCGTGTCATCCCAGTAAAAGTCCTGTTAAAACGGCGTTAGGGTTGATCAATCTCTATTAAGTCGAATAATACTGTATGTAGGTCGGTTCGTCCAGTCTCAGTGGTACTATGGTTCTCCATACAACATTTAATGTAGTAAACAACTTATTAGCACTTCATCGCTTGGGTGGAGGTTGTAAGTCATAGGTTGTTAGGGTGTAAAAAGCGCTCTCAACCGATCAGCGAGATTGACCAAAGTGGCAATTTATCACGAGCATTTCCGTGCTTCGAAGGGCAAGTTAAGCTGTCGGTCCCGGCTGTTGTCGATTGACCACAGTCGTTAAAATCAAGTCAGAGGCCATTGTGCGCTTAAAAACTCTTACACCAGGTTTAGCCCAGTTTGCCACACATTTGACTAAACCTACACGATAAGAAGAAGAAGGGTGTAGGAGATAGCTTGGCTGATACAGATGTCTGAATTCTTCTTTAGAATATTCATATAGATGCCTACTCAATATGAATATTCTATCGAAGAAATCTCGGGCGGAAAGCTAGTAAATAATTAAAAAATAGCCTTGTATTCATTGGGCAGTAAGTTGAAACTTTCTTTTAACTTGCACCGTCCAGCTTTCTGCTAATTCCCGTTAGCTCACAAGGACACAAACACCCACTGGCACACTATCCCACTCTCCCCCACTCACCACTCCACTTAATGCTTACTTCATTGGATTTACCAGCTCTATGTCCTCACTAGATGGATTAGATGTAATGAAGGATAACGTAAGCTTATTTGGTGCTAGTCAAGGATTAGGAGTATTAGGACTACGTTTAAGTAGATAGATAGATAGATAGATAAACTTTATTGCTTCTAAACAATTTGTAACATTGTACATACAATACAATTAAAAAAAAAGGTTAGCGAAATATGTGATGTAGATTGTAGAAGCAAATAGGACACATACTTGCTGTCTATGACAGACAACAAACTGATTTTCAGATGTGTAGAGTTTTTTTTTTCGCGCGTACCTGGGGTAAAAAAAAATATAATGAAGTTTATTGGTGTAGTTTGTTTTAACAAGTTTCGGACATTTTATCACGGGTTTCTTCCACGATCTTCGTTGATCGTTTTGTCGTACGATTTCGTGGTAAGAATCCTTTACGATTGTGACAGTGCCCTTCTTTTACCATTACTCTATCGTCAAAGTTTAAAAGTCAAAGGAAAAAATACCTAGCTTTATTTCATAAAGCATTTCCTAGGATGTTACTTTAACCCATCGCACGCATTTGTTTACGGCCCGTGCGATACAAATCTTGCACAAACGGGTGTGCAAGAATCGCGCGAGGGTAAATAAAGGTCAAGTAGTGAATTACAATTACATTTTGTTTTTTATAACTCTACACCTATTTGCAAAGATGCAGTCTTCTTTCGAGAAGTAATTCATTACATATCTCTTCTCTATAGGAACATGGTTAGACAATTGCACCGAAAACTTTAAATTAGTATGACTAACATAGAAAAACTGATTTCATACAATTTTTTTACAAAAAAAGTAACAGGAAGGTATTTAAAAAATGTTAAATTAGGGTGTTCTTGTCATGTTTCATTTGTCCTAAAAATAATTCATAAGTACCTACAAAAAATGAGAACACCAACAACATTTTTTAAACTTAGGAAACAGTTTTCACGATTTTTTTTATGTCACTGCGTGTTAAGCGTTCGGCCAGTGACAAATTTTTAGCTTATTTATAAGTTTATAAACCAAAAAAACCTCTACTATATATCATGTGCTCAATTGCAGTTTAGGTTGGGCATCGACTTGTCGTGTTTACGAACCAACAGGTAATTAACCGCTCAAAAGACAACATTAGCTACAAAACTACCAATTAGCGCAACAATAAGTTGTCCAACTTTTTTTATCTGTTCTTCTGTGTCAGTTGAATTGACACCGCATGATAAACGGACATAAGACATGGAATAATTCTATTAAAGTGTTAACTGCTTTATAGAAGCTGTGCGCGACTGCGCGTGCGCCTAGGATCGTTCATGAATACACCACCGAATGTAGGAGGTATGAGCTTGTTTGATACTTGGAAAAAAATCATGGTTTTTATTTAAACCATAAAATACATGTTATATAAAGGGTTGGCTATAAGAAAAATTGTTTAGTAATTTGATGGCCGGTTAGATACAGACACGCTGCTTCTTGATCGACGGATCCTGGGATCGATCCCCGGTGGAGGCAAATCTTTGTGTAAAAAGCAGATGTTTTTTCTCGGATCGTGAGTGGTCGTGTCTGTCTTTGTGTATGTTGAAAAGGACTCACGACACAAGGGAAAACGTTAGTGTGATCCTTAGAGAGCGTATTGTTAAAAAAAAAACCTGTTTTATTTCTACCTTTATTTATGTGCAGTAAAGCTTTTACATAGATACATACATGTAGAAGATGTCACCTTAAATCATAAAGTTTCATAAATCTACAACAGAATAAGTAAAACCACTATTATTTATCAATACTGTGATTCTTACGAAGTTTTAATTGAATTGTTATCAAGATAATTAATTGTTAAACTAATTAATTTCCTTTTATCTCGGTTTGTGGTAGAAAATTCGTATTAAATGTAATTAATAATTCTGAATTAGATTCTGTAATAATTATACTCTTACAATTATGTTTTCTACTGTTTTAGATGAGGTGAATGATTAATATAAAGATTTTTTTACGTGTTTATTTATTATGTAACTAGCTTTCCGCCCGTGAGATCGTTGACGTAGAACGGTAGCCTATGTCATGTATGTAGGAGCTACAATGCCACAGACAGACACACAGATATACTCGTACACATCAAACTTAAAACACCCCTCTTTTTAATCGGCTACGTATATTTTACTATATTTTACTCTTTTAACCGGCTATATTTACTATCACTATATTGTATACTAAACCATTTAAAAAGTACCTAATAAAACTCTTTGTAACCAAGAAAATAATAATGTGTCAAAAGTATCAAGACCACTCGTTAGCTCAGCTACGCGTTTTCGAATGCTCTGGCGCACCGATGCGCTTACCCAGTCCAGCTATCAGTCAGTTCTCTAGGTCACTCCAATGCATCCGCGCGTCTCGGCAGACAGCACCAAACTGACAACGGTCACTGATAAGTTGATAACAAATCTAATATCGAACGTTTTATTTTTCTGGCCAATTGACGCTGGCCGGTTGTACGCGAAAAGAAAGTTTTAGTGCAATAAAAAGCTGAACTGTGAAAAATTAATACGTGGTTCCATTTTCGAATTTGAAATAGAGTGAAATGTGAAATGGATAATTTCAAATACTTTAACAAGGAATGTGCCATATTTACTGGTGAGTAGTTATAAGTAGAATTTATTTCGCGGTAAAATGAGGTCAAGGTAACCAACAGGAATTTACTTCTAATATGGTTGTGATAGAAGCGGTTTTCCAATAAAAAAGTTCTCAGGTCTGTACTTTCTTCGTAGTTGCGGTTTTTCATGATTTATTAACCGACGAGTAAACATGTCCATCGATCAAAGATCTTTATTAGTTTTTTTATGAAGCTATTAGATACCCGATCTTATCAATCAAATAATTTCTAATGCTATTAAAAAACTTAAGTAGTTATACTGAAAACAATAGTCTGAAATACAGACTGACAAAAAATTATTTTTGTTTATTTTAAATCTGTGTTTTTTTTGTGATCGTCTAAATGTTTGTATCTGTGTGCTGCATGGTAAAATAAACGTTTTTTATTTATTTATTTATAATATTCTAACTAAGCGATTGTATACATTACTATTTTTTCTATTGATGTTTATATGAGTACCTTCTTTTTCCAATTTACATTGAATTCGTTAAAAACGTAGAATCAACCGACTTCAATACCATACTAATAATAGATAACCACAAGTCAAAACGTCATCTATACTTTTAAAGTAATATATAATTATGTAATATGATATATATGTAACATATATATGTAACATGATATGTAACAAATAGGCTCCGAAATTACTGGACCAATTTGAAAAATTCTTTCGCCATTAGAATGCTACATTATCCCTGAGCAACATAGGCTACATAACTTTACTGAATTCCCACGGGAACGAAGTCCCGAGCGGGATGCTAGTCTAAATATAATATGTATGTAAGTATTTTTGGTTCTTGTTGATTTTTTTAAAGTGAAATTTATATATTATTATTACTCTTTCGAATAAAAGAAGAATTTTGAAAATCCGCCAACAATTGGCGGGGTTAGCGCGTAACAAACAAACTTACAATAAAATAACATACTAGAAAAGGTAAAGAAGTATTCCATTTACTTATGATAGCAGCCATCGTTAGCTTTTAAATAGGTATATCAACTGAAAATAATGAAAGAAATACTATACTATACATTCATACTAATATTATAAATGCGAAAGTAACTCTGTCTGTCTGTCCGTCTTTCACGCCTAAACTACTAAGTTAGCTGAAGAGTCTACATATCGATACTTCGGGGAAGAAAGGTCGTAAAAGCCAAAATGCCATTTTACAGGAGAGGCAAAAAACAAAAATTTTTTTTGAAAAATCCACATATCTTTTTGGTTTTTATAGCCATTGTAATTTTATAAAGTGAAATATCCTTAAGTTGTGATATTCTTTAGCTACATAAAGAATAAATTTAAAATATCCTTGTGGTTTAAAAGTTAGGTTTGAGTTACGCCCCAAAATTTCTGACAAAATGTCCTTTACGTTCGACATTACGACAGTGGTATGGTGTGAATTCGGGCGTAAAAACTCCTATGTGATTTTAGAATGTCGTAAAACATTATATTTAGACATAATTTATAAATGTAAACATTGAATTTTCGTTATTTATTCATTAACTGTAATATTTTAGGTGTTATTTAATTATTTTTTTATGAAAATAAAGGCAAATTGTAAATATAGTGACTTTCAACAAATGTTTGTTATAAATCGGTCATTCTCGCGGCAAGGTGTTTTCCATATAATTACAGGCACGATGTTTGTTTTTCATATTTTTCTTCGTATAGGCAAAAAACTTAGAAAATACTTAAAATTACACAAATATATGTATTTGGCCTTCAAACAACTTTTTTATTTGGGATTTATTAAGGATCAAAGTTATGGCCGTCAAGATAATTAGATTAACCGCGACAAGAATGAGAAAAATGCTGTCCTATCTTAGATTTATTTTATAATCATATAAGATTTTTACATTTATCATTTTAACTACAAGAAAACACTGGACTAATTAAACGTACTTCTATTAAATTATGTATTATAAATTTTATATTTAGTTAAGAAGCGCGCAAAGATTTATTAAGGGATTTGCTCTTGGCCACAATCTAGCACAAAGGTGAAGATGCGGTTGAGAGTGTAGCAACTTCACCCCGAAAATGCCTATTCATTCGATCTTTTAAGAGATTCACTCGAACTTTAAAGGTTATATGAGCTCGGAAATACAGAAACAGTTAGGGAATTCCATTCCTTGGCAGTGTGCAATATAAAAGATGATGAAAAGCGCTCAGTGCGGATCCGCGGCATCTCGACAAGGTAAGTATCTGGTACCCTGCACTGCAGTATCTGGAAATCCGATAGAAGAATTACCTCACGGAGCTCTTGTGCACACTCAAAAAAGTAAATTTTGTAAAAAATACATAGGCAAAGTACTTTGCGTTTATGAGCTAGAACAGGGATGGCGAACCTTTATGGATTGACGTGCCATTTTTAAAATAAATGTTTAACGAGACCATAGACGTGCCATCAAATAATGTTGACTTATTGCTTTTGTTTGTTCCATTTTTAACTGCTTTGAACATTTCAGTGATGATCCAGTGGTCAATGTTGGAATGTTGACTTATTATGAAAATATTAAAATTATGTAAAATTAAACAAGACGGCTTCTTGCCCACCATGCCTAAATCATTCTGTAACGTAGGCTCACTTAAGTTGATTAGTTGAATTGTATAGTGAATTTTGTTAATTTATCTACTAAGTACTCGTATTATCTATGCTTTGTCAAACAGTGGCGTGCCCAAAATATTTTGCCGGGTGCCATTGTTGGCACGCGTGCCATTGGTTCGCCATCCCTGAGCTAGGATTTGTAGTTTATTTTCAACCAGCTTTTAATCACAGATGAGTCTTCTGGCTCTGCGATCCACCGAGTCCAATGCGTCTATTTGGTATTTGGCTGAATCATCCCAAAGGCAACACTCCAAAAATCATGGTACTTGTGCCTTATAAAGGGACAGGAGTTGATCGGGCGTGAAGTACCGCTCAACCTTATCTAAGAATGCCCGGCTCTGGACGTTATGGAGGTGCCGAAGTTGAAATTGATAGATCATAGATGATAGGTCGTTGTAGGAACAGATACACCTCGTAAAGTAGGAGTCAGATTAAACGGACTCCGTTGAGCAGAGAACAGACACGCCTGTGTTTTGGTGGCGTTCAAACTAATCCGATTTTTGTCACCCCATTGGGAGACAAGACTTAAGGTTGAGTTTATTCGCTCTACTAGTGCTCTCCTCTCTGAGACAATTTCATCCACACAGCAGGAAAAGAGTCGCAGAGAGAACGGACCCCTGAGAAACTCCGGCATCAATAGCCATCAGGTCGAGGAGCAGCTATCGATAACTACTTGAATCGACCAAGTCACTCAGAATGTCAGCTATAGGTGATGGCGATAGGTTGATAATTAAAGGGGTCGGAAAGGGTACCCTTTTTGGGCACTGGTTACACGTTAGCAAGCTTCTAGGACTTAAGTACGGTTTTTGTCTTGAGGGAGAGATGGTACAGGCGTGTCAGTACAGAAGACAACTCGACCACAGTACCTAAGTCTTTAAACATGGCATGTGCATGGTTTATGCCATGTTTAAATAAAAATGTGTATAGATCACGATCATTCGCTGTCTAAGCTTGTCTTGCTCCAAAATTTCTTCTCAAGTTCGTTTTGGCTTCCCCATAGTAGCTGTAAAACGTCACCCACACATCTTATTATTGCGCCATAGAGCTATTATGTTCAATTCAATGTATAGGCATTTAGTAGCAAATCAAAAACGTAAGAAACAAAAGTTATATGTAAGTTATACTTCTATGACTGACAGGAGAATCGGTTCTCTTTCTGGCTTATATCTTTATTACGAGAATAGATAATGAGTCAGTCTCTGCAACGTTGATAGTTTATGCTCCAAAAGAAAGTGAACAGTGATTCTCTTCTTTCTTTTGTAATGTTATTATAGCACCTATTATAAATATTCCACAAAATAATGATTATTTAAGTAGGCAGGAACTTACTGTTTATTATGATTATTATATTATATGGTATATTATGGTTTATTATATTATATTTTTAATTAAACTTATCTTTGAGGAGATCATCGGTGGCGTTGTTCCAATGACTGTACTATATTTTTCCTTTTCTGCAAGGAGTCTAGCTTCTTATTTTTTCTGTTCATTTTCGTAATCAAAAATTTGACTATCAGATAGTAAAACAGCAGCAGGCAACAACATGTACCGCTTAAAAATTGCGAATGCGAGGAAAATATATCTATCTCTCTCGTGACTATTCATTTTAAATTTGTGTTAAAGAGAGCTATACTCACTCAAACTATCTTAAGTTATCAAAAGGAAACTATACCTTATCACAAAAACAAAAGAGATTCTTAAAAAACAATTACAACAATCAAATAACCGGGACGTAACTCGCACTTCTGTTTATAAATGAAAGCAAATGAATGGTGTAAAAGTCACATTCTGTTCGATTAAGTTTATTCAGAGGGTTGTAAAAGCGGAGATTACAATGATGTTGTGAGTTACGACCCGGTGTGTTGAAATTGTTGGCTTATACGTCCTTTACTTAATCAAAGGAGAAACTAAGTTGACTCATACACCAATATTATTAAAAAAATGTAGATTAGACTGAAAAATCCTGGAAGTAAAAGCCATTTCATTCTAAAAATTTTGGTAGTAAAAGCCATCATTTTTGCGAATATCGATTTTTTAAATATACAGATCGATAGAGCTTGAAATTCTGAACAAAACTGCATTATTAACTCATTTTGGCCAAAATGGCTTTTACGACCTTTCTTCCCCGAAGTATCGATATATTCGTTATTTTTGCCTTTTTTATAAATAAATAAATAAATAAATAATAAGTTTATTTGACACTACAAAGATAGCCAGCACATTAAAATATTTTACAAGGTTTGTCCACTGAGCTATACATATTATTAGGGACAGCAGCCACTTAAAATAGGTTTAATAAAAACCTGTGCTATAAGTGTCTGCTTTACAACTTGAGTCACAATTTCGACACAGTACAGACATTTCTTGGCTTAAGGCTACAGGCATTGAATTTATGTTGGGCTATAAAATCGCAGTTGCACATGTTGGTGTTGGAGTAACATGTGTATGTGTGTATGTGTGTGTGTGTGTGTGTGTGTGTGTGTACTGAACCGATTTTGATGAAATTTGGTACAGAGAGAGACTAGAGCCTGGGAAAGGACATAGGCTACATTTTATCCCACAGTTGGGCACGATATAACCTGTAGTCCACGTGGCGGAGCCGCGGACGTAAAGCTAGTTCACCATAAAGGAACACATTTCACACTAATAAAAGAAGTAAGAGTTAAATACACAATACGCAGTAATAACTTGAATGTAAACTAAGCCATTGGGTAAAAAAAAAAACAAAAGAACTGGCGATTTCAAATGTACTGGCCAGTTAATCTTAAAACCGTTGATTTCAAAAAATAAATCACGCTATTTAATTGGGCGCTTTAAATCTAGAACGCGGCTTTAAGAAGAATAAATTTGAATGACTTTGAATTCGGAACACTTTTTAATGCTACATAAATGCATTAGGTTATTTTAACGGAACATTTATTATAATTAGTTGATGTCAATAAAATGAGGGTAATTAATCATACATATTTTCCATTAAATTTTGTGTTACTATGAGAACAAAAGAAAAACATAGAATGTACAGGGACAACAGCACATCATGCTATCCAAAACTTACAAATTTCTTCAATCGATTTTCAATTTTATCTCCAAGCATTAGAGTTTACTATCCATTGGCAAAATTTGACAGTTTGTGCTGTTGAATGTACCAGTTACGCTCTTTCAGTGCTCTTTTCAGGCATACTAGAAAAGTCGGTAAAGAAAGAAAATGATAATATATTCATCTTAAACCTCACTGGAGTTGCAGCGTTCTTATTTCACAGACATAAGAGTGAAAATTCAATCTTTTGCCTCGTCTTGAGTCTACAAAGCACGTCAAACTTAACAAATTTTCTCCACTGACGCTCTTATCATCAAGAAATAAGTGTTATTTTTTCTAGAAGTGTCTGTTTCACAAAATACCATAGCAGATATGCAAGACTGCGGATAATGCACTAGTAAATTATGCATTTTATGTCGGAAATATATTTGAAAATGTTCAAGAAATACCGTATTCAGATGACTGAAGATTATCAATGTAGAACATAAGATAATATGACCATTCCGATATCTCGAGAAAATAATTGTGCTTTTTACTGTAGAAGCCGCGAATACGTTTGGTTGGATATATTTTCTCATATCAGAAAATAGTGTCACTTATTAATTTATTTAATTAGAGAATCAACAAACCAAGGCCAGTATCAGATCGAGTTCAAAAACCCGACCGCAGTAGGTTAACTATCAAATGTCAGATCTATTTAAAATTCAAATTCGGAACTTGTTCTTTTTAGGAGCAAGACTTTAATCTCGAAGACGATTTAACAAATATGTATTTAGCTGAGCGCCTAGTTGGTTTAAGAACCAATCGGAAGGTTGTGGGTTCAAAGCCTGGGTCCTGCGGGCCGAACCGAGTTTCTCATCGTATGAGAAAATTAAGTTTTCCAACCCCAAATTGAACCTAGAAAAATGCTCTAATTATGACTCACTGTTTCTAAGGGAGGCCCGTGCGACGTATATGAGCTGGAGGTTTACCATGATCGCTTAGCGCGATCCAATTTAGGACCTAAACAAGTCTGCAACGCTTTTTCGTACCATGATGGCTTATAAGCGATTCAATTTTGGCGCTGTTGCGATTCAAAGGCAGACCAGTGACAATTTATGTAGACATTTAAAATGGACCATAGACAACCGAGCAGTTCAAAAGCAGCGCCATCATGGTACCATTTAAAAAAACATTCCAATTGCGAAGCAGTTTAAAGTTGGATCCTAAACAGAAATGCTTTTAAACGATCGAAGTAGGTACCCAGATGTCAATTAGCTATTTGAATTAATTATCAAAGACACATCTCGTGATATATTCTTAACTAAAGCCCTGACTCTGCAATTCAGTCAACCATTTAGACAGTAATGGTTACTAGTAAACAAGGTCGTTCTGCAAAAAAAACCCCTCATTCAGCCCTTGGACGACTCAAATGGACTTTTGACCTGACATAACGAGTTAATAAGAAGGCTGTAAATGTTTTTGTCACTGTTTTTACCAAAAAAACTTCTGGCACAAGAAATTATAACGTTTCGTCACTGTTTAGTTCAAAGTTTTCATAGTATATCCACAAATTGAATATATTTTCTAAAAATATGGATAAATATTTCCCTGGTTTTTTCTTTTTTATAAGATGGGTTATTAACTCTTGACCTCAATCTTGACCAAGATCATAGAAGAGGTCGACGATGGAGCGAGTTAACCAAGAAAATAGAAGAGAGGAGTTTGTTTCTTGCAGTGCAAAACATAACCTTTTGTAGTTTCAAATATACCTTTAAAAGTTTATAATTATTATAGACTGAGATGCCAGGGCCGCCAGACCTTACTTATTTTCTCAGTAACCAAAATTGTGCGAAGGAGTAGTGCTAGTACGTACTATTAACGTAATGAATACCTGCTAGCCTGGGCCGACGGCCAATTTTCAGCTACCAGGTTCTGAAGGTACTTCCAAAAATTACTCACTTGTCTTGAAGTCTGGGTGCTGATGTCTTATCAAATATAATTAATTAAATATAAACATTTATGATCAACACCGCCAAACACTCTTCGTCAGCTGTAATTTTTGCCAGACGTTTTACAACTTGCAAGTAAATTATGCGATTGTACCTACAATCTGAGCCGTGATTTTTTTATATGATGTTCAGGGAACTATAACAATACTCTTTATAGCACCCAGACTTCAAGACAAGAAAGTAATTTTGGAAGTACCTTCAGAACCTGGTAGCTGAAAATTGGCCGTCGACCCAGGTTAACAAGTATTCATATGTTAATAGTACATATTAGCACTACTCATTCCCAAATTTTTGGTTACTGAGAAAATAAGGAAGGTCTGGCGGCCCTGGGGTCTTGGTCTATTACGATATTAGTAAGATTTTGACTACTATTAACTTTTATACAAAAAAAAATTAACAGCCGGTTAGATTTCAAAGCTACCACTAAATGGAAGGTTTCTGGGTTTAATCTCAGTTGGGGTGAAACTTTTTTATGTGTGTGTATTTGGGTTAGGGTGTTCGTATCTAGTATAGGCCTTTTTTTAGTTTTTTTAAAATGCTTTATAAACTTTCTAATCATGTCTGCTGCATGCCAAACAATCTATGGACCAAAATCACTACGGACTGATTGCCCCGAAAAAGGACGTCAAGAAATGGATAGAAAACGCGCAGGAGAGGGATCTGAGGAGGAAGGTGAGGGAAGCCTTTGTCCAGCAGTGGGACTCATTAGGCTTAATAAGACAAGATGAAAAACGAAAAAAACATTTAAAAATAGTCAACAAATACATACACACACATACTCGTATATACGCTTACGCCTGTAATCCCATACGGGGTAGGCAGAGCATCAGTGGATTAAAACCACTTGATGCCACGTTTGACATAAATTCTGAGGGTTATTAGATAAGACATTATGTTAAGTGGTGAGAGGTTATCAGCCTTTCGCCCTTAATACAGCCTCGCATACTGACTTTGACTTTGTAAACAAATGAATAAAGAAAATGCCTGCGACACACATAATCTGCAAAGATCATGCCTTTAACATGTAATTACTTACCAGAAAAACTCGTCAGCATTTCACTTATAACTATATAACGTTGCAGTCGAAAGTGATTTCTTGACATTATGCAGTGGAATGTGACATTTATGTCTTCATACAAAAGGAAGTAAAGGTTATGCACTTATCTGCTACATTGTTTAAAGTTTAGACATCTTTGAACAGACGAGTTTTTCACCGTGTGGTGATCGGTTGAGAATAACACCACCCCATCTCTTTCCGTGGGTGTCGTAAGAGGCGACTAAGGAAGCACAAATGAGACCTGCCTCCTAGTAATCCATCCCAGGCAACGACACTTCCTTTTTTTCTGAATCTGAGGTGTCGTCCTATGGTCTCATGCGGTGTGGTAAGCTCTGTAAAGGGCCGTCTGGTTCGCGACCACCCTCCTACCGAAGTCCGACGCCAAACAGCTTGCTGTGTTCCGTCGATGCGTGGGAGTACCAGTGCCTTTATAGGCATTTTCTGGGTTAACTCGCTCCATCGTCGACCTCATCTTTGACCTTATGGTCAAGATTGAGGTCAAGAGTTAACCCATCTTTAATTAATAAAAAAAATATATAAAAAAAAGAACAGGTATGTCTACTTTTAAATGTTTTAATACATAGAGATAGGGTATTCCTAGACCTGGATCAAAGCTATACTTACTCATTTTTCGTCTACACTGATGAGCAAAAATAACTGTCACTTACATAAACGAACATATTTCATAGGCTAGTAAAGATAACTTTATTAAACAAAAACGATCTTAAAAAGAGGTTCATTTTACATACTGTTTTTCTTATGCTTGATTCAATATACTTTTATGTTCTTATAAATTCATAGACCTATCATGAGTCACTTAGGAAATATCGTTGGCCATGTAAATGACTATTTATTTTGAGTTTGACAGCGAATGTGGCGTCAAGTTTTATAAAACCACTAGCTGATGCCCGCAACTTCGTTTGCGTGTTAATTTTTTCTTTTGAACAGATTACATAAGTTTTTTCCCGCTAACTCCCGTTCCCGTGGGATCTTTGCAATATCCTGTTGCAACTAAACTTTAAGTTTACCAAGGTACCTGCATGCCAAATTTCAAGCGTCTAACTTAAGCAGTTTAGATTTTTCATACTAAAGGATTTTCCCGCTAATTTCCGTTCCCGTGGGAATTTCGAGAATTCCTTTCTTAGTGCACCTCTACGGTATCTAAGCTACGTCCCTTCCAAATTTCAAGTGCCTACGTTAAGCCGTTTAGGCTGTGCGTTGATATGTCAGTCAGTCAGTCAGTCGGTCAGTTTCTCCTTTTAAATACACTGGGCGTCAAAAATAAGTAGTACAGTTTTAAAATTGCGATTTCTCCCAAACTATAAAACTTAGACCTTTGAAACAAAAAAGGTTAAAAAGAAAATTTAATCTTATTCAATAAAAACTTCATGCATTATAAGAACTTATAATGCTTGACTTTAAAAAAAACGAATAAATAAAAACACTTTTTTTAAACTGTTGAAAGGTGTTGTCTTACTTAGGATTTTTGTGTTTGACACATTCGCTGCTGATAAAGCAATTGTAATTGAAAAGCATAGGTATCTTCAGAGAGTAAATTTGACTAATCATGCCTCTTTCACCAGAAGAATGTGCAAGAATCTTAGCTTTTCTCGAAGTGGGCATCAGTATGCGTCGTACTGCAAGGAGGGTGGGTGTAACTTTAAGAACGGTTCAGCGAGTAAAGCAAAGGTACGAAGAGACTGGAAACCATCTAAGGAGACGAGGTAATGGCAGACCCAGGTGCACAAGTACCCGAGAAGATCGCTTTATTGTTTCCACTGTGTTAAGAAATCGACACCTTAATGCAGTTGAGGTTCAGCAACAGCTTCTTCGGACCCGAACAGACTACATCAGTGAGAGTACAGTGAGAAGAAGACTTGCTGAAGCTAACCTGAAGCCTCTAAGACCAGCAAATGGCCCCAAACTTGAGACAGAGCATCGCGTAGCAAGACTACGCTACGCCCGTCAACACGTACAATGGGGCGAAGAAGAATGGGCTAGAGTTTTATTCACAGATGAGTCTCGATTCTCTTTATACACTTCAGATGGACGGCGGAGAGTCTACAGACGACCCGGTGAGCGATACATTCAAGCTTGTATCTCGGAAAGAGTCCAATATGGCGGGGGCTCTGTACACGTATGGGCTGGTATCTCTTCAGAGAGTCGCACAGAGCTTGTGGTAATAGAAAATGGGACTTTGACTGGTGAAAGATATGCCTCGGAGATCCTCAACGAGTATGCAGGGCCATATTTAATAAATATGGGTGATGGAGCCATCCTAATGCATGATAACGCCCGGCCACACACTGCTCACCACGTACAAGAGTACATTCAGGAGGTTGGCATCAACTTGATGGCTTGGCCATCGAGAAGCCCAGATCTCAACCCGATTGAACACGCCTGGGATGAGCTTGGGAGGCTAGTCAGAAGGCGCAGTCCACCTCCTGCCACACTCAGGGCTCTAAAACATGCGCTGATAGAAGAATGGGAAAATATTCCCCAACACCGCCTCCGAAACTTAGTGTTCAGCATGCCAAACCGGATCCAAGCTGTAATTAGAGCCCGAGGCGGCAACACAAGTTATTAAATTGTGAAAAAGTTCCAAAACGTGAAAATTAAGTGGTTGACATATCGTTAAAAATTGATACTTTTTAGTATTTATCTTAATTTTAAGTTTGAAACTTTATTCATGCCAAATAAAATATAACTTTAATAAACTTCGTTAAGTTTACTATAAACTGCTTTTTATTTCATAAGTGTAACTACTATAGTTTAGGAGTAATTGCAATTTGAAAAGTGTACTACTTATTTTTGACGCCCAGTGTATTTAAGAAGCGGTGATAGCCCACTTGGAAATGAGCCAGACTTGTAAGTAATTGGAAGGTTGCGGGTTCAAATCCTTGTCCGGTCCTGTACCAATAAAATTCGTCTTTACGAATTTATGTACGTATTTCTAATTATCACTTGCTCAACGGAAACATCGTGATGAAACCCGCCCGTCCAAGAAACTTCGTTTTCAGAAGTCGAGCGGTCCACCAACCCGCATTGGGCCAGCGTGTTGGACTATGGCCTGAATCCCATTTATGTTTCGAAAAGAGGCCCGTGCCCCTCGGTGGGGACGTAAATGGGTTGGTAAAAAAAAAATATATTATGCTCTGCCTATCCCGACAAGGTTATAGGCGTGAGTTTATGTAAATGTAAAATTTTTGAGTCGTTTCAATAAGATTGCATTTCATACATTCACTTCTTACTCTTTTCAGGATAGGTATACCATTATTATCATTCTCGAATCACTTGTCAAATATTCGGATGGAATTACATATTGTAATGATCATATTATCATACACAGGTTGTTTGTTATTGATTCTATATTTCTCCCTGTGTATTATATTAGTATTGCCTTGTGATCTTGTCTGTTCTATGGGCTGTGAAGTCCGAAATAATAAATCTGTCATTATTTTTTTCTAATTAAGACTCAAATTCAATTTGTATTTTTTTTGGCTTAGATGTAAGTACTACACAATACAGAGTATACGACAGTACTGTCATAATCAAAAACACTAACTGCATAGGTATTTGGTGTGTACACGGCGTACGTTCGTGCGGCGGCGTTAGGAACTCTTTTCTTTTGACTGTTCGTTTGATTTCGCAGTCATCTGTCAAATGCTTGATTTGTCAAATTATAGATTTATCAAAACCTAAAATCGTCAAGTACTTATTTCGTCAATTACTTAATTCAAGAAATTCATAGCTTGTCAAATCAGCTTTTAGCCAAGCATACTTCGGAACAGGCAAGAAGAAAAGAAAATCAAAGGCATATTTTGATTTTGTTTTTTATAAATAGAAATCATACAACAAAAATTCCTTTCTTATTAATGTTAAGAAACCTTACTTGTGTTAATTTTGAAAACTTAAAACTTAATACCTCCTTCTTTTAAATCACATTTTAGTAAAAACATTATTGCATAGAAATATGTGTCAACTTTATCCATGACAGTTTTTTTAGGCATTGTATAGTTTGTATTTTGCCTTTTAGGAGGCTGTTTATTATTAACTCAACCTTTGCGCCTTTTTTTCATATCTTTTGTCTTACGCTTTTTTAAATTGCGCGCTCCAACTTGCGTTTGTCTTACTATACGATCATATATAGAAGCTTCTTAAGTGTATATAAGGATTATGTACGGACGGCTGCAACTCAGGTTACTACACGCGTGCACTTTGTGCTGTTATGATAAGAGCGGTTTCGCAATGAAAATAGAGTATCCTGATGCGCTAACCTCTGTACAGAGGGTAGCAGATCAGGCTACCACAAGCGTGAACCGTTTGCCGTCACGATAAGAACGGTTTTACAATGAAAATGAAGAAACCTGATGCGCTGGTCTCTGTATCTTAAAGGACTTTTCCATATCAGGGTGCTCCTAAAGATTAAAAAAAAGTACAACTCAAGAGCAGCAAAACAAATCAAATCCGATGCTGGTACGTGCACAGCAGATGTAATTAACCTGAGTGTTTAATTATGCGGACGCGTTCGCGCACCGCTTGCCGTAAGTGGCCGACTACTTTCCAACAAGTTTGGTCTAAGACACGATCGGAAGGTATCTGCAAACTTTTTTTTAAATTTTTATTATGAGATGGGATAACTCTTGACCGCAATCTTGACCAAGGTCATAGATGAGGTTCACAATGGAGCGAGTGACCCAGAAAATGCCAATAAGGCACTGGTACTCCCACGCACTGATGCTGTTTGGCGTCGGACTTCGGTAGGAGGGTGGTCGCGAACCAGTTGGCCCTTCACAGAGCCTACCACACCGCATGAGACCATAGAACGCCACCTCAGATTCAAAATAAATTGAGGTGTCGTTGCCTAAGATGGATTGATAGGAGACAGGTCTCAACAATGTTTCCTTAGTCGCCTCTTACGACACCCACGGAAAGAGATGGGGTGACTTTATTTTCAATCGATCACCACACGGCTCGTATACTTACATTTAGTTTAAGAATACTTGACCATAACATACATACATACATATGCTCACGCCTATAATCCCCAATGGGGTAGGCAGAGCATCAGTGACTCTAGAACCACTAGACGCCACGCTTGACACAAATTGTGAGGGTTATGAAGTGGAACAAGTTGCATAATAGTGAGAGGTGGTCAGCAAAACCCTCACATCCCTCTTACAGACTTTTACTGTATACCTAGGAAGAGTAGGTAGCTGACACATTTTAAGTTTTCTTTCACTCCCACTAGTCCAGCATGGAAGGACTATAACTTGACTAAAACTACACGATAAGAAGAAGAAGGTTAAATTATTTTTTGCTTTTCAGTTTTTTCGGCGGCTTAATTTTTTTAATAGAATAGAAAAATCTTTATTTTGTAGGACATTCAGGATGTCACTTAAAACAAGTCAAGATTACAATGAAATACATACAAACAGACATTAAACGATTTAAATACATACATACGCATTCGTACCTCTGATCCTAATCGCTTGCCGTTCGCGGTGCAAAAGCTTTTTTTCCACAAGCGCCGAGCGATAGAAACGTAAAACCACGGTCGCTCCGCTAGTTTGCAAGCTTCTTTATTCACGTCTCATACGAGTACATTGCTACTCGACAGATCAAACACAAGTCAAAGTCAAAATTATTTCATAGTACATTTAGAATGTTTCTTAAAATAAGTCAAATTAGTGAATCACATTAGCATTTTTAACTTTGCGCCTATTCCTCAGGAGAAGAATCAGCAAGAAACTCCGAGGGTCGCTCTTCTTAACTCAATCATATAAATTTATAATTTTAATGAATAAGTCTGGAGCCGAGTAATTTATTCCCATGGTTGCTTATCTAACAGATAATCAGAATTCTATAACAGCCCCCTTCACAAAGTTTTTGTTTAATTATTGTCTTCAATTAAGTTTCCCATTGTATTTAAATATGCGTCACCTAAACCTCCGAGAAATCAAACTGCGGAACTCCTATAACTTAAAGTTTGTGTTACCGTTCGCTAGAACGTAAATAGTGTGCTGTCATTGGTAATGTATTACGGAAGGAAGCAATGAGCATTTCTGCAAAAAATTGCACGTTGAGACGCGTGTGTTTTTACGGTTTCGGTGTTCGGGAAATTCGTGGTATTGGAGTTAGAGATTATTGGAAACCGAAATACGTGAAGCAATAAGGACGCCGCAGCATTGGAAACAGTTAGATGAACTGTTGCCATTTATCATGTGTAATTAAATGATTGAAACTAGTATTGAGATTGTTTTGTTCTAAAGAAACTTCGAAGAAAAAGTTTTTGAGTTTTTCTTTGTACACAAAAACCCTTAAATGAGGAAAGCCATTTCAAAGGCATTTGAATGTCAGTGGAGTAAAAAAGCTTACCATTTAATCCGCCCAGGTGGTGAAATTGAGAACTATCAAAATCTATTATACATCGATGACAGCTGCCTTAACTAGCAGCGCAACTGCCAATTACCAAGTTTGAACCGCCGCAGTCATTTAGTTGGTAGCATGGACCTAATATCACTATTCTAGTGGCAGTCCCAATAATCTTTTAGTGTGTAGAAGCTATCGACGAAAAAAATTCTGCAGTGGCTGTAGGACGTTAAAAAGTTATGGTGCAACAACAATAAAATGTTATGGCAAGAGGTCACCCTAATACATTCACACGAACCTTGGCCAAACTGGTGATAAAAGACTACTGAAAGACTGAAATACTACTTTGAAGAGTGCTATCTGACGAGCATGCATAACACGAGTTAAAAATCTGTAGTATTGTGAAGGAAGGAGAAAATATTTGTTTACCGCGTAGGACAGGTATCTTGTGGTAAGGTTGACCGACTCTTTGTTAGAGTTTTTAAACCGCTAAATGGCCTCTGAGTTAGTTTATGTGAATTGCACGAATCGACAGTCAGCAGTCTCAGCTATAGTGTGCTGCAGGCCGAGTACGATAGTACTACAGAACAGCGGTCCTATGTCAAAATATCATCATTGACAACGCCATATGGCGAGCATCAAAGTGAAGTTTCAACGTGAGCACGAGTTTGTCGTTATCGTGCTAGAGCTGCAGCATAAGATTCTTCGTCTTTGTCAACCTTTTGAGAAGTAAATGAAAATCGGAACAAAAACATGGCACGTATTCTATTGTTTATCCCAGTACGGTAATAGGACATCTAAGAACAAATGAACCCCAGAGAGAGAGCTTCTGAGAATAGCAAGTAATAAGTTCAGCTGATTCGTATGCATCTGGGCAACAGATCTAGATACTGCAGTCTCCGCATTCGTGACCTCTCATTTGATGTGCAACGTGTAAAATGCATTTTCTTACGTGTTCCCAATACGTGTTTTCATGTAAATTCTATGAATACGTATGTACGAGTATGTACCTACTTTTCTATGTTGTTTTACGAATTGGAAATACACTTTATTGGACACAAACATTTGAAATTTCGTTTATATTATAAGCGCGGAGCGGTACAGTAAAAAATAATTGTTACGTCGAAGTGGAAGGAAGTCATCTATTATGGATACTGTAATGTTCTTGTCTTTACTGTCTTCTCTAAGATAAAACTTAGCTTCCGAAATGAGATGAGATTTTTTGACCGGGTATCGTCCATTTGGTCATCCTACATCTATACTCTCTTACTTGCACGTTTCTCTCAGAAAGCCTGGTACGTGTCAAAACCACAATATTTGATTCATGTATTCCATTTCCCGGTTCTTACAAATCCCATCTTCTTTCTACATTTCCGAAATTCCCTTAAACTTTCTCTGCCACAAAAAAATCATCATATTCGTCATTGTCACCAAAGGGCACAGGCCTCCCATCGAAACCTTGTAGAAAGGCTTATGCCATAGTCCACCATGCTGACCCAATGCCTTTAGAAAACTTATTTTTCTCAGACGTGCGGGTTTCATCACAATGTTTTCTTTCACCGCTGAGCAAAATATATAATTAATGAGAAATTCGAAAAGACTTTAGTGATGGTACAGGCCTGAACCACGGTTTAAAGCCGCTACCTTCCGGTTGGTTTTGGTTATATAATCAATTGTGCTATCACAAAAAATTCAAACCAAGCTAATTTAGCAGCAGAAACGACACCAACATCAGATAAATTACAACAAAAAGCGCTGTTAACATGTGACAGCAAGAGATCTCTCGCATGTTGATGTAATTGGTTCAGAGCCATCAGCAGGCAATTTCATGGAGATTTAGCCGTGTACGGACAATCACAGTTTTTGCTACGGATGATACCAAGACGTACGGTCACGGAGAATGAAGAACGGTTGATTGCTGTTAGAATTGAATTCCTTATTAATTAGTGTATCAAATTTCACGAGATGTTTCATGACATACAACCGGATACCTTAAAAATGGCAGTAACATACATAAAAAAATGCTCTATAAGTAAAACTTATAAACTCGTGATACGCTGTATTAATATATGCACACAGTTTAAATATACACATATTTATTTTAACACCACTTGAGCTCTGTTGAAGAATTTACACATGTATGCTAATAAACCTAACACACTTGAACGTCCGTAAAGGAATGACGCCTGGCCCCGGATTGCTGTCTCTTCATTTTCAATTATTTTTCTAGAACTGTGTAATTCAATTTTAAATTCAAATTGATACTTGATCACAGCACTCCGTAACGCCTGATGTGATATGCAGAAGACTGCAAATCATAATACACATACATACGCTCACTCCTGTCATCCCAAACGGAATAGGCAGAACATCCATGGTTCTACCGAACCCGTTTGACACAAATTGTGAGGGTTATCAGATAGAACATGTTATAAAATGGTAAGAGGTTGTCAGTCTTTCGCCCATGATGCAGCAAAACCCTCGCAGTGAACTTTTGGGATAGTCAACTCCTCAATATTTTGGCCCCTGTCTCTTGGGGGGGACGTATATGAGCTAATGACAAAGCTCCTCAATATATTGAACTTTTGCACAAAAACCCACTAAAGGAATTGATTTGCCATGTATAGGCAAGCCTTACTAAGACTGTTAGCTGATTTAAAACTATCCTCAGCGTGTACCCATCTTTGCAAAAACTCATTCGTGCGTATGATAACGTGCTATTTTGTTACCGACTGTCCCTGACCTTTTCCAAGTTGGACATTTTCAAAATCCCGACGTGTTACTAGTAGGTTGTTCTACTGTTTTGTACTATGTCACTATATGGGCGTTTAGATATGTCGTCGTTCTGCATACAACGTCATTTTGATACATTGTCCTTCTGATACGGAGTGCTATTAAGTTTTTGCTAAGAACTTTATCTTTTTGTTTGTATTCCTCCCAAAAATCGCTTATAACTGCTGAATTAAGATTAATCAAAATAATTAAGAACCATATCTCGATTACGTCGTCTTTCAAACAAAAAAACCGCATCGAAATTAATAAATTCATTAAGGAGTTACGATGCCACGACAAACACACAGATACAAAGATACACGGATATACAGATAAACACGTAAAAACTAATAACAACCCTCTTTTTTCCGAGTGATACCCCTCGTTTTCCACCGTAAAATCATTCAGAATGATGGTTGAATTCAGAATTTCAGTTTTTGCTTAGCTGCCCCTTAAATTCTGTATATTTCGAAACACGTACTATTCATGTAAGATATAATATTTCAATAAAGTGTTTCCAAACTAATTGGGCAGAACACTTACAATTTATCCATTACGTGTTTACACAAAAACTGCGGAACCGAACAGCAATGAACTGAAACGTTTCAACGGTTCTGTGCCTCGGCTATGATACGGAAGTAGTATTTATTTACCCGCGCAAATAGTAGTGAATACAAAGTCAATAACAATAACAATAAATTCATACCAACTTTGTACTCAAAACAAAGACCCACATTAAAGTTTATTTTATTTAGTACACATTTTCAAGATTTTCTTTACTTTTTGGCACTTTATAAGTCGGCACGTCGATAACTCCCAACAACAAAAATGTTATATCTAGCGTCAACATATAATACCGAAGATATACACCAGGATGGCTTTTTCATTGGGCCTTTTTATAATTCGAACGGCACGCCACGGCTATTCAAAATTTGCATTACCATTGCCCCCTATGTTCTCAGCTTCTAGTATTACTATTACATAGGAGGCAATGGTAATACAATTTTGCCGTACCGTTGTCGAATTGTAAAGAAAGGCCCATTATCAAAGTGTCTCAGGGTCAATGGTGGTTAAATGACAATTTTCGCCATTTTATCCGTTCAGCAGGTCGAGTACGACGGCAATAGCGCACGTAATGCGCCGCGGTACTATGTCAAAATTTCAACATTGACAATGCCAGATGGCCAGCAAGCCTTTGCGCGGGGCCCTCGCGCAATCAAAGTGAAATTTCAGAGTCATCGTTAGCTAAGTGGCACGCCGCGCGAGTTTGTCGCCGTCGTGCTCGAACAGCTGGTGGCTAAATTGAGAACTATCATCATTCACTAACTTATTTTTTCTATGTCTATGTCTTCGATCAACTAAGGTCTATGTCGTCATTACATACATCTGATGACGGCTGCTTTGACTAGTGGCGCCACCACAACTGAATGTTCAGTTGCTAGGTAGTTCGCAAGTTTACGATCGGTTGGCGGTGGCGTTGCTGGTCAGGGTGGCTGTCAGCAAGTATCTGAAAATTAAATAGTTCTAAATTTCGCCACTTGAACAGATAGCAAGGCCTCCATTGTAATTCAACCGCCAACGTGACTCCTGATGAGTGAAATCGCTCTCCTGGGGCTCTAGCAGATTTAAGGTACGAGTATCTACTACTTTAATTTCGAAGGATATGTTTAAAATCAAGCTTAAATCTCTATATTTGGAGAAGCAGAGGTTGCTATGATGGCGGTAGCATTATTATTACACACATTAAGATAGGCTTATTATTATTATATATATACCACACAAACATAAATATTTATATTTACACAAATACATATACCCGATGTATAATTTTTTCTTAGATTTATTTATAAACAATGTAAAACCATAATTATTATTGAGGCTATTAGGATTAGAATTACACCTTGTCGGCACTACAAGTATTATTATTAAGTCAATGTTTTATTTTTTAGTTTTATTTTTTAGTTTTATTTTTTATTTCGGTGTCGCACTATTTAGATCTGGGACGACCTAGGGAGCAGCAGAATACCAGCGTTTGTGCTATTTATTTAGCGCAGACACTATGCTGAGCTGCACCCTATGACACTACGCTGTATCCAACGTCACCTAATTAGTTATAAGTACCTACCAATCTACCTGTAAACAGTGTAGTGAAATAAATTTATTTTCGTTCTTTCTTTCTAATTTTTGAAATACGCGCTACATGTAAGGTTGTGGAGAGAAACAAAGATTTCTTTTTTTTATAGACAGCCCAAATAAAATAAATTTTAATATAATCGTAATCAGCTTTATTTGACAGCAATTATTATGCATTAACGACAACAAAACTCATCAGAAACTTATCTCTGGTTTCCTTTGCATATAAATTACATCTCATGACAATTTACACACCTAATTATCAAGAAAATATTATACACAGAAGCAAATACATTTCATGTCTTGTTATGGGATAATAAAGTTGAAATTCCAAGTGAATTCCTCGATGCATATAATGCACACTAGCCAGCGGATAGGAAATTATCGAGAAATGTAATCAATGCACGCAGATTATTGTATAGCAATAACGATCTTATTACAATTACATAGAGTTCTACAGTTTGTAAACCGAGGATCTGTTTACTGTATTGACCGAGTAAAATTAAGAAAAAACTGTATAAGTAACTATTACAAGGTAGAGTAACCATGTAGGGTACTTTGCATGCTTGCGCGTTGAGAAAACTCAAACATTTCATGGTGTGCTATTTACCTATTAGTGGCTACTTAGTTCATTGTTTTGAATTTCTCTTCTTTTTTTGTGGGAAATGCGGTTTTTCTAATGGACCTGTCAGAGATAGCTTATCTTTTATGCACAGACTACAGCACACCAGACTGTACAATGTTGTTCTTAAGATCTGCCCTTATTGACTGTGACAGTGGTTTCTTTGGCCCAAGAGTCATACTTTTGCGTGTTTTTGTCTGTAGTTAAAACCAACTTGTTCTATGTTGTGTTACTCCTATCTGCCCTTTTCTAGTTTAAAAATGAGAGGAGATAAGCCTAAAAAGTTTTTACTACAAGAACTAGCATTCGCGACTTCATTCGTTTGGAACAAAAAATCAAAAACTGTGCAATCTCGACAAAAGTAGGTACAGAGCCTAATCCAGGAAAAAAGTAAATGCAAAAAATCACAACTGAGGTCGAAACGACTCCCAAGATTGTGATTCTTCCTCCACCAACCAAACGTTCCCATGGGAGCGACCCACAAAAACTCTTTTCCGGTTGAATAGGGGAGATCGGAGAAATTATTATCATTATGTTTGCTCGGATGTTGACGATGGTCTATTAGGGAGCAAAAACGTGAAGAAAGGGGGAGGAAAACAGATGAAATGAAGATCTCGTCAAGAGATATGATGTCAGCT
The DNA here is from genome assembly GCA_949987775.1 of Aproaerema taeniolella. Classification (NCBI taxonomy): domain Eukaryota; kingdom Metazoa; phylum Arthropoda; class Insecta; order Lepidoptera; family Gelechiidae; genus Aproaerema; species Aproaerema taeniolella. The sequence continues at coordinate 17,574,169 of OX465255.1, read as the reverse complement.
GTTTAGTAGGGCCGCGTTTTGTCTTGCTGGTTTTTTTATATTATTTGTAATGACGCGAGAAATAGGGTAGATACAGAGGCTGCTGTTATTTAAAAGAATAACAGGCTCATATTAGATTATCTAAAACCTTCTAATATGGCTTTCTTAAGAGTGCATGAAGAGAGTTCTGTAGATACAATATTTAAAAAACTGACGAAAGACAATATTATGTGGCTTAAAGACAATATTGGGTTTCCACTAGTTTTCTGCTGTGGGTTTCTTATACTACAAGCAAAGACAGACACTTATTAGTAAGAATTAGCGTTTTATTTAGTGTATGACTTTAAAAATTCGCGCCTAAGTCTTAATTTAGGCCATAGAAACTAAAAATAGAGTTAAAAGTAAAGTGAAACTCAAAGGAGCTATTTTCTTTTGATTATAAAGAACAATTACTCATAAAGGATCAATACTTGAAACTGCGTAACGATCAAAAAATATAAATATCTTGAACAATTCACGCAGCGCCAATTCATTTTAAACTAAGCAAAGCTTGTAGGTACAGTCGGCCAAAAAATTGTTTACCACCTTAAGGTTCAATTTCTCCTAGCACATTATAAAACAACAAGGTTGATTTTCGCTTGCATAATATTTTCACAGTTTGCCAATGCTTTTTTTGTCATTCGTTAGAGTGACATTGTCAACACTTTGCCTCATGTTCCTAGTTTGAATTGTAACATTAAGCAAATAGCTTTTACACTTTTCCATAGTGTTGTTAGATCTATGATCATTGTTTGTAGAAAAAAATCAAAAAGTATTCGTAAAGACTAGAACAAGATCAATGATAGCTGATGTTAAGCATATCATGTGACAAAACGTCAAGATCATGCATCTCTTTCATCGTTACATACTGTTCAACCTTAGCGATATTTTGACTACATGGGAAGTGTTGTAAAAAGTAGTAAACCAATTATTTGGCCGACCGTACTATAATTGATATTTATGGTGCTAGATAATTGATATTTACAACATAAATTCATGCGAAATATTAAAAAATATGCCGATCCTTAAATTTTTCTTTGTTGTTTGCATCCACAGACATATCTGAGGCAATTTAACTTATTAAATATTATTCAATAATTAAATATCAATCTTTTCGTTGTGGCATTCCCTCAATTATCTCGCCAGTAAAACAAAAATTCCTTAGTATCTAAAAATAGAAAAGTAACGGTATTATTCGACCATTTATTCGACCATTTAAAAGGGTAATAAAATTGTATATGGAACACAAAAGCTCAAAATAACTTAAATCTTAGTCGGATCTCGTCCCAGATTTGTTTGTTATTATTATTTTTGTCTGCTTCGCGTGAAAGCATGTCAAGATTGTCAAGTCTTAAAAATTTGGAACGCATATTTTTATTATTATTATTTAAGGAGTTTGAAGGGTTGGGGTCAAGCGTGTACGCAGGCCCCCGTGTTACTGCGACCTTGACAGATCTATTGTAACAGTACTCTTCTGTGTTATCACAGTACGTCTTGGAGTTCTATGCCAACCGCGAATCTGGCTATGTCCTTAGCGGGCACATCCTTAATATCTTGGTAGGACAAGTTGTGGCCTCCAAGGTACCGATTCCTGCTGCAGTGCAATGCGCTGCAGTCACGGTTACATGAAGAGATGGTTGCATATTTACGTCCATTTATAAATTTTTATGGATGATAATTAGCTTTTTTCAGGTTCTTGCCGATCAGTATTCCTTGGGGAGAACTATCCAGATTAATGGGTCGATTTAGAGGGGCTAACATAAACGCGTTAGACAATATTGACATGTGTTGAAGTCATTGTGACTATTCCGTACGGACGAAATACCGGGTAAAGATATACAATGACATTTTCACTTAAATCTCGAATATCACTTAAACGGCTGAAACAATTTTAATAAAACTTAGCTAAAAAGCTAGAAAACTAGCTTTAAAAAAATTGTTACGGTACCACACATATTAACGGTCAAACTTATAACACCCTTCTTTTTGCTTCGGGGTTTTTATGTGTTAAAATAGCAGTACATCGCTAACCAACTTAAATATACGCTTCTCTATATGTTTTTTATAAACTTATATGAGTTAATTAAAATCTTCGTGAAATGAACACTAGTGAATCCATTAACTAGATTCAATTAACTGCTTTAGTTAGTTTGCACAGTTAAACACTCCAGTGTGCACTCGCCCTGCAACAAGATGAATCGAGAGCAGTTATCTGTTGAGACGTGGACTGAGGTTAGTGTGGATACGCCTTTATTTTACTTATACACACATACACATACATACTTCTTATGCCTTGGTGATTTCTCACCTGATCGACAAAAAAAAGTTTCTCATATTTCCAGAAATCTTCACAAATTTCTCTGCCAATAAAAATTCAGCATTAGCCCTTATACTTTTATAATAAGGAGCACGGGCGTCCCTTCAAAACCTTGAAGGGGGCTTAGACCATATTACAACACGCTGGCCCAATGCAAGTTGGTGTGCCGCGCCTTTATAAAACAAATTTTCTTAGATGTGCGGGTTTCATCACGATGTTTTCCTTCACCGCTAAGTAAGTGCTAATTAATAAAATATCCAAACATAAAAAACAAAATAGGCCTGCACCAGGATTTGAACCAGCACAGCAACCTTCCAGTCACAATTCTGGCTCACAGCTCATAATCACCGAGTATTTATTATCTTGGTCTTATCCATAACATTATTGCTTAGATGAGCTGATCAATCACTGTGTCTTCCGAACGTTCTTGGTACCTTGTAAATGTTTTAAAAACTATTTTTCTAGTAGAACCCCTTTTTTTCAGTCGCTAGCTGAAATGTTTTCTTAACTTAGGAAATATTTTGTGAAAGAAACACAAAATATTGATTTGTTATGTTTCTTGGAGGAGCCATTTCTGTTCTTTTCTTCTTTTATCTTTCTCTTTCGACATATATCTTTCATATCTCTGCACAAAGTAATCCACAAAGACGTTATGTATGGTCTAAAGCCTCGTTTTACTACATTTAAGATTTAAAAAAAAAGTAATCCATTTAAAGTAAACCCTTTTAATTAACCTTTTTTTTTCCTTCATCCTTCATCAGCTCATATACGTCCCCACTGCTGGGGCACGGGCCTCCCTCAATAACATGAGGGGTAAATGCCATACTCACCACGCTTGGCAGACGGATTGGCGAGGGTTTTGATATAATTGCAGAGTTTTCCTTCTCTGTGTGCAGATGAACTTGCTTGCATATTTACCTTAGTCGCCTTGTACGACACCTCGTTAAGAAAGAGGGTGGTCCTATTCTACTCTGCCGGGGACTCACACGGCTTATTTTTTTAATTTCTTCATATTACTTTAATCGAATAGTTTAACCGAATAAAACATACATCGAAATAAATAAAGAAAAAATTTAATTTTAATAAAAAAGTATTTGCACGTACATCTCTATCTATTTAAAAAATATATATTTGGTCAAACCTAGTTTGATGAGCTATCGCATATACAGCTTGTTACACCTCGTGTCTCTTGTTTGCGTTCAGACAGTATACAGTATGTTCAAAATAGACGCTATAAACCCTGAATCTGTAAGACCGAGCCATTCAGCTGGCGATACCCGACTGAATAGCTATTTATTTGTACACCAATAAACCTTGTTGGCTGCCTAACAATTCTGTCAGCGTTAGGGCTGTGTGGTTTAAAAGACTTAATGCTACCCATATACAACTTATAGTTTACATACAATTATGAATGATACATACAAACATACATACGCATCAGTGGTTTAAAAATCACTTGATGCCACGTTTACCATACATTCAGAGGGTTATAAGATAAAATATGATGTAAGTGTTGAGAAGTTGTCAGCCTTTTGCCCTCAATACAGCAAAACCCTCGCGAGTAGCAAAAACCACTGACTTTTACAGTATGCCTAGGAAGTGTAAGCAGCTGTCATATTCTATATTTTTCTTTTACTCCCAGTCCAGCATGGAAATAATACTCAGGAATAGTATAACAACCTTATACACGGTATCCTCCATATACTGATTTTAAATTAATAAGCGATCAAGGGTGATTTTACCCATGAAACTGAACAACTTTCCCCAATATGAAAGAATAGGTCGAAATATGAAACAAATGTTTTGGCTCTTTATATAACTTGTGCGATCAGATGATTTGCCTTTACATGGAAAATATATAGTCCCATTTGAGAATTTCAAATGGATTCCTTGGAGAAAGTGGTTGATTCATGAAGAGAATTTTGCCAACTTCAAGTCATCATTTAACCACAGGAATTCATTCTATTCTAAACCTACTTTAGATATCTATGCGCCTTTTTATCACGGCACGGCACGGCTTTTGTACTATATTGCCCCCTATGTTTCTAGCTTCTAATATCATTATACAATAGTACATAGGAGGCAATGGTGATGCAATTTCGCCGTGCCGTTTTTGAATTAAAAAGGTCCTTTTTTAGTTTCTTATTTGGTAATTGGAAGCATAATTTATGACACTGTGCGTACAGAACAAAATAATTTTCTACGTATCGTTTTAGAATATTCAAATTCAAAATATCTTTATCTACTATATAAAAATAAGTCGGGTTTTCCTTCCTGACGCTATAACTCCAGAACGCACGAACCGATTTCCACGGTTTTGCATTCGTTGGAAAGGTCTCGGGCTCCGTGAGGTTTATACTTTTATTTAAAAAAAAATTAGGATGCGGGCGGAGCCGCGGGCGGAAAGCTAGTTTCATATAACATTCAAGATGTTACTTTTAAAATAAGTCAAAGTTGCATTAAAATCCATACATACATAGGGCCTCTTTATAATACTAAAACGGCACGGCAAAATTGTATTACCATTGCCTCCTATGCACTAATGATACTAGAAGCTGGGAACATAGAAGACAATGATAATACAAATTCTGTCATGCCATGCCGTGTCGTTCGAATTATAGAAAGGCCCATATTCTTTCATTCAGGATGTTACAATAAAGGATTTAAATACATATTTACATAATCGTTCCTTTTTTTTACCGTGTGGTGATCGGTTGAGAATAACACCATCCCATCTCTTTCCGTGGGTGTCGTAAGAGGCGACTAAGGAAACACAAATGAGACCGGCCTCCTAGTAATCCATCCCAGGCAACGACACAAATTTTTTTTAGGAATCTGAGGTGTCGTCCTATGGTCTCATGCGGCGTGGTAGGCTCTGTAAAGGGCCGTCTGGTTCGCGACCACCCTTATACCGAAGTCCGACGCCAAACAGCTTCCTGTGTTCCGTCGGTGTGTGGGAGTACCAGTGCCTTTATAGGCATTTTCTGGGTTAACTCGCTCCATCGTCGACCTCATCTTTGACCTTATGGTCAAGATTGAGGTCAAGAGTTAACCCATCTTATAGTAATGAAAAAATACGCCTCCAAAGAACAAAGTTTATTTTTAACCTACAGACACAAAACTAGGGCAAAATAATGCTCACCCCGACACCCCTATTCTGGATCGCTAATTTAGCCCCCAATGACAGCCTAATCGATTGCATGACAATTTATAGCACATTGTTAGAACAAGATTTACAACACCCGGGCGCGATTCGTTTAATTTGTACACCCTGTATTATAGTCGTTAGGCGATAATGGTAGGGCGAAATGATCTTTAGTTTTTTTTGTTTTACTTTCACTTTGATCTATGATCAATGAATGATTGAATTATCTTTTATTTTATTTTGTTTTATGCATTTTGACCTATGTTTACTAAATGAATTAATAAATTATCTTTATTTTTTTTTCTTACACTGACCTATGGTCAATTAATGAATAAATAATAATAAAACGCTACACACTCAAAGACCCACACTAAGGTTTTCCCTTGTGTCGTGGGTCCCTCGGAACATACATAAAGACAAACACAAACACCCATGACCCGAGAAAAAACATCTGCTTTTTACACAAATGTTTGCCCCGACTGGGGATCGAACCCAGGACCCGCCGATCAAGAGGCAGCGTCACTACCACTCGACCAAACCGGCCGTCAAATGAATGATCTTTTATTTTATTTACTTACATTTTGACCAATGGTCAATGTTCAGTACTTGGATAAATTGTGTCCGCAATAATCGTGATTTTGCCGATATCGTAGTCAAAGTCAAAAATTGCTTTATTTCATAGAACATTCAGAATGTTAATTGTAAGTCAAATCAGTGAATTACATTAACATTTTTAACTTTGCGCCTATTCGCAAAGGTGCAGTCTTTCTCAGAGAAGAAGAGTTTTTGGGATCGTAATACGTCAGAGTCCTGTCAGGTTTATTCTCAGGATAACAATCTTCTTTTTCTAATCGTGCAGCTTTGATCCATTACGTGGCGAACTTGTTTAGTCCTGGAGGTTTACCATGATCTAAGCGCGATCAAATTTAGGACCTAAACAAGTCTTTTTTTTTTGCCGTGTGGTGATCGGTTGAGAATAACACCACCCCATCTCTTTCCGTGGGTGTCGCAAGAGGCGACTAAGGAAACACAAATGAGACCTGCCTCCTAGTCATCCATCCCAGGCAACGACACTTAATTTTTTTCTGAATCTGAGGTGTCGTCCTATGGTCTCATGCGGTGTGGTAGGCTCTGTAAAGGGCCGTCTGGTTCGCAACCACCCTCCTACCGAAGTCCGACGCCAAACAGCCTGCTGTGTTCCGTCGGTGCGTGGGAGTACCAGTGCCTTTATATGCATTTTCTGGATTAACTCGCTCCATCGTCGACCTCATCTTTGACCTTTATGGTCAAGATTGAGGTCAAGAGTTAACCCATCTTATAATAAAAAATATTTAAAAAGTCTGCAACCCTTATTCGTACCATGATGGCTTATAAGCGATTCAATTTTGGCGCTGTTGCGATTTAAAGGCAGACCAACGACAAATTATTTTAAAAATAAAAATGGACCATAGACAACCGAGCAGTTCAAAAGCAGCGCCATCATGGTACCATTTTAAAAAACATTCCAATTGCGAAGCAGTTCAAAGTTGGGTCCTAAACAGAAATGCTCTTAAACGGTCGTGGTAGGTACCCAGATGTATCATAACTATTTTGAGGCATAATTCAGCAATACTAAAATATAACAACTAGTAGAAAAATATATTATTATGACCCCACTCTTATGTTCTACTATACGATACTCATACTCGTACCTGTCGATGTCATCTAAATAGGGGTAGTATTCTTTGATCAAAGAAATTGGACGACTTCATCAAATATTTGTCATCACCGAAAATGTCCATCTGTCAGATGTGTGGCAGATCGAATTTGATCGAAGAAATTAAACAAGAAAGCAATGAATGTTTTAGTTAGATAAAAAAGCCTAATAATAAATTTTTCTTACTGTTGAGATTACTAACAAATGTTCGGTCCTATTTGTAGTTTAGTGAATAGATAAATAGAAAATACATATTTTTAATAATGTTATTTAAGAAGGTATTGTATTTAGTTAGGTCTTCATGGTTTATTTATCTTTCTGTATCTATTCTATTAATTTTTCTAATCCTTATTGTACTTTACGCCTACTCATCAAGATTTCTTCTCAATGTTCGTTAGGTTGACTGGAAGAGATCCCCTAGTGGGATAAGACTGCCTTTGTACAATAAATGTATTCTAACTTTAAGTACCATATTTTGCTCCTGTAAGAATACTTATTTTACAATAAAGGATTTACATACATACATACAAATAGAAAGAAACACCTTACTTATGCTTAAGTTTCTCCAGCACTTAAAAGAACGCATTGCTAACACTATTAATGATTTCTACAGTATACAAAACTGTCATTAAACTTCTTAATGGTATACTCAAATCCTTGCATTTTCCGAGCTACCGTACACTGTATGGAAAGTCTCTGGTCATTTCATCGTGCACTTTCCCAACTGGTTTCATTTCCTCGCCATAGATAATCATTATCTGCCTTTTGCACTCTCTCTGATAAATTGCCAATGCAAATAAATACATGGCACATGGAAGTAGTGCTTACCTAGATGCATGAAATCAATCAGTCGGTTACTTATATAACACTAGCATTCCACCCAGGACTTCGTTCCCGTGAGAATTCAGGAAAATTATGCCTTTATTACTCAGGGATAATGTAGCATTCTAATGTCAAAAGCATTTTTGAAATCGATCCGGTAGTTTAAATTATTCGTTACCTACAAAAATACAAAACTTTCCTCTTTATAATATTACTAGCGTTCCGCTCGAGACCCGTGGAAATTCGGGAAAATTATGTAGCCTATGTTACTCAGGAATAATGTAGCATCCTTATCGTGAAATAATTTTTGAAATCGGTCCAGTAGTTTTTAAGTTTATTCGTTACATACGAAAATACAAATCTTTCCTCTTTATAATATACTAGCATCCCGCTCGGGACTTCGTTCCCGTGGGAATTCGGGAAAATTATGTAGCCTATGTTACTCAGGGATAATGTGGCATTCTAATGGTGAAAGAATTTTTGAAATCGGTCCAGTAGTTTCGGAGCCTATTCGTTACAAACATACAAAAATAGGTACAAGTCTTTCCTCTTTATAATATTAGTATAGATATAGATATAGATATAGATATAGATATAGATATAGATATAGATGTGACGACTAGTTAGTAGAGAAATTATAAAAGGAACACTTGTTACGGTCCTATAATACGTGAGCTTGATCTAAATGTCATCGCTCTAAATGTGTCTTTTAATTAACTCTAAAATAATTAAAGATGTTATTTGTTTTGTAATGCCAAAAAAAAAACTAAAACTTAGACAATGTTTAAAAGCAACTATAGAGATAGATTCCATTTCCTTTCCCGAAAAGGACAACGACAACACAACCCCGGCTTATGTCAGTAACGGGGGTTAAATTTTCGACAAATATGTTTTTACAAAAAATTGAGTCGACGATGGAGCGAGATGAGGTCGACGAAGGAGCGAGTTAACCCAGCAAATGCCTATAAAGGCATTTGTACTCCAACGCACCGACGGAACACAGCAAGCTGTTTGGCGTCGGACTTCGGTAGGAGGTGGTCGCGAACCAGACCGCCCTTTACAGAGCCTACCACACCGCTTGAGACCATAGGACGACACCTCAGATTCAGAACAAATTGAGGTGTCGTTGCCTGGGGTGGATTAATAGGAGGCAGGTCTCATTTGTGTTTCCTTAGTTACCTCTTACGACACCTACGGAAAGAGATAGGGTGGTGTTATTCTCAACCGATCACCACACGGCAAAAAATCTAGTATTTTTTGTTCTGAATTTAAATTCATTTCACTCTTACGATGCGTGCTTGAGAAGCAAAATATCAAAATTAATTAATTTGGACAGACTATAGATCCATTTAAATTACTCGATAGTGCATTGTACCATAAAATGCATCCAAAAGGAAATGTGGGATGCTGCAATAAAAACCTGAATTATGCAGGCATAGAGGTTCATTCACTTTATTACTGACTTTTGTTCGTCCCGAGTTCCTGTGGGGATTTATTTTTATTTTATATCTTATTGTGGATTTATTTTTATTTTGCCTTATTGTGGAAACACCCTCGTGAATTTTGCTCAAGAGGATTTTACTATCTGGAGTATAATTTATTTTTTAATGTTCACTGTTCTTGTGAACGATCTTAAAAACTGTAGTAGTTGATAGAATTAACATCATTATGAGTCGTTACAATCGCAGCTCCTTTCTTCTATATCTTGTAGGTATCGTCAAGTATGTGACAAACTTGACTAACCATAATGTCAGAGTCAAACCATCGAATGGCCTTTGACTTGTTTTAACGAATACAGCTGGGACAAAAGCTTAATATCCTCTGAAGCACGGAAACGCTCGTAAAAATTGCAACTTTGGTCACCCATCAGGTTCCCTGTCCAGATACATTACTTAACCTCCTGATCGGTTCAGATCAGCAAACGCCACTGGACGCCGATCGCCCAATTATTATATTAACTTTTTCAACACCAATGACGGGTACAACCGTACATCAGGTTTACTGCCAACGACGAATTAATCCGCCATAAAATTTATGTCATAGGCTAAATTGAGTATTAATGACTGTATGTTTCATGGCGTGGAGAGCCTGTCACCAATAAAGATGCGGCGGTTAAAAAGTTAATAGATAAATCATTGATAGAAAACGATAAAACAAATGACACTAGGTTCCAAATCACCCAACCCGAAATCTCTAAATTCCAGAGTTTCACCAATGACAAGCTGAAGTGACCACAATGGGGAGCGGTGTGAGCACGGCGACCAGCCGCAAGTGGGGGAGTAAGAAGAAGGAGCCTCCCCCCCACGCAGAGTCCTCCAGGGTGCTGTTCCTTCTGTACCTGATACACAGGACTTGGAACGTGGTTGTGGAGCATGTGGATTCGAAGAGTGCAAGGTAAGGCAACTCATGTTCCATTATCTAAATATATAAAAGGAGAAACTGACTGACTGACATATCAACGCACAGCCTAAACGGCTAAACGTAGGCACTTAAAATTTGGAAGGGACGTAGCTTAGGTACCGTAGAGTTGCACTAAGAAAAGAATTCCCGAAATTCCCACGGGAACGGGAATTAGCGGGAAAATCCTTTCGTATGAAAAATCTAAACCGCTTAAGTTCGACGCTTGAAATTTGGCATGCAGGTACCTTAGTAAACTTAAAGCTTAGTTGCAACGGGATATTGCAAAATTCCTACGGGAACGGGAGTTAGCGGGAAAAAACTTTTGTATGTAAAAATCTAAATCACGTAAGATAGATGTTTTCAATCTGTGTACTCTGTACAAAAAAAAATTAACACGCAAACGAAGTTGCGGGCATCAGCTAGTAATATTATAAGACTTCCGTTCAATAAAAATTAAAATCACCCTGTTCAACTTCCTAATCCGTACGAAGCATCACTAACAGCTTTTTATTTTTTGTTTTAAACATCTTATAACGGGGTTTTACCACAATTTTTGTTTTTAAACGAGTATCGGATGTTTTGGCGCTTTTGCAAGCACCATGATTACGAATGAACTGGAAAACTGCAGGTAGTGTTAAGAGAAGACAAAAAGGTCTACCCTCTTTCTTGTAAACCTCCACTTAACCTACATTTCAGATGTCTTACACCCTAACAATTACTAAGCAGTCCACTTGCCGATCGCCAAAACAACTACATTAAAAAACCCACTCTCTCACATTCCAGATGGCGCGGCTCCCACACAGTCCCCAGCTCGGCGGGTCGCAGGTTCGATTCCGTGAGCCTTTCGGACTCGGAGCCTGGATCTTGCTACTCATCTTGCAGCTGCAGCTATTGCCGCCTTCGAGAGTGCGCTCATGACTGTGTCAGGTTAGTACTTAAAATATAAAGAAGTAAATAAACACATACACACTCAAAAGCCCTACTAAAGGTTTTCCCTTGTGTCGTGGGTTCCTTGGAACATACATAAAGATAGACACAAACGCCCATGATCCGAGAAATAACATCTGCTGTTTACACAAATATTTTCCCCGACTGATAATCGAACCCATGAACCGTCGATCAAAAGGGCAGCGCCACTATCACTTGACCAAACTGGCCGCCAAACAAGCATCAAGCATCACCAGCAGCCCACCGCCAACAGAACAATAAGTTGCAAACTATCTAGCAACTTAAAATTCAGTTGGCGGTGGCGTTGCTAGCCAAAGCAGCCGTCATCAAATGTACGAAAGTTCGATAGTTCTCAATTTCGCCACTTAAACACCTAACAAGGCAATAATTATTGGAATAGATGCCCAACAGTATTAAAATTTAAACTTGAGTTCTCACATTCCACCAGTAAACACCGCTATCCGAATACCAAGAAATTCCGATCCGTTCCCATATACGAGCTTGCTCTATAATAACAGCCTAGGCATAAACTAGGTACTGTATATTACCTAACTGTACCTAGCTTAGAAACAGTTTTTCATATAAGCTTCCCCGTAAAATGTCGTAGTAAATAGTATACAAATGTCTGTATTTATTTTAATCGCTGAGTATATGATCTCTTCTTTGCATTAGCTATCTAGACTAATTAGTATGCGCTGTCAAGTCAGTACGGTTAAGTACGATGTGAATTCTTTACATAAAATACAAATTACCTACTTATTAGTTGAGCTTCTAAAGAGAGCGTCAGTGGTCTAACGGCTAGTGGGTTGGACTCGTAAGAGAGAGGTACCGAGTTCGATCCCCAGTACGAACATGTACAGTCAAGATCAGGTCACGCTCTACACTACCAGTTTAAGCTGAGCTCTGATTTATACTGCGCGCCATACAATGCAGGGCCGGTCCAAAGTCCAAAGTGTCAAGTTTGACGTGCTCTTGAGTGTACCAATGACTCGTTTTCTGAGTTATGTACATTAGTTGCACACTAACCGATGCTCTTACGCTGAGGGAAAACATCATGAGGAAACCTGCAACTGAATGTGTAACTATGATCCAATCCGGTCAGGTTCCCCTGTTATCAGGGTCACAGGGGTCAGATGGCAGTCGCTCCACTGTAATGACTTGACCTGGCAAACCCTGGATCATGTGGTCAAGCGTACCCCGAATGAGAAACGGGACTAAGCGCTAGGAACAAGACTTATTAGTTGAGCTTAAATTGAATTGTTTTGGATTTTTTATCCTCAGTCATAACATAATGATACATTTTGTAGTAATGCAACGCAACATATTTAAATAATACATACATACGCTAACCCTTAAAATTCCTAACGGGGTAGGCAGAGCATCAGTGGTTCTAGAAACACTTGATGCCACGTTTGGTACAAATTGAGAGAGTTATCAGATGGAACAATTTGTAAAATAGTGAGAGGTGGTGAGCCTTTTTCCCGTAATACAACAAAACCCTCGCATCCCACTTACAGATTTTTACTGTATACGGGAAGAGTAGGTAGCTGGCACATTCTAAGTTTTTCTTTCACTCCCAGTCCAGCGTGGAAGTTCTTTTTTATGATACACTAGCTTTTCGCTCGGGACTTCGTTCCCGTGGGAATTCGGGAAAACCGTGTACCCTATGTCCATCATGGATAATGTAGAATTCTGTAGTTTCGATGCCTATTCAATGCAAACAAACAAACAAACAAACAATCAAATCTTTTCTATTTATAATATGTATAGATAGACAAGTTTGGTCTAGTGGTAGTGGCGCTGCCTCTTGATCGACGGGTCCTGGGTTCGATTCCCAGTCGGGGCAAATATTTGTGTAAAAAGCAAATGTTTGTTCTCGGGTCATGGGTATTTGTGTTTGTCTTTATGTGTGTTCCGAGGGACCCACGACACAGGGGAAAACCTTAATGTGGGCCTTTATGTGTGTAACGTAACGTAACAATATGTTCAATACGCCCAACACTCAACTTCTAAATGTCGTTTTTTTATTGTATTTCAGGTAAGTGACTTCAATGTACCTCCTGAAACCATGTTCTGAGCGTTGGCTGTCGTAATTGTAACATCCCCACCATCCACCATCAGTAAGACTAAAGGTAAACAGAAACAAAGTTATAATCTTACTTATATATATACAGGGCTTTATGTATCTTTCTTTCAACCTCTCGGGTGGTTAATCAGTCCATGAAACTGAAAAATTTTCCCGAGGAACATAGGTCAAAATACGAAAAAAAAAATTTTCAGTTCCCATACAAACTTCATCAGCATAAAGCGCATTTTGTATGGGAGATCAAAATTTTTTTTTCGTATTTTGACCTATGTTCCTTGGGGAAGTTGTTCAGTTTCATGGACTAATTAACCACCCGAGAGGTTGAAAGAGAGATACCTACAACCCTGTATATGAATGTACAAATGAACCTATTTTTTCCTTGGTCATCGCATCACGCGTGAATGAATGGAACAATTTTGCTAATTCTTTTTTTGTTGAGTTTATTATAGTCAGGAGAAGATTCTTATGAAAGAAAAAATAAGAACAACAACAACAAACGCTACACACTCAAAGCCCACACTAAGGTTTTCCCTTGTGTCGTGGGCCCTTTGGAACATACACAAAGACAGACACAAACACCCATGACCCGGGCTCAAACATCTGCTTTTTACACAAATATTTTCCCCGACTGGGAATCGAACCCAGGACCCGTCGATCAAGAGGTAGCGCCACTACCACTCGACCACACCGACCGACATTTAGCGTTGAGCGGAACGTAAGAAATTTAAGGCAGAACAACATTTGTCGGGTCAGCTGGTAATAAATTAAACGTAAATATACAGTATGAATGTATTTGTAAGCGCCGGAAGAGGCAATATACTTAGACCAAATTGGTGTCGTACTTAAGGCGACTACAGCACCCGATAAAGGCAGCCTACATAGGAATAGTGCCATCTCCGTCTCTCAACAGGCCTGGGCCGGCAGTGCGAACAGTGTCGATACACGAAGTTTACGGACTATGAAAGCGTGCGTGCGTAAAAACTTGCTCGAAAGTTAGAAAAATGAGATTTATGGAAAGGTAACAACTTAAATCGAAAAATGCGTTAACTACTTATCGAGAGTGTTCAATCACGAACATTTTGATATCAAATTCAAGTTCCTGTGTGCATTTTATTATCGTTTTTACAGCTTAAAAGATACACAATATTGGGTATTTAGAGGTGACTTTGTGAGCTTTTTCTATCGAACCAAAAGTGCTGAATCATGTTTTCAGCAATTTCAGCAAACTACTTATCTAGTTTATGTCCTGAATATTACCGTAGTATTTTTTTTCTTCGATTCAATGCAGTGCGTCATGCTTATCTACGCATCATAAAATCGTAATTTAGGTGCTGTAGTCACCTTATGGGCTAGGAAAATTAGCTAAACATGGAAATATTTCGATAACTGTAAACTTCTTTCTCGATGACATAAAATATTGTTAGTTATAACTAAAATAAACAAAATTAAGCAAATTAAATTTCCGCATCATTATAAAAAAACTGAAAAATTTAATTTTCTACTCATTTTGATTTCAGTAAAGCGGCATAATATTTAACTTCGTAAAAGTGCCTCTATTATAATATAATGCTTGCATTCCAGTCTAAGAAATTAAAATTAAACTAATTAATCATTCAGAATTATCATTTATAAAGAATGTTCAGTAAGTTACGGATTTTTTGACTTATCTGATCAGAAATTATAGATAACTACATTTCAACAGTTTATTCTGAATAGTATATTGTGTATGTTAATAAACTAATAAAAATTAAGCAGATTCTCTTTGCAGAATTCAACAGTTACGAATATTTGTAGTTTTAAGAAAACCAAAATTCATAACTACTCTAAAAGTTTTTAATTTATGCCTTAAAAATATAATTAGTACTATAAGAGACAAATTAAGCAAAAAATGTCTACGATTATTCATCAATTGATATTTTTTCTTAGTTTTGTTTCAATATAAACGGTATCCTATGCAGAATAAGGTCGTAATTTCATTGTGTCCCAACTCCCAACCGTACGTCTACTGTCACGGTCACGAGACGCGCGCTGTTTTATAAAATTTGTTTCTAATGTATGGATGGCTACTAAACGTAAAGAGAAAAATATTGTTTAGCATTTGGGTGCTTATATGTGACCGTGTCTGGTAAAAGGGACCACTTTAAGGGTAGTCGTTAAAGGTGAAAATGTAATGTATTAAGCTATGTTAATCGCTCTTATTGACTACCCTCCAAGTGGTCCCTTTTACTAGACACAGTCACATATATATACAGTAAAGTAGTCAAAATGAAAACGTTTTGTTCTTTTTGCTTCCCAAGAATATTGAAAGATACCTATAAAGAATATTAAATATTCTTGATATTGAAGAATATTTATTATTACCTATTTATTTGTCGGCAGATCTAGTTAGATAGTTAATTATATTCGTAGATGAGACCTGACCGGAGTTTCGCCGTTACAGATGTATTTTATGTATAATGTCAATGACCTTAGATATCGTTCAGTGTAAAAAGACCTACCAGTAAAGTGATTGCCTACCAATACAAGCTTAGCATTATGTTGGTAATTATTTAAACACCTATGATTTAGAGCAGAGGTTCCCAAACTTATTTCGTCTAACGCCCACTTTGAAAATCTGTTATTTTGTAGCGCCCCCCATTTTTTTTCACCATAAAACCTCATTAACAAATTAGACTCATTTAACGAAATTGGATTTAAAACAACATTGAAAGATAATTAAAAAAATATATTTATAAAGCCAAAAAATGCGGGTTTTATTTCAGGCAGACTTTTTACACTGAACGATATGTAAGGTCATTGACGTTAAACGTAAAATAAAATATTGTCCATCACATTGGACACACTTCAAATCTGGCCTCAGTATTCTTGCCACTCGCTGAAGCAAAGGTGCTCGATATTTCTTTAAGCGCTATGATGGTCGTCGGGTTGGTGCGCAGTAAAGACTAGATGGTATCCTAATATCGGCAGAAAATAATCGTTCAGCTCATCGCATTTAACAACATCTGCGCCCCCTAATTTTTTCTGGGCCCCTTATTGCCCCCCTCCAGGCCTCCAGTTCCCACTAGGGGGCGTTATCGCCCACTTTGGGAAACACTTGTCTAAAATGACAAAATAAGTTAATAGCATCTAGTAAAAGGCGTGAGGATGAAAAGTTTTTATCAGTTTCTGAAGATAAGCTACAACACCACAGCAGGTGCAGAGCTGTCTACACCAATGTACGATGTATCAAAAGTGCGGAAAAAAACAAACCGACGACGAAGCTGAGTTCTGTTCAAATGGTAGCTACATTTGATTACCAAAAAGAGTGTCTGTTGTGCAAGGAAGATGCTTCGGAGGATTTTATTCGAAACCAGATTAAAAAGCACCAAGAAGATAGGATTGTGATTTGCAGAGTATCAAAACAAGGAACCGGTGAAACGATTATTAGTTGTTGTTATATGATAAATGGACATTATATAAGTTTTTATATGCTTTACGGATAATATCAATGTCCAAAAGTCTAAATGTTGTAGTGAAACAACGTGTTCAATTCTCAAAATGAAACATTAAGACAGTTGATTGCATAAAAACATACTAGTAATTGTTAATAATTCTTATACAGGGTAATTTTTTATCACTATCCAAATATATCTTACGTTGATAGTGATTAGTAACGTTGATAGAACGTAAATAGTAAGAAAAAATTGCATAACAAAAACGTTTGTAATCTTATGAACATCAATCACTTTGCTTTTAAGACCTACAAACCTTATATATTGTCTGCTTATCACAATTAACATAATAATATTTTTATTTTTATAATTCCATACAGAAAACTGAGAGCTTACAAGCAAATATAATCAAAGAAAGAACACTACCTTCCCAAATTATGTTTCTCATATTATAAGAAAAAAAATATCTGTACATTGGACAGCAGGTTAAGCTATACACAGGGGTATCTTGCGCGTTAGTAATAACGTCTAGTTTTCAACTAAAATGTGAAACTTGATGTACTGTCCACTGTACATGTGAAAGTATAATGTAATAATATAAACGAAACTTCCGCTAGCACAAAGTTGACGATTTATTAAAAGAAAATGAATTCACGGTGCGGTTATTTTACCCGATTGAAAACGTTTTGGGTGTTTTAAAAAATGACGTTGCTAGCCGCAATATCATATAAAATGATACTTAAATTATGCCCATTTTAAATCAAGCTTTTGATCGAATATACATGTAAAGATGTCTGGTCCATTACCTGTCAGGATGTGGAAAAAATTGAAGACAAATACATGGGATACTGTGATCTTTATTTCAGTTTTAAAATGTTGGTCATGGTCATACATCAGACTCCGAATCAGATATTTCTGAAACGAGTGATTGATGACAATTTAAAATATTGTGATTTCTAAATAAGTTCTGTATAACTTTTCCACGTAGGTATTTCATTAAATACTATAATTACACCCTATTATAAAAATACTAATATAATAGTTTAGTAAGTAACCGAACCTAAAAATAAAAAAAATATAAAAATGAAGTAGAGCATATTTTCCTTTGACTTTTACGCTCTCTACTGATTAGTCTATCTATATTGTAGTGTGCGCGAGCACTTATATGTAATTATATGTAATTAGCACTTATATGTTTTAAGTAGAAACAAGACATTGTCTATCTTTATTTATTTATTTATTTTATTTAAAAAATATATTTTTTATTATTTTATTAAAAGTAGTATTTTTTAAATAAATTTTTTTGCAATAAAAAAAATTTAATTATTTTTTTTTTCAATTTAGTAGGTAAGTTAAGGCCAATTAATGCAATTATGACCTCAAACTAATTTATACTTATTTTTTGTAAGTAAAAGAACATCTTAGTTAGAATTTCATGTTTGATGAATTAGCGCCGTTTTTTCGGAAAAAAGCAACAACTTTGTGAAATTAATGCCCAGGCAAACGTTTTATACCTCGTTAGAAAGCAGATTAAGTGTACAACTTTTCAAAATAATGGTCTAGTGTAGTGTCATACGTTTTTTTAACATCTTTATTTTTTCCAAAATTCCTGAAAGTTTCTAGGTACAAATAATGCATTTAATAACATTGGTAAACTATCCAGCTTTAATATACAGAAATCAGATCTTGAAAATGTTATCATTTGTAGACACAACATCAAAAAGACTGACTCAAAGTAGAAAAAAGACAAAAAAAACACAAAAAAATGATTTTTTTTTGACCCGGGGGGATTTTGGAAAACCAGGCAAATTAGTTGTTGGAAATTATCTCAGCTATCATCCCCTTAACGTTGATCCATTAATTCCGTAACACCCTGTATATATAGATGTATGTTATACTTATTTTATATATTTATTTATATATTGTTAAACTAAAACACCTTTTACTTCTTAAACATTCCTTTTAATTCGATATTTTACAAATTATAATGCGAGAACACATAAACACCGATCTACGCGCGAAAACGATCTGTCAAAAGTGCCGTGTAGTGTTGCGCCACACCGCGTGGACTAGTAGTGTTGTACCAATTGTCTCGTTGATCGATTTTCTCTTAACAATATGTATACTTATATATTTGTTTATTTGTATTATTTATATATATTTAATTTTATGCACCACCAACTACTTCTTACCTTACTGCTGTCCTACCCTAAGGTTGCCTGGAAGAAAGTGCTATCTAGCAATAAGGCCGCCTTGTTGTACACTATGTTTTATGTTCTGTTAATTGTATTGTATGTCTTTGTGTGCAAATAAAGTATATTGTATTGTAGACATTTTTTCAAGATAAAATATTCCAGGATTACGTGATGCTTCAAAATATCACTCGCGAGATTAATGCCATCCTAGCACCTTTGCTTCAGCGAGTGGCACGGAATACTGAGGCCAGGTTTGAAGAGTGTGTTCAACGTGATGGACGACCTTTGGATGAAATATTTTTTAAGAATTATAACCCGCATTTCTTGTCTTTATAAATATTATTTAACAAAAAATTATCTTTCAATTTTGTTTTAAATCCGAATTCTGACACCGGACACATTAATTAAACTCCAGGCTAGACTAATATGTTATTGAGGTTTTAAGGTAAAAAAAAATTGGGTGTGCTACAAAATAACTGATTTTCAAAGTGGGCGTTAGACGAAATAAGTTTGGGAACCTCTGCTTTTGACCTACAGTCACCACATCAAAAAATGCACAATTACATATCCTGCAATTAGGAAATTCAATTTTTAACGCATTTGTACAGTCAAGAGCAGATCACGCTTTACACTACCAGTTTAAGCTGAGCTCTGATTTATACTGCGCGCCATACAATGCAGGGCCGGTCCAAAGTCCAAAGTGTCAAGCTTGACGTGCTCTTTAGTGTACAGGGTCAACAGCACATCATGCTATCCAAAACTGTCAAGTTTCTTCAATCGATTTTCAATTTTATGTCCAAGTCTTAGAGTTTACTATTCATTGGGGAAATTTGACAGTTTGTGGTAACCTGATGTGCTGTTGACTGTACAATGTACAATACAAACAAAGCGCGCAATTGAAATAAACTCGTTCTTTTCGCTCGCCGCGCCCTCCCCCCACCGCGCCCCGCACCCACCGCTACATCCCGCTTCACTACTTGCTCACGCGTGTTATTATTTATATTTTCAACTTCTTAATCGTGATATTTACATGTTTAATTATGATGAAAACATGATTTTAGTACACTAAAACCTATTATTAAATAAAAAAATTACAGTTACATTTTTTAACTACCTGAAAAATACATTATTCTAAAAACGTTAAAAACTAATATTTAATTTTTGTCTCAGATGTCTAAAAAGACGCAAAATAGCTTAACTAGATGCAAACACCATAGTTACCATTTTGGGTTATTTAGATATTGAGATCAGATGGTTTCTGGAAAAAAAAATATGCATGTGAATTTGATTTCTGTTTAATTTTGCTATTGGGTGATAGCATTCGAATACCTCTCAAAATTATACTAACAAGGTATTTGGTTACCTATTTTACTTTTAGAAAAAAGTTCTCTCGTACTATTAATTACTTAATTTTTATAAGAAACAGTTACCACTGCGAATTGTTTACTTCATATATCTAATTCATATTTGATACTTAATAACAAAAACCAACAAAGTATTAAAAAAAGCGAGTTTATGAATTAAGTCCAGGGTAACCTAATTTTACTAGCCTATTAAAAAAGGTCGTATTTGTAGTACCCGAATCCGAAGAGGATGTATGAAGCGAATTATGAATATAGAGCAAGCGATAGAGGTGTGTTTTGGATAGTAGCAGGCATTCTGTGGTCTGTGCCTACCCCAGTTTGACTAAGACGTAAGATTATGTGTAGGGTGTAAATCATTTTATTGCTACATCAGCAAGCAATGAATTGCAGCAGCGAGCAGCGTGCAACGTGCAACTATCAATATGATTAACTACCAAAATTATTATAACCATTCCATATAAAAGCGGTTATCTCACTATTTTATCAATTATTACAGATGCGATAGTTAGTAAGGATGTATGGAAGATGTATGGATGTTTGTTACTCTTTCACGGTCAAACGGCTAGACCTATTTTGATAAAATTTGGTGTGGAGGTAGCTGACAACCTGGATTAACACATAGGCTACATCATTTTCCCAAATTCTCACGGGAATGAAGTCCCGGGCGGAAAGCTAGTCAAAAAATAAAGTACTTCAAAATCAATTGAAGTACTTTATTTAAAGCATCCAACATGATTAAAACCGAAGAAGTTAATAACCAATTTCCTAAGAAAATATCTTTAAAAAAGATAATTTCAAGATTGCAGTTTCTTTTGAACCTTATTCTCTGTGAAAGCCTTTACTGTATATCTTACGATCAGCATTCAATCCAGGCTTCCTTTAATTACGGAACCCGTCCAATGTCCGCAGATTTATGTCCCCGGCTTACAGATCTCTAATTCTGCTACGAGGAAAAAACCTTCTAGGAAATTGCCTCGAAATAATCAAAAGTAAAAGATTTTCTGTTTTTTTCTCTTCATTTTATAGTTTACTAGTATTCCACCCGGGACTTCGTTCTCGTGGGAATTCGGGATTGTTTTTAGCCTATGTTACTCAGGGATAATGTAACATTCTAATGGTGAAAGAATTTTTCAAATCGGTCCAGTGGTTTCGGAGCCTACGAGTATTCGATGCAAACAAACAATAAACAATCAAATCTTTCCTACTCTTTATAAATCAGTGTAGACTAATAATTTTTTATCTAAAAACATTTATAAAAGGATTAAAACGAAATTTTCAAGTCAAGTTTTAAAATATTCAAGGCGAGTCAAATTTTTTAGGGTTTTTTTTAAAATGTCAGGGCGCATGGACGACGAATAAGGTTGGTGTAAACACCTCGGGTGATCTTCGATTTTATCTAATTCTAGATTGAAAAAAAAGGTTTCCTGATTTTGGATGGAAAACGGAAGCTGAAAAAAAAACTTTAACCCGTCGCGCGCTTGTTCACGCCGCGTGCGATACAAATCCTGCACACACGGGTCTGCAGACATCGCGCAAAGTTTTAATAGTGCTTTTTTGTGTAAAAATAATGCAACCGTTATAAGAATCGCTCCCAAACCTTGTCGTCATGATTGATATGAAAACTTTGCAGCAAGTGATAGCACTGCTGATAAGATTACAGATGGGCGACCTTATTCTCCTCATTTCAAAGTTTCTACTGCGATAACGTTCACTGATGGCCAACTGTTGTTTCGGAGTTGAAAGGTTAGAATTTTTTTTTGTAACTTATGCAGGGCTTTAGGTATCTCTCTTTCAACCTCTCGGGTGGTTAATCCGCTATCAGTCCATGAAACTGAACAACTTCCCCAAGATACGTAAGTCCAAATACGAAAAAAAAATTTTGATCTGCCATACAAAATGCGCTATATATATATAATTTATTAGTCACTTACCTTCTAAGGCGTTATTGTATAGGTTGATAGTATTCCAAAAAACAACATAAAAATTAATTATCTGAAAATTAAATTTTGTAAAAAAAATTAAAAAAAAATTTTCATTAAAGATAAAGGAATGGTTCTCTTTCGATTATAGCCGTCCACTCCCCGCTCGCCCGCTCTACTACTGCCATTATTATTTACGTTTGAATGGATGGGTTTATTCAACATAGTAATGAAAAAATATCATAACAAAATTTTTCAAGACCTTTTAAATTTAATATTATGCTTTTGTTTTTTGACTCAAATGATATATTTTGACCTACACAATAACGTGTTAAAAGGAAAGTGACTAATAAATTAGGACCTTATATATGCTGATGAAGTTTGTATGGGAACTATTTTAGTGATACGCTCATAGCCCAGTGGCGCTCGTTGATCTCAACCGATCAATGAAGTTAAGCAACGCACACAGAGGCAGGGAACCTGATGGGTGACAAAAGTGGCAAATTATCACGAGCGTTTCCTTGCTTCGGCTGTTGTCGATTGACATAGTCGTTAAAAGCAAGTCAGTGGCCATTGTGTGGTTTGAGAACTTTGACGCCAAGGTTAACCAAGTTCGCCACACATTTGACTATACCTACTTGTACACGATAAGAAGAAGAAGTGATACGCTGGCCCCCACAGCTCTTCAGCTTTATCGTTTTGTCATGCGTTCTTATGATGAACGCAAGACAGATTGATGGGTGGGGTTTCTCCTTTAATTTTGATTTTTGTGTCTTCTAATGAGGCTGACATAGACACTTAAGGTGATATAAAGCCTCAACAATAGAAAAAATAAAAATTTCCCTCCGAAGCACGGAAACTCGTGATAATTTTCCACTTTGGTCCCTGCCTCTGTGTAACTTTTTGAGTTTTGAGTTTTACTCTACTCATGCTCCATCTACGAGTAATGTCAAAAGTAGCGTTAATTGATTCTAGAATTACATGACGTAAGCTTCGAAAAAGACTATACGTTTGAGTATATTGACGGAAATATTTTTTTTTTATCGTGTAGGTAAAGTCAAGTGTGTGGCAAACTTGCCTAACCCTGTTGTCTGAGTTTTCAAACCGCACAATGGCCTCTGACTTGGTTTTAACGACTGTAGTCAGTCGACAACAGCCGGGACCCACAGCTTAACGTGCCCTCCGAACCACGGACACGCTCGTAATAAATTGCCACTTTGGTCACCCATCAGGTTCTCTGCCTATGTGTACATTGCTTAACCTCAGTGATCGGTTGAGATCAGCGAGCGCCACTGGGCTAAGGCTTTGAAACAATGAAGGTCCGTGTCCATTGGTGTTGACGTAAACGATTTGACGACAAATTTTTCATTACGAGAGAAATGAGCTACATAAAAATCGATGAATTCAGCTAATAAAACGATGATTTCACGTAAAGTAGGGAGTATACGGATATCACAATAAAGTACGATGAAAATATTATCTCTGCTAGTCACGATATAATATGGTGACTTATCACCATGTGCTTTGTAGGAAGCGCCCAACATTGTGTGCTCCTTACCACATTTTCATGATGACAGTAATCATACTGCTGTGCGTTGTTCCTTGATAGTTTTGATGAGAGAAGAACAAGTAATACTACAGGCACCATATTTGTGTATGTTCTCTGATTATTGTTTTGGGATTTTTTACTTTTTTACTTTAATTTTTTCATATTATGCGATGTTTTACTACTAAAGGTTTGTGATTTTGCTCACATTGTTGTCTACTTTATCATATCTTTAGATGTTTTCTTGAGAATTTGTGTGCTATGCTCTTATTTCAGTTTCTTTCCTACTATAAAGCTATGATTTCTTCATATTTATGATGCGTTAATACAAAAGATTTGCGCTTTCCTCTTATTTCAGCCTATTTCATCACATTTTAGATGATTTCCTACTAATTTGTGTGCTATCTTCTTATTATAGTTTCTTTGTTACTAGAAAGTTATGATTTTCTCATATTTTATATGTTTTCCTACTAACTTGTGAATATAAAGCCATGATTTCCTCATATTTTTGATACTTTCATACTAAAGGTTTGTGTTTTCCTTTTATTTCATCATACCTTTAGATGTTTGTGTTTTCCTTTTATTTCATCATACAATAACATGGAGTAGACGAGAAAAGATCGGCCGAGTCGGGCCACGAGGCCCAGCAACCAACACTTCGAGAGAGTAAAAATCAGCTTACCGGCGAATCTATCAATATAGTGCGCCAGATTCCATCTGGTCAGCAGATCACTGGTAGCCTGATCCATAGTTCCTTTTCCATACACTTTTTAGCGAGCATAAGCATACAGTGCGGTAGCGATGGCGGTCGGCGAAACAATGAATGAAGCTGAACACAGCTACAGGACTTCGGTTGCTCTAACTGCAACTTCACGTCCGTTCGTCCACAATAATATGATGTTAATCACCGTAAATTTGTGTGCATCATAGTCTTTTATTATGTTGTCTCTTGAAATTCTTATGGCTGATCATGACATTTTTTTATGAAAGTAATAATATGATTTTTGTGTGCATGTAATCTAATATTGTTAGGAAATCATGTTATAACAATGTTATTAATCTTCAAGCAAATTAATGCTTACGACAAAAATTAGATGACAAGGAACAACAATACTCAGTGTTTCATTTCCAAATATCATAAAGTTAGTATAAAATATGGAGAAAAGCTATATAATAAGGTGATCATAAGTTTATATAATGCAGTAATGCCGTGGTTAGGGTTAGTACGACTATATTATGATAATTTAATGTAATTCCCAGTTACCACCATTTAAATATATATAGAAATAAGTAGTATTATTAAATGGCGAAGTTTCCTTTCATTTTTTAATTGTAACCTAAATTTTAAGTATCATAGAATTACATGAAGAAACAGGGTTTTTTATGTTACATAATGTAATATTGTCATGAGGAACTGAAAAAAATAACAAAATCATAATTTTATATTTGTTGACCAGTTTTGGCTATAATGATCATCGTAACATTAGCGTACGAACCCTAAAAAGTCTAAAATTTCATGATAGATAGATAGATAGATAATACGTTTATTCAATGACCAGCAACTTACATAAAACAAACAACTTCACACAATACACAAATATAAACAAAAAAAAACATCAAGGGGAATCGTGATGTGAAACGCTGGTCAAGGAAGAGGTCCTGACTCAGCATAGTGTTGTGGTTGGAGCCACAACGCTGATATTCTGTCAGTGCCTTTAAAACTATACGCGCACTTCGTAGAACAAACAAAGAAAAACAGGATTAAGAGTAGGAATATTAGTAAGAAAAGGAAAAGAGATAGATAGTAATAGTTAAACAATATATAGGTAAGAATTATAGAAAATAAGTAGGTAGTAGAAATAATGAAAGAAATAATTATGTTAATAAAACAACAAAATAAAATTCGAAAAAATTACTTAAAATTAAATTGATGAGTTTGTTCCAAGTGCTGGTGATTTAGTAAATATGTTTTATATTTTTTTTTGAATGTAAATTTATTTCGACAATCGTACAGAGGTGGTGGTAAGTCATTCCAGCACTTGGAAGAGAAAAATCGATAGCTGCCGCGAAAAGTAGCAGTTCGATGACGAGGAGGAATCAATCGGGGCGGGCGGGGACGCAATCTATGACGAGTTGGTTCCCAGTGAAGTTTGTCATACAGATAGGCAGGACGACGAGTCTCAGCAACTCCAAACAGTAACGTAGCGTAGTACAGCTTTAGTCTGTTTTGCATCTTTAAAACATTATTGGCATTTAGGAACGGTGTGACATGTGTGCGAGGAGGAATTGAGAAACAAAAACGGGCACACGCATTTTGTACTCTTTGAACCAAGACCTGGGTCTTACTAAACAAACAAGGGCCATAAACAGTAAGACAATAGCTTAACTTCGAGAGAATGAGCGAGTCGCAAAGTTTAGTCCGAAGCTCCACGCTAATAAACGGTCGAATTTTATATAAAACCTTAAGTCTATAGAAACAATTACGAGCCAAATTCGTCACGTGGTTCTCGAATCGTAGGTAATTGTCCATTTGTAGGCCCAGGTTACGAGCGTCGTTCACTTGCTCTAAATTGCTTCCATTAATTGTAATATTGACGCCATGTTTATTTATTGTTTGTACCTGATGTTTAGTGCCAACAATTAGAAATTTTGACTTAGAGGTGTTAAGTAAAAGACTATTATTATGTGACCATAAATGAATTCTATGTAGGTCGGCGTTAATTCCTGAAACGGCCTCATCGATTCTGGACAAATTGACAGGTACATATATCTGAGTGTCGTCGGCATACAAGTGGTAATTACTATTTTTAATGCACTTCACTATATCAGCAGTATAAATAGCAAATAACAAGGGGCCAAGTATAGATCCCTGCGGTACTCCACGTTCAACCGGCAAAGACTTCGATGTAAGTGTAGAACCATTGCACTTGTGTATGATTACCTGCTGAAAACGTCCAGCAAGGTAACTGCGAAACCACTGGACCGCTGAATCATCAAACCCGTAGTACGCCAATTTAGTCAGCAGTATATCAGTATCAATGGAGTCGAATGCCCTAGAAAAATCAAGGAGAACAAGAATAGAACCACAACCCTCATCCAGCGAATGCAACAGATTATCAACCACGTCCATCAAAGCTGTAGATGTACCACGGTCCTTCCGAAATCCTGATTGAAGTTCAGGAAGAATGCTGTTAGCCTCACAGTATCTAACCATCTGATCATAAACGACCTTCTCTAATATCTTCGACATATATGGCAAGATACTAATAGGACGTAAATCCTTTATGTCTTCAGGATTAGGTATCTTCGGCAAAGGCTTAACTTTTGCAAACTTCCACAGAGAGGGAAAAGAAGATTCTACAATAGATCTATTAACAATTTCAGTTATAGTCTCAAGTGTTTGTGGAAGAGTCAACAAAACCATATCCCTAGAAATATAATCCAGCCCCAGTGCACTCGACTTAAGACCTAAAATGACTTTGGCTACCACATTTACATGCACTGGATGAAGTTTAAAAACATTATCCCTACTTTTGTAGTTCCTATTGGTAAAAGAAGCCAAATAAAGATCCTTTTCCCGATGCGATTGAGAAGAAGGTACATTAAGAAAATGCTGATTTATTGAATCCGGATTGTCGAAAATTTCGGGTAAGTCAGAATTCCCTTTAAAGTCAGGTATTACAGTAGATTTCAGCTTTGTCCATAGACGTCTGCTATTTCTAATATTGGCGTTAATGTGATTTTTGAAATAGGCCTGTTTTTCTGCAAACATGCAGGTCGTTACGAGGTGTTTTAGTGACTTGTAGTGAGCCCTATCCGAATCCAGGCGTGTTTCTTTGTACCTATTATGAGACTCGTCCCGGATTTGCATCATATAACGGACATTATCAGTAAGCCAAGGTAATTGGTTTCCTCTAACTTTTATTGTTTTCAATGGCGCATGTGTGTCATATAAAATTATTAAGTTTTTGTTAAAATGTGAGACCATATCATTTACATTTGGCAAATTAATTATTATATCCCAATCCGAATTCTCCAGGTCCTTATTAAAGCTACTGATAGATATATTTTTTATGGGCCTATAAGTTATTATGCGAATCGGCGGTTTAGGCTTTTTTATTTTAAATTCGGCAAGAACTATCGCATGGCCCCCCGGTTCAGGTATTCTCACCACTTTTTTACCAGACACAGGCAAATCGGTCAATACTAGGTCGATCAGAGTAGCACTATGTCTAGTAAAATGAGTGGGTTCTGTTATGCAGTTACTGATTGAAATACAGTTAACGAATTGATTAAACTTTTTAACATTCGAATCTATGCCTCCAAGCAAATCAATATTAAAGTCACCTAAAAGAACTATATTGTCATAATTATTAAAAGAAGTTATTGAATCCATCAATGAGTCAAAAAAGTTATCGATATTAACCCAGTGAGGACGATATGCTGTTCCGATTAGTAATCTAAGTGAATTCAAATTCAATATAATCCACTGTTGATATTTACTTAAGATAATATTATTGTAGAACGAAACACTATATCTTAGGAAACTGTACTGATATTTTACAGTGAAGCCTTTATGGCATTTTTCTCAGTGGCACTGCTATTGAGACGCTATCATTATTCGCCCTAGTTGGATTAATCAATAATCAAGTTTAAAAAAAAAACATTCTATTGATAACTTGAATTGACACTCCAAATGACTTGCGAAAAGCGCGAAATAAAGTTAAAAGAGCAAAAGCAATTAGTAACTTAACTTTTTTAATTATCATCCAGATTTTGCTACTTCTTAACAGCTACTTAAATTCTCCATCCGTATGTGACTCACGCCTACGAGTATAGTCTTTTTCGGGGTAGACAGCACGTCATGTAATTCCAGAGCCATTTGACGCTACTTTTGACATTCATCCTGAGAGCAATTACTTGAAACATGATGGTGATTGGTTGTCAGCCTTTTTCCCACAATACAGCAAAACCCACTCGTCCCACTTACCTACTGGATTTTACAACTTGCATAGGAAGGTTGGCAGCTGAAACATAAAATCTCATAAGAAATTATAATAAACTAGCTTTCCGTCTGCGGCTCCGCCCGCGAGGACTACAGGTTATATCGTGCCCAATTGTGGGATAAAATGTAGCCTATGTCCTTTCCCAGGCTCTATCTCTGTATCAAATTACATCAAAATCGGTTCAGAGCTTAGGCGTGGAAGATGGACAGATAGACAGACAGAAAGACAGACAGATAGAGTTACTTTCGCATTTATAATATTAGTAAGGATTGAAACTGCCTAAGTCCGCAGAGCGTTGCAATTCATGAAATGTCCACGCATTAGGCTGTGTGGTCGATGTACACTGCATTGGGTGCAACTGCAGATTTCCATCAATTTGATTGGTTATTCCAGTAGTGTTTGCAGATTAGAAAGGGATCAGGTATAACAGTCTCTATTTCTGTAATCACTCAATTGCACTGCGATTGATTTGATATCTATTTTTAAATTAGCTA
This sequence comes from Aproaerema taeniolella, assembly GCA_949987775.1. Taxonomy (NCBI): domain Eukaryota; kingdom Metazoa; phylum Arthropoda; class Insecta; order Lepidoptera; family Gelechiidae; genus Aproaerema; species Aproaerema taeniolella. Next base: position 17,544,782 of record OX465255.1, on the reverse strand, counting down.
GCAAAACAAGATTTTTTATCTTTTTATATTTTATCAAAATTGGTTCAGCCGTTTTAGAGTTACAAGCTAAGAATGTCAGGGATAAAATTTATTTATATTTTTTAAATCTTTCGATTTTTTTGTGCATCGTCTTTTTACCAAGTCTGTCCATTGGATTTTTGGTCTATCTCTTCTTTTGCAGCCTGAAATAGGTAGGTATTCAATGTATCAAAAATAATGTTCGGATTCAAAAAAAAATAATGTAAAGATAACATGTGAAGAATTATCCAAAGATTTGATTGATAATAATAACTTATTTGAACACAAGTTGACAAAATTATATAGGAAAATTATTTACTCTGCCATCTAGCGATTAAGCTTGGAACTTTAGCAAGCGTAGCCTTTCTCTTTTTTCTTCGTACTAGACTCAGTCATTACAGCCACTCCAACTTTCACTTGCACTATAGTTCAATCACAAACAAGAAGATGGCGCTACCAGTTCCAGTTACAATAAACGCAGTGATTACATACTCCTTGGTTACAATTGTTGAACAAATATTTATTAGTTTAATTAAATATTTTGTAAACTAAAAGTGTTTTGCAGAAATAAAAGATAGGCACTAACAAAAACTTTATTTTATAGGTACCGCCTTTTTTATTGGTATTTTTTTTAGATCCGTTGGAATTTATTTCACTGTTTACTGTTTTCTTCTTATTTATTTTTACACAGATTTACTGCATCAATGAATCGATTAAACTAAATAATCCTTGATCTGAATATATTTATACATAAAAGCATATTAACAATAATATTATTGACTGGTATTCCGGAATTCGTTCCCGTGGGAATTCGGGAAAATTATGTAGCCTATGTCCATCGGGGATAATATTTTCTAATGGTGAAAGAATTTTTCAAATCGGTCCAGTAGTTTCGGAGCCTATTCATTACAAACAAACAAACAAACAATCAAATCCTTCCTCTTTATATATTATGTATATATATAGATTTGGGTACTACAACAACAGAGCACAATTCATAGGATAATTAATCCATACAAGATAATATTCTTCTGTGAAAGTAACTCTTAGAATTTAATATAAGCCTTGGGAAAAATTTGTTAATTTTTATAATATTTTTATGTGGAGAATCACTGCATAAATAAAAATCAATTGGTGTTCGTTAGTCTCAACAATAAAAAATAAAATAAAAAGTTTACCTAGGTAACGAAATCCAGGGAGAAAATCCTTACTTCCTTACTCCTTACTGATATTATAAATGTGAAAGTAACTCTGTCTGTCTTGTCTGTTAGTCTTTCACGCCTAAACTACTGAACCGATTTTGATGTAATTTGGTACAGAGATAGATTAGAGCCTGGAAAAGGACATCGGCTACATTTTATCCCACAGTTGGACACGATATAACCTGTAGTCCACGCGGGCGGAGCCGCGGGTGGAAAATTAGTTTGTAAACAATAAAAATAAAGACAGAAATCTAAAAATAACTCTTATTTTAAAGTTTTTATATACCCCCGAAATTCGATGGATTATAACTTTTAAACGGCCGAACCAATTTTGATCAAATATAGCTAAAAAAAATCTCAATTACGTTAGCTTTGAAAAAAAACTGCATCGAAATCGGTCCATTCATTTAGGAGCTACAATGCCACAGGCACACACACAGATACACGTGAAACTTATAAACCCCTTTTTTGTCCGGGGTTGAAAACTAAAAAAAAATAGAACCAAAACCGAAAAATAAATACAAAATCATTTGATTAGCTGTGTAGTACCTACCTACATCTGTTTGAAGTCGGTGCGAAGGCGGCCATTCAAACTTAATTTTCTTGGCACCGACTTTCAAAACAGCTCAGTAGGTAGGTACTACACATCACATCAAATGATATTGTATTTAATTTTCTTGAACTGAGAACCCCCCTTTTTTGAAGTCGGTTAAAATACTAAAACCTTCTCCTAAATGTAACAAATACTTATCTGAAAACTGCATCAAAAAACGGTTTAGCCAAACGCGAGATAATCGCGGACAAACTTACATACATACAAACATCTCTTACCAGCCCATATACGTCCCCACCGAGGGGCACGGGCCTCCCTTTGAAACACGAAGGGGATTTAGGCCATAGTCCACCACGCTGGCCTAATGCGGGTTGGTGGACCGCTCGTCTTTCGAAAATGAATTTTCTTGGACGAGCGGGTTTCATCACGATGTTTTCCTTCACCGTTGAGCAAGTGATAATTAGAAATCCGTACATAAATCCGAAAAGACGAATTTAGTGGTACAGATCCGCACCAGGATTTGAACCCGCGCCCTTCGGATTACAAGTCTGGCTCATTACCAACTGGGCTATCACCGCGTACAACCTACATACATACATACATACAGGTCGAACTGAGAACCTCCTTTTTTTTAAGTCGGTTAAAAAATTCAATAACTACGAGTACTTAGCTTCATTAAATCGTTGAAACTAGATTAGCCATTAACTTGTGAAACGTGAATTAAGTAAGTTGAGGACAAAAGAATTGGCTCAATTATATCTTTATCTGGCTCTGACACGTGAAATGAAAATAACGTAACATACCGTGAAACTATAAGGGGCTAATTGACCTCTGGTTTATATGTTAGGTTAGAACGTTGATTTACAAAACATACCTATATGTTACTGTTTAATAAAGGTACAGAGGCCAGCGCATCAGGTTACTTCATTTTCATTGCAAAGCCGCTCCTATCACAACAGCAGAGAGTGCTCGCGTGAGGTAAACTGATGTGCGGCCCTCCGTACAACTTTCGGAGTAATCAATAAGAGCTATTTACAAAGCTCATCATAATAACTCTGCAGAACGAGTACAATAGTGACAGCGCCGCGACAACACCGCGGTCCTATGTCAAAATGTCAACATTGACAACGCCATAAGGCGAGCAAGCCTTTGCGCGGGACCCTCGCGCAATCAAAGTGAAGTTTCAGCGTGAGCCGAGCGCGAGTTTGTCGTTATCGTGCTAGAGCTGCTGAACCTTAACGACTATCCCCAAAGTTATACCTTTCCATTTTCACAGAGGTCACAGTACCTAAATAAACAGATTTATAATTCTTGCCTAGGTGGACTCAAAACTTAAAAAAAAATATAGAATTACTTGAGAAATTGGTAGAGTTTTAGAATTTTTTCTACTAATAATGTTTGTATCTTTAATCTTATAAACAAGCCATTATTACGACAGAAACGCTTTCGCTTTTCAATCGATTATTTAAAAACAATTTTTATCTAAGACTTTTTAATAATCTTTGTCTTTCAATAAATCTCAATCGATCAATCTAAATTCTTCATTGTATGTCAAAAGTGAGGACTATAAGGCACCATTCGAATGCGTTTCTCACACCTACTCACAAAAAGGTGATAACATCAAGTTTAAACTGTCTCGCGAAAGAAACTCATGCGCAGTGGTGTAGCTAGGAGGTGGGGGCGACTGATTTATTTATTTATTTATTTATTTACAGTTCTTTGCACACATGACAAATATATATAAAATCACAAACAGAAATACGACACAAAAAGTTAACTTATCTCTAAAAAGAAATTTCTTCCAGCAAACCCGAGCCACGGAAAGTTGATCGGAAAGGCAGATAGAGCGTGCAAAATACGTAATATACCTACATAAACTATACTATAATTAAACTTATACTACAAAAATAATAAATAAATATGTTCTATGGGCGTAATATAGGACGCATTCACAGATAGTGGGCCAAACTTACAAAAAAAATAATGGCAAAACTCACAAAATATAAATACAAATAACACTTCAAAGCACCAAAAGACCAGAAGAAGTGTCTAAGAAGACCACTTTAGGGGGTGGGCCGTGCTCACCCCAGTATGATGTATGGCCCACCCCATGATGTTCGGCTCCAATTCAAAATTCTATGATCCACGCCAAAATACTGGTTTTGGCGTGGATTATAAGCCCATGGCCGAATGTCAAAGCGACTAATTTTGTTGCCATTTATGAATTAATTAATGAAGTTATTTGTCATAATGGGACTGCAGATAGTCCATACACTTTATGTTAACGTAATAATATAATATAATAATAAACGCTACACACTCAAAGGCCCACACTAAGGTTTTCCCTTGTATCGTGGGTCCCTCGGAACACACATAAAGACAAACACAAACACCCATGACCCGAGAACAAACATCTGCTTTTCACACAAATGTTTGCCCTGACTGGGGATCGAACCCAGGACCCGCCGATCAAGAGGCAGCGTCACTACCACTCGACCAAACCGGCCGGCCGTCAAAAGATTTCAAGGTAATGCTGTGTTACCCTGATAGAATATGTTTGAGTTCAAAGAATAGGTACCTAAGGTGAAATTTGATAAAAACTTTTTCAACTTATTTATGTTTTTGCTATCTCGCGGCATTGTCGCGGTGGCTTTGCGCTGCCAAAGTGAAGTTTTAATGTGAGCCGAGCGCGAGTTGGTCGTTATCGTGCTAGAGTTGCAGCTAGACAAAACAAACTATTACAAAATAATTCGACACAACTTATAACTAGAATAATAATTAAAAACAAAGGAAACACTGTTCTGCCGTCAGAACCCACAGTGAGCGACCGCGTCAGCGGTACCAACACACTAGGGAATAAAAATAACAATATTTTTATTCAAATTAAATAAAAAACAAACAAAAACAAATAACTGTGTGTACGCTAATTCAAGTCACTCAGTAACGAAGTTCTTGAGAGCGCAAAGTTATTATCGCCTCAGCTAGACGGCTCTGCTTATGCGCTTCCATTAGCTCAACCAACAATGCAATTCGCAGAACCGTTTGACGCCGGTTCGAGTCCCGGGAAAGTCACAAAGTGCAGTTCCGAGAAACGTTCGTTTGTTACCTGCTCTCCAAAGAAAATTGAGTTATTATTGCAGCTATTCTATGAGTGGAGAGTAATTTGGTGGTTTTGTGTGTAGTGATTTTATTGAGTTTTGATGTAGCTTTCATATATCTTGATAGTATATGCTCATTTCTCGTCTATTGTCTTATGGGATGAGCAGAAAATTAGTGTTTAAGTTTGATCGCGTTTCCTCACATGAAACTCTGAACTTTATTAGAAAATGTACGTGCTTACATGCAATGAATACTATTAATGCATGTGAAAATTTCTGTACTAAGACTATCATATAACTACAGGATGCCCAGGACTTCGTTCCTATGAGAATTTCGTAAAACCTTCCTTATTCCTTGCCTACGCTGTAAAATGAAACTTTGGGCCAAGTTTTAGCTTTTTAGGTCCATATTTTAGGGCTACTAGGAGTTGATGAGTCAGTGAGTCTAGTGTTAGGTTGCTTATATTGATTTAATTAACTTATTTAATTTATTTAAAAATGGCAACACCTTTCCATACATTCGGATCGGAAGTTGGTCTTATGACTAACTTCAGGTTGGATGACTGGAAGGGATGGTGAGACGGAAGGGGCCGAGAGGCGGCAATGATGGCAGTTGAGTTTGAGCAAGCGGAGGACACAGTTGTCTAGACTAAACTAAGTTGTTTGTAAGAAAGTGAGGCGATATGTAGCTTCCCTACAGCTATCACGATGCATGAACCTATCATGCTAGACCTAAATTTTTTTCTTAATAAAAAAAAGAAGATTTAGTAGAAAACATGTTTTATAACTCTAATTATTAAAAAAACAAAATACCCGACTGCACACTAAAATAAAATGTATCCTATGACACTCCCGTAATCAAGACAAATCTAACGATACCTCATACATCAAAATCCATCAAGCCGTTTAGGCTACAGGAGGTCACAAAGGAACAGACATACATACATACTTACATACACTCGAAAAACATTACCCTCCTTCTGGCAGTCGGGTAAAAATATAACTTCACTAGCTTTCCGCCCGCAGCTCCGCCCGCGTGGACTACAGGTTATATCGTGCCCAACTGTGGGATAAAATGTAGCCTATGTCCTTTCCCAGGCTCTAATCTATCTCTGTACCAAAATTCATCAAAATCGGTTCAGCGGTTTAGGCGTGAAAAGGTAACAGACAGACAGACAGACAGACAGAGTTACTTTCGCATTTATAATATTAGTAGGGATTAGTAGGGATTTTTTTGACCTGAACTCCGCTAGAAATGGGAAGGGGAACGAGAGAGACAACGTCAACACAAGTCTAGATATATTATTAGTTTCTAGGAATGTGTATTTCATTCCACACACCTATGGCCTATTAAATAAACAAAATAGCCTACAAAGATTCTGAGCTTACACAATATAAAACTTATTGCCGTACTCGGAGACGTCAATTAAAGTTAAGTACTGCTAAACTCTGATGTTGTTTCTTTCACTCTTGTTGATATAAACAAGGATAGCATGACATTTAATTACTTCTTTACTTTAATTGACGTCTCTGAGTACGGCAGTTAAACAAATATTGCAGTCATAAGTAAGTATGTTTTTTTATCTTCTGTTACAGAGAGAACATTTTCGAAAAATTCATGATGGAAATAATAATACCGATCTTCTTCAAGAAATAACAATATTTTAGGTTTAGCCTTCATACGTTGTTTACTTCCTGGAATTCAATTCCAAATACATTAAACTGTAGTCCTTATAAGCCCCGATTCGAATATAAACGGTAACCAAGATTGGAAATGCTTTTGGCTACTACTGGATCTCACTGAAATTGTTGAAAGCTAGAAAACAAAACAGAAGGGTCATTCTAAAAAATCTAATAAGAACTGTCGTCGCATTTGTACATGTATCAAAGATATTTTCAAATCCATGATATTGTATAATTTCACTAGCGGAATTATAATTGCACGGAACTTAGTCTATTGTCTCCAATTTCCTAAGCTTTGATGGACTATTTTTATAGTGTTTTTGTATCCTAACCTAACCGAACCTAAAATAGCCTAGCCTTTAACCTGACGTTACCTACTTTTGTAAAATTATAATTACACGGATGGAACTGTAATATCAAGGGTTGGACAATATCTCTGCGACACACACGCCATCATCATTAGTCTCGTAACTCTTTTGTGACGTATTCAAACAGTGTAATGCTCGGTTGAGAATAACACCACCCCATTTCTTTCCGTGGGTATTGTAAGAGGCGACTAAGGAAACACAAAAGAGACCTGCCTCCTATTAATCCACCCCAGGCAACGACACCTCAATTTGTTCTGAATCTGAGGTGGCGTCCTATGGTCTCATGCAGTGTGGTAGGCTCTGTGAAGGGCCGTCTGGTTCGCGACCACCCTCCTACCGAAGTTCGACGCCAAACAGCTTGCTGTGTTCCGTCGGTGCGTAGGAGTACCAGTGCCTTAATAGACATTTTCTAGGTTAAATCGCTCCATCGTCGAGGTCAAAAGTTAACCCATCTTAAAATTTAAAAAAAAAAAAAAACTTTTTTGGTGGCAAAAAATGGGGCGACTTTAAATTAGGTAGCAAAACTTTAAGGGGTTAGTCTTCCCGTAAAGCTGAACTATTTTTCTTAAGTAACCCATATGAAATTCTCAAAAAAATGTAGATTTTCAAACTAAGGCTATTATCACCTGATCCCATAAGCTGTAGGGGAGCAAAAGCGACATTTTTTTCAGGCTTCTGCCTCTAAAATAGCAGAGAAATCATAGTTTTTCATATAGCTTTTCTTTTCTGGTCAGCAGTTTAACTTATCTATACATAAAGAGGAAAGATTTGATTGTTTGTTTGTATCGAATAGGCTCCGAAACTACTGGACCGATTTGAAAAATTCTTTTACCATTAGAATCCTATATTACCCGGGATGGACATAGGGTACATGATTTTCCCGAATTCCCCCGGGAACGAAGTCCCGCGCGCGAAGCTAGTTTTTTCTATGTCTATAGTCAGCAGGCAAGTTAAAGATTTTAATATAACTTTTTCTCTCGCAAATTCTGTACTGGGAATAGTAGGAATGAAGATGTACTTTCTACTCAGTTTATGCGCAAGTATTGACGTACAGACACAACAGGTCAGGTTACCCATTAACACTACAAAATCCGCCGTTATTACGAGCGAGATAAGGACGACGTCAAAGTCAATATATATAGCCTGATTTGCTGCTGTGTGTACTTTTCGAGCAAGTGTAGTTTATGGCAATAATACACAAAAAATATAACAGGGCAACGCACTAAAACCGTACACTGTCTTCCGAATGATTATTATTTTGTTCAACAAAAATCTGTACAATAAGAGGCTTAAACATTTTTATAATACTCGAACACCGTTTACTTTAAACGAGTATAGAATGAGTTATAAACAAATAGTAGCACTACGGTAGCCACAAACTGCTTGTAATCAATGGAGACGTTTCTGTCGCTCGGAAGGCGATCTAGCAACGAGATCGTTTTGATGTCGCTTTTGAAATGTATGAAAACTTTGTCTAACAAAAGGAAATCGATCAGAATATATAATACACGGAAATCGATACTTTTGAAGATAGTATTATTACACTGTAATCGACACAATTTTAGTCTTAGTAACGCTAACCAACTGGTAGAAAAAAACTTAATTCTTAGAGTCTACAGTGACTCTATGTTATTATATTTTAATTCCAAACAAGTTCATCCATCATTATCTTGTTGTTAAACAGAAACTTACTTTTAGAATAATATTAATAAAAATTAAGACATAATGGAAACTATTAATCTAATACTCGAAAAAAACAGCTGTAAAACAACCACACAAAAACTTTAAAAAATTACACCAGAATAACCAGAATACCTCTTTAAACTTGAAACCGCGAAGTTCATACCGCTAGCGCCAGTTTCGAAGCGTCTGACAACGTGCGCGCACGCGTTCACTGATCTATAGATCGTATCAAAGATCTACGGACATCGATCGTCGCGATCGCTCATACAGAAGACATCAACGAGGGCTGTTTTACTTTAAAAAAATGTGTGTGTGATTTTTTATTTGTTCTATTAACTGATATGTGATTGTGCGCTTGTCATTTTGGAGTTTTTGATTTAATATCTTGTGTTGGATATAATAGGTAAGTTTTTTTAAGGGCTTTAAGGATGTTATTAATTAATGTTAAGTATCTATTTATTTAAATCTATTTTATAATATTTTTTTGTGTCATACTTCTATACACTCACGCCTATAACCCCCGTCGGGGTAGTCAGAGCGCCAGTTGTGGTTCTAAAACCATTTGAAACCACATTTAACATATATTCTGAGGGGTCACAAGATTGAATGATACATAAAGAAGTGTAATTTTCTTTCTTTCAATTAGGTAAGTACTATAACAAGAGGGGTAGTCGGAAGGATAAGAGAGGACACAGAGGGAATGACTTTTAGTTATTTATTAGAGGAAAGAACTATTCCGAAGTGAAGCTACGAATCAAATCAAATCAAACTCAATAGTCTTTATTTCATTGAACATATAAAATGTTACTTGAACATGTCAATACTTATACTCGTAGTAAATTAAATTAGCTCTTTTGACTTTTGACTTTGCGCCTATTCGCAAAGGTGCAGTCTTCCTCAGGAGAAGACGAGGAGACTGTGTCAAAATACCAGAATAGGCCATCAAAAGGATGCTAATTGGTTTTAATTACAAAATACCTATCAAAAGACTTTTCAGTAGATGGATAACGCGAGAGGTACATGACCTCTCTACAGTACTCTGGTTCAGTACTCATTTAAAATTAGCAAAAAACAAATTCATGTTAGTTGGCAAGAAAAACTGGTTTGATTTTATTGACCAGGCATTTGATTATTGGGCTCAAACCTTTTTTTTAAAAGAGTTAAAACAAGATAGGTTTTTTTCGTAATTACATCACTGTCTTGAGTCTTTTTTAAATATAATACAACATAGGTACAAACAAGTACTATACTATGTATACAAATAGTCATTTTTGGGTTCTTAACCAACTAATAATTTCTACAAAAATAAGTTTATATACATTCAAATAAGTTTATATACTTTCAATTTCAAGGTGCAAACTTGGTGCAAAGGTTGTCCATTCAACGTGGTAATGCCGCAAGTGCTATGGGCACTTTTGCACCAAGGATGACAAGGGGCGGTTTATTTGACTGATTTATGTAAAAGTTTAACTTTTTGACGTGATATATAATTTAAGATAATATATTAATAAATATTTCAAGGTATTTGAAATAAATGCAATGTAAGACAAAATCTACACCAATGGAATTTACAAACTAGTTACGAGTGTATCAACCAACTTTAAGTTTTTGTGGAATAAACTTGAATCGTATACGATTTTTTATGATCTAATAACAAGGTAACATGCCTTGTTTGGTATAATGTGCCCTAGATGGAAATAGCAAGATTTTTATGCTTATCAGACACAAATGAATAGAACTAGCTTTTCGCCCACAGCTTCATTGACATACTGATTAATAATAATGATTAAAAGTATAAAAATGCAGTTACTGACTCACTAACTTATCAACGCCTAGCCCTAACCCATGTGCCTCGAGTGAAATTTTTAGTTTATTTTATAAAGTAGGTAGCAAGGAAGGATTTTCCGAAATTTTTACGGGAACGAAGTCCCGGGAATTTCTAGTAATTATTATAAAATTCTATGAGTTTTTCTCTTATGTGTTACAATTTATTTAATATTCATTCAGTATTTTATACATGTAAGAATGTAAGGGTAATATAAACTTATGCATCCTGAAATGTATTTTAATATTAGTGGATAATTAGGTTTTCCAACTCATTACGAATTTGTTACCAAGTTGTTTTAATATTCGTTTAAGATTGAATATTAATTGTCATTTTTTTACTAGTTTATTAATATCATCCTGAGCACTTATCCTCAAAACTAAAAACAACCAAAATAATCTCAAAATGAAAAAGGTTTCAGAGATAAAGTAAATAAAAAAATAAATGATCCAAATTAGCATAGCAATACCGTTGTGTATCGGTTTCTTTCGATCCTCGTTAATGTGAAAGCATTGAAGTGTCGTGACAAACTTTCTTCAACGGATTTTGCGGAGATGCATGCTGTGCTGTGAGATTTTTCTTATGCTGTTTAATTTGTACGCAATTTAAGTTACTTAGGTTCAATTAAAACACGCTAGGCTTTAGATATATGGTTAATAAGATAACCTGCGAGAAATAATAATGTCACACACTCAAAGCCTCACGTGGCCTTCGGTGCCTTTGAACCTTCAATCAATTAGTTTAATCTTTTATAAGAAGTTCTTCGGGGAGTATGCTTAGGAGCTGCGCACGAACTCGTCCCACCTGCCCCTTTTTCCATCGAACTTCCACCCTCAGAGTTTCTTGCCTATTCTTCTCGGGGAAATTAAAAAATATAATTTACTAGCTTTCCGCCCGCGGCTACGCCCGCGTGGACTGTAGGTTATATCGTGTCCAACTGTGGGATAAAATATAGCCTATGTCCTTTCTTAGGCTCTAATCTATCTTTGTACCAAATTTCATCAAAATCGGTTCAGTAGCTTAGGCGTGAAAGACGGACAGACAGACAGACAGAGTTACTTTCGCATTTATAATATTATGGATATTATGGATTTGACATTTTAAGTGACTCCATGTCGTATGACATTCAACATTTTTGACTTTGTAAGTAATACAGAAACATTTTTAACCGACTTCAAAAAAAGGAGGAGGTTCTCAATTCGAATGTTTTTTTTTTTTTTTGTATATTTGTTACGCGATTACTCCGGCAATTATAAACCGATTTGAATAATTCTTTTTTTATTTGGTAGGTCATACGTCAGAGGTGGTCCCAATGTCACCAAGTCAGGATCTGATGATGGGATCCTGGGGAAATCGAGGGAAACTCTCAAATTTTGTAGGCATATACACTGTTTATCAGAAATTATCTTAATCTATGTAGATTTTTGCATCTAATGGTCACCATCTGATGTTGCTGAGCTGATGATGAAGCTGATGATGAATGGTTTAGGAGTATGGGATCTCTATAACAAAATTATTTGGGATTGAAGTCGGTGACTCTTACGTTTTTGACGTGGAAAATTATTCAGTTACATTTTTATTGTTTTGTCCTATAATTCTACAGAACAGTTAAAACATGCAAACTTCCACGGTGGTCTGGGAGTGAAAGAAAAACTTAGAATGTATCAGCTGCCAACTCTTCTCAGGCATACTGTAAAAGTCAGTAATGGGACGCGAGGATTGTGCATTACCAGCAATAAAGCAAATTTTAGCAGTATTGTGGGCGAAAGGCTGACAACTTCTCACTACTATACATCATGCTACGTCTATTAACCACTGGTACTCTACCTACCCCGTAAGAGATTACAAGCGTGAGCCTATGTAATGTAATATGTTAAAAGTAGTAGACTTATTTTATCAGTGCGTCCTACCCGTGATGACATACGGAGCCGAGACGTGGCCACTCACAGTGAGACTAGTCCACCAATTTAAGGTCGCTCAGCGAGCTATGGAAAGGGCTATTCTCGGTATTTCTTTGAGGGATCGGATTCAAAACGAAATAATCCGTCAGAAAACCAAAGTTACCGACATAGCCCGGCGAATTAGCAAGCTTAAGTGGCAGTGGGCTGGTCATATCTGTCGTAGGACTGATGGCCGTTGGGGCAGAAAAGTTCTAGAATGGAGACCACGAATCGGCAAACGTAGCGTAGGGCGCCCTGTTACTAGGTGGGGTGTCGATATTCGTAAAGTAGCGGGCAGTGGTTGGAGGAGGAGAGCTGAAGACTAAGCTCAGTGGCGTGCCATAGGAGAGGCCTATGTCCAGCAGTGGACTCATACAGGCTGATGATGATGACTTATTCGGAATTAGACCTAATATAGTTCATATCGTAAAGGAACAAGGATATTGTCAAACTCAATATGTTTTGAACTGTACAAATTGTTCTTATTAAAATGATCATAATTTTGACAAATAATGAGACCGTGTCATATTTCTTTACCAATCGCTTTATTGTTCATTTTCCACGTCGTTTTGCAACAAGTCGATATGCTTGAAATTACGTTGTGTAAAACTTATTAAACGCCTGATTTTTAGATTATCTGCAACACTTAATTATTTAGTTCTTTGTTAATGTATGTTGAAAACTTATATACGCTAGAAGGATAGGTAACCAGAGAAAATTTCACGAGCTATGCTTAATTATTCGTCAGGTCGTTATTTCTACCTACACTATTTATTGTAATAAAAATAGTTCTAAAGAAGCAAAACATTTGTTTCATATTGACACTAGGAGGTGTTTTCCTTGGAGAAAGGTGTAATTAACATTCTTAATTTTTGTTTACTAATTGCTTAGTTAGCACTCAATAAAAACCATAAAGGTCATAGCATGTTAAAAGTAAGTTAAATTTAAAAATTATGCAACATATAGATACTGCTTTTGCGTGTTCAATATCTATTGATAAAATATTTTAAAAATTGCATGTTGCATGAAAAACAATAAAACTATTTTATGTGTGACCTCCGGATGTAATCAAGTGGTGAATTTTTCAAATGTAACATAACAGCTGTTTGCTTAAAAGGGTTGACCTTTTGCGGGTATCAATAAAAGCAGCTATAAAAAAATACCTGTTACTCTGTAACACATAACTCTAAAATAAAATAAAAAAATTACCCCAACATTCGATTGCTTATCGGTCCATTCGTTTAGGAGCTACAATGTCACAGACAGACACACAGATACGTATTTTACCGTGTGGTGACCGGTTAAGAAAAGCACCACCCCATCTCGTTCCATGGGTGTCGTAAGAGACTATTAATTCACCCCAGGCAACGACACCTCAATTTGTTCTATGGTCTCATGCGGTGTGGTAGGCTCTGTGAAGGGCCGTCTGGTTCGCGACCACCCTGCTACCGAAGTCCGACGCCAAACAGCTTGCTGTGTTCCGTCTGTGCGTAGGAGTACCATTGCCTTAATAGGCATTTTCTGGGTTAACTCGCTCCATCGTCAATCTCATCTATGACCTTGGTCAAGATTAAACCTCCTTAAAAAAAACGTAGATACACAGACACAAATCTCAAATTTATAACACTTCTTTTTTGTCAGGGTTAAAAATTGAAGAGTGACGCTTTGAGCTCACGAGGGCCCAACACTGGATACTGGTATTGTTCTAGAAATTGTTAGTTTCTTTTTATTTTTAACTAGCTTTCCGCCCGGGACTTCGTTCCCATGGGAATTCTGGAAAATCATGTATAGTAGCCGGCAAACTTCTTGGACAAACGACCTTGAATGCGCAGAAACGAAAAATAGGTCTCTTCGGGGTTGCTAAGAGAAGAGTACTTTCCCTCACCACCTCACGCGATGGCAAAGAAGTTTGCCGGCTACTGTACCCTATGTCCATCACGGATAATGTAGGATTCTAATGGTGAAAGAATTTTTCAAATCGGTCCAGTAGTTTCGGAGACTACTCAATGCAAGCAAACAAACAATCAAATCTTTCCTCTTTATAATATTAGTATAGATAGATATTATAATTTTTATCATATTGTTGATTTTCTTCTTCGTTTCAAGTGATTAATATATGTAGGTACCTAATCGAAACGAAAGTATGAACGCAGGTATACTACACAACACCAACTTCAACGCAACAACTTTCATCACTTTCATTTTAAAATCAAAGCAAATATTACAAAAAAAAACTCGATTGCCTTTTAAAAGATAAGAATATTTTATGTAAAAAACTAGATCTGAAAGCCGTCGAACATTTAACGGAAATTTAAAGGAAAAGTGAATTCTTAAGTCGTTCGAAATTATATGTTTTGACCCACATTAACATAAGCCATATATCTGTTATTAAGATTAATATATTCCTAATAGCATATTCACGTAACTTATCACATAATATAACGATTATATCATGGTTTCTCAAACTGTTTCCTTAGTGTCCTCTAAAAAACAAAAAAATTGCAAAAATAGAAGTTTAGTGATTGTATTCGTTTTAATCAATTTTATATTTTATTTTTTAATGTCAAATTCGTTAAGTACAAGTTTATAATTTTTATTTGCACGCCAGGATTGAAAAAAAAACTTAGAATATGCCAGCTGCCAACTCTTCCCAGGCACACTCAGTAAAAGTCATTCATTGGGAAGTAGTGTTGTATTTTGGGCGAAAGGCTGACTACCTTCACTACTATACTCATGTTCCTTTTAAAAATCCTCAGAATGTTTGTCAAGCGTGGCTTATAATGGTTTAAAAACCACACGATGCCTTGCCTACCCAAACAGGGAAACGCGTGTTTTCTAACTTTGAAATTAGAATTAGAAGTTCTGAAAAACAAATGAAATTCCCTATTCTAATTCTTGGTAACTGATCCTTTTCTCAAAATGACACAAAATAACATATCTGCCATAAGTGGGACATCAATACATACATCAAATACATAATCCGAGACTGCATCCATTCTAAATAAGCGCCACGTGATTCCCAGGTTGAGAACCGATGAACTAATGGTATAATTATGCTGAATTATGTAAAGAACCAAAACATCGGAGATGTTATGTTTTCTACTTAACATATTGTTTATGAATACATTGAAATTACTTTCTCTGCCATCAGAACGCCTATGTTTATGGGGGGGTTACTTTAAATTAGTTAACGAAATTTTATTGGGTGATTCTTCCCATAAAACTGAACAACCATCCCCAAGGAACCTACATGATAAATTCTTAAGAACTATTTCGACCTCTTTTACAAAGGCAATCAGCAATTGTATGAAGAGGAGAATTATTTTCTTTATTTTTTGGGAACGTTGTCTAGTGTCGTGTGCTGATTCACAATAATTCTCATGTTTTCATTTTCGCTAACTGTTGTGGCCCCCACCTATTAATTGCTGTTTTTTGATCATTTTCTTTGATTCACCTGTTTTTGATTATTTTCAAAATTGTTTTTGATTTTAATACTTGATTATAGTATTGAGATTTTGAGTACAATTTATACGTTTTAACTGATACGCTGAAATACAGCTCGTTTGACTGGATATCGGTTTCAATGCCTATTTTCGCTCTAACTTTTAAACAATGTCAAGTAAACTAAACCTGTCGATTATTAGCTGAATATTGTCGCGATATTCAAAAACATATTTCGAAGCAAATAACATATTAAACAAATAACATAACAAATAATATGTTATATAATATATTATAACAAATAACATATTTCTGAATATTGACCTTCCCACATCGCATGTTTGGATTTCACATCCCCGAAAAATATTCAAATGGGACCTAATATTAAATTTTATTTGATTTTATTAAAAAAAATGAAATTGAAGTGAAAAGGATGACATCTGGGCCAAGATCCAGTAGTCCAGCTAGGACAAAAATGCCAAAGGAGACCTGTAGGCACAATTAGCCAAGAATTTCTTCGTTTCTATGGTTGTCTATGATATGTAGCTAATACATAAATTAATGAACAAACGTCTCCTCCCACAATATAGACGTGTCTTATGCAATAATTTTGTATGAACAGTTAGTTTTATAGAGCTAATAATATAACATTATGGCGTATTGTCTAAATGTATGAGAAGAATCTTAACTTGTTATGCACTCAAATTACTCGATGATAACTAGTCGTATACCAGTTGTATGAGATTATCTTTAAATGACTAATTAGTTACATTGTGTTTTAGTGCCTTTTCTAATTTATTTCCTTAACCAATGATGACTAATTCTTTTACAAAGCCTGAGTATCTATCCTCTTTTCTAGCCTGATATGTATTCTTGTTTCTCAAGGGGTACGCTTGACCATGATCCAGGATTATTTAGTGGGTTAGGTAATTACAGCCGAGCTGTTAACTTCTGTGATCCTGCTAACAGTGTAACCTGACCAGATTGGATCACTGTTTCTTTAGTCTCCTGCCGGGCTATGATGATCGCAACGACATATTATCCCACGCGTTATCCCGTGGACACGTGACTGTTTCGACCAATGAGATTACGAGAAAGCGTCACGCGTGAGATATTATGTCGTTGCGATCATCATAGCCCGGCTGAATGTATAGGTTTCCTCTTGATATTTTTATTCACAGTAAGAGCTAGATTGGTGGTGTTACAAATGTATATTAAATCTCAAAAACAGTTAATGTCACGACACTGGGGTTACAAGAGATCGAACGCGGTACATGTCGTCGCTTACATGTTAGACCCCTAACCGTTATACCACCGACGCACCTTTGTTTAATAAATCAGTTTAGTAGGTAATTTCATCAAAGTAACAGTAAAACCAGGAAACAGTTGTTAACATCCTTCATTGGAACACATTGCACCGCAAACGCGTCGTCAGGAGTGAACGCCCTGCGCGCGCGCACTTACCTGAATTATAAGAAAATGTCGGCAAATTGACGACGATGACGCCTTGGAACCACTTCTATAATAACTTGAATAGGAACTAATACGCTTGAGTATGCATTTAATAATAACTTTCTGAATTTTAGTCTTAGACACTGACTTTCAAAAAACAAACTCATCTTTAGTAATGTTTGAGTGTAACGGAAAATACCTATTTTTATTTTTTTTAAACAAGGTTTTACGGCCCTGGATGCTAGGTCCTTATGAGCCAGTCTTAAAATTGAGTTCACTATTAATTCACTTTCACTTCATTTGTAATTATAAATTGTCCACAGTAGACATGATGAAGTCAACCAGTGGTTTAAAAGTCTTAGAATTACTGAGAAGGCCTTTTAAAACATTCTCGGCATCGGCTGTTGAAATCATTGAAATGTCAATATTCAAATTTTTCAGTTGTGCGACGAGTAATAAAAATGTAGTATTGCCATATTTAGGAACCATTAACCATATAATACGAGAAACGAAGACTTTAAAATCATTTTTGAGAATATATTCTGCCAGAATAACTGTGAAATTTGGCAATATTCAAACTGTTACGGAGGAAAAGTTCAGAAAAATCTCGACTACGAACTCAGGCTATAAGTTGGTAATATCAAATTACATTATGTAGTAACGTAAATACAACTATTGTGTTTGCCTTAAAAAGAATAGCATAAGTAATATGCTGATGAGAATTCATTCTCAATTTATGTATTATTTTCTATTTTTTAACCGACTTCAAAAAAGGAGGAGGTTTCTCAATTAGACCGTATATATATACATTTTTTTTATGTATGTCCGCGGATAACTTCGTCGTTTATGAATCGATTTTGATTATTCTTTTTTTGTTGGAAAGGGAGTATCCCAAGGGTGGTCCCATGGTAAGGAAACCAGGATTTGATGGTGGAATCCTGAAGAAATTGAGGGAAACTCTCGAAAAATTGTCTTTTTGGGATTGAAGTCGGTGACTCTTACGTTTTTGACGTGGAAAATTATGTTTCACATTGTATGAATACTTTGTGACTAAATCACTTTGTGACTAAATCAAAGCAAAACATTCTTATACAATATGGTTGTGCTTATAGTATTACAGTTAATTGACAACACATATATCTGTTTACAAAATAAAATCAATTGAAAAGACAATGTTTTTAATAGCAACAATAATAAGCAACAATGTCGATGGCTTCCCAAAACAATTATTTATTATTGTTTAAAACTTTGGCTTAGTAATTGTTTGTCAATAAAAACAACCAGACGTTAGTACTTGGGTCTAGTTATAACTTTTTTGTGTTTCAGGTGTTATGTCTCAACATAGTTATGTCTTTTTTTGTGTCCCATCAACAGATAAACTTCTTCGTTGGTCTCTAGGGTATGGTAGCTTGTATTGTGGATTCTATGACACCTCTATTACGAGTATATGGGCTTGAATTGAACCCAATGGAACATAATTTCAACTTTTTGCAAAATTAACATTTTAGGATTAAAAATATTCAACTTTTTTGGGAACAACAATTCAACTTTTTCCTAATTCAAAATTTTAGGAAATAGCATTTTGCAAATTCAACTTATGAGAATTCAATTTTCTAGTCTGAAAGGACGTTGTACAATGTTGGGTTGTTTTTCAATGCCATAAAAACTCGAAAATGCTTTAACTCTCTAAAATATATTTAAAAAATGTATCATTCTCTATTTTAATACGAATCTAGTTCCTGTATAACACCAACTTTTGCAATATACTTATCTTATAAGTACATGAAAATACGTGTCATACTTAACATGCCTTCCTCATGCATTTTCCAGTTTTCCCGCTAAGCATGCGCGTACGCAACGTCGCCGACGTCGGCGAAGGAATGCGCGAGAGTGGCTCATTAGCGCTCTGACATATCTAATCAAGTTTCTTTCGAGATTTATTATTTGGAAGTATTTTTCGTGTACAAAACTATATTTTTTTCTGTCAATTGTTCGCGATAATAGGAAAGTGAATTGTGTACATGCATGTTACCGTAGCTTTGTAAAACTATTGACGCACTTTTTTTATAATATTAAGGTAATCTTACCTAACCTTTAAGAGCCATACAAAACCTATCCTAATTTCATGGAGGTGGCCCCTAAAGTTTCGTACATTTATAATTTTACTAGGCAAATCGTAATATCGCGGGAGATTATAATTTCACTAATGAAATTGCAATATTGCAGGCTTTAAAATTTTCTGGTGACATGCATTCCTTTTAATCTGAAAGCAGTCACGATAAGAAGCTTTGATTCTCCCGCTCACTGTTTGGAATTGATCAGTGATGTTAAACACGGACGGGGAAGTTTGGTGAGTCGGTCGTAACGGCACTTTGGCATGTTACAGTCGTATTGTCGGTTGAATTGACTATAGTCGTCAAATCAAGTAAGTTGACATTTAGTGGTGTGTAAACTTTAGCACCAGGCATTTATGACACAGCTTTAACAAGAAGAGATTGGGTGGTGCTCTATGTGACCAGCAACATTTTATGTCTTTTGGAAATTAAGTAACCTATCAGGAAAAAATGCATTTTCTTAAAAAATATCACTTTCCACATAGCTTAAAACTTTATAACGTCTGATGACAAAATATTAGCTCTTATCGACCACGTCAGGTGTCAAACAAAAAAAAACTGAATCAAACTTGATGCATCTGTTTAGAAGGCTACAGTCATACACACAAAACAGATATACAAAGCCATAGAAACAAGCGTCAAACTTATAATGTCCCTTTTTTTTCTCAGGGGTTAAAAAGAAATTGCCAAGTTCGCCACACACACATACCAACACGATAAGTGGAAAAAAAAATTGCGCCAGCTATCACTTTCTGCTTATAAACAACCCAAATACCAAAAATACAAACTCAGCACAATAATACAATATCAGTATAATACCGTATGCTCCCGTTTCGAAGCGATTATCGCACTCGAGTGAAATTATTACGCCAAATTCAATCGGCCCACGAATATCTTAGTGCGAGGCCCGATTGCACGAACCTTTTCCTTACATCGGTTAATTCTTGGTCAACACTATGGTGCCATTTAGTTATTAAAAGGTACTCCTATCTGTATACTTTTCCTTGTCACTCTGTTAACTGTATTTACACATATGAGAATAATGATGAGAGGTCTTAGAGTAAACTTATCCTTTAAACACTTCTAAATATTAATACATCATTAACAAAACTGTGGTCGAAATTTGTTTTAAACAAAAATTAAACCCTACTAAATTGGCCTATTTCTTGGGGTCAGAAATAGGCCAATTTAGTACTCTTGGGGCCAATTGTTTAGGGTTCTTTCTTGGGGTATTAAATTGGCCTATTTCTTGGGGTTACAGGTACCTAACATAAACTAACAACCTTACTTACCTTGTATCCCAATTCCCTAAAATACTAGTCACTTCAAAATAAAAGTTCCCCATTCTATTATCCTCCTCCCCTTTTAGAATTCCATAATTTTT
The DNA here is from genome assembly GCA_949987775.1 of Aproaerema taeniolella. NCBI lineage: Eukaryota > Metazoa > Arthropoda > Insecta > Lepidoptera > Gelechiidae > Aproaerema > Aproaerema taeniolella. The sequence goes on along the minus strand of OX465255.1, from coordinate 17,524,021 downwards.
TGCTACTTACATATTTAAGCTTCATTAAGTTTTTGTTGCCCGCTTTTTAACAATGTCAACAAAAAACGATGTTGATCGTACGATGCGGAACTAACTACGATTCACGCGAGTACCGATTACCACCGCATTTTTTGTTGCACAACACAGTCACAGTTCATACAACAAATCCCGAACTAAACGGTACTTTAGTAAAAAGTTGAACGTGAATATTATGTACCTACTTACATATAGTAAGGGAAGTGGTTGAAAAACCAGGTTCGATCATGGAATACTAAATTCGTCTTTTCGTATTGATGTACAGATTTCTCAAAAACAATCACTTGCTCAGCTGTAAACGAAAACATCGTGATCTTTCACTCATGTCTGAAAAAATCAAGTTTTTGATAGACGCAATCCACCAACCCGAATTGGGCCTGGTGCGGAGGTTGGTGGGGATGTATATGGGCTGATGACGTATAGTCGTGTGGTAGGAAAATTAATTGGATTTTGCTTGATATTCCTTTTCTACGACATAACAGTTAATGCCATTTTTCCATAGAGACAACCAAAGAAGTAAATATAAATTGGAACTATGTATTTCTTTCGCGAATAAAAACCCCAAATTGATCGCTGTTTAAACAGTGAGAGGTACTACAGTAAAAACATTTTAAGAATACCAAAAAACAATAATTAGATTACTTTTTAAAATAAATGAGAACGGACTCGGAAGCAAATAAAATATATACCTACTTTAACCTCAAGTGTGCATCATTTCCGAATAATAAAATAACGATGCAATCTTTTACTACCTTATTCCGAAAATATTTGGGTTTGAAACTTTAACATTTTATTCTCGACTTTTTTGAGTGCCGTCATGAGAATAGTGTTTCAATAATTCAACATAGTGTTTCAATGATTCAGCCTTGTTATTCAACAGATGAGTTCTTTAGATTAAGAAGCTAGAGTTTTTGTGGTAAAAAGGTTGTCTGATTAAAATAGACATTTGGCGGCTCTGAGTACATGAAACTTACATCGTGCTATATGAAATACACTAACAATTTTATAGAGCTTACGCGCCTTCTTTTATAACACCTGAAAAAAGAGGGGTGTTATAAGTTTGACGTGTATGTCTGTGTATCTACCTGTAGACCAATTTCAATGCGGTTTTCTTGTTTGAAAGCTGACATAATCGAGATGGTTCTTAGCATTTGATCAAAATTGGTTCAGCCGTATAAAAGTTATAAGCAATGGAATATCGGGGGTAATAAGTACAATTATTACATGACAATAAGTACAATTATTACATGACAATAAGTACAATTATTAGAATTATTACATGATTTCTCTCGTGCTGCATCATAGTAGAACATACAAACTGACTATCATATAAACATAAACAGTATCCGAATAAGAGTCTTCGTGCAACCGGCCCCGCCCCGCCCAGTAGCGATACTGGTCCCGTTTTAACTGCCCGCTATTCCGGTACGCGGTAATGTCGGTAACTGGCAACTGGTCTGCATCCTGACCAATTAGGGGACATGGTGAGAGTGTGTTATTTTTCGGTATTTGCTGCTCAGTTGCTTGGGAATATGAAAATACGCACGACGTAATGTGCTTAGTAGGGGAATGAGAAATTTCGCCGCTTGACTTGAAGGCACGATAGCTCAGTTGGTTAGAGCACCAGTAGATATAATCCTGGAGTCGTGGGTTCGAGTTCGCGCCAAACATTTTCCTTTCCCTAAAAATATTTATGACTATGAAAATTGGCTGAGAATTCGCCACATGTGAAGCTAGTTAGGACCACCATTCTTACGCGTATTATTTCGGGTTCCCGTGGGAATTTTGAGAAATCCTATGAAATGCTTGTCTCTGTTACCTAAGGAATAGTCATACCAAATTTCAGGTTCTAGGCTCAGTGGTTTTGCATATGTGGGTTGTTGATCAATCAACCAATCGGCCAATCAGTTTCTTCTATGAATGAACCACTAGCCGTTACCACATCGGCTGTTTTGCCTGGTGTAAGTATTCCAGTTGTTAATCATAACCAGTTTTTAATGGAGAGACGTGATCACAAGTTTCTTTTACTGGCCCCGGGTTCAATTCACAGTCGGGGCAAATATTTGTGTAAGAAGCAAATGCCTGTTCTCGGGTCATGGGTGTTTGTTTCTGTCTTTATGTAAGACTAGCTGATGCCCGCAACTTCGTTTGCGTGTTAATTTAGATTTTTACATACAAAAATTTTTTCCCGCTAACTCCCGTTCCCGTTAGAATTTTGCAATATCCTGTAGCAGTTAAGCTTTAAGTTTACTAAGGTACCTGCATGCCAAATTTCAAGCGTCTAACTTAAGCGGTTTAGATTTTTCATACAAAAGGATTTTCCCGCTAATTCCCGTTCCCGTGGGAATTTCGGGAATTCCTTTCTTAGTGCCCCTCTACGGTACCTAAGCTACGTCCCTTCCAAATTTCAAGTGCCTTCGTTTAGCCGTTTAGGCTGTGCGTTGATATGTCAGACAGTCAGTCAGTTTCTCCTTTTATATATTTAGATAAGTTAAGATAAGATAAATCTTTATTAACAGACACAATGACACTAGAAATACAAACTAAACATAAACTTAAAAATAACAGAAACAAAAATATAAATTTACATAGCAGTCAAATAATCACATGGTGTTGTTTGCATTGTGCCTATCAATCGGTGCTGACTCAGCATAAAGCTACATTAATGCAGCACTGATTTTCAGTCATAACCGGGATGATACGTATAACAAATAAATTACAAACTAACACAAAGAAACGCGTCTCTTTGGGTAAATAAAATGTTTTTCTGTGTGTGTGTATGTGTGCGTGTATGTTTGAGTGTGGCAATGAATGCGTAAGGGTTTGTGGAAAAAATAAGATTTTTATAAATTAACATGAAAAGAAAGAAGAAAGGTTAGGTATGAAAATTTTTAAGAAGCGGACTTTTGAAGCGAAAGTAAGTTTTTTAATTCTTTTTTCCGAGGGATCCACTATACAAGGAAAAACCCTCGTATGGACCTTTGAGAGTGTTCCGTTTATTCAAAGCTGTCCAAACTGTTAAAATGGCATATCGATAGCAGTTTACAACGGGCATCTTAAAAAAACTTGCTCATACATTTTTTTAAAACAATTTATGATCCATTTAGCAACTTATTTCATTATGTTTATAATATAGAGTAAGTTAAGCCTAGCTTAAGCCGAGAATCTTGCTGTTTTAGAACACTTTACGTCGAACTAAACTACATTGCAGCCAATTAAGGAGGTACATGACATTATGTGGTGACCGCTTTGGGGATTTTTGCAGCCGCTAAGAAAATGAGAACACTGCATTTTGTTATATGCGAGGTTGTTGCGAACAATGAAAATAAACTCTGCAACCGGGGCCGGGGGTTGGCTGCAGCTTTCTGAGTTTTATGAAAATGATTGACTTAAAAATTGCGACCCTCGGAGTTTCTTTCCTATTCTTCTCCTGAGGAAGACTGCACCTTTGCGAATAGGCGCAAAATCAAAAATGTTAATTTAATTCACTATTTGCTAATGTATTTATTATGACGTTTTTAAGAAGCATTTTATATGTTCTATGAAAATAAAGCAATTTTTGACTTTTAGTATCAGAGTGTTAATCAACTTGATGAACTAAAAAACTTCTATCTCAAATTTTTCTTTCTGTTTTCTAAATGAACGAGTCGCAATATATATTCTTACGATTTTTATTTCAGAGATTTCATTTAGGTGATTAGTGATGCATGTGTCTGTTACAGTTAAACCCTTTGTTAGTAAAAAATTCGTTTGTATTAGTCTAAACTAGTTTTTAACTGCCTTTGTTAACCTTTGTTCCGAACAAAAGCATTAACTTAGCTTAAAAGGAGGCACCATCAACAAACTGTTAATAAGCTAAGTTGTTGGAAATAAATACATTTTTTTTGTTATAACTAGAATTAACTGCTGTTGAAAAATAAAGAACCTAGTTTCAACTTTATTTACTAATGTTTATTTCGCCTTGACTTACTCTCAATTGACAGTTATTCACATTTGGTAGAGACTTATACCTCTATAATACCATTGTGTCTGATTTGACAATAGTTATGATTTCATTAACCAACAGCAGTGAATCTTCTGTTAGTATTATTGTTTTGATCACGGTCATACTAAGAAAATAATAACGATATGTCTTCGAACATTCCTAACAGTTCTGCACTTTAAATTCTTCTGTACCGCTTAAGGCTGTATAGTCTATCGTGTTTCAATCCAGACTTATACGGAAGGGGTAATCAGCGTTTGTCTTTGTAGCTACCTACCTGGAATTTTATATATAGATAGATAAAACAACTGCTTAGACAGTGCGGTACATTGACCTCGTCGTTTATTGTTCGTTTTCATAGGAAAAGATTATTAATAATCTTATCGTGTTAAGGATGCCTGGAAGAAATTGCTGTTAAGCAATAAGGCCGCGTATTTGAATGCATTGTATCAAAGTTACTGTTAAAATTGTTTGTATTTTCCCATATGGGCAATGAAGTATATTGTATTGTATTGTTAAACGTAACTTTTGAAGATAGTCTGCATATTGTTATTTAAATATTTTTTATTACTGAATTATGCACATTTTTTTTATTTACGTTTGTGAAAATGACCCGTCCCACTACCACGAGACGCATAGCATGTCTGCTAAACGACAGGTATCATTCATTTAGCGACGTATCGTTTTGAAAGTATTAATATCATATTACTGGGGATTAATGAACCGTTTCGTCTTCCTAAATGGTTTTAATATAACTACCGGGAGTTTTATAGGCAGAAAGTAAAAGATATTAACTGTGTATTAAATTTTACGATGAATTTAATGTCTGCTGCATTTCCTGTCTGTCTGTAGTGTTTGAAAAGCAGGTCTAAAAATCTGCATTTATCGTTGTTTTTAGAACTGATGGCACCTACCTTTTTGTCTCAATCTCTTGTTGCATAATTAATAAAACTAACTCTTAAAAATACCGCTTAGTCTTGATTTTAAGTGTTAGATATCAATGGCATTGAGCAAATATGATTATTGATTGATTGATTGAACCTCTGCACCAGAATAATTTGAATCAATATGTGTGACTTTAAATCAGTTAGCAAAACATTATGATCCTCGCCATTAAGTTTTTCATATTGTAACAACAACAAAACCGGCCAAGAGCGTGTCGAGCCACGCGCATTGTAGGGTTCCGTAGCAGCATGGTTCAAATATATTCTTATTAATCCCAACAATGTTTGGCACTTGGTCGACTATTACTTGCAAACTTGAAGGACCAACTTATGTGTGATAGTTTTCCTTTCAATTTCGTTGTATATTCTACCAACGTGAATTTTTTCGCATTTTTAGAAACAACCGTTTAGCAGGTATAGGGGGGACACTTGTGTTTGACAAAAATTTTCACTTTAAAAATTTATATTTCGCAAACGGAGTGCTGACTCGAAAAACGTTCTTAGTAAACCCCTTCTATCTTTTAAAATGCTATCCTATGACACCCCACTCAATGATATTGGTGAGAAAAAAAATTCATCGCCCTTTCACGTTTATGGGAGACACCCGAAAAAAATTTTTTTTCCAAGATTTTACTCTACAGTTCTGTCGGCGTGATTCATATGTATAATCATGCTTAGTTTCAGCTCTGTAGTACCAAGGGTTTCTTAGGAAACCTGAGGACAGACGGACAGACGGACATGGCGAAACTATAAGGGTTCGTAGATTACTACGAAACCCTAAAAATGGATACTTTACCAACCTACAGATAGGGAGGAGTTGGACCTCCTAGCACAGGCATTAACATGCTTATAAGGGGGTCTCGATACTTGCCAATCTTGCTATTATAAAATAATGTTTTGTTAATGGTATTTTTTTTATAACTCATTGTTTATTAGGTTAACTGGAAGAGATCCCCTGGTGAGATAAATTAGTCCACTGTTGTACCTTAAATTTCATAACCATAAGTATAGAATTTACGTACATACGTAGATGGCAAAAGATTAAGATGTATAGATTGTCTGGGATAATTTTCTTTGCAAAAGAAACTAGAGTTGAAGTCTAGTATATTCTTCAGTCTATAATCAGCCACGAGAAATGGCAAAAGTGATGAATTGCATATGCTACATGTAACGCTTTGGCAAGTGTTACTTGTTTTTTGTATCTTTTTGCAGTTTTCATTCACTGGTGAGTTTGCACTCGCGTAATTGTACCTTTACCCCGATATCAGGTAAGACGAGGGTGCTTATTTATACCGACAACTATAATGGCACCTTAAGAAACTTAGCATAGCAATAGACTTCGAATTTTTTTAATTTGCCTTTCCGATGTTCGATAAAGATATGCTTCCGCGAAGCTATACAAACGTCCCTATTACGGCGCAGAGCATGTAACGAAGACGCTTAAGCTTCTTACCAACAACACTGCAATAAAACGTCAGATACGGTCATCACTCTGACGTTAATACCGTTATAGACTACTATACCACTCAGGCTACTACAAATCTGATTATTGCCTCTTGCCATACTAGTATGGTTATTTTATGTCCTCCTGAGTTGGTACTACATGTCTTGGATTCTTTACGTCATTATATATCAGATTGTGAATGTGTGGAGAGGATTAATATGTCATTGAAATAAGGGATAATACGGGCGACGATTCATATAGAGTACGCAAAAGAGGTTTGAATCTTATCAGGTGGCAATATGTGGTCTCTGCTTACATTGATTGGACAAATGCTTGAGCTGAATGTTCATGTTTTTTTTTGGTTCCTTTTTCACATATAACTTTTGCCTAATTAAGATAGAATAATTTGTTTTTAAAAGATAGGTAAATCAGTTTTCTACATTCACTGCTGAAGCTGACGAAACCGAGATGGTTCTTAGCTACATTTGATCAAAATTGGTTCAGCCATTTAAAAGTTATAAGCAATCGAATGACGGGGGGAAAACAATTTTTATTTTTTTTAGAGTTATTCTGTATTCTCTACATGAATCGATATAGGGTGTATAGATACTTATAGATGTATGTATATGTAACTTCTTCTTATTTTTTTTCTTATCGTGTAGGTATAGTCAAGTTTGTGGCTAACTTGGCTTACCCTGGTATCAGAGTTTTCAAACCGCACAATGACCTCTGACTTGGTTTTAACGCCTGTTGTCAATCAACAAAAGCCGAGACTAACAGCTTAACCTGCCTTTGTGTACATTGCTTAACCTCAATGATCGGTTGAGATCAGAGCCCCGTTTCTGTAACTTAAAATGAATGTTCAAGTGGCGAAATTGAGAACTATCCAAATTTCAAACATCTAATGACGGTTGCTTTGACTGTTGGCGCCACCGTTAACTGAATTTTCAGTTGCTAGTTAGTTTGAAACTTTACGTTCGGTTGGCGGTGGCGCTGCTGGTCGGGGTGGTTGTCAGCAAGTGTAGGAAAGTTAAATAGTTCTCAATTTCGCCACCTGAATAGATAAAATGGCCTCCATTCCATCGACACACAACTTAAGTTACAGAATCGGGGCCCAGCGAGCACTACTGGGCTAAAAGCGCTTCTTACGCTTATATTTTTTTTTAATTATAAGATGGGTTAACTCTTGACCTCAATCTTGACCATAAAGGTCAAAGATGAGGTCGACGATGGAGCGAGTTAACCCAGAAAATGCCTATAAAGGCACTGGTACTCCCACGCACCGACGGAACACAGCAGGCTGTTTGGCGTCGGATTTCGGTAGGAGGGTGGTCGCGAACCAGACGGCCCTTTACAGAGCTTACCACACCGCATGAGACCATAGGACGACACCTCAGATTCAGAAAAAAATGAACTGTCGTTGCCTGGGATGGACTACTAGGAGGCAGGTCTCATTTGTGTTTCCTTAGTCGCCTCTTACGACACCCACGGAAAGAGATGGGGTGGTGTTATTCTCAGCCGATCACCACACGGCGGTTTATGTAGCTAAAACAGTATAAACATGCCGCTACAGTTTTTCCTGTCCACTCACTCGTCACAGTCGGTGACTCGTGACGCGACAGTGACCGCAGGCGCGTGCTATCCGTGCAGACATCTCGCCAAAGAACCCTATTAGACATGGCAGTGAAAAGGAAAATTAATACTTACCTCATTCATTTGAATAATTAATAATGCAGATACGTTCGATCCCTGATAGCTTTTTACTGATAGACAATGACTTTTTGTTAGTTATGTACAGCGGTGATAGCCCAGTTGGTAATGAGCCAGACTTGTAATCCGAAGGTCGCGGGTTCAAATCCTGATGCGGGCCTGTACCACTACTTCGTCTTTTCGAATTTATGTACGGATTTCTAATTATCACTTGCGCAACGGTGAAGGAAAACATCGTGATGAAACCCGCTCGTCCGAGAAAATTCATTTTCGAAAGACGAGTGGTCCACCAACCCGAATTAGGCCAGCGTGGTGGACTATGGCCTAAATCCCCTTCGTATTTCTAAGGGAACGTCCCCACCGTACCCCTCAGTGGGGACGTATATGGGCTGATAAGAGAGAGAGAGAGAGAGATGTACAGACAGCGGCACGTCAGGTTACCAATTTGCACTATGAAATTCAGCGTTATTACGAACGATGTAAAGGCTACGTTATGTCAACATGTATAGCCTAATGTGCTGCCGTGTGTACATTTATTATTATTTGTATCTCTCCTACGGGAAATCACGGCACGAGGGCGGTCCTTTTAGAAGGCTTACTTGGATACAGACCCAACACGCAGAGACCCCTTTGAGATACCATAATGTGTTGGGATATGTACACCTAGCGGATGCTTATTATTATTGTCAAAAGTACCCCAAATATACACATCAACGCGGTCTAGGGATATTGCACGATTTTTCATACAAACGAGGTCTGTTTGAGAAGCTATAAAAGCATACTCCAGATAGATGGGAGTGCTATAATTTTAAGACGATCAAGTGCTAAACCTGATTTTTTAATTCTAATCAATAAATTCTGTTTTACTTGAAATTTTTTTTGCGTAAATTCGACTATTTTCATACAAAAAGCAGGCAAAAAGTGCATTTTCGTTTTCGTTTCGGTCACGTTTTCACAAATTTCAAGTAAAACAAAATTTATTGATTAGAATTGAAAATTCAGGTTTAGCACTTGCTCGTCTGAAAATTATAGCCCTCCATGTATCTCGAGTAAGCTATTATAGCTTCTCAAACAGACCTCTTTTGTATGAAAAATCGAGCAATATCCCTAGACCGCGTTGATGTGTGTATAACGAAACAAAGAGCCTTTTTATAATACGAAAACGGCAAGGCAAAATTGTATTAATACCATTGCCTCCTATGCACTAGTGATACTAGAAGCTGGGAACATAGAAGGCAATGGTAATACAAATTCTCTCATGCCGTGCGCCGTGCCGTTCGAATTATAAAAAGGCCCAATCCGTAATGGGAGGTTATCATTCTCACAGTCGAGTAAATTTTTTTGCCAGGATGAGGCTACCACCATCTATCACAGTACATAGGCCAGCGCATCAGGTTACTCCATTTTCATTGCAAAACCGCTATTATCACAACAGTACAGAGTGCACGCGTGTGAGAACCTGAGTTGCGGCCGTCCTTACGTAAAAAACAAAAGCCTGACAGTGAAAATTATTAATTAGTAAGTCAATGCGTTAATAAACTTGTATGTAAAAGAAAATAGTTCGCATGTCTGGTTCTTTTCAATGCAGACACGCTTTTCCTGCTATCACATGTTAGATTGACACACGATTTATATACTTAAGTATGGATTCGATAGCACAGACAACAGCAAATCACAAGGTATACAGTTGTAATACGAAATCAGTCCTTATCAAATACGGGATAGTATAAATAATCGTGTGTACAATGTTACTTAGTACATCTCAGGTTTTAAAGCATACCAATAGATAACGATCACAATTTGGATTTTATCTATTGATTTTAAAGGAAATACTTAGTAAAAAAATTTGTTTATTAGACAGTAAGGGTGTTAATTTTTTAATTGTTTGTAGGCAAATCGGTATTACTCATTTATTTGTCCATAATATTTACTATAAACTGTCCTTTTTATGGCAAAATACGTTTTTGCTTCTATCGCCTATCTATTTCTTCGCAATAAAAATAATTTACATTACAAAACGTAAACAGATAACCCTATTTCTTGTGCAGTCAGCTAATAAAAACAAATAAAGGAAGTAACGAGGTTCTTTAAAATTCACATCCTTTCAAACAGTCTGCGAACTGGCTGTAAAAACTGATAACGTAAAAAAACGCAATAAAATGCAAATTCTAACACATTGATAAGTCTAGGCTGCATGGTAGGAATGCAACAGCCTTCCCGTCCTCAAGAAATAAAAAGAAAAAGTGTGCGTTAACGGTGAACACCTGCGTAATAGCTTCTTATAGGTTATGTAGTTTAATACGTAATGCCTGGGACTTGGTATTTAAATGTCGTGAGCGTCTTTCATTCAGGGACAAAGGTGTCATATTTCATATCATTTCATTTATTTCATGCTTTCATGTGTTACAATAGTTCTTACAGTCTAAAAGTAGTGCCAACATGAAACCCTGTTAGGGCACTCACTCAAACAATACAGATGTTTTACCACAGACTAGCATCCCGCTCGGGACTTTGATCCCGTGGAAATTTGGGAAAATTATGCAGTCTATGTTACTCAGGAATAATGTAGCATCCTAATGGTGAAAGAATATTTGAAATCGGTCCAGTAGTTTTTAAGTTTATTCGTTACATACAAAAATACAAATATTCGTATAGATGTTATATTAAATAATGTAAAGCATATGGAGTGACTTCAAGTTAGTTAGTGAAACTTTAAGGGGTCATTCTCTCCATGAAACTGAACAACTTTCCCCAAGGAACCTTTATGAAATTCTCAAAACAATTTTTTGACTTCTCATACTAAAAGCATCAGCTGATCACTCAAGTTATATGGAATTTATATGGAAGGTGAATTTTTTTTAAATACATATTTAGATACGTTAGTACTATTATATAATATTATTAATATTATTTAATATTATTTAGACCAATGTTTCTTGGGGAAGTTGTTCAGTTTTGTAGGCTGATTCATAGCCTTCATCTCCGCAAACTTTTTTTTATCGAACGGGTTTGCTCTTGACCACAATAGCCCAGGGGCGAAGATGTGGTCGAGGATGTAGCAAGCTCACCCAGAAGATGCCTATTCACTCGAACTTTAAAGAGACTCGGGTTATACTCGTATGAGCCTGGAAATACAGACGCAGGCATAATTCCATTCCTTAGCGGTGCGCAATATAAAAGATGAAAATGAAAGTCACTCAATATGACTATGGTTTGCTGAAAAGATTTCGGAGGCAGCCGTTTTAAGTTATGTCCGACATTAGCCCATACACCTCCTTACTAAGGGACACAGGCCTTTCTTCCAAACAGTGAGGGATAAACCTCATAGTCCACCACGCTGGCCCAATACAGATAAGAGGACAGCGCGCCTTTTGAAACCTTAATTTTCTAGGACGTTCATTTATCACAATGTTTTCCTTCACTGCTAAGAAAATGGTATAATAGTTAGAAATCCTTACATAACTCGGAAAAGTCAAACTTAGTGGTAAAAACCCGACCCTCGATTTGATTCAAAAAGTAATCCTGATGGCATTCAAAAGCCAGCAGGATTTCTAAGAAGTCCTGTGGTACAGGGTACAGAACTCATTATATTCAAGGGAAAGTACTCCAGTACTTACCACTGTGAGAAAGAATTTAATTAAGAAATAACTGCAATATTTTTCCACACGACTGTCCACGGAAACTAACTGTAACTTATATTTTCAACTAATTCCATGTTCTGTTTTTTTTTTCATTTACAAACAGTTATGAACAACTTTCCGTTATCCCAACCTCTTTAAGCAACTCTCAAAAAAAATTCAACATCCCATTCGAAGGCAAAACAGCTATAATCGGGCAAGTTATATGAACAAGCGTTTTTTTTTCATATTTGCGTCCTTTTCCCAGAGATAATTTTTATAGTTTGGTGGGATGATTCTCATTCGTAAAGGAAAAAATGTTTATTCAAAGTAAAAGAAACACCTAGCAATAAAAATCCAATTAGGCGAGGTAGGTCATTTTCTATGGATGTCATTATAGTATGTAAGTCATTTTCTTTTTAAGACATTTTCTGAGTAGGTCAATCATGTAGGTAAGAAATCGATCAGTGCCCTCGATTCCGAATAAATTTTATTGTTTTTTTTTTTTCTAATATAAGGTTTAAAAAATTCTAGTCTTCTCTGGATAAGTCAAGACCATTGCGTATCACACGTCAAACTTTGATACTTCACAACATAATTAAATTTAAAACAAAACATCATCATTCAGCATCGATGTAAAATAAATCCTAATGGTAAATACATACGTCTTTAATTTAGCAAGCATTAGATCTTCTCGAAAAATCTATTTAAATAACTCTAAAATTTTAAAAAAATTTTTCACCCCCTACTTTCGATTGCTTATAACTTTTTAACGGCTCAACCAATTTGGATTAAATATAGCTAAGAACCATTTAGGTTACGTCAGCTTTCAAATAAAAAAAATTGTATCGGTCAATTCGTGTTACGGTCACGATGCCACAGACAGACACACAGAAACACAAATACACAGATATACAGGGTGAAAAAGAACCTCCTAGCTATATTCAAAATCCTTAACCAGTATCACTTACTGAACACTTTTTTTTCGGTGGAATTTATTTTTTCCTAAACGTAAACACCACTCGGGTCTACCGCCCGAGCGCTACCCGCACCCCTCGCGTGCCTGGTGTAGGAGTAATGTCTACGTTTAGGCAAAAAATTCCCATTAAAAAAATATTAAAAAAATATATATATTTTCATAAATGTTTTCTTTCAGTGATACTGATTCAGGATTTTAAATATAGCTGGGAGGTTTTTTATCACCTTGTATAGACATACAGATACACAGACACACAGATACACACGTCAAACTAATAACGCCTTTCTTTTTGTCGGGGGTTAAAAAATAAAAAGAGGCCAAGATCTAGGTACTTCGGGTCATTCAACAAGAGAAGTAAGTCTTAAAACTCTTTTGAATTTCAAATTAAAACGTCTGTATATTGGCTTACCAAGATAGGCAAGATATAAAACCAGTCTCTAACACATTTATAGATACCTATTACAGTCAACTCCATAAAAACCAGACATACATCACAATTACAGTCAATGAAGATATTCAAATTCGTAATGTTTATTAAAATGAGTTGTACTGAAAATGCAAAACGCCTATTAGCTAGTCTTTACGACACGAAATAATCTGTTCATTCGTCCGAACAAGGTAGGTTCTGGTCAATAGTTTTCCGAGAAAGGCAAAGGAGTCATAGCCATTCAGCCTGTATACAGGACGGTCGTAAAACAAGCAGTACTAAGCCACAAAAGAGTAAATACTGTTAACTTTAATCAAAGATTGTGGAATACTGAAATATATGTTTACTTTAAAGCTTATTAGATATAGTTGGGTTTATAATTCTCAGTCGGGTTTATAAGAACTGTATCTTGGGAACCAATAGCTGTATAGAGGTCGCCTTGGTCTTAAATTGTAGCAAATTTACTCTACTTTAAAGATATTCACAGTGACTATACTGATCAGACCCTTCCTTCACTAAGATATTGAGCAAAAACTGAAAAAAATCCGAAAATTTCATGGTTTTTTGGTCACACCACCGCTCGCACAGCACTTTGGAAATTGCAAATCTGGTATTTTAATATTGGTTTAGGTCTTAACAACATATAAAAAATTCAGAATGACCGGACCTTTTGCAAGCCCGCCCCCCCCCCCTTATAATATTTAACTTGACTGAACTATAGGCTATATAGTATTATACCAACATATTGAATGGTTGAAAAGATACCGAAATAACATGCAATTAAAACTAAGCAGCCATTCCTGAATAGTTTAAGGACTCCTAGCTCCTAATTTGAATATAATAGAAAATGGCGGACACGACACAAGATGGCCGCTTCCAATTTATATGCTAAGAGGTTGAAGGGCTACATCTGCCGGCGTTTAAGGAAATAATTGCAATGGACAAAGCATAGTTGATGCTATGCATTTATGCAAACATTAAAAGTTGCATACGTTCGCTAATGTATGCGCTGTGACAAGTTATAGTTGTGCCGTGATGTGGGTGCATACTGCATATTGTGGTGAGGTGAATATTCAGCTTTTTCCTTGTATTATCAAGTGGATGCTTTTATCGGTGCTTGCATTAGGATGCGTAGGTTTTCCATGATAGCTAATGCTTTTTAACTCGTAGGTAAATACGTCTGAACATAGATTTATTTATTATGTATATGTATTATTATATTATGCAGTATATTTATATATATATGTTTATATATATATTTATTTATATGTATATTATGACATATAATTATATTATTATTTGTATATTGTAGAATAGGTTCATATGTTTATTTTTTTTTTATTTTTTTTTATTTGGTAGGTAATGCAAACATTATTGCGTTGTAACCCGCACCACATCTGTTTCTCTCTTGCCATCTCTAAGGTAGACTGGAAGAGATCCCTTCAGGGATATGTCCGCCTTTGCACATCTATGTATGTTTTTCTATGTTTGTCTTAATGTATGTTCCAAGGGATTACGACACAAGGGAAAACCTTAGTGTGGGTCTTTGAGTGTGTAGCGTTTATTTATTTATTTTTATTTATTTATGAGAGTTTGCAATAAAGAGTTTACATACATACATACATACTTGCACCTTGCTGAGTTGGCGTTTTAATTAGGAAGCGAAAACGTCAATTCAGGCGTTTTCCAAGCCAATCTGTCTTATGTAAAAATATTTTATACATTTTTACTTGAGTTACTAGGTAAACATAATATGTGACTGTCAAATTGGAAAGATATTACTTTGGAAATAGTCATTAAGGTACACCATTATTGTAATGAGCTATTGCCCTTATTGACAATTCCGAAAGTTATACCTTTTACTAAATACAGTCACCTTTAATGTTTTCATTTACCTAAGTTTTGCAAAACTCATACTTCTGTTTAGTTATGTATGACTTGAGGTTATTTACTCGAAGTTACTTGCAGGAAATTGACCAATGGAATCGTACAGACTATCTTACAAATTAAATAAAACAAAACCTAATCAAAATTAGTTTTGTAGAGCATCATCAGATAACATTTTTTGTGGTCCTCAAGCAATTATGACCCTTACGCAACAAGAGAATTCACTCTTGTTGAATAACTGATTAATGGGTGAGATTAACATGATAAATTCATAAAATTAACAACGTGTTGGAGTGTCCCCAATAGTTTCTCTTCAGTTCTATCAAACTGTAATTAAAACGATGAAAACTGGTAGTTACACCAATTTATATACGGCAAGAATGACTGTAGATTCGAAATAAATAATAGGTTGCTCTGGTGATTATTTATTATGTGTTGTGTAGATAATTTAGGTAGTTTATACATTTAGTGGTTGGTTGTAGATCTTAACTAATTTATTGGTGCTAACTTTTATTACGTTTTTTTATCATGATCACTGGTTTTTGAGTTGAGTACATATCTGATACTTAATAATTGTGTTGTGAAAATATCCTTGGTGTGCAGTATCCGCACATCTTTTGTGTATTTCAGCAGCTCTAGCACGATAACGACAAACTCGCGCTCGGCTTACGCTGAAACTTCACTTTGATTGCGCAAGGGTCCCGCGCAAAGGCTTGCTCGCCCTATGGCGTTGTCAATGTTGACATTTTGACATAGGACCGCGGTGTTGTCGCGACGCTGTCACTATCGGACTCGGCCTGCTGTTTTCTATTTTTGATATTTATTCTTTTGTTTTTCTAGTGTTTGACATCGTCTGCGAGAGCCTTGTTGAAATTATACGTTTCCGTTTGTATTTTCTATTTACACACTATATTTACAACCCAGCAAGTTTGATTTACCTACAGTCCCGCATATTGCCCGAATTGGCTTCACGGATATCTCAATAAATAAAAATGGCGGTAGAATGGCAATGGTGACCATTTTATCCGTTCAGGTGGCGAAATTGAGAACTACTTAAACCTCATACATTTAATAACAGCTACCTTGACTAGAGGCGCCATCGCCAACTGAAAATTAAGTTTCTTGGCCTAGCAACATAACTTTCAGTTGGCGGTGGCGCTGCTGGTTTGTCGGTTTTCAACCAGTGTTGCGATAGCTATCAATTTTCTCACGTGAACGGATCACCACCACCACCACCATTGTCACCATTCACCATTGTCACCATTGTCATTCCACCGTCATTGAGACGTCATTGATTATAGATCTGTAGCCCTGGGACAATTATATTACGGAAAAGGTTACCGTTTGTCTCTGTGAAATTATTATAGATTTCGCCATTTTATATACTAAAAGTGAGGTCTTAATGACCGTAACCCGCCGTAACCATATGTAGTGTTTTTTTTACATTTTTGAGTTACCGTTTCAAATTTATATATCTGTTAATAGGCCCTCTGAACAAACCATATACCTATATTTCAAGATGATTTCTGTGGCCAGTTTAGATTTTAAGACTCATTTGGTCCATGAAGAAGAAATGAAATGTAACTCAAAAATGTTTTAAAAAAAATCACTACATATGGTTACGGCGGATTACGGTCATTAAGACCTCACTTTTAGTGTATAAAACGGCGAAATCTATAATAATTTCATAAAGACAAACGGTAATCTTTTACGTTAAATTGCCGAATTCAAAACAGATTTAAACATAATAGAATAGAATAGAATAGAAAAATCTTTATTTTATTGGACATTCAGGATGTCACTTAAAACAAGTCAAGATTACAATGAAATACATACAAACATACATTAAACGATTTAAATACATACATACGCATTCGTTCTTTTGACCCTACTGACTCTACGCCTATTCGCAAAGGTGCAGTCTTCCTCAGAGAAGAACAGGCAAGAAACTCTGAGGTCTCTTTTAAATCGCATTACAAATTTTCTTATTTACTAGTTTTAACTAAATCTGAAATAACTCTAGAGCTGAGCAGTTCATTCCCATGGCTGCCTGTCTGATAGATAATCAGAAATTTTGTAATAGCCCTTTTTGCAAAGTTTTTGTTTAATTACTGTCTTAAATTTGTCCAAAGATAAATTTTGAAGGTAAATGTGAATGTTGCACATATGTAACACATAAAATTATAATAAAGCGTAGAAAGTATTGTAGGTGTATCATGTAATCTGATTATAGATTCGTGCTTTACTCTTACCTTCTGTTATTGAACTAATATTATTGAATAACAGCATTGTGGGTATAATTATTTCAACGTGATCTATAGATTATACAATTTTAATGGTTTGTGGGTATTATTCCTTTCGTAAGAATCATTGCATAAAAATATATACTTAGTCATACTAGAAGATGCTCAATACTTCGTTGCTTTAGGGATCTCCAACAATCTTATTCTTTGAACGTGACAAAGCATTCATAAAGTAAGTTTTTCACCTTCTTTGATGAAGCGCACGTAGCCCAGTGGCGCTCGCTGATCTCAACCGATCAGTGAAGTAAAGCAACGTACACAGAGGCAGGGAACCTGATGGGTGACCAAAGTGGCAATCTATCACAAGCGTTTCCGTGCTTCGGAGGGCATGTTAAACTGTCGGTCCCGGCTGTTGTCGATTGACTACAGTCGTTAAAACCAAGTTAGAGACCATTGTGCGGTTTGCAAACTCTGACACCAGGGTTAGCCAAGTTCGCCACATACTCGACTACCTACACGATAAGAAGAAGGCCTTCTTGGATAGTTTCTTAATGGTTTGGTGTGCGAGGCTGAATGAAACACTTCGCTTTCAGTACACACTAATTATGCATTTGAAATGCGTTTGCAATAAATAATGTCCACAATAATCACAGCTATTAAACTAGCCGAATTACACACGAAAAATAACTCAATCCAAATCTCGACGAATCTCTTGTCGTTCAGAAACAAAAGCGCTGCCAACATAATAAGCAAAGTTGTCAGTATGCTAAACATTATGAAATTTATTACTTTTGTAAACAAAGTACACAGTTCTAAATAGAATAACGGTGCGACAGAGTCGGATTTATGATTTTGTGGGATTTCCCAAAAATTGTTTTGCTAGTGGTTTTGGTTTCCTTGATTCAACAAAAACTGAGTTAGTAACAACAATGTTGAGCCCTATTATTCATTCGACTATACCCCCATCAATATCTACCAAGTGCTGCCATAAAGATAAACCACAAACCACACACTTATCGAGAGACGTATGGGAAAATAGGAAAGTCGGAGACTGCTTCCGAAAACGACACAACGATTTATTGTGATTGGTAGAAATATATAAGCCAGACTCGGAAGTCAGACTTGAGTTGGACAAAAATTAAATTACTTGTCATCGCGGTACTACCATTAATATGTGCAACTATTGTTATAGCTCAACATTTGTTAAAACATATACCCCAGCCGTGATATAATTATCTTTTAAATCTTCTTCTATAAATATATAAAAGGAGAAACTGACTGACTGACATATCAACGCACAGCCTAAACGGCTAAACGTAGGCACTTGAAATTCGGAAGGGACGTAGCTTAGGTACCGTAGAGGTGCACTAGGAAAGGAATTCCCGAAATTCCCACGGGAACGGGAATTAGCGGGAAAATCCTTTTGTATGAAAAATCTAAACCGCTTAAGTTAGACGCTTGAAATTTGGCATGCAGATACCTTAGTAAACTTAAAGCTTAGTTGCAACAGGATATTGCAAAATTCCCACGGGAACGGGAGTTAGCGGGAAAAAACTTTTGTATGTAAAAATCTAAATTAACACGCAAACGAAGTTGCGGGCATAAGCTAGTAAGTTATATTTGTTAAGGAAAAAGTTGAAGTATCTTTTTATTGATTTATATTTAAGTTTCATCAGCTTCCCAGGACCTTTACCATAGCATCGGTCTACTTTATGGGACGCCTGCCTACGCTTTTCAAAGATTTGACAATCCTATCCTATCTTAATATCCTATAAATATTTTTAGGACATGTATATAAACAGTCAATGAAGCCGCTCAATTGCGCCATGGCCCTCTGTTCAGAATTGCCCGTACTAACTAGTTGGTAAAGCTATAGGAGGTTTTTACGTATTCCGCTAGATGGCGCAAAATTTAATTTTTTGTTGTAGGTATCATAGGTGATACCGGGGGTCTCAGGAGGTTATCCTCCTGAGACCCAGGGTGTCAAAATTTGTCGGATTAAGTTGAAATTTGGCAGGGGTGATATTTGAAGATTAACAATTACGAGAAAAATAATAATAAAAATCCCACCCCCACCAGGATCCCCAAATGGGGGGTATCACAGGTGATACTAAGGGTCTGAGTGATACCAAATTATGAATTTCAATTATTTATTCCGAAACATTTACTGAAGAATGGAACTCATAGAAACAATTTCTGTTTACATTAAAACATAAAAAAATTTGACAAGTTGAACATTTTACAAACGTTAACTGCTTGCAGTCCTTCAGTCGGCACTTTGATCGATTGTTTTGGTTGTCTTTGACACACACAGGTAAGTGACGTGCTTCTTTCATCCTTTTAGCAACATGAGGAACAGGTTCCACCAGTCTTCGCTTCCTGAAAGAGGGTTCAGGTAAAGCCTCTGCTTGTTCTGCCACCCGCAACGGCAATGGACTTTGACGTGGACTAACACGTGGACTGTTGCGCGTAATGCGATCTAGTACCGGACTTGGACACTGAACGTCAGCAGCTTCCATATTTTTCTCTCTCGTATGTCCATAGATGAGGTACTTCGCTAGATCCATCTTAAAATCCATGTACTGCATGATTTGCTTCCGGGGACGACCGAGTTTAACAGCATCTTGTCTGTATTCAATCCATGCTGAAGCAGCAGCAAAATCAAAAAAGTGAAAGATCGCTCTCACAGTCCACTTCCCAGTTCTGCCACGCATTGGATATTTTCCAATAATCCTGTCTAAAAGATCTATACCTCCCATGTAGGAGTTGTATTTTTTTATAGCAAATGGCTGTGGTACGTCAAGGTTACGCCGATCTTTCTTACTCCAGCGACGGCAAGTTCCAAGTGGGTGCACTGCACTCTCTGTAGACGCTACGTGAATTGGCTTGCTGTCGAGCCACTTTACGACAGCAATTGTTTTGTCTTGCCTCACTACACAGTCATAGCTACCTCTGCCGATAGCTTGTAGCGTCCTGTCCGTTTTTAGCATAATTTTTTTTTTTTTGGCACCTTTTTTTGTTGTCTTTGTTGGTCGTGTGTATCCAGGAACACGGGACTTCATTAAAGTTCCAGTCCCATTCAGGCCTCGATTAACCAAACTCTCTAAAAGAGGAATAGAAGTAAAATAACGGTCAATATAAATTGACGTTTTCGAAGGCAAAGTGTCGACGAGTTTTAGGACTACGCGGCCTCCTAAGTCTATTTTTTCTGGCATTGGATGTAAGGCTGAATCAACGGACGTACCTTGCCCCTGGTAAAGATACAGATCAAGAGGGAGACCGTTAGGATTCGCCATTATAAATACCTTTATTCCTTCAGGATTCGGTTTTCCTTTAACTACTTGCTTAAGTTTGCATTTCCCAGTGAAAGGAACTATCTGCTCATCAATAGCAACACATTTTTCTCTTTTATTTTGTCTGCAAGCATTTTCGATCTGAGAAACTATTGGGCGAATCTTCCAAAATCTGTCTACCTCCCTCATGGCTGCAGAGATATGTTGATCATTCACGACTTTTATATTTGATCTAATATTAAAATATCTGTTGCGGGTCATTGCTTCAGCAACGAGTTTCACTCTCGTTTCTTCTGCCCAAAACATTCTAATCCTTGGCAGACCCAGAATACCTATAGCCATTGAGCAGCCAATGAAAGATCTGACCTCTTCTGGTGTCGTGTTTAGTGACTTGCCGGTCCGGCTAACGCTGGTTAAATTAGTGCAAGTTGAGATCGTTTCGAAAAGCTGTGGATGAATGTACCTGGAGAAGTATCCATAAGAAGTTTTGGATGAAGGTGGTTCTTCTAATGGTGGATCTTCTAATGACGAATCTACGCTGTTATCGAAGTTTTCTGACCGCTTCCATGTTAACGGCCTATCAATAGTTCGCCTAGAAGCAGGGTGACTAGAAGAGGTGGCAAACTTTGACAGAGGCTCTTCATCAGACTCCTCCCACTCACTTTCGGGTTCACGGGGTACTGGATCTTCCACAATATCTCCATAATTCACCTGAAGATCTTCATCTACTTCATCCTCGTCTATATCTTCACAATCCGACTCATTAAGGTTCACTAATAAGTCCGCAATTTGGTTATCTCGCAAACCTGAAAAATGACGATAATTTAATGTTGAGTGCCCAAAGTATCATGGGTGATATATTAAAAAAACTTGTGAGTTTACTGACTAAACATACTACACCTATCACAATTTTTATTAAATTTCAACTATTAACCTCTATACTACAGAAAACAATAAAAAAACAAACGAAAAATACAGTAAATCCAGTAATTACCTCGCCGATTTGTCGCCATGTCGGTGCACGCAAAAACAATGACATTCGAGTAAACATAAAAGTTTGTAAGGATGGATGGATGTTTGTTACTACTTCACGCAAAAATTACTTGAAAAATTACGACGAAACTTAGCAATAATAAAGCTAAGACATCAGCATAGCTAGCACGGCCCGCGACAAACCCGCGCGTTACGCCACTGCGATGACGATAAAACTTCACTTTTGTTTTGATTTCACGTTGTGTCTGAGCTGTAGAATAACACATAGGCTACAAAATTTTTCCAAATTCTCACTGGAGTGTAGTCTCAGGGGGAAAGTTAGTACTTAGGGGCCGTCTATAAATTACGTCACACGAATTTCGTGATTATTTGACCCCCCCTGGTTGGTCTCATTAATTTGTGAGACTCGCCCCCTTCCTAGTGTGACGTTACATAGTTTGCAATAATATTTATGAGTTTTTTATTAATAGTTTAAAGTTTGTATTAATAGTTTAAATTATAAAATAAATAAAGAATAAAAAGTGATTTCTAGATTTTTAAATGTGACGTCTCGAAATTCTAGACCCCTCCCACCCCCTTGTCACACAATGTCCACTTCGTCGACCCCCTCCCTCCCCCTTAACGTGTGACGTAATTTATGGATAGCCCCTTACCAAATAAATTTAACATCAAGCTGTATTTAAAAAAGTAAAAGTGCATATTAAATAGGAAAGGAAAAGTAAAATTATTGATGGTAACTTCATACAAAGCGATTTTATAAATAAATCTTCGTAAGTAAGTCTATTGTGCAAACTTTCTTCGGGAGTTCATAATGTCAAACACCCGAATAGCTATTGAGTAAGTAAGTACTTATTACTCATAAAAAGTAAATAACGCGCGCTGTTCCGTTTCAACACATTTATTTCTTATATTGCTATTTCTTTCTAGTTTAAATGAACGATGACTGTGATGAGTAGTAAATATTTCAGTATGACTAGCATTTTGTAGAGAAAGTTTAGTGACATCGCAAAAAAAACTAGTATTCGAAGCTTAGTAGGTACGACACATACGTAATTATGTCAAAATTATAACATTATCTGGGTTAACGAATCTTTCATTTTCTTGGTTGCTGTACTTTCGTTATTAATTTAGGCTTCATGGAATGGAAAGACTTGAGTATTCATCAGATCAATGGTTGACGGGGTTTATTTTTGTCATTTTCATTCACGTGCTGTTTAACCGACACAAAAAAGTTTTCAAAAGTTCTTAATTCGACTGAATGTTTTTTTTTCTCTGCTAATTGTTAGCCGATATTCAAAATTATTTTTTTGTTTGAAAATGTGTTCTCCTGAAGTAGTTCCATATACATTTTGATGAATTAAATAGATTGAGCGCTTTTTTAAAAATCAACAAAACAAAAAAACACATTTTATTTACTTAGATGATGTTTCGCTTTGTGGTTAGCTGCTGATAGGCATTGTAGGGGTTGAAGTTGGTTTACGTGGACAGTTATACTTTTTTGTGATTTAACTCATGAAATGTGTAAGTCACACATTAATTTTATATTATTATAGTTTTAGTTAGTAAGTTCTCGTAATTTCGTAAATCACATCAAAATATTTACTTCACGTAATGACCCGGAATCTAATGACGTTACATAATAACTCATCTCATCTGTGTCATCTTAACGAAGAATATATTACTATGTAGATTAATATGTTTTTTAATATAAAGAACTTTTTATTTGATATTTATGTAAGCAATAATCGCTTATGATGAGGAAGTAGGGAAATTGTGCAATTTATATTCTGTCGACTAACACAGAACCATATTACCTCAAACTAAGAAGGTACTATGGGTGCTAGATAACTGCTAATAACTTTTTTATGTCAAGATTTTTTTTACCAGCCCATATACGTCCCTACCGAGGGGCACGGGCCTCCCTTCAAAACACGAAGGGGATTTAGTCCATAGTCACCACGCTGGCTCAATGCGGGTTGGTGGACCGCTCGTCTTTCGAAAATGAATTTTCTTGGACGGACGGGTTTCATTCACGATGTTTTCCTCCACCGTTAAGCAAGTAATAATTGGAAATTAGAAATCCGTACATAAATCCGATAAGACGAATTTAGTGGTATAGGCCCGCACCAGGTTTTGAACCCGTGACCTTCCGATTACAAGTCTAGCTCATTACTAACTGGGCTATCACTGACTTTAAATTATCGAAAATAAAAAACCGAATCAGCCGGAATAAGTTTGCCTAAGGAACATATCTAATGTTCGACCTCGAAGTATGAAAAAAAATGTCTTTTGTCCTTACTATTTGTGCAAACTGCCTTTCTATGGGAGAAAATTTTTTTTTTTTGAGAATTTCATAAAATAATATTTTTCGGTTTCTATTCTATACCTAATGTAAAGTCACCCCATAAATAAGAAAGTAAATCTGTCTATGTGTTATGTTTTCATACCTAAACTACCTAATTGATTTTTATGAGATTTCGCATCGATTTTGTTTATGGTGCGATGGTCATAACTACATCCATCTCGAAATTTTAAATGTTTTTTTTGTGAATGGGTGAAGCCGCAGGCGGAAAACAGTACAAAGAAAAACATAACTAAAAAATTAAGTAAAAGTATGCAGTAAATGATAAATTAATTTACCCACGCATCGCCTAAAGACAAGGCAATGATGTCTTAATTTCGACAAAGTGGTGGGTTATTATGGCTCATTTAATTTAAGCGATCGCCATTTCGGTGGATAATGTGTTATTTTATTGCAAAGGAAAGAACCACCACAATACTTTCTTAGCTAGTAATAATAAGATTTTTATAGTCGTTTAATAAAAAATACAAACACCAGAAAATTGCAACAGTTGCAGACTGTTTGACTTTTTTAAAATTTAACATTTTAATGAATAAAAAAACAAATTTTAATTTCACAAATAAACAAAAACTAGAAAAGAAAAACTATTATTATTTTTTTGTACAAAAATAAAAATAATATGTAGTTATATTCAAACGAAAACTCATTTAGATGCCTGTGTTAAGTAGGTATTGCTTTTCACAAGCAGTTTCACAATTTACTCAACCTCTTTAAAAGCATTTTAAACCACAAAAATAGATTTATATCTTCACTTTTATTGGTGTAAAAAATGAAAGTTCTGATCAAGACATTAACAAAATATTTGGGTAAACATCTCTCTAACCGCAAGTGTACAAATAGGCACTTAAATCTGTTGAACGCTGTAATTTGATCAATCTACAGTAATTTTAACAATATCTATGATTTCTTTCTTCAACATGACAGAAAATCTTGGTCTTGGTTTTATTTTATTTTATGATACACGCTAACCTGTATTTATATCATTGTTTTTATTAGGTGTAATTACTTCTGGGATCTGAAAACATAATTTAATACCATAATATATACGCGAATACACCCGTATTACAGAAGGAGACTCAAGTCTTGATCCATACTTAAGAATTGATTGTCTCTTTCTCCCACTATCAAAATGACAAATACGACTGCTACTCAAATATAGATCAGAGTCTGAGTCGCGTTCTGTAATACGGACCTAAGACGCGTTTTCGTATTCAACTTAATATGAGAATAGTATTTAATATCATTATACAGGGCTTTAGGTAAAACTCTTTCAACCTCTCAGGTGGTTAATCAGTCCATGAAACTAAACAACTTCCCCAAGGAACATAGGTCAAAATACGAAAAAAAAATTTTGAGTTCCCATACAAACTTCATCAAACTCGCTCCATCGTCGACCTCATCTTTGACCTTTATGGTCTATATTGAGGTCAAGAGTTAACCCATCTTATAATAAAAAAAATCAGCGTATAGCGCATTTTGTATGGGAGATCAAAATTATTTTTTCGTATTTTGACCTATGTTCCTTAGGGAAGTTGTTCAGTTTCATGGACTGATTAACTACCAGAGAGGTTGAAAGAGATTCACCTAAAGCCCTGTATATTTCTTCTACCAATGAACACAAAAATGTAGAAAATTCTGAAGCTTGTGTAAATCTAGACCTAAGCTACTCTTCTGTAACCGTTGTGCTTCTACCATGGTTAAGAAAAAAAAACCTTGTTAACCTTATTTCACTACTCTACCCAATAAAGTGTTTTCAACTGTACCGTATAAGTACAGTTGTGAGCATTAAGCACAGTTTCCCAATCCATATTTCCCTTCAGTAATAGAATAGTGTGAAATGTCGTCACACATTGCGCATAATGTCTAGATAACGTGTCGGTATCCACTCATGCGCATCTGTATCACGACACCCAGGTAGACATGCTGATAAATGACAGGAGATAAAGTTACAGGGTATAATTATATCCAGGCTAGTATGGGATGACTTTAATTAGCATATTATTTACTATATTAATTAATTTACTAATGCCATACTTTCAACGACCCTTTTTTGTGAATCCTTCAGGACACGGACACAAATAAACCTTGACTCGTTAGAAAATATTTTGCTTTTTATACAAATGTTTGCCCCAACACGAAATTGAACGTCAAACCGTTATGTCAACTAACAGGTAGCGTTACTACCTGCAGCTCGAGTACGATGGTGATAGCGCGCGTAATGCGCCGCAGTCCTATGTCAAAATGTCAACATTTACAACACCAGAAGGCGAGCAAGCCTTTGCGCGGGGCCCTCGCGCAATCAAAGTGAAGTTTCAGCGTCAGCCGAGTGGCGCGCCGCAAGAGTTTGTCGCCATCGTGCTCGAGCTGCAGGAATCTATCCTCTAAAATTACGTAAAAACTTCGGAGCAACGGATGTCACATCTTTCTATTACGCTATGCAGATGACAGTGACAGGTAGTGACAATTATCGGTCGGATGTTGAACGCAATGTCCATTGTCAATTAATAAGATAAAAGTTTTTTAATTTATGTCTATGGTTATTTATTTATTTAAAAGTGTACTCACAGCAAGACATTGATGTTTGACTATGAAAACTTATGAATAGATAAATGTACCTATAAATATGTTTGCCAATTAAAAGCTCACATAACATTTTCTTAACTAAAAACATAACCCTTCCTTGGCAGTCGGGTAAAAAGGCAACAACGTACTTAAATTAAAACAAAAATCTTAAGGAATAAAGAAATATCTAAAATCTAATTACTTAAACAAATGAGATCTGAAATCAGTCAAACAAAAATATACATAACAAAACATGGAATTTTGAAGTTAGAAGGTACAGGGCCGCACAGTATGCACGGTATATTGTTGTTATGACGAAATTTTATAATTCCCAAAATGCCCACAGCTAATTTTATAAGCAAACAAACCGCAACTTAGATAGATAGATAAAACGTTTATTCAATGACCAGCAACAATAAACATAAAACAAACAATTTCACATACACATAGATACAAAAACAGTAAACACAGTAACTTAAGCCCCTTTCAATTGAAATAAAAAGAGAATATAAAAAGAAAAAAAAAGTGATCCAAACAAATTAAATTAAATTTCACAATCTATTCTCATAATTTTTACTCTTAACTGATTTTAATTACTAGGTAGGGACTCATTTCGCAAATATTACGCAAGCGGACTTGTCATTTTTATCACATGATTATAAGTCGAGTGTTACCTGAGAATGATGATTAATTATTATTATTAACATAATAACGGGGTCTGATTAACATATCGTTGGGTAATTTTTGAGCCAAGTGTACAATTGTACATTCTGTTTTATTTTTGTTACGGGTTTGCTTAAAATAAAATTAATAAAAGAGTTGAAAATAGTAATTTTTGTGCTTTACAAGATCTGGACTAGGATTTTAATACAAGGTAGTTAAAATTTAATTCAAAATTAGTTAAAATTTAAGTTATTGCGCAGCTTTATTACAAATATGACAAGTATGTCATATTAATTATATGAAACTTTCATTTTGAAAGATGTCAAACCTTGCAACTATTACTAGAGTTGCAACTATTTCACTTTTAAAATTAAATTTTGGAATTTCTTTTTTTTGGGTTTTTTTGAAACACCTTGTATATTGGCTTTTTTCGTTTAGGATGCAAAACTTGTTTTTTTTACCTCTAATATTCCAGCAAGAGCGGTGATAGCTCAGTTGGTAATCAGACAGACTTGTATCGGGAAGGTTGCGAGTTCAAATCCTGGCGCGGGCCTGTACAACTAAATTTGACTTATCGGATTTATGTACTATAGATTTTTCATTAATTATCCCTTTCATGAAGGAAAATATGAAACCCGCACGACGCCGACGCGCGGTTCACCAACGCACATTGGGCCAGCGTGGTGGACCTATGGCCTAAATCCCCTTCGTGTTTCGAAGGGAGGCCTGTGCCCCTCGGTGGAGACAAATATGGGCTGATAAAAAAACCACCTGAACCAGTAACATAAAATGTTTATGACGTTAGCACACTTAAACATGTCTTTACAAATATGTAGGTACTATAAATATAATTTTTCTGCAGGTTTGTGTCACTTTTTACCAATCTTTTATGAACTTAAACAGGCAATGTGGAGCTGCCCTATTAATTTTTTGCCCAGAAGCGTGATCATACGCATAAACGAGTTACAGACTGACGGACAGAACAAAAGACTTACATCATGACTTAACTATGTTAACTCAAGCCCAATCAGGTATCCACAGTCAACTAAATACTCTTTGTGAAGCAATATTATAGTACCTATATACATTCTGTTTCTGTAGTAGTTGTGGACTGTAGATGTAGAAGGATCTGCAGACCTTCCACTACAAGAAACAGCACTTTTTGGAAAACTTGCACTTTTACTGTCACAATATTACCTTTTCTCTGGTCATGCTCTTCGTGGCTTACACAAAATCTGACAGTATTTTTCTTAAAAATTAACACGTTATTTGACGTTTTAATGTTGCTAGCCGCAACAGTTTCACATACAGAGTGTAAAAGACAGCTTAGCAAAAACTGAAACCCTGAACTCAGACAATCATTCTGAATGATTTTCCAGTGGAATTTTTCTACGGAAAATTTTCGAATTTTTTTCAAGTTTTTAAATATTTTTCTGCTTCAAAATTAAACTATTTATTCGAATACAATCCATTTTGCAATAAATAACAATCACAACAACGTAAAACACGAAAGCCAACAATGTTGTACATCGCACTCCGATAGCAGCGCGGCGCGGGGGGATCGCGCGCGGGGCGCGGTTTCGCGATACGTTGCGTAGCACCAACGTAGGTAAATAATGAAAACTCCTAAACTTGACAGTTCCGGGTAAAAAAAAAATACTTGTGGCTGATTCCACCGTTTAAGTATTTGCTAAGCTGTCCTTTACACCCTGTATTATCCTTGGAAGTCCCTCGGCAAGCAAAAATTTTTAGAACTCTGTACTAAATTAAGGCAGTATTTTTATCCTATTATTTTTGTTAAACTTGTTTCGTAGCTTTATTCAATTCTTGTGTAGCTAGTAAATATAAAGTTTTTAGTTATTTCAGTTACAATTAACTAAGCTTACGTATGTTTTTATTTGTATTCTGTGCTACGACATTAACATTGTATAATGCTTAATAAATTATTCGTTTGTTTCAGGTATGTTTACTGCTGCAGGTGCACTCACTTAATCCAAATATTTATAATTTGGCAGGTTTGTTGTTGTTTTTTTTTGAGTAATATAATATTATAATTACTTACTTTTACGCACACCCGTATGCGCAGGATTTGTATCGCAGCACGCGGCGTAAACAAGCGCGCGATGGGTTAAGGCGACTACAGTACCTAAATTTCGATTTTATGATGCGTAGATAAGCATGACGCACTGCATTAAATCGAAGAAAAAAATACTACGGTAATATTCAGGGCATAAACTAGATAAGTAGTTTGCTGAAAACATGATTCAGCACTTTTGGTTCGATAGAAAAAACTCACAAGGTCACCTCTAAATACCAATATTGTGTATCTTTTAAGCTGTAAAAACGATAGTAAAATGTACACAGGAACTTGAATTTGCTATCAAAATGTTCGTGATTGAACACTCTCGATAAGTAGTTAACGCATTTTTCGATGTAAGCTGTTACCTTTCCATAAATCTCATTTTTCTAACTTTCGAACATGTTTTTACGCACGCACGCTTTCATAGTCCGTAAACTTCGTGTATCGACACTGTTCGCACTGCCGGCCCAGGCCTGTTGAGAGACGGAGTTGGCACTATTCCTATGTGTGCTGCCTCTATCGGGTGCTGTAGTCGCCTTAATGATACCGGTCAAATTTAAAGTCAAATTGGTTCAATACAGTTCAATTCGGTGCATGCAGACAATTGTATTTATATTGTTGCTCTGTTTGTTTTACTTTAGCTTAAAACTGAAACGAAATATAACCGACCTACACGCACAACACACTGCGCTTAGTAAGGGAATGATAAATTTCGCCGCTTGACTTGAAGGCACGATAGCTCAGTTGGTTAGAGCACCAGGAGGTCTAACCCTGGGCAGCGACTGATCAAGAGTACTGACTGCCCTAGGCTAATTACGAGGACGCGCCTCCTCCAGTTGTCCTTTAATCTGCATGACATTCAACCTTAGTGTGGCAAACCATTTTTTAAGCTGACCGTACACAAAGGCAAAGTACCTCACGCATTATAAGATATAATGTATGTATGTAGGGTAGATGCAATGATGCTAGATTTAGTGCATGCGAAGAAAAGATTTAGCGCGCCCCCCCCCGATCCTCGCGCCCTAGGCTGCAGCCTAATTAGCCTAAGGGTTAATCAGGGCCTGACCCTGGGGAAAATGTAAACGATAAAATTCACACTTAAGTACATAGCACATCAGGCAATACATGTTGACCTTCACGTCACTCTTATCACGCTTGTAATAAGGTCGGTTTTCGTAGCTCAAATGGGTAACCTGACTTGCTGCTGTCTGTACACTATTGCACGTTTTTATTCTGTACAAACATAAAATGCCGTGTGGTGATCGGTTGAGAATAACACCACCCCATCTATTTCCGTAGGTGTCGTAAGAGGCGACTAAGGAAACACAAATGAGACCTGCCTACCTAGTAATCCATCCCAGGCAACGACACTTCATTTTTTTCTGAATCTGAGGTGTCGTTCTTGGTCTCATGCGGTGTGGTAGGCTCTGTAAAGGGCCATCCGGTTCGCGACCACCCTCCTACCGAAGTCCGACGCCAAACGGCTTGCTGTGTTCCGTCGGTGCGTGGGAGTACCAGTGCCTTTATAGGCATTTTCTGGGTTAACTCGCTCCCATCGTCGACCTCATCTTTGACCTTTAAGGTCAAGATTGAGGTCAAGAGTTAACCCATCTTATAATAATAATAATAAAAATACCACTACAACAACATTCGCTTCCTTACTATTATAGCATTGTTTTGAAATTCCTCCATATATCTTGTAACTAAGCAGTGCTACTAAATATCAAAACACAATGTGCCACCAAGCACAAGAACGAGCAAACATGAGTCTAATAATCTTAACGGGAATTCAATAACAAATCAAAATATATCAAGTTCGCGTGCCACGGTCAAGTGTTCAATGTTATGTCAATACGGCAACTTGAGAGGGTAAAGTGATCTTAGCAGAATGAGGGTCATTAGACGCGTGCCATCTTTATGGCATATCGAGTTACAATATAGTGCTTTATGAAGTTGAAATTAGAGCAGTTTTGCAACAAAAACGCTATAAAATTCTATAAACGCTATAAAACTCTATAAAAATTCTGTTTTAAAACGACTAGGTATCCTGTCTGAACAGATATACAGGTTGAAAAAGAACCTCCTATAGATTTATTGAAAATCCTGAACCAGTATCACTTACTGAACACTTTTAATTTTGTTTTTGTTTTTTATTTTATTTTTTTATTTTTTTTGGGGAGGGGGCATTTTTTTTCCTAAACGTAGACACCACTTGGGCGCACCCTCCGAGCGCTACCCGCACCCCTCGAGTGCCTGGTGTAGGAGTAATGTCTACGCTTAGGCAAAAAATGAACGATTCCCATTGAAAAAAAAATTTTTCATAATGTCATTTATGAAAAATTTTCATAAATGTGTTCTTTGAGTGATACTGATTCAGGATTTTGAATAAAGCTAGGAGGTTCTTTTTCACCCAGTATTACTATTTGAAATTGTTACTGATGAAAATGAATGTGTAACGAGGTGGCATGCGCCTCGTCTTCATCCTCCTTCTCCGTTCTATTTTCGCGACATTTTTACTCTTCAGTTTTGGCATTCCTAATCCAAATTCGAAATTGAACACTTCTAGTTGTCATTTGCTGGGATGACACAAACCCAACTGAGTTTCCGTCGCAGGCGCACGCTCGCTCATATACCGTTTTATGTATTTCGTAATAAGCCAACGTCAAAAGTGTTTTGTGTAATAAATGTAATCAGCCTAAATATAATAATAATAATAATATATAATAATAATAATTTTTATTTTCAATATACTTAATTGCTGAAAGTACACAGTGGTAATCTTCTAGTACACAGTGGTAATATAATCTTCTTATTACTTCATCGTGCTCCGATTCACCCTGCTCCCGCAGCCAGCCGGCGCAAATGAATTGCTGAATTGCTGTTTACGCATTGAAAACAATCCGGATTTCAGAGGTTGGCATATTTTCTTATTTTTTTTATCACGTTACAGTCTGCGTTGGGAAAAACAGGATTGACTTATTAGGCATCACTTTGTGCTTATTAAAGCACGCTTTTAGATTAAGAAAAATGTTTAGTTTTGGCAATGTAGTTTTTTTTTACATTTAAAAACTGACGTCATCGAGATAGTAATTAGGTGTATTTGATCAAAATGCGTTTAGCCGTTTAAAAGTTATAAGTAATTGAATTTAGGTGGTGTTACAAATTACAGTTATATTAAATAACTAGCTTTCCGCCCGGGACTTCGTTCCCGTTGGAATTTGGGAAAATTATGTAGCCTATGTTCATCGGAGATAATGTAGGATTCTAATGGTGAAAGAATTTTTCAAATCGGTCCAGTAGTTTCGGAGCCAATGCAAACAAACTAACAATCAAATCTTTCCTCTTTGTAATATTATTATAGACAAATATCCCACAGGGAAAATAAAACTTCACAAATACTATTTTCTTTTCTTTTTTTACCAGCCCATATACGTCCCTACCGAGGGGCACGGGCCTCCCTCCGAAACACGAAGGGGTTTTAGGCCATATCCTCCACGCTGGCCCAATGCGGGTTGGTGCACGCGCGCTCGTTTTTCGAAATGAATTTTCTTGGACGGGCGGGTTTCATCACGATGTGTAGGAACACAGGAAGGATCCCCGTTAAGCAAGTGATAATTAGAAATCCGTACATAAATCCGAAAGTCCGAATTAAGTGGTACAGGCCCGCACCAGGATTTGAACCCGCGACCTTCGAATTACAAGTCTAGCTCAATACAAACTTTAAGGCTATCACCGCAATCTAGCTTATTTATAATAATACTATTATGAAAACAGTCGTGGGTAAATATTTTAAAACAAAACACAAAGCTTATCATATTTCTTCCTTCAAAAACGATCGTCTCGTATTTTACCCGTCGCTTAACATTTTATCCAACACCATTTAGCGAAATAATACTTCCAATATATTCCCACTATCTAAGACACAAAATGTATTTTCGCCCATTCCGCATTCCAGTACATTGCACGCGAAGGTTTAGGGTTATTCCAGTTTCACCCACTTTGGTATTTTCCACAAGCGCTGTATTATTTTTTTAGATCTCAGTAGCTATTGAGCTTTATCTTACGTACGAGTTTACTTGTGAGTTGGGCCGACGACTCCATCTCCGGTGTACGATGTGAGGAATGATAAAATATCGAAAGAGA
Organism: Aproaerema taeniolella; assembly: GCA_949987775.1. Classification (NCBI taxonomy): domain Eukaryota; kingdom Metazoa; phylum Arthropoda; class Insecta; order Lepidoptera; family Gelechiidae; genus Aproaerema; species Aproaerema taeniolella. Next base: position 17,490,656 of record OX465255.1, on the reverse strand, counting down.
GACGAGATACGAACCTCCAACAAAAATGCTATATTTTTGTATATCTTTTTCGATATCTTATCATTCCACACACCGCACATTGAAGGTGACGTCGTCGTTCGCCCAGGTCTCAAGTTAACTCATACGAAATATAGTTAGGTATGGCTCTATTCACTTTCGAGATAGCTCTCGCCTCACTTCACAACTATTCTAAAATTCATTAGCAGCGTTATTTAGAAATGTTATTATGTTATCGGCTAGTATGTATATCAAAAAATGGCCTATAATAATACCAACAAATGCCCTGTAAATTTAGTTCAAAATTATTAATTTAAGAGTCATAATTATGTAAAATTTTAAATAAATATCAATGAGTGACAGTAATTTGAGTTAGTTATAAGAACGTTAAAGTACTTATTAATGCAAATTAGACATAATGTAACGAGTGAATGAGAATATTCCATGAAAATAGACAATTAATTTAAACATTCTATTGCCAACATTGATATACATTACAGCTTTGTTGTCATTTAAACTGCATTTAAAGTACAGCAATGGATTTCAAATGATAAAGAAATGAATACTTTTGCGATCCCGTAATGTTATTTGCTTATTTTACTACGAGTATCATCGACTTAAATAAATGATTGTTATCAGGCCTGATTTTTATTTGAGTCGCAGACCAGGGAAACCTTTTTGTTAGCATTTGAATGTGTGGCATTTATTACTGGATAGCTCTCCGCCCGCGAGGACTACAGGTTATATCGTGTCCAGCTGTGGGATAAAATGTAGCCTATGGCCTTTCCCAAGTTCTAATCTATCTCTGTACCAAATTTCATCAAAATCGGTTCAGTACTTTAGGCGTGAAAGACGGACAGACAGACAGATAGAGTTACTTTCGCATTTATAATATTAGTAAGGATAGTAAGGAAGTAAGGATTAAAGACGAAGGATAGACGGACAAAATATCGTCTTTAATATCTTTCATTTGTCATTGGTTTCTTAAGCGTATTATAAAGACCGATAAACGGGGCGTATGGGCCCCGAAAAATTCCCCCGTCTCTAAAATTTGGCATGTGATGAATTTCTAACTTCTCCTATGAAATTTTGTTGGATTATTGTACATCTGTAATCAGTATTACCTAACTTCATCACTTGCCAAATTTCAAAAGCGGGGGAATTTTTCGGAAGTCTCAAACAATTTCCTCGTTGACTGGATTAGGTAGCAGTGCTCAGTTGTAGTTAGTTGTGGTGTGTGTAGTTGTGGTTAGTTGTAGTTAGGTTCGTATTATAGTGTTTCTAAAGCAGAATATTTTATTACAAATAAAATTTAATACTTTCAACGTTCAGCTAGGTCTATAAATTCAAGAATAATTTCTATTGAGAAACAAAAGTCGGTTAAAATTACTTTGTAATGTAACGGGCAATAACATAGAAACACTCTTAAAATTCTAATTGAGGTAGCAACATTAGATCGTATAAATAGGCATGCTAAGCTGTGTCTTATAATTAGGTAAGGTAATTTAGAACAGATTGTTGTTAATGTATTTTAAGATATTTTAGAAAATGTGACAATGTATGTTTGTTAATGCTCCTGAGTGTAAAAAATGACTTTTTTGAAATAAATAAATGTTATTGGATGATTCGGACGTTTTGGTCGAGTGGTAGCGGCGCCTGCCTCTTGATCGACGGGTCCTGGGTTCAATTCCTAGTCGGGGCAATTATTTTTGTAAAAAGCAGATGTTTGTTCTCGCGTCTTGGGTGTTTGTGCCTGTCTTTATATATGTTCCGAGGGACCCACGACACGAGGGAAAACCTTAGTGTGGGCCTTTGAGAGTGTAGCGTTTATTATTATTCTCACAACGCCATATAACCCCAAACAAATCAAGGATTGTTTAATGGGTGCTATGTGTTAAATAACAAATATACTGTTTATATTTTTTCTAATAAATGTACAGATTTTACTAAATTATTTGAAATTATATTCTAAAAACGAAATTATCATGTAAGTAACTGGATTTCAAATGTATTTGTAATCTATCTGCGAACTATTATCCGACACATTAATATGTTATGGATGAAAATATATCTATCTGTCTCTACACTCACGTCTATAATCACAATCGGGGTAGGCAGAACGTCACGCGGTTCTGGAACCACTTGATGCCACATTTGACATCCATCTGAGAGTTATTAGATGGAACATGATGTATAGTGGTGTTAGGTTTTCAGCTTTTCGCCCACGATACAGCAAAACACTCTCGTTCCACTTACTGGCTTCTACAGTTTTATAAGTTTTTCTTTCATATTCTTAGTTTTTCTTTCACTCCGAGTCCTGGGCCCCGAATTTGTAACTTCAGTTGTCTGTCGATGGAATGGAGGTCATTTTATCTGTTCAGGTGGCAACATTGAGAACTATTTAATTTTCATATACTATCTGATATGAAGCGCCACCGCCAACCGAATGTAAAGTTACACACTACTGTACCTAATCATCACTAATATTTGCATGCTACAATTATTTAGCTAAACATGTAAGGCCACTATTATTGTATACCATCTTTTTAAACCATGTTTGAAGTAAATAAAGAATTATCTTATCTTATCTTATCTTGCAACTAAAAATTCAGTTGGCGGTGGCGCCACCAGTCAAAGCAGCCGTCATTTATAGATGTATGAAAGGATGGTTCTCAATTTCGCCACCTGAACGGATAAAATGGCGACCATTAAGTTACGGAATCGGGGACCAGCGAGGCAGGTCAAAATAAATGAAATTTAAAATGAACTCCTAATTTATAAACTTTTTATGAAAAATTAAAATTAAAATTGTAAAATGAATAAAATAATTCAATAGAAACCGTTCTTCATTTAAAATTGAAAGATGAAACGATAAAAATGGAATAGCAGAACAATAAGACACAATAAGAATTTACTCTCGTGGGATCTCGCGAGTGATTTTATAAAAGAAAGCATTTCTTGGGGAGAATCGCGATCATTAGCTTTTGTTCTTCGCTAATCTGACTAATAACAGGGTTAGGGAAATTATTTTTCTAATTGGAATTTCTTTTAAAATGACGTCTTCCATATTTTGCGCGTTCTGCGTAGTAAATCTACCTACACTAATATTATAGAGGAAAGATTTTTATTTTGTATGTAACGAAAAGGCTCCAAAACTACTGGACAGACTTCAAAAATTCTTTCACCATTAGGATGCTACGTTATCCCTGAGGCTACATAATTTTCCCGAATTCCCACGGAAACGAAGTCCCAAGCGGGATGCTAGTTTAATAATAAAATTAAAATAATGTCCATTACCAAAAGGAAGTTTTTAAAAATTTTACAAAATCACGAAGGATTCATTCACACCAAGTATCGTATACAGGATCTTAAATATTAACAGAGTTTTTTTTATTTTTTATTTACGTCGTACTTTACAAGAAATTACTGGAACTTTTACAGCAGGGTCGAATTAGTCTTAAAAAACTCCGTGCCAAAAAGTTTCACTATTTGAAATAAACTAATGTGTACGAGTTTAAGTCCAGAAAAAAAAGGTAGCTTTATCTGGGCCCCGATTCTGTAACTTAAGTTGTGTGTCGATGTAATGGTCGCTATTTTATCCGTTCCAGTGGCTAAATTGAGAACCTTCCAAATGTCATACATCTAATGACGGCTGCTTTGACTGGTGGCGCCACCGCCAACTGAATTTTCAGTTGCTAGGTAGTTTTCAACTTTACGTTCGGTTGACTTAAAGTTGAAAACTACCTAGCAACTGAAAATTCAGCAAGAATAGTTCCTACTTTCGCCACCTGAACGGATAAAATAGCGACCATTCCATCGACACATAACTTAAGTTACAGAATCGGAGACAAGTAATTCGATTTATAAAAAACAATTAAAAACGACTTAACAGGACAGCTTACATAAACCAAAAGTGACTAGGACAAGCTCTTTTTTATACCTACTTATTAAGTAATCAACTTTTTTAAACAGACTTTCAAAAAGCACGACACATGTAATCAATTAACTGGACATGTCAACTAGACTAGATCTATCTATCTCATTAAAATAGACATATTGAATAGAAAGTAGGCAATAGCCTGAAATTGTTTTCTTATTTTTTAATGTTAGATTAGCTGACAAAATACAGGTTAATAAGTAGTTACTTTCTATGTTGAGATAAAAATATGATAATAATGCAATCACATCCTGTACATTGTGTAATTCGGATGTGTTATTTGTTTGTCCTTTCTTCATGTCAAAACGGAGCAACTGATCAACATGTTATAACCACACTGAGTTATAACCTTTTGACTCACTGCGGCATGCACATAGTGATCCGCAACTTAGTTCAAGACACATTATGTTAAATAGGTTTAGTACATTTTGATTTTGTTGTTTTTTTTTTGTTTGCATGTTATTTGTGACTATGTGTATGGTGTGGAGACAATATTTTTTTTTCTATTCTATTCTATTCTATGTTTTTGTGTACAGAAAAGGGCAGAAACGTCCACTAAAGTTACACATACATACATTCTTACGCTGACGTCTATAATCCCTATTGGGGTAGGCAGAGCATAAGGGTTTTAAATCCATTTGATGCCACGTTTAACATAAATTCAGAGGGTTAGAAGAAATACAATGTGCCACTTTAAATATCATACTAACACTTTCCGTCTTTCTTGATGTAAACAAGGATGTTCTTGATGTAAACATTTAAGGAAGCTTTAACTTTAAGGCGACTACAGCACCTAAATTGCGATTTTATGATGCGTAGATAAGCATGACGCACTGCATCAAATCGAAGAAAAAAAATATCACGGTAATATTCAGGACATAAACTAGATAAGTAGTTTGCTGAAAACACGATCCCGCACTTTTGGTTCGATAGAAAAAGCTCACAAAGTCACCTGTAAATACCAATATTGTGTATTCTTTTAAGCTGTAAAAACGATAGTAAAATGCACACAGGAACTTGAATTTGCTATCAAAATGTTCGTGATTGAACACTCTCGATAAGTAGTTAACGTATTTTTTCGCCTTTTGATGATCGGTTGAGAATAACACCACCCCATCTCTTTCCGTTGGTGTCGTAAGAGGCGACTAAGGAAACACAAATGAGACCTGCCTCCTAGTAATCCATCTTAGGCAACGACACCTCAGTTTGTTTTGAATCTGAGGTGGCGTCCTATGGTCTCACGTCCTTGGGTTAACTCGCTCCATCGTCGACCTCATCGATGACCTTGGTCAAGATTGGGGTCAAGTTTTTCAGTCATATCTCGTCCCTTACAATTTGTCGTTCAAGATTTCTGCAACTAGAGAAAGTTAAGACTTGCAGTGAAAGTTTATAAAAGTTACAGCTATTTTTATTTAGTCCAAATTTTTGTAAAGCCTACTTTCATTTTTTTCTTTCCTTAAAAACTGTTTCTTTCTTGGCTGGTCCTTGAGATTTGCTTCGTCAAACTTCTTGATGCTTCCGAGTTTACACCACACATAATAATTGACGAAAAGTATAATCTACTTAGTTTTGTTATGGATAACTTTTCTCTTGAATTACTCCGTCCATATGTGAAAACCTTAAGAAAATCCGTTCAGTAGTTTTTGAGTTTATCGCGTTCAGACAGATAGACAGACGCGGTAGGGTCATACCTAATGATATATTCTGTGTAAAGGCAGTGATCTTATACATTTTTATTATATGTTTAGATATTATAGATAGGAGACAGATAGATTAAGTTAAATACATCTTCAAACCGGATTTTCATGGTAGAAGACCTAGCCTATGTTGCATCAAATTGCATCATAACCTTAAAAATGCACATACTCAGTGAATGACACGTGCATTCTATCTCCAAGTGCGCTAGACTTCAAACGCGCCGCAGTTGCGCCGGTGCAGCTGTCACGTATGTTGACATAACTCGGCGTACTATCAACCCCAGTTCCGCCTGACCCCCTTAAGGATCAGTTTTGTTTGCAGCGTTCGGCGCCTTGCCCCACATGTTCGTTTTCGGCAACCAATAGCGCTTTGCTCAGATCATAAAAGGCGGGTTGAAAAAACTATTCCTTTCTTGTTAATTGTTTTTTGTTCACCAAAAAAACGAGAAGTCCCTTTCCAATAAGATTTTTATTCGATTTAGTTGTAACCAACTAATTACCATAATTACCCAATGGGTATTAGTAAATACCCATACTTTTTTTCAGTAGTTAAATCAAATGGACTGAAATAGGTCTACAACTTAGGTCTTTATTCCACTTGTAAATCTTTCAAAACATAAAAAAAATGATTGTGAGCTATGAACGACTTTTTATCTAACTAATACAAAGTTTATCTAACCGGTATAAAGTTAAGAAAAAAAGTGATATGTCTATTCAAACTAATAATTCCTATATCTCAATCTCGTTGTTCAGCAATGGCCTGAAATATTTGCCAAGATATTTAAGACGATAATAAGGTGGTATACATCGGTATACCGGTACCCTGCGCCCACGGTTATGATCGGTAGTTATATTTTGATAAAAAAAGCGTTGGGTGCTAGTGAAAGAATGAGACAGTTTTTTTTTAATCTACCTAACTATTTTGTCATCAGGACGGCTATTTTCTTTTCCCTTGATTTTATAAGTAGGTCTTGCAATCAGAGATTCTTCTCAGTAACTATTGTGCTGCATCCTATATGCATGTTGTTAGTAGTCAACTCAGGTGCTGACTGAAAAACAGCCTGACTGGGGCAGCACCTTTTCACCACATTATTCATTTGTTTTGGCGTCTGTTTTATATAGTAAATAAACTTATTTTTCTTTATTTATTTCTATTCCACTAGTCAATGCAATGGCGTCTTAATAACGGTACTCGTAGAATGACAATGGTGACGTATTTAACCCTCCCAAAAACAGAGGGGTGTTATAAGCATAAGTGGTTGAACAATGTATCATATCCTTACAAACCTATAAGTTAGTGGTTATAAAATCGGAGACCTGCTATTACTCTCTCTTTTTTATAGTTCCGCAAACTTACGTCAATTAGTTTTTATATGGCACAGCAGTAAACAACTAATTAATTACCATTAAAATCAAAACCTTTAAAGCCGCTGCTATAAACCTTAATTTTAAATACCGAACCGATGTGTATGGCATAATAGAATAAGATTTTCCCTTGAGTAAAACCTGTAGCAAATTTAATCAGCTTTCATTTTGTCTAAAGACTCATGTCGCTAGAGCGCATAGTTTCCGAGATATATCCGAAAAACCAAAGAATAAGACCTTCAAACCCCCCTCGGCTTAACAGCTATGGGCGGGGACTTTTGATACGTTCGCCTCCTAACTAGTCCAAACAAAGTTACGAAGTCAACAATTGTGTTCCAAGGTTTTCCCGCTATACCTTTTTTGAGCATTCATTGCCTGGCCTACTCTTATTTATGGGTCGTTAATTAATCACGTGATATTTTCAGCAAATTTTTAGCCACCCTCTTCCTTCAGATACGTAGTGAGCTTTAAGACTAACCCATAAGTCTTAAGATTATGTTAAGTTAGCTTTCAAACAAAAAAACGACATCGAAATTGGTCCATTCGTTTAAGAGCCATGATATCACAGACAGACACACAGATACATAGACATATAGATACACAGATACACACGCCAAACTTATAACAACCCTCTTTTTTCCGGGGGTTAAAAATGGACCATTCTATCGGTAAAAGGGCATTAACATGACTCCAGAGTTCATTATCTCCAATTCCCCCAAATTACCTCCAAACATTCATCACCGCTATTTTTTACGAACTTGTCAACAGAAGCGCGAGATCCTCTTCTTTCTTCGAATCAAACCTTATAGTATTTAGAATAAAGTCTATATTAGTTCAAAACGTTGTATGTTTATAAATGGTCAACCACCTCTAGCTTTATAGGAGCCTAGTAACGGTCATTGTTGATTTAAAAAGAGTTTGAAAAAAGGTGCCACGAGCGAGGTGTCGTCACGATACTGTTACAGGCTGTTACATCAGTTTTTTTTGGTTTCTGTGTAGGGAATAACCAATATATTTTAAAGACATAAACTTTTTATACCTATAGCTGACTTTTAGGAAGGATTTTAGCAAAAGGAACAAACAATTATAATTATACGCCAATCTTGCAAGTAGTTTCCTTTCGTTTCTCTTAAAGGATATCTGGAAGAAATCCCTCTAAGGGATAAGCTCGCATTTGTACGTTTAGTTTTCTTTGTATCCATCTCTTTTGTTTTGTACTTCTGATTATATGAAATAGCTTTCCGCCCGCGGCTCCGCCCGCGTCCAAATTTTTTATTTTTTAATAAAAAGTATCCTATAAACCTCACGGAGCCTGAGACATTTCCAACGAATGCAAAACCGTGGAAATCGGTTCGTGCGTTCTGAAGTTATAGCGTCAGTAAGGAAAACCCGACTTATTTTTATATAGTAGATAAAGTGTTTACATACATATTGTATTCACATTCGTCTCTTAATCAACTATGAACATCAATTCGCCAGCACCTAGATAACATAGGCACGTGAGCTAACATAGATTCAGTTTATGGTCTACTTTATAAAGTTACAAGTTCTTAACCTTCCTAGTGTTGTTATATTGACTTTCTACCTCTCTAACGACTATAGGATTATAGTAATCTGCTAATCACCATTCTCATTACGACGCGGAAGTCAGTTGAACTACTGTTTAATACATACTTAGTGAATGTTCCAAGACGAATGTTTGGCATGGTGAAATTTAAGTATGGAAGAGCGCATTTCACAGTTTTGTTGTATAATAATAATGATCTATCAGTATTTTTGGATAACGAAATGAATGTTTTAACCGTGAGGTGCTCGGTTGAGAATAACACCACCCCATCTCTTTCCGTGGGTTTCGTAAGAGGCGACTAAGGAAACACAAATGAGACCTGCCTCCTAGTAATCCATCCCAGGCAACGACACTTCATTTTTTTCTGAATCTGAGGTGTCGTCCTATGGTCTCATGCGGTGTGGTAGGCTCTGTGAAGGGCCGTCTGGTTCGCGACCACCCTCCTACCGAAGTCCGACGCCAAACAGCTTGCTGTGTTCCGTCGGTGCGTGGGAGAACCAGTGCCTTTATAGGCATTTTATGGGTTAACTCGCTCCATCGTCGACCTCATCTTTGACCTTATGGTCAAGATTGAGGTCAAGAGTTAATCCATCTTATAATAAAATAAAAAAAAATTAGTTCAGTAAATGTACTCTTTTCAAGGGTTCAGAAGCTTGATCGTAAAAATTCCTTGTCAAAACTAGGATAATTTCTACAGTACAATGAAATACTAATGATGATTTCCGAAACGAATAATCTTTTAATATTTTTTTTATGTTTACCGCCATTGCAGTCTATTAAAATGAATTTATTCTTACATTTAAAATGTCCCCTCTATCTTTATGGTCACGCTAAATTACCCTCGTACCTTCTCACCCAGAAAGTTTACAAGGTCGACAGTTCACTGCCCATAGTTCTACTAAAGAACTAGTCAAAACTCTAATTAAATTACAAAAAATGCAATTAAAATTAACTGTCATGAGAGCATGGAAACTGCAATCTTGGCTTTGTCTCAGTTTTGTAAGAAAACGTTGTCACTCAACGGTTTCTAATTAACTTTGCCTTAGAATTGTTTGCGTGGAGTGCCTAACGCAATTTTAACCCTCGATGCAAAATGACACGTGTTATAAGATCCTAACATGTCCTAACACGTTGTATCCCTGTCCGTGTCCTAACGTGTCCTGTCTGTGGCATCTTAGCTGCTCTTCTAAATGAATACACCGATTATGATACGGTTTCTGTTTTAAATTTCAGCCTTTTAAAGTTATGTTATTTACTGAAAGATGTTAGAGATTTTTATTATATCCAACTGCATGTCATAAATGTCGAGGTTTTACAGTTTTATTAATTAAGAGTTATTGAATACTACATTTATTTTGATAGCAGACCGTTTATCAAAATTTAAATCCCCACAAAGTTTAAAAAAAATATAAAACGTCTTTTATAAGGTGTCAAGTGTTACACCAACAAAAAAAGGAAAAAGTGATTAGGTACAGTCTAGCTCACATTTCTCATTCACAATTTTTTCACTGACACTCTTAATTTGATTGGAGCTACGATACCACAGACAGACACACTTATAACACTCCTCTTTTTTGATCGGGGGTTAATAAAAGGTTGACGCAAATAAAACAAAGAAGGTAACCTCTAGCTTTTAACCATTCTGTGGTTTCGATTTAATTCTAGCACTACATCGGGTGAACACTAACGACATACATTATATCACATCCAGCCAACGAGCTCATTGACGTGAGAGCATTACTCAGATGCGATGCTGTTAAGGGAATCAAGAGGAAAAAGTAAGAGAGGCTTCGTGTTATTAGATTAAAACTGGTTTCAATTTTAATCAATTTTTTCATGAGATTAAGTTCCTATTGCTGGAAGATTTTATGTGTTCTTGTTTTATTTATTACTAGCTTTCCGCTCGGAACTTCGTTCCCGTAGGAATTCGGGAAAATTATGTACCCTATATCCATCACGCACGGGTAATGTAGGATTCTAATGGTGAAAGAATTTTTCAAATCGGTCCAGTAGTTTCGGAGCTTATTCAATGCAAACAAACAAACAAATAATCAAATCTTTCCTCTTTATAATATGTATAGATTTGTTTATGTTATGAATTATGATACATACGTCATACGGTCATACCTGTTTCACACTGCAAATTTTAAGGAATATATTCATATGAAAAATTCATTTTTGAACATGATTTTTTTTTTTTTTCTACGTGTTCAATATGCATGACGGTGCTTTTCAAATTAGTAGTAACAAGGGTCTCTGAAAAAAACGCTGGCGGATGGCCAGATAGACATAGCGAACCTATAAAGTATTTGTATTGCGTATTTTTCACTACCAATGCCAAGTGCCAGTCTAGCGTAGGTAAGTTAAATAAGTACTAAAAAGCTTATGAGATGAGAAATTATGTTTATACGATTAATTTGTCAAAGGGGGCTATTTCTTATTTCATAGAAGATTAAAGATTTTACTTAGAATAAGCCAAAGTAGTAAATTACATTAGTTCTTTTTAACTCTACGCTTATTCGGTGCAGTCTTGAAAATATATTTGAACAATAACTTTCGTGATCTATTACTAAATGTAGAAACAGAAATCTGATTCGTTGATGAAAAATTAGCTGATTCGTAGCTATGTCGCATGCCCATAAAGCTTGGACATGAAATAAAATAGCATTAACATACAAATTTACTGCTGGATTCTTTTAAGGAAAAATATGAAACAAAATATGTGAGACACAGTTCCCAATTCCATTTAAGGTATTCTCGGATGTCATAATTTGCCTCATAAGGCGTGTGAGAAAAAGCACATTCGCCATTTGCAATATATGCAAATTAATAAAAGGCAAGCGCACAAATTGAACGAGCAAATGATTGAATTGATTCAGTGAAAGAAGAACAATGCTGTTCTCGGAATAACCTTTTCAAATCATTGTGTGTAATGTCTTGAACAAAATTGATATCAAGATTGTATGTACGTATTCATGCTGGACTGGGAGTCAAAGAAAAACTTAGAATGTGTCAGCTGCCAACTCTTCCCAGGCATACTGTAGAAGCCAGGCGAGGGTTTCGCTGTATCTTAGGCGAAAGTCTGACAATATATCACCGCTATATTCATGTTCCATCTTGTGACCCTAAGAATTTATGTCAAATTGTTCTAGAACCACATGGCGCTCTACCTACCCCAACGGGGACTATAGCCGCGAGTGTATGGATGGATGGATGAAAGATTATGTATGTGTCTTTACAAAAAAAAAACATTTTCTCCCTTTGGAGTTGTCATTTCGACACTTTGACATTTGACCGCATTGTTTTCACGTTTCCAGAGATATTGTATACATTTGCCATAACAGGTTTTACTTTGGAAAGTTATCAGTGTGTTGGGAAACTTATACGAATATTGAGTAGACACAAAAATAATATATTCCATTAATCACAAAAGCGTTACCTCTCTATTTTTAACAAACCAAGTGTCAGGTTCTTACATCGAAAAAGAAAACCTGATATTGTGTAACTCTTCGGAATGACATGTCAAAATGTGACGTCAATATGTCGATTTCTCACTTGGCTAACATAAATCGCTTAGTTTCACGTTCATTAATTGTCACTTGTCTTGTCTACTCCTCTTTTCTACAAGTCATGTTAGCAGGTTAACCTAGAAGCGCTAAAGTAACTTCTCTTGTACTTTTGGCCGTAACAGTACCGAATAAGGAAACTACAAGGTAAGTACAAGTCGGTGGGAAAGAGTTGCAAAGAACCTATTGTTTCGATCGCTTAACAGAGGTCACAGTAATGCAGTGATCTGGGTGTGTTTGTTTGTATTTACTAAGAGGACTAGAAGGTATTTAGTACTTTGTTTCGAAATTTTTAACGGCTGAAGTTAGACTATTACTGCGAATCTTCTAATCAATGGCTTTTCGATAATGATAGTATATTTTATCCATCCGGGTGGCGAAATTGAGAACTAAAGAAATTTCATTAGTTACCTTGACTGGCAGCGCCACCGCCAACTGAACGTTAAGATGCTAGATAGAAAAGTTAAGTGCAACTGAATGACAAGTAAACTGAACTTGGATAAATTCTGCTTATCAAAATCGAGATTTTGTTAAACCTAGATTTATCTCTAAGCTCGACTTTACTGTAACGTTTTCTGACGACACGAATCGGGTTTACATTAAAAGCGAATTTAAATTTAGATTTAAAAAAAAAAGTACTTACTCTAAGGTCCGTATTACATAACAAGACTCAGACTCTGATCTATACTTGAGTAGCAGTGGTCTTTGTCATTTTGATAGTGAGAGATAGTGACAATAACTCAAGTTTTTTTATTATTATTATAAGATGGGTTAACTCTTGACCTCAATCTTGACCATAAGGTCAAAGATGAGGTCGACGATGGAGCGAGTTAACCCAGAAAATGCCTGTAAAGGCACTGGTACTCCCACGCACTGACGGAACACAGCAAGCTGTTTGGCGTCGGACTTCGGTAGGAGGGTGGTCGCGAACCAGACGGCCCTTTACAGAGCCTACCACACCGCATGAGACCATAATAGGACGACACCTCAGATTCAGAAAAAAATGAAGTGTCGTTACCTGGGATGGATTACTAGGAGGCAGGTCTCGTTTGTGTCTCCTTAGTCGCCTCTTACGACACCTACGGAAAGAGATGGGGTGGTGTTATTCTAAGCCGATCACCACACGGTTACATAGACTTGAGTCTCCTTCTGTAATACAAAAAAAACTAATGTTATGATGATTGAAAAATAATAATAACAACTTCGTCAAAATATTGATTGCTACTGAAAGTCGCTCTAGACCGGATATGAATCTTAATTTAGGCTTATAAATAATTCAAAGCTAATTATAATTAACTTACTTATTACGTAATATGTTATATAACATAGCAGCATATTGTACTGAACCACAGATCACAGAAACTACTGAACTCACATTTCATTGCATATGTCAAACTTAAGTCCTTCTACACTAATATTATAATATTGTATGAATTGTATTTTTGTATGTAACGAAAAAACTTAAAAACCATCAAAAATTCTTTCACCATTAGACCCAATTTCACCATACTCTGTTAGTTATTTAACACATGATTAGCAGCTAACCGGAGATTTGACAACGTCATTTTCATACGTTTTGGTTGACGTTTTGTCTGATTAACGTCATAATCGTGGATTAACTAACAGGGTATGGTGAAATTGGACCTTAGGATGCTACATTATCACTAAGTAACATAGGCTACATAATTTTCCCGAATTCTCACGGGTACGTTAAAAAAGTATTTACTTCGAATTAAAAGGATGTAATACATTAACAACTCGTATGTTCTCATGTATTATTATTCATAATAAAGTTACCTGAATATCAATGACTGCTAATTATGAATAATTAATAATTGTGGAACTGGGCTCATTTCCGTTTGCTATAAGCTTGTAGTGGAGGCTCTACTGTCTTTGAACGATGGATTATAACGCACATCCGATGGGTAATTTATAGCTTTAGAAAAAAGAACTTTGTTTATTATAACTTTGTCTTTATTTGTGTCTCTAATATAACTAAACTTCATATCTTGATTCATTGACGGCGTGACTAAGCAGTGAAGAAATGAAACTTGTGTATAATATGTATATCTGTGTATCTGTCTGTAGCATCGTATCTCCTAAACGATTATTTGTTTCTATCAGTTCAATACCGACTTCGATGCGATTTTTTTTTGTATAATAGCTGTCATTATCGAGATGCTTCTAAGCTACATTTGATCAAAATTGGTTCGGCCGTTTAAGAGTTATAAAATTACTAGCTTTCCACCCGGGACTTTGTTACCGTGGCAAGTCGGAAAAATTATGTAGTCTATGTTCATCAGGATTAATTTAGGATTCTAACGATAAAATAATTTTTCAACTCGGTCCAGTAGTTTCGGAGCCTATTCAATGCAAACAAACAATCAAATCTTTCTTCTTTATGATATTAGTAGATCAACGATAAATGTCGGATGTGAACACGATAGTACTGCAAATCCATAATTAATCGTCCCAATTAATTTCAATTAAACAAATCGGTCATTTATTTCCAAAAACAGGTTAAAACCGCCACCGATCTGGTTTTGGCGCCAAAACGGTACTTTTCGGGGTCCTGTTATGTTTTCTTCATATGGGAACTGGTGGGTCGTTGCTCTTACTATAGATTTTATCTTATATGGCTTAATAGTATGAAGGTGATGTGAATTTACACTTCCGCCGAGCGAGCGGCATTTTTAATGGATTAATTTAAATCCAAATTCTATCTTTAGATCATTGATTACTTCCGTGCAAGATTAGAGACAATAACATTCTTCCAGTGTGTCATTTCTCTAGTTATAACACTAAAATTAAAAAATTTAAATCACCCCTGACATTTGTTTGCTTATAACTTTTAAACGGCTGAACAGATTTTCATGAAACATGGCTCAGAACCGTCGGGATAAAATTATCTATGACACAAAAAAAACTAAGCGAAAATCGGTTCATCCGTTTGAGAGCTACGATACCACAGACAGATACACAGAAACACCGATACGCAGACAGACACGATAAATTTATAACACCCCTCTTTTTTTTCGGGAGTTAAAAATGATGGTTGAAAGACAATGGTGTCTATTTTATCTGTTCAAGTGGCGAAATTAAGAACTAATTATTTTTCATACATTTGCTATCAGACACCCTGACCAACAGCGCCACCGCCAACCAAACGTAAAGTTTCAAACTACCTAGCAACTGAACATTCAGTTGGCGGTGGCGCTAGTCATAGCATTATTTTATTTATTTTTTATTTTATTTATTTGGCTGACTAACAGCAAGAACACTGATACATGTGTTATGCTAACTTAAGCATCAAATGTATGAAATGAAAAAAATGTTTGAAATGATGAAATGTATGCATCAAATGTTTTATGTAGCATTCATCATCAAATGTATGAAATTTCAATAATTTTACTTACTAAAAATGTAATCTCTCGGTACTTTGTGAACTGCCCCAATTTTTCTCAAATTAACTGACTTTTTTTAAAATATGAATACAACTTAACCTAACTTATGCAAATTTCAAGCAGCACCCTTAAAGATTCGTAGAATTACAATCTTCTTCTTATCGTGTAGGCATATAGTCAAGTACCTATGTGGCGAACTAATCCTTTACCATCATAGGGGTGAATCTATATTTATAAAAAAAAGTTTCGCACTTGACCATTCAACTTTTGCAAAACTTCTTCTTTGGTAACTGGTTACGAAACAGTGAAAAAAAATTCTTCTGTAGCTGGTTACCAAAGTCTGGTTACGAATATGGACGAAGGGGAGTTTTCAAACCGCCAAAAGGCAAATTGTAACTGGGCTAATTGTAATATCGCGGGAGATTATAATTTCTCTAGTAAAATTGTAATATTACGGCTTTTACAATTTACCGGTGTCATATACGTGCTAAAAGCAATCTCTGTATTCAATGGATTCAACCAATTTATATGCAAATAGTAACTCCTTGTACCAATTAAAGGTACCCGAAGTCCTAATCAAATATAAACCAGTATGCACATATTAACTAACTCATAGGTCCTATATGGTTCCTGGTACTATTGACCTAACATTGGGAGGGTCGTTTAACCAAGTCAGAGGCCATTTGGAGCTTTAAAGACTAGGTTTATTCAAGTTCTTTACCCACATATGATTGTGCTGTACCTACATATAGCAGGAGTAGAGAGGGTCCATAAGCCATATTGTGTACTATATAGAAAGGGGTAGTCGAGAGGATAAAATGAGGGCAAAGAGGAATTCACTTTTATATGTTTATTTTAAAGGAAAGAACTATTCTGAAACGAAGCTACGAGAAAAGAAGGTCACAGCAACTATACAAAATGTAATATGTTTGTTGAAGCAATAAATATTTTCATTTTCATTTTTCATTTCACTGTGGCAACATACCAGCATAGACCATCAAAAGGAAGCTAATTGGTTTTAATTACAAGATATATATCCAAAGGCTTTTCAAATAGACGAATAACGCCGACTTTTACTTGTTTTTCGAAAATTGTTCATCCGAAATGGGACTAGGATGCCTAGTTTAGTCACATTTGCCCAGTGGGTCGTTTTTGTTCTGTAAAACAAGGAGTTAGTTTGTGAAAGGAAAAAGTACCTAACACATTTGACTTGGGGGAATTTTTTGACTTATTAAAAAAACACTTCCTACCTCAACACTTCATAAGAGCTGGGCATATAAGACTCCTACCTCCGAACGGATGTTTTTGTTTAATTAATTAAATAAGTGGTTGTAATTTGAGGTTGGAAGGAAAAATAATTAAACACTTACACATTTAAATATAAATAATCGAAACTACACCATATTCCATGGCTTCCACTTATAAGTAAATAATAATACAAAACGCCTTTAGCATCTTACTCATACTCATAGGGTCGCCCTTATTGTAGCGCGTACGCAGCTAGCGTGACGAACAATGACGTACGTGAGAATGTATAATATTTTAAAAAGAAAACTACTTAGTTAATACTTAGTATTTTATACTATATAAATGAATATCACCACATTTATTTAATGTTAAGTGTACGTTAACCCAAAAAAAGTTCTCTGAAATAACTGAAGATACCTTTTCCTATGGAATTTTAAATCGTGTGAAAAATTTATATAAGTAACTTATATTAAACCCAAGTTTCACTCATTTGTATAAGTACGAGTATGTCCAAACTAAAAGAACCTTTCAATTATTTTTGCCCTAGACCGGACAAAGAGAGTCAAACGTAATCCTCTATTTTTATTTATAAGTGAAACTTACAGTGTTGAACTTATAGCTAAAACTTAAAAACTAGGAACGGTTCTTACAAGTTTTCACGAAGTAACAATCAATAATTGATATATTATAAAGATAACGTTAATATTACTGAATATAACTAAAACATATAATTTTTTTAACATTTTTAAGCTGATTTTATTACAGTGATTTGACTGTGCGAGAATTTGTCTGTGTATATATATAATTAGGATGTGATAAAACTTTGCTACCTTGGTACAATATTAATTAACTTATAATAGAACTTGCTAACAAAGCGTATCAATACAAACAGAACAGAAAATACACAACACAACATTTCTCACACGCACATTTTACTCAAAAGCAGAACAATAGAGCCTATATATGGATCTATATCAAGGTGTGTATGTCTGTATGTGTTTATAGGAAGTGCTGCTTCGTGGAACTGTACAATGGTCGGTACCAGACTTGCAGTGGACAAACAATAATAATGGAACCACTATGCACTAGGAAAAGACACCATCGTGATATTAGGTTTGTTTGTGACGTCCATGATGGCGTCCACGATTCTTAGAATTTTGCCAATGTCAGAGTAGTTTAATGAGTATTGAATAGAGAAAAATAAGTAGGTTCTATGTTCGACTGTATGAGTATGTATTTTTTTTTCTTATGTATTTTCACCGATTTTTCCACCATTCATGGACTGATTTTCAAAGTTTTTTTTTTGTTCGAAAGAGTGTACTCCAGAACAGAGGTAGTCTCATTGTCGGCAAGTCAGGATCAGACTATGGAATCCAAGGGAAATCGAGGGAAACCCTCGAATTTAATAGGCACTTACATTATTTCTCACGTACTTTCTATTATTACACTAAAAATAGGAAAATAAATAAACTTTTTATAAAAAAAATAAACTGACTTCAAAAAACTAAAAATAAAAACATAGCATTTAATGTGCTATGTCTGAAGTCGGTTTAAGTTGCTTAACAGTACCCCAAATCTAAAGATCCAAAAGGAAAGATTACTTGCTTTCTTTTATGATAATTATATCACACCGTAAAAATAGTATAAAAATCAGTATCATGAACAACTAAAGTACAGTTACTCCACCTAATATGCAAATGCAGTACGCTTGTACAAGTACGATGCAGTAACAAGTCAACTCTAAATAGTAGAGTAATAACTTATTTCTTTATTTATGGTTTGTTGTTTGTTTGTTTGTTTACCAGCCCATATACGTCCCCACCGAGGGGCACGGATCTCCCTTCGAAACACGAAGGAGATTTAGGCCATAGTTCACCACGCTGGCCCAATGCGAGTTGGTGGACCGCTCGTAGTTCGAAAATTAATTTACTTGGATGGGCGGGTTTTATCACGATGTTTTCCTTCACCGTTGAGCAAGTGATAATTGGAAATCCGTACATAATCCGAAAAGACGAATTTAGTGGTACAGGCCCGCACCAGAATTTGAAACTCATTACCAACTGGGCTATCACCGCCTATATGGTTTGTTATGGTTTGTGTTATCAATGTATTGGGGAAAGATCTCCTCCTCAATAACTAACATGAACACGGCTAGGTATTTTTTTGATAAGAGTGGTCACCTTCTTCTTTTGTCGCGTTTTGAACCCGTGATAAAAAAAGAGTGGTGTTATAAGTTTGACGTGCGCATTTGTGTGCCTATGTATCTGCCTGTAGCATCGTAGCTTCTATACGGATGAAGCGATTTCGATGCATTTTTAGCTTACGTGATTTAGGTGGTTTTTAGCTATATTGTATCAAAATTGGTTCATTTTAAAATTTACAATACAATTACCAATGTTTATAATTTTATAGTTATTAATTCAGAGTAAACTTGACCAGACGGTGGCAAATCAGGTAATTACAGTTAAATAAATTAATAAATGCTACACAAAAGCTCACACTAAGGTTTTCCCTTGTGGGTCCCTTAGCACATACACAAAGATAGACACGAACCCGAGAACAAACATCTGATTTTTACACAAACATATAGCGACTGCTATCTGAATTAAGGATAATACCAAATGGAGATTATCAAATCTGAATATCACCAAATCAGAATCATCAAAGCCTTGCAGTCTTTTTCTGGCTTTTAATGTTTGTCTGGCTTTAAATTGGGGCTTTATAATGATCCTAGACTTAACAGATTAGTAGTTACTTTAATTGCAGTAGACATTTTTGATCGAACCTTCTCAGTCCTCGCTTTGTTATCAGTTTTTTGGACGATAGCGTTGTTCAAACGGTTTTTTCTACACTAATATTATAAAGAGGAAAGATTTCGTTGTTTGTTTGTTTGCATTGAATAGGCTCCGAAACTACTGAACTGATTTCAAAAATTCTTTCACCATTAGTATGCTACATTATCCCTGAGTAACATAGGCTTGATAACTTTCCCGAATTCCCAAGGGAACGAAGTCCCGAGCGGAATGCTAGTAAATTATAAACAGGTAGAACTAGATTAAAATATGATGTGGCGTTACTATCCAAAAATAACTTTTACTGGCAAATATCTTGTTATTTTGAATCATATGCGTGACATGATTATATTCGGCAAGTAAAAGTGAGTTCTATTGTCTGTATTTCACTAGTCATCAAGTCATCAGTTGCTTCCGAAACTGCTCCATCATCTATACTTAATAATCATTTTAACGAGATCGATGTAATGTATGTTTCAAGTATGCGTATTTTAAATATATACTAGTGTTGGGGTGGTGGAAGTAACCGATATTTAGTAGCAATTGAATACTTTTGGCAAAGCAGTATGTTCAGGTGAGATGGCGGGAGAAATAAAATGGCTGGGCTTTAGTTGATTTTTCTCTTTTTTACGCCAAGAAACAAGAGAAGAATCAACTAAGGGCCAGCCGTTTCATTTCTCCCGCCATCTCACCTCAACTCAGTACGTCTCTTATGTAATGTGGCTAGTAGGTACATAATATAAAAATAATTGAAATGATTCCAAAATATTTTTCTTTTTTTTTCTAGCCTACTAGATTCCAAAACTATGAACAAAAAAATTCCTCCTAGCGCTTTTTTCGGTTTCTCAATTCCATCCAATATTTTTTCAGAATTAAAACGAAATTTTAACTTCAAATATTTCGATAAAACTTGTTAATGAAAGTTGATTTTTTATTCTTTCACAGAAATCTAACTATTCTGGGCACTATTTTGTTAATTTTTATCTTTTGGAATATGGTTCTAATTATAAAGGTAGATTCTAAAGACTTCTTATTTTATATTATAAATGAGAATGGTAGTTTGTTTGTTACACTATATGATGAAATTTGGTATATAATAGAGATAGACTAGACCTTGAGGAATGACATAGGTTACATTTTATCCCACAGCTGGGCACGATATAAACTGTAATCCACGCGGGCGGAGCCGCGGGCGGAAAGCTAGTACTAACATAAATGAGCAGAACCTCAGTAACAGTTATATTATTAACAGTTCCGTCACTGTTACTAGCGCCCATCACTGGTCTTCTTTTGAACAGATTGATGCTCAAATACTTCGGCGGAAAACTTTCTAAAGTTTCTTCATAATAACAGTACTTGAAATAGATTTAGTTTTAATCATCCATTATAACTAGTATGAACCGTTCTTATTTTTAGCGTTCTTATAATGTTGGAAACATAAACTTTCGATCATTTTTCTTTAGGTTTTGTTTATTTCAACAACATTTTTACATTTGGACTTCATATTTTTCAAAAAATTCTGAAAATTGCATTAAAAAATCCGTAGGTATTCAAAAATAAAATTAGGGGATTGGCCATCATATTTCACTCATTCTTCTTATCGTGTAATGTGGTGAACTTGGCTAACCCTGGCGTCAGAGTTTTCAAACCGCATTATGGCCTCTAACTTGGTTTTAACGACTGTAGTCAATTGACAACACCCGGGACCGACAGATTAACGCGCAGGCCCTGATTAACCCTTAGGCTAATTAGGCTGCAGCCTAGGGCGCGAGGATCAGGGGAGCGCCCTAAAATCGTGTCTTCGCTGCACTCATCTAGCATCATTGCATCTACCTTACATAATTATGTATAATCTTATAATGCGTGAGGTACTTTTCCTTTATGTACAGACAGCTTAAAAAATGGTTTGCCACCCTGAGGTTGAATATATGTCATGCAGATTAAAGGACAACGTAAATTTCGCTTGCAGATCGATCTGAAAACTTTTATAGGTAGTATGAACCATGTTAAAATTTTCACACTACTACTCTACTCCCTTACTATTTTTAGGCCCTCCGTAACATGGGGGCGCGTCCTCAGAATTAGCCTAAGGTGGTCAGTACTCTTGATCAATCGCTGTTAACGTGCCCTCCGAAGCACGGAAACACTCGTGATAAATTGCCACTTTGGTCACCCTTCAGGTTCCCTGCCTCTGTGTGCGTTTCTTAACCTCACTGATCGGTTGAGATCAACGAGCGCCACTGAGCTACGAGCGCTTCTCTTTAAGGCGACTACAGCACCTAAATTACGATTTTATGATGCGTAGATAAGCATGACGCACTGCATTAAATCGAAGAAAAAAATACTACGGTAATATTCAGGACATAAACTAGATAAGTAGTTTGCTGGAAACATGATTCAGCACTTTTGGTTCGATAGAAAAAGCTCACAAAGTCACCTGTAAATACCCAATATTGTGTATCTTTTAAGCTGTAAAAACGATAGTAAAATGCACACAGGAACTTGAATTTGCTATCAAAATGTTCGTGATTGAACACTCTCGATAAGTAGTTAACGCATTTTTCGATTTAAGCTGTTACCTTTCCATAAATCTCATTTTTCTAACCTTCGAACATGTTTTTACGCACGCACGCTTTCATAGTCCGTAAACTTCGTGTATCGACACTGTTCGCACTGCCGGCCCAGGCCTGTTGAGAGACGGAAATGGCACTATTCCTATGTGTGCTGCCTTTATCGGGTGCTGTAGTCGCCTTAATGAAATGAAACTTTAATGCATCGAAACAGCTTTCCGTAGTAAGGTGAGCGCACCCGGCTTGTGCTGTCTACCTCGGCAATAAAATAAATAAGCCCTCGCAGCCCGTGACTTACGGGCCTTCAGTTACGGTAATTAGTAACCACTGGCTATTAGCCCACCTAGGAGTTATAGACAGTAGGTAGTTTGTTTAAAGAAGGTATCAAGGTATTTAACCGCTTGAATGAGACAGCCGGGACCGCGTCATGCCGTTGCGCGAGACAGCGACGGTGACGGTGGGTGCGCTATGCGGCATGCTTCACTTTATCATTAATTTATGAGTTAAATTCTCAGAGTTTATGGCTGAAGTGATGTTTTTTGTAAAGATAATGAATGTGTGGTCATGTGAAGTCCAAGTTTGATGTGTTTTAAAGCTTTAGTTTTTGTAAAATAAAGGTTCAACATGAAAAATTCGTATTTTTGAGTGTGTTTTTTTTTCCTTACACCTACTTCACAAAAATAAAAGGGTTTACCCAATATATTTTTACATTAAAATATAGTTTTTACCATCAGCTACCTGCCAAAGTTGTAAAAACATAGTATTCAGGAGAAAAATATTTTTAATTTAGCTCTCAAACATTGTACGCGTTCATTGCACGCGTCGTCGAAAGTTACTTCAATTTACTTATTTTTTACTTACAATGCCGCAAAGATATTACCGAAATATTATTGTTTGCTGAAAGATTGTTTCAAAATGAATCTATCCTGAGAAAGTCACTGCGATATGTTAAGCCGTTACTGAGCAATTCAATAAAAACTATGGGTACTGCTATTCTCATAGGAAAATGCCGGAACTGCCCGGAACACACGGGGCGAAAACTCGCCAAGTTTTCAAGTCTTTTACAGGCGTTATGCTATAGTGTATTCTTATTCTTAGTGTAGTATTTTATGCGGTTTTTTAATGAATAAGTAGCTTTTGTAATGAAAGTCTTGTTTTTTATTTATTTTTGAACTAAGACTGGAATATTACTGTCATTGACAAAATAACCGGTTTTTTCTAGAACAAGTGGCTTGTGTATTGAAAGTCTATGTTTTTATTTATTTTTGAACTGAGAGTGGAATACTATTGTGCATTATAAATGTTATTAATAAAAACCGGTTATTTCAAGGAGTAGGAGATAGCTTTGTTAATGAAAGACATTACATTTTACTAAGAAATATATTGAATCATATCATTGAGTCATTAAACCTTTAATCTAAATTACATTGAAATTTAAATTACAATGACTACTGATTATATATTTATATATACACATACATATATATATATATATATATTATATATATAGCCTTTTTAAGTACGTTTTTTAAGGGGATGTTCAGACCATCAAATTGAACAACTTTCATTATGGGCCCAACCCTGGGAAACGAAAAAAAAATCAGCTGTTTCATACATTTGAGTCGGGTAGGTATTGCAGATTTGTATGGAACAGCAAATTTTTTTTTTCGTTGCTCAAGGTTGGTCAATCAGTAGTCATTCATATCGATCAGACCCTTTGTGATTCGTGAGATTTACCTAGGTACTACTTTGTGAGACAAATAAA
This sequence comes from Aproaerema taeniolella, assembly GCA_949987775.1. Lineage (NCBI taxonomy): Eukaryota > Metazoa > Arthropoda > Insecta > Lepidoptera > Gelechiidae > Aproaerema > Aproaerema taeniolella. The sequence continues at coordinate 17,466,748 of OX465255.1, read as the reverse complement.
AAAGAATAAAAAACAATGAATGTGATTTTTGATAAACTTTAAAGATTTATCAAAAATCACATTCATTATTTTTCGACATGAATGACTACTGATTCGGGTTGCCGATGGCCAAGTGGTAAGCCTTAAAGCACGATCCGACGCACAACCCTACTTTGCACTTCTCACATGACCATGTAGTGCGCGTCTCTTTTTTAGTTTTTTCGCACTGTTTGCACCGGTTCCTTTTTCTCTGCACCTGAACAGGAAAATGCCCTAAGGTTGCATCTTGGATAACTGGGATGGATTCTGAGATCGGTATTTTATATTTATTTATGATCTGCATAGTCAGGTCCCGCCGGTATTCCCGGTGCTTTAAGGTTGCATTCGAATGACGCGCAATGACGAAGGAATTGTGAATGGATACATTTAGTAAGCGTTTGAATACTTTCTTGTACCAGATCTTATTCCTCTTCCTTTCAATGGGAAAGGCCTCCAACAGTTGGTCCTTCTTGTCGACCCCGCCCATTGAAAGATTGTAGTCGAGGACTACTTGAGGTTTATATTTATATCGTCCATGTTTTTCTGTACCCCCCACTTGTACATTGTGAAAAGTTGATATGAGGGACACGATATTTGTGTCTCGCCAAACTACCACGGTCAAATCGTTCGTGTGGCTGTAGGCCACTTCTCCTTGTTGGAAGTTAGTTTTCGTCCTGCCTTTCAAAGAGTCAGGGACAAATTCCCTATTGATTCTTAACGTCCCCATCGTGTCCGTTTTTTGAGCCTTCAAAATGCGGGACAAGAGGGGCGAGTTGTAAAAATTGTCCATAACGAGGACGTGGCCCTTGTTCAGTAGTGGCCTCATCAAATTTAAAACGGTTTGACTCGTAGAATTTTGTGGTTCATTCAAATCCTGTTGAGCGTCATTGTTACCACTATTTTTACCGGAATAAAGTTTCATCTTCCACATGTAGCCAGTACGCGATTCGCAAAGTTCGTAGGTCTTTATACCTACCTGAGCCGCTTTATTGGAAATGAGTTGTGCAAAAGACAATCGCCCTTTCCACAACAAAAGCGACTCATCTATTGCTACGGTTTGCTCAGGTAGGTACAAAGAGCTGAACTTTTCATTCAAGTAGTCTACTACAGATTGAATTTTAGCTACTTTTTTTTCTACGCCGCGTAAATGGGTAATGGTACTGTTGTCGACAAAATGCAGACATTTTTTCATTAAAATGAAAATGTGGTATGGCATTATAGATTTAAAATCGCCAGTTTTTAAAAATGGGGATTTGGGATACCAGTACTCCATTTCCACAGGGTTCGGAATCAAACTTTGGAGCATTAGTACCCCAAGAAACCTCCATATGTCATCTTTAGTGACAGGTTTCCACGATTTTTTTAATCTTGTAATTTTTGGTGCATTGGAAGATAAAAGTTTATCCGCATACAAATTCGTTTGTACAACCATTTGGTCTATTAGAGGCGAGTCAAAGAACTTTTCAAAAATGTCTAAATACGTCAATCCCTCAGTCGAAAACGTAGGGCCAGCTTCACCAGTAAAAACTTCTTTGACGCCAGTAAATGTGCTGGGATCATTGCTCCAGTCAAACTGCACCATATCGGCGTCCGCTATGGCTCGTAGAGCAGCTGCATCTTCTTGATCCATTTGCTCGAGCTGTGCGGCAACCGCTTCCGGCAAGTCGTCCGAGTTGGTGGGGTAGTTGGACGCATCTCTGGGCAAATTCAGCGGCACGGCTTCATCATCCAGATAATCACCATCCAAATCCTCCTCTTCGCTGCCAGAGTCGAACAACATGCTCTCAATCGCTGCTGTATCTTGCAACACGTTGTCTAAAAATAAAACATCAAGTTTTGAACAAGAACGAATTATATTATTATTCAAAAAAGGGGTTAAGTTTAAATCCAACATACAATGACGAGTTCGCTCGGGACGTTGAAACCCGGAACTGGACGGTGCTTGCTCCTCAGCAGGATGTGGTGAGCTAGACAACAGCGGTGCCACATTCGAAGGTGATGCCCTGGCACTGGATGCTGAAATTAATTTTTAATTAATTCAAGTTCAAATATATCAACATCAAATTATAAATTTACATAAAATACTTACCGGGTGTAAAACCGAGAAAATCGACTTCAAAGGCCTCGTCACCTGCAGCGTCTAGCCGCCTTCCAATTTTTGAAAGAGCCGTCTGCGGACTGTCGCTCGGTGTAAATGACGTGCTAGGCGCTAAAGTATAAATACAGTTTGATTAATGTCCAATTATGTAGGATAATAGGAAAGAGGGAGTCTATGTGTGAAGTTCTGCTACTTACTTGGAGATGCGAATCCAGCCATATGTATTGTAGTAAAACTACTGGTTGCACTCAATTTAGTTTGTACAGCCCGCAATGTACTGGAGGGTGTCAGGACTCTTAGCTTTCTGCAAAGTTGAATAGTGATTAATAAAGATATTGATAAATAAAGAATTTTTATATGATAAGTATGTACAACTTACTTAGCCGGAGGAGGAGGAGGAGAAGAAGTACCAGACATCTCCACATCTACCGCAGTTTCCACCTCTTTTGGCCCCTCTGCACCTAATTAGCATTTAGTACACATAAAATTTCTGAAATATACAACGTGTAACGGAAAGGAGGTATCAACCCTGAAGGAATGTGCACTTGAAACTGAACGACTTTCCCTAAGAAACATAGTTCGAAATATGAAAAAAAAATTTGGACCTCGCATAGTAAATCAATCAGCTCACAAACTTTTTTTTTCATATTTCGAACTACGTTTCTAAGGGAAAGTTGTTCAGTTTCAAGAGGACATTTACCTCCTTCAGGGTTGATACCTCCTTTCCGTTACACGTTGTGTAGTAAAACAATACACAATTGCTGATACCAACCCTCTTGGACTGTCGGCCGCTCTTGGATCCGAGACTGCACTTGGGCCACACTTTGTCCTGGCTCGTCATCTGGGAATAAATGATGTGTAGTAGTACACATATAAAATTTCTGAAATATATAGTAAAACAATACACAATTGCTGAACCAACCTTTTCTTCTCAGAGGCCCGGATATGGTAATAAGTGGAGGAGGCGTTTGGACTCGAGGCTGCACCTGGGCCGTATTTTGTCCTGGCTCGTCATCTGGAAATAAATGATGTGTAGTTGTACACATATAAAATTTCTGAAATATATAGTAAAACAATACGCAATTGCTGAAACCAACCCTCTTGGACTGACGGCAGCTCTTGGACAGCCGGTCCGGTCCGGTTTGGTTCTTCATCGTCTTCTGCAAATAAATTATTAAAAATCATAATCATCGTTAAATCATAATAATTTTTGTACAAGCTTAGTCATTTTATCAGAAGGTAACTAACCTTCCCAAGGTTGCCGCACTCTCGCGGGTGGTACAGCGGGTGTACCTGGTACCAGAGGGCACGGCCCCCTTTCAGGCGATGACCTCCTGAAAATAATAATTTAAAACATAAATCATAAAAACATAAGAAAACTAAATAAGTAATAAATTAACCATTTCAAGTAAAATAATTTACCCTTTTTTTTTCCGCTTCGATTGCGGTGCGTCAGGCATCATAAAACGACCTATCTGCTTTGCCTCCCTAAGGCTAGCCAGCCTAGCTCGCTCCTCAGCAGATAGGCGTTGTATGTGCTTTTTTTCGGCGGCTTTTGCCCGCTTAACTTTCAGCAGCTCAGTCGAAAGCGATGGCCTGAAATAGTAATATACGAAAATATAATATAAGTCTATACAATCTAGAAGGTATACGTTAGTAAAATGTCATTTGCTTACCCTGCTGAGCTGCTAGATCCACTCTGGTCAATCGGGCTAAAAATGAAAGAAAAATTTAGATTTTTTTTCAAGTACCTACTTAATCTTAATAAAGTAAGCAAAAAGCATCACACACATTCCATAATCGAGCGATCGCACAACACGCCCACGCCCACGCCCGGCACCGCGTCCCCGTGTAACAACACCTCCAGCAGCACCACCACCACCACCACGTCGTCCACCTCTCGCAACCCATGCACCGCGACCACGACTTCTGGAAGGATCGGGTTCTGGGCTACTGGGTGCAGGACTAGGGCCAGGCCAGGACGACATGGCTATTCAATTCTGTTTAAAAGAATAGCATGTTAATTCATTCATTAAACATTTCACTTTAAAGAACCGGTAAGTGTACGACGCGGACGCGGTTATACAGGGTGTTTGGCAGCGGGTTTTACAAACGAAAATGGGGGGTAGGTGGGGTCGTCCCCTACCTATTTTGGCTATTAAAAAAAATCATAGGTGAACAGCTTTTTATTAAAAAAAATTCATCTTTTTAAAAAAATACCCATTTTTATACCTTTGAACCCATCTTTTTTTAAAAAAAGCTAGCTTCTAATTTTTTTTTGTTACTTTTAGACCATTGTAGACTCTAATAAACTTGATACTTATTTGCTGCAAGCTATTGCTAAAACCAAAGATTTAGGCCTCCAAAGCGAAAAAAAAATGGTCTAAGAGTAACAAAAAAAAATTTGAAGCTAGCTTTTTTTTAAAAAAAAGATAGATGGGTTCAAAGGTATAAAAATGGGTATTTTTTTTTATAAAATGCTGTTCACCTATGATTTTTTTTAATAGCCAAAATAGGTAGGTGACGACCCCACCTACCCCCCATTTTCGTTTGTAAAACCCTCTGCCGAACACCCTGTATATATAAGATTTTCTATGGCTTACAACTCAGCCACGGGCGCCCTATGGTGCCCGCAATAAAAAATGCTTCTTCCTACACATTCCAATCATAAAAAAAGGGGAAACGCATTTTCCAATCGAATTTTTTTAGTTTTTTTTCCAAGGAGTCCCATACGCTTTAATCCAAGCATATAAAATATATAATTTTTTTTATTAAAATCATCATATAACCATGTAACTTGCATTATCCGGTAAGTAAATGACGAGAACATTCGGTCAAGTAGAAATCGCCCCGTGTGTTTCAGCCTTGTGGTAAGAAAATGGCGGACCGGTTTTTAGTTCAGATGCAAAATTTATGATCTAGACTTCAATCGATGTATTTTTAAGATTTTATTTTTGGAATATCTTCGTTTTGAATCATTCAATCAGTACTTTGTCATAATTCACGGCCAAATTACAAGTAATTCGCTCAAAATATCTCGAAATATTTAGCAAGTGGAAAGGTGCGGTACTCGTATCGGGAAATACTGAAATTCACGTATTTTTTCGTTTCCCTGCAAGATAATATAAATGTATTTGAATTGTACATACCTTTTACAACAAACTTTTGCACCAACACTTACACCAAACACAAATATTTCGTTTTTATCACCAAAATTGCACTGCCCGTCTTCCCACTTTTTCGACAACGTTGACACGACCTTTGGACACGACTGTTTTTTTTATTTTATTTTTTCTTTCTATGTCTAAGTGAACTTTTTTGGCTTTGGATACTAGGACAATGTACCAGGAAACGACACGTTTCAAACACCACAGACAATTGTGGGTGGGTAGACTTAAAAAACATAGGAAAAAAAGTCTTGCCTATATTGGGATAGTGCGCCATCCCAGTCTCAATCTACTTGTATTTATCCTTGGGATGGCCCGCTATCCCAGTCTCGTTTAAGCGGTTAAAGGAGTATTTAATTTAAAAGGAAATATCTTTAAGGAGATTTAGACTAATTGTACACCCATACATACTCTCACGACAATAATGTCCATGATTAACTTCATGTAGGTAGTTTTATAACTATTTGACGCCACTTTTGACATATAGTAGAATTGTTCCTTTAACAAACAGTGTCGGACTAACTTACATTAGGCCTTTTAAAAATACGAAAATAGCACGGCAAAATTTTATTACCATTACCTCCCGTGATACTAGAAGCTGGGAACACAAAAGGCAATGGTAATACAATTCTGTCATGCCGTGCCTTGCCGTTGAAATTATAAAAAAGGCCCAATAGCTAGAGCTTTGTTTATGTATAGCATGATGTGCAGTGCTGTCTACTAAATACATACTAAGAAAATATTAGGTTCATAATTTATTTCAGTGGGCTTCCGAACCTCCCGAAGCTACGACTGCCATCCACCTACTTTAGTGACACTTTCTGCACACACGAACCAGTAGGTACAGTTATTGTCCACTGTCAGTGTAACTGTAAGCAGCATATCGCGGTATATTGTGCTGACGTGACCTTTATACAGCTTGCTGCTATATAACTAAATGGGCTATTAGTAAAATTTTACGTCGAGAGAACTGATTTTCCGTCTCTCTTCAGCATTTTTTTCCCACAAGTAGTGCTTTATGCTTTACTTTAAAACAACTCTTAGTGTTCCAAGTAATTCTATACTTTTTAAAACGGCTTATCTCGAGTTATTAAAATTATAATAAAACAGTTTTGAAAAGTGTGAAATTATAAAGGTAGAGTCTACTTTCTTACTTCCTTACTGTCTGTCTGACCGTCTTTCACGCCTAAACTACTAAACCTATTTTGATGAAATTTGGTAAATACAGAGATAGATTAGAGCCTGGGAAAGGACATAGGCTACATTTTATCCCACAGTTGGGCACGATATAACATGTAGTCTAGGCTAGTTCTTTTATAAAATAATTGATTAATTTAATCACTTTCTTGTTTCATTTAACATACACTTACACTATTTTCCATTCAGTCGCCATGTATTTGTACTTTTTCAATCGATTGTGTCCAAATTTAGTCACCTTTAAGTACCCCGTTATTATAAAAAAGTACAGTAAGGAATTTATGCCTCTAACAACTTTGTTTTCAATATTAATAGTAGCACTAATAAAGTTCAATTTACTTTTACAACCAGAGACTATCATCAACATACTGAGCCAACGTACCGTTGAATATGATCTCTCGATATGGAACAGACCGTTGACCATTTGTAAGTTAACGATTTCCATAATGTCACAAAAAGTAAAGAACTTCATATGTTTTATAGTTAGATACTGTGTTGCATAAAGGAAACCAGACTGTTGATTTCTCTACAATATTGTAGAATGATGCATTAACCTAGACTTGAAGTTCATTAGTCTTACACCTAGTTTAATGGTTTACTAACGATCTTTGAGTGTTTAGTAAAGTCTGTCTATAGCTTCAGTAGTTTTAAAAGCGTGCAATAAACGATTAGGTGTTTATAATCGCTTATTTATTTAACTCATTAAAAACAAATTTTTAAAACAAAAGTACGTAAGCAGGTAAATAGATTATTTACTTACATATAATTTACGTGCTTTTTAAAATTTATTAGACAGTTTGAAAACTATGACCACACACATATCTTCTACACGATAAGGAAGCATATTTTAAGTAGAAACGAATAGTTTTCAACTAAAATAACTAAGAACCAACAAATATCCTTTGCTGGCGGTAACCAAACTTCTTAATTTTCCTGAAATGGAAGACATTGTTGGAATTCACACTTCAATAATAAACTTAAGAGAAACTTAAGAAAAAATAGTATCAAATTATAACGAGAGAGGGATATTTAGTAGCTATTTCTATTAAATTAAATAAAATTATCAACTGATTTTGGCGTAAGAAACAAATTATGTATTTCTTTTCTTCCAAAGTATAATCAAGTATGTATAATCTCGACTTGTCAGTTTTCAAATCGCAAAATGAATCCTGACTAGGATCGTTTGAAATACTGGTCATCCTACTCATTCTGTATCCTTACCGTGATAAATAGCCCACAGTTGTGGCCTATACCTCTGGTCCATCTGTCTTACTTAACATGGTCCGAGCCTACATTGTCATATATTTGCAAATAGGCTTTTTTAAGGGCCTTTACTTAAAGGCCCTTATACTTATTGATTTATAAATGATTAGGAAGGAATTAACTAGTATTTATCCTACAATATAGCAAAGAACTTTGAGCAGGGAGCTACTTTTTTTAACTATTCATCTTAATATTCAAATTCAAGTTTTTGTTGTAAAAACTAATGTGTCAAGAAATAAAACCTTAAACTAAACAAATTCAAATTAAGGGTAAAATGATAGCAGTAAGGAAGTTCAAGTGGGCTAGATATGGGAAAGGGCAAGTGGGCTAGATATAACCGGTGCGTTATAGATACAGTTGTATTTAAAAGCAAAAATATACAATTTTTTTCATTTCAACGAAATCCATGAGCTATTGAAACAATAATTATTTAAATTTAGTAGAATCTCAATTAAATTGTAATGCGCAAGCAAAATTATGCAATTTAATGTATTATTGACCATGTAAGCCGAAGACATAAATACCACCTAAGGCTCTAAATCAGTCACAAGTTTCCCTGCTACAGCACCGCATATCTCTTGGTTGCTCATAAATAACAGAATGCGAGAAAATCGGGTAATAAATATAATACTTACGCCTCAATAGAGAATGAATCAAAACAGGAGCTTCGATAGATCAGTTAGGAGTTTGTGTCCATTGTTTTCGGCGTTCAAGAGTTGTTGGTAATGTGATACCGCGAAGCATTCCTTAAGAGATGTCATTGTATTGTGCACTTGGTTCACCATTTACAAAGGCATAGGAAGTTGATCGCATCGCCAACCGGTGGATTTCATAACGACATTTTGAATTTTAGTTTGTATTACAGCTGTTATTGTATTGCCATAAAGAAGCTTATTTTACGCTTAGTTTTCTATTTGTGTAAACTTCTTTGCCTTTGTTAGATTTTCAATAATACCTGTGTAAGAAAACGTCTAGACTCGTTGTTCCAGCATAAGATAAATACAAGATAAATGGAACTCACTGACAAACCAAAAAAAACCACTGCTGGCCAAAGGCCGCCCCACCTTCACCTCGCCAGATGCTTAATTTTATTTTTGAAAAAACATACAAATTTCCGAAAATAGAAGCATGAATCTGACTGTCGCAATAAATTTAATGACATCCATTAGGAGTTCATTAAAATAAAAATTATAAAATATGCGTACGTACTATGTGTTTTCATTGACTTTGATTACCATAAAATTTTGCTGTTTGCATTTATACTAAGCAACCTAAGACCCTAGTTACGCTTATAAGCTGCCTAATCAACCCTTATTAGCCTCTTTTACAACGTGAAGCTATACACGGAATCCTCACAGATGAGATAAGGCAATGGACACACTATGACTTGTGAATAGACGCACTTCATAAGTTATAATCAGATAGCGCCGGCGGCATGATACAAGCCTTGATAAATATACACAGAATGTCCCATACGATTATACAGTAGCTAGAGGTTATTTATTACGATGTTCAGTTTTAAATTTTATAGATAACTACCCGTCGTAAAGGTATTTAAGTCGTTTGATCAGTAGGGTTTGTAATGTTGTGATTATTCAACTTATTTTCATGTCTATAGCTGGTAGGGTTTTCCGTTTTTTTATCTATTTCAAAGAAAATCTTCCGCGCTAGACCTATTTAAAATTTGTAATTTCAGAGGATAACTTTAATTGGTTTATCATATTTTAAGGTCAAACTGTATTTTAGTTAAGAATAAACTGTTGTTATCCAAATAAAAAATAAAAAAATAAATTTAAAAAAATAGACTGGGAGTGAAATAATGTGCCAGATTCCAACTTTTCATAAGCATACTGTAGAACCAGTAAGTGGAATGCGACGGTTTTTGCTGAATCGTCGGCAATAGGCTAACAATCTGTCACCATTATACTCATGTTCCATCCCACAGAAAAACTAACTACATGACATTCTGCCTACCTCGAAAGGGATTATAAGCGTGAGTGTTTTTTTAACCTAAATAAAATCTAAATGATTTTTTTTAATCTAAATAAAATCAGGCAAAGGATTAACACAAAACGACTGCAAATGACGCATTCCACCAAAAAAGTGCTAAAGATAATTAAAACATTTAAACTAAAGTCTTAGCCGCCTTTAGGCCATATCACTACGCACAAAGGCCTATAACTATAATCTAACTTTACTGCACAAGCGAGCAAAACGAATTATCCTCTAAGGCAGCAAAAAAGGTGTAAATAAGACTGAAATAAAACAAAAAAGGCTAGAAAAAACTACGTAGTTCCCACAACAAGATCTAACCAGCGGAAGCTTTAGACATTTCTCAAGACGAAGGCAGTTGTCCTAAGTCAACGATAAAGGGAATAAAATGTAGGTTCCTTAGAGACCGGTCGTGATGGGTAACTTCCTCTCTAAGGACTATCTTATAGTGAGACACTTAATAAAACAAGTTTAGAATAATATGTCATATGAACGATCATCGACTGAACTGGATTCAACAAACTCTTGATTGGGTATCATAATTGAAGCGTTGAGTGGCGTATGCAACATACATACAATCCTTTGAACGATTGTATGTATTCCATTTCTAAATAATTTTACTTTTATTATTATTTTTTAATCGCATTTATCTAATTGTAAAATGTATTGGCTTACACCGCTCTTGTTTTCAGTGCCGCAATAACAGCACTTTGAATTTTTTCTGGGGTGTGTATCCAACTTAACAAAAAGTTGTTATAATTCTTTGAATACTCCTTACACAAAATTTTTTTTTTTTTTACTTTTAAATTATAAACTACTTTTTTACTTAAAGTATTTTTAAATATTCATCATATTTTTTTTATATTTTCAGGTAAGTTCAAATAAACCCACTTGATAAAAGCCAACAGAGGTAATAATTACAGAAAAACATCTCTTGCGCAACTAGAAGCACGAGTAAGTATCAAACTGACGAATATAACAAGAGAGATTCTGAAATTCTAACACATTTTTCACAACTTTTTTTTTTCATGCTGTAACACTTTTTTAAGCCCGTATTACAGGAGACTCAAGTCTTGATCTATACTTAAGTATTGATTACTTCTTTCTCTATCTATCAAAATACCATAGAAGACTTCTACTCAAGTTCAGATTAGAGTCTAAGTCGCGTTCTGTAACACAGGCCTTAATTTCTTTAACCCTTTTAGCGCCAAGAGTTTTCGTCAAAAACACCCAACACACGCCACGACATCCAAAAGTTAAAAAAAATATATATGTCATGGCGTATGGCGAACGCTTGGTGAACGATATTAAAGTAAAAAAATAATATATTATTTTTGTCTGATATATCAAACTTTGGCGGCGAGGGCACGAAACTTAAACGTCTGATATATCAGACTTTGGCGGTGAAAAGGTTAACAAATCAAAGAGCTCCCACAAAAAATGTTCAATCAATTCCCTATTAGAATGCAGCATAGAACCCACTGCAAATCAAAGTTCAATAAAAACCAACCGTACTTAGCTTGTAGTCCTATTAAGGTACATTTACCGCAACATCGTCATAAAAGACTAGGAATCCTACTGGTTTGATTTACAGCTCTTCAAAAGGACACAAGACTCGCAATTTGTTATCTGTTCTTGACGTGTCTATTAGTTGTCTCATCAAGTCATGAGAATCGTTTCTGTTTCTTTCTTTATTTTCATTGGACGCTGCCTCATTTGTAGGATACATTGGTGCACCTGAGTTTACAGTTTCGACGTAAATACCTACCTTCTTAACGTATTTATCCTTCGCGCGATTTATACACACCCGTGTGTGCAGTAAATAAGCGCACGACGAGTTAAACGTATTTGATTCCTCAGTGGGACACTACTCAAAAACGGTTGATAACAAAATCGGGTGAGTTGTGTTACAACTACATTATGTTATCCATTTCACATTCAATTACACCGGTCGATAGTTAAATAATCAAAGAATTTGTTACGTTGTGAGACGACGATGTCGCTTCGCGTGTGTTTGCGTAAGACGCAGCCAAACCCCAATTTTTTTTAGGATTGATATAGCATAAGTTACCAAAGTCATTGGTATTTGACAGCATTAACAGATTTGGCAGGAAAAGGTATGTGACCAACATGACTGACCAAAGGTATTACGACCAAACGACCCTCGCGGGACGTTTCTTAAGGCGACTACAGCACCTAAATTACGATTTTATGATGCGTAGATAAGCATGACACATTGCATTAAATCGAAGAAAAAATACTACGGTAATATTAGATAAGTAGTTTGCTGAAAACATGATTCAGCACTTTTGATTCGATAGAAAAAGCTCACAAAGTCACCTCTAAATACCCAATATTGTGTATCTTTTAAGCTGTAAAAACGATAGTAAAATGCACACAGGAACTTGAATTTGCTATCAAAATGCTCGTGATTGAACACTCTCGATAAGTAGTTAACGCATTTTTCGATTTAAGCTGTTACATTTCCATAAATCTAATTTTTCTAACTTTCGAACATGTTTTTACGCACGCACGCTTTCATAGTCCGTAAACTTCGTGTATCGACACTGTTCGCACTGCCGGCCTGTTGAGAGACGGAGATGGCACTATTCCTAAGTGTGCTGCCTTTATCGGGTGCTGTAGTCGCCTTAAGCTTTTCATGGGGTAGGGAACCTTGATAAGCATTTTCGTATTTAAAAGGATATGTTCAATCGTTGATTCCAGTCCTAGCTGTTGTCGATTGACACAATCGTTTAACCAAGTCCTTAAACTGAGGCCATTTAGTAGTTTGAAGACTCAGGCACCAGCAGGCCAAGCGCTAAAAAAATTGGATTGAAACGCAATTGAACTGCGGCTGCTTCTCAATTTTTTGACAAAAATAGTATATCGCGAAAGCATTTTTACAAACACGATTAAGAGATGTTTGAAAATTCTGGTACTAGCGTTAGTCGAGTTTGTATACCTGATTATATCTACACGTTAAGGAAAAGGGATAAAAACCTTCTATGTTATATCCCCTATGCGACGTTTATATAACTGCCAGTAAAATAAAACAAGAAAAATAATATCCACAATAACTTCTAAGCTCAGAGTTACAAACTAGGTACCTCATACTAACTTAGTCATTTGAATATCTTAACTAATAATATCCAAGAACACAGGAACTTCTAAGTATAGACCTGCTACAAGACTATTAAAGTTGCAGGAGTTGTCTTTAATTACTTCATCCACTTTTAGCCATTTTTAAAAGCGTATCAAATCGTGCATAAGGTAATAAAATAGGTACAATCACCTCTGCTAAAATCATTCAAATATGTATCTTAAAGCAAAGGATTACGGTCCAAAGCAGAAGCGCAATATTTTGTGATGTTATCAGTGCAAACTATGTATTTACAGGAACTTGACCTATGTAGTCCGGGAGCATGTATTTGGATTTTCTGTTTTTGGAGTGTTTATCGTCGCTTAAAAGTTTTTTAGATTTAAATAGAAATAAATTAAAAAAAAATTTAATCACCCCCGACATTCGATTGCTTATAACTTTTAAACAGCTGAAAAATTTTCAAGAAACATGGCTAAGAACACTCGGGATAAAATTATCTATGACACAAAAAAAAACTTTACAAAAATCGGCTGATCCGTTTGGGAGCTACGATACCACAGACAGATACACTGATACACAGACAGACACGTTAAACTTATAACACCCCTCTCTTTTTGCGTCGGGGGTATTAACCCCCATTAGAAAGTCACGTTTCAAAAAGGAGGTTCACATGTTGCATGTTTGCCTTGTAGGCCAGTCATAACGAATATTAAAACCACAAATTAAGGTCTAGTTCTGATTTTTTAATAATAGGTCTACTTATGAAATTGCCGATTTTTTCTTAAGCTTTATTTTATTCATAATTTATTTGATTGAACAGCTATTACTAAATTTGTTTTTTATTTAAAACTTTGGCCATATAACGGAGATATTGAGTCAAATTAATACATATTTACTTTAGATTTATTTGCTGAAAAAGAAGCTTAAAGCTAACTCGTTTCATCCGTTGCCCGTTTCATTGCTTATTGTCGCTGTACCGTTGTTACAGTTACAACTTTCAATAAAGTAAGTATGATGAAAATTAACTTAATGTTGTCCAAACCTTCCCACAAAATTTTGCTAAATTTGGATTTCGCATTCCCGAAAAAAAAACAAAAAACGTTAGTATGGAAAATTCAGTTTTCCAAAAATATTTTATGAAAAACGGCAATTTCATAGGTAAAGATCTATTAATGTTGTTAGGGCCGTTACAATATCGTATTCTAAGTTTGCAACTTTTAGCAATTTCTAGTGTTAGATATGACAGACCTATTAGGCGAACAGGTCGTCAAAAGTTGCTGGTTTTTCAGAGGCAATACTTTTGTTTATCTGTTATAATTTATTTGGTACCTGTTTCCTAATTTATCGAGGAAGATCCATTGAAGATAGATAAAAAAAATACTCAAGTACCCTACTAGCGATAAAGTACCCACATTGTAGGTACTATGATAGAAGCATCAGTTTTTTTTTCATTTTTATAAAGCTCAGGATGCTAACCACTTTTCAATTGATTATCAAGCCCCCACTTACCAATCTGCTTCAAGCTTAATGGCCAGATAATGACAGTAGTAAATGAGACGCGGGCTCTCCGACTATGATATCCGATCCCTCATAATAGTCCAGGAGCGGGTAGCAATTTTCAAGCGATATTAACACTTAGCTTAGTTATTGGCATACAATGTGGTGAGGTAACCGGTTTATAAGGCATTGATTCTCAAAGTTGTATTGAAGAAAGTTCTTTACCTTTCTACGTAAACTCCGACATTTGATCGCTTGTAATTTTTAAACGGCTGAACCAATTTCGATCAAAATATAAGAACCATAGCGGTTACATATTCTTTATTGTACACACATAGTTTGATACTTAATTACTAAAAAATATTACAAAGGCGAGCTTATCTCTATAAGAGATCTCTTCCAGCCAACCCATCCGGTGTCAGAAAAGCTATAAAGCGTCAGCTTTCAAACAAAAAAATGAATCGAAATCGGTCCATTCGTTTAGGAGCTACGACGCCACAGACAGACACACATAAACACAGACATACAGATACACAGTTACACTGATACTCAGATAAACAGACACACAACTTAAAACACCCCTCTATTTATGTCAGGGGTTAAAAATTGTGATCCAATAATTACAGGGTATAAAACACTATAGTTTGAGAACCCCACCAGCTGATCCGTCCCGCGATAACCAGTCTAATCTAGTTACGCCGCAGCTAATTTACTAGAAAAAAAATATAACTGACGTTTTATGGGTGCACCGTGCACGCAATTTATCAAATGCATGTCTAAATACTTTATAGATCAAAGCAGATTGTTAACATGCAAATTTTAAAAGTAGCATGCTTTGACAATACATTTTCAGGGGTCATTGTGCGGTTTGAAAACTTTGAAACCAGAGTTGGCCAAGTCCGCCACACACTTGTCTATACCTACACGATAAGAAGAAGAAGAAGACTGAAAAAGAAAAAGGCTTTTAAAAGAAACCCTAGCTAACCCTGCAAGAATGAATGTGGTTCATCTTGCCTATTTTTTTTCCTTAGTGTTTATGATACTAATACTGGGCGAAGACCATATCTGCTTTCTTCCACTCTTTCCGCTCGTATGCTAGTGCCATTTTTTTAAAGTCTAGATCATCACGCAACACGACACCGAAAACTTCGAAATTGCAGAAGATACACGTTTTTAAATCCTAACTAATCAAATTAAAGTCCCTAAAAAAACACAAAATCCTTACCCAAATCTTTTTTATTCATTTTCCGATCCCGCCTTTCTACTTTAAACGGCAATAAATCTGCTATTTTTAAACAGCGCCTGCGCAAGCTTATAAATAAATAGTGGACAGCATTCTTGGTAGTTAATCATCATCATTCACTGTGTAGGTACATACATACATGTTGCTGAATAAATTGTCCTATCTTATGACACGGTCCTTGATCTTTGGTCCGCACCTCGTAGTGATGCGAAATTGCATTGTTATCGAAATTAACGTGAGTAGAGATCAAATTATGTTAATAATATTTTCCTCTTACAAAAAATTTTTTTTCTTAGAAGATGAAAGTAAATCTCCCTATTTTTTGTGCATTTTTTTTTTCGTGCTTGAAGCTTGTTTTTTTTGTAGTGAAAGCAAAGTTCTGTCCTCTACAATTAGGAATATTTATGTAAGATTAAAATTTAATCAGAGCAAGTTAGAATTTATTCGTCTTCTTTAAAGTAAAAAACGAATAAGAAGAAAAATAAGAATAAAAAATTAAAAGACTTCAAAATTAAAACCTATGATTTCATTTTGTTCTTTGTTGAATATTTGCTGCCACATACCGGCTCAATTGCAAATGCTTATCTGAAATTTACACAAAATGAAAAAAATGCACCGCCATCCAACCATTCATTTAGATATAGTATCAGAAACTCATTAAGCCTGGTGGAAGTGAGAAAAAAAATTTTCACACGCATCTGCCCGTGCGTCTATCTAAATTGATCTGATGTTCCAGTTATTTTTAACATAGCAATAAACCATAAAATCTATCTGTTAGAAAAGATTCACTATTGTTTTGTCCACTCCGGGTTATTACAATCTTGTTTTTATTCTATAATTGAAAAAAAAAAATTTTCAGTTTTGTTCAGAAGTCATGTAGCTATTTAATATCTCTGCCAATGACAATAGTTCGTTAACCAATTACCCGAGTAATCCTACTTAAGAAGGATTTTTTTATCGATAGAATTTAGAACACCACTAGTAAGGTCATCGTTAAAACAATGGTTCTGGTTGAAATTCCCACGTCCAGAATGCCACCAACGAATTTCTCGCAACATTTTTTTATGTATGAACCAAGAATACATTTACATACAAAATCGACATTGAAAAGTTCATGGAATACTAATGTTATTTTTTTAGTCATTGTTTACGTTTTTTTGGCCAATATCTGGGCCGAGATAAATATGAGCTGGTGTTTTTTTTTCCGTTAAGTTCGACTGTTTATTTAAAGTATTTCCGAATGAAATAAAGGTTTATTGACCACAGACGTTTTGCGTTGACAATCCAGGGTAGGTGATGTTCTAGTAGCAAATGTTTTCTTTATACAATCACAAGATGAGTGATGAAAGCAGTTGGTTCATCCGTCTTTCTCCCTCTCCAATTCAAAGCTGCAAGAGTAAAAGAGACAAAAAATCCCCTTAGAAAACAAAACCAATTACTAAACTCAGTGATCCATAAACGGAACAGATTAAACGTTCATCAGTGAGTCTAATTATTACAAAATGTTACAAAAACTGAGCTCAAACAACATAATAGTTGTAAATCACTTTATAATGGTGGACATAATGAGATTTACTTGTAATAAGAAAAAAGATGAATTGTTGCATTGTACAGATGATGGGTACCTAGTTACTCTTAACTAGGTCTGATGAAATTTACAGTGTTGTTTATTTCTCTGGTTTATAAGAAATTGAAAACTTATGCTAATTAGCATTATGTCTATTTCTTTTCATTTTGTTCATTAAATTGTTTACTGTCTTGTGACACTTTTGTAAAAAATAAAAGATTGTTATTTCCCAAAAACTACAGTTACATAGTAATGTTACAGTAGAAACTGCTGAAAATATACATGAAAGCAGATAAATAAATTGCCTTACATCATCTTTTATAATCTTTTATTAATATATTGCTCATCTCTTATTAATATCTTGCTTCTCCAAATATATTGAGAAAAAAACCGGCAAAGAGGACCACGCGCAGTAATAAAATGTAGTTTTTCAACTACGGAAAAACTACATTTTATTATTTGATGACCATCACTCGTTAACCTGAAAAGTCGGCTTAGCTGTGATAGTTTTTTTCTTTTGAATCAAACAAAAATGTACACTTTAAAGCTAAATAATTATATGTTGCAAAAGGATCGTTAAATTGAAAAACTTTATTGTAAAACTCATTAAAAAACCTATCCAATGGCATTACCCACACGATGGCATTTGCGAGCAATTAACATCATTTCCGTTTTACGTGCAGGGAGGTCACCAATAATATTTTTTGGTTTTTTTTACCGTTTTGTCGGCGTTGTTGATAATATATATGATCGTGTCACATTTCAGCTGTGTAGTATCAAGGGTCTCTGAGAAAAACCGTGTGCAGACAGACATGGCGAAACTGTGAGGGTTTGTAATTTTCTAGGGAACCCAAAAACACACTGTCTATATAAATAACTAGCTTTCCGCCCGCGGCTTCGCCCGTGTGAACTTCGGGAACCGCGTGAAGTTTTTTCCCGCTAACTCCCGTTCCCGTGGGAATTTCGCAATATCCTGTTGTAACTAAGCTTTAAGTTTACTTAGGTACCTGCATGCCAAATTTCAAGCGTCTAACTTAAGGGGTTTAGATTTTTCATACAAAAGGATTTTCCCGCTAATTCCCGTTCCCGTGGGAATTTCGGAAATTCCTTTCTTATTGCACCTTTACGGTACCTAAGCTACGTCCCTTCCAAATTTCAAGTGCCTACGTTTAGCCGTTTAGGCTGTGCGTTGATATGTCAGTCAGTCAGTTTCTCCTTTTATATACACTGGGCGTCAAAAATAAGTAGTACACTTTTCAAATTGCAATTACTCCTAAACTATAGTAGTTACACTTATGAAATAAAAAGCAGTTTATAGTAAACTTAACGAAGTTTATTAAAGTTATATTTTATTTGGCATGAATAAAGTTTCAAACTTAAAATTAAGATAAATACTAAAAAGTATCAATTTTTAACGATATGTCAACCACTTAATTTTCACGTTTTGGAACTTTTTCACAATTTAATAACTTGTGTTGCCGCCTCGGGCTCTAATTACAGCTTGGATCCGGTTTGGCATGCTGAACACTAAGTTTCGGAGGCGGTGTTGGGGAATATTTTCCCATTCTTCTATCAGCGCATGTTTTAGAGCCCTGAGTGTGGCAGGAGGTGGACTGCGCCTTCTGACTAGCCTCCCAAGCTCATCCCAGGCGTGTTCAATCGGGTTGAGATCTGGGCTTCTCGATGGCCAAGCCATCAAGTTGATGCCAACCTCCTGAATGTACTCTTGTACGTGGTGAGCAGTGTGTGGCCGGGCGTTATCATGCATTAGGATGGCTCCATCACCCATATTTATTAAATATGGCCCTGCATACTCGTTGAGGATCTCCGAGGCATATCTTTCACCAGTCAAAGTCCCATTTTCTATTACCACAAGCTCTGTGCGACTCTCTGAAGAGATACCAGCCCATACGTGTACAGAGCCCCCGCCATATTGGACTCTTTCCGAGATACAAGCTTGAATGTATCGCTCACCGGGTCGTCTGTAGACTCTCCGCCGTCCATCTGAAGTGTATAAAGAGAATCGAGACTCATCTGTGAATAAAACTCTAGCCCATTCTTCTTCGCCCCATTGTACGTGTTGACGGGCGTAGCGTAGTCTTGCTACGCGATGCTCTGTCTCAAGTTTGGGGCCATTTGCTGGTCTTAGAGGCTTCAGGTTAGCTTCAGCAAGTCTTCTTCTCACTGTACTCTCACTGATGTAGTCTGTTCGGGTCCGAAGAAGCTGTTGCTGAACCTCAACTGCATTAAGGTGTCGATTTCTTAACACAGTGGAAACAATAAAGCGATCTTCTCGGGTACTTGTGCACCTGGGTCTGCCATTACCTCGTCTCCTTAGATGGTTTCCAGTCTCTTCGTACCTTTGCTTTACTCGCTGAACCGTTCTTAAAGTTACACCCACCCTCCTTGCAGTACGACGCATACTGATGCCCACTTCGAGAAAAGCTAAGATTCTTGCACATTCTTCTGGTGAAAGAGGCATGATTAGTCAAATTTACTCTCTGAAGATACCTATGCTTTTCAATTACAATTGCTTTATCAGCAGCGAATGTGTCAAACACAAAAATCCTAAGTAAGACAACACCTTTCAACAGTTTAAAAAAAGTGTTTTTATTTATTCGTTTTTTTTAAAGTCAAGCATTATAAGTTCTTATAATGCATGAAGTTTTTATTGAATAAGATTAAATTTTCTTTTTAACCTTTTTTGTTTCAAAGGTCTAAGTTTTATAGTTTGGGAGAAATCGCAATTTTAAAACTGTACTACTTATTTTTGACGCCCAGTGTATTTAGATTACATGTTACATAGCAACAGCTAAAGGCTAATGTTCTATTTGTCTAAGTATTCTGTCTAGACTTAGACTTAGAAGCCCTACCATGCACATTACTATACTATTAAATTAGGGTTAATAGAAAATAATAAAGGTTTCTTTCTAAATCCCTTAAGCATAATTAATTAAGTATATGGTTACTGAAAGAAACTAGTTTTCAGATGCTTACACTTACATGTTATTGGATAAGTTTTATTTTGATTAAGTCCAATAGAGTGAAAAAAAGTCATAATATATGAAATCAGATGGTCAGAAGGCAAGGTCATTATCGAGTATTATCGACTGAGCTATCAGGCAAGTCTAATGTTAGATGAGTGACAATAGACTGTTATGAATGTTACGTATTCTTGTAAACAATGGTCTTGCTTCAGTTCCTAGCTAGCTTGCTCCAATTGACATACTTTCTTCGAAAAGTCTCATAATAAGTAACATCTCTCTATTATTCTGAGCAACAGCGGAAAATCGCGTTTTCTATTTGTCGTTAAATCTGATTTCCCATCTATCGACCTTTGTTGACTTCGATGGGCTTATATCTATCAATATTGTGAGGAAAAGACGTAGATAGTTATAGATGCAAATGCAATTTTAAAGGTAGGAAATGGACAAAGCAGTGTGTGGTCGTGTTAAAATCATTTGAAGCCACAGTTAACTATTTAGCGATCTAATAATGAAAATAGAAAAATTTCAATGTCGTATTTATACTTGTAGTTAGATATTTCCGTGAGTTTCCAAGTTTTGGACGCACGTTAAGCCGTCAGCCTCGGCTGTCTTCGATTGAATGAAGTCGTTAAACCAATTCAAGGGTCATTTCGCGGTTTGAAAACTCTGACACCAGGATTAGTCAAGTTCGCAACATACTTGATGATAACTACACGGTAAGCAAGGAGTTAAACGTTTTCTGTCGCCAAAGAGATGGGTTTTCAGTAAGGTCACATTTCCAACATTATTTTTCTACGATTAAGAATTTTTGTCAATTTATTTGCTAACAATAATATCGCCACTCCTATAACTAATTTTCTTCTTTATTTTATTATATTATTGGCTTGCCAGTAGATTCCAGTGGTTTACTAGGCACTTAGTATCTATAGTCGCAATTTTATCGAAAGTGGAGCAATGTTGCTCCAGTTATAGATTATTAAGATTATAGTTTAAGCTCAATTTGCGCACTGACCGAGAAAAGAGAAATTGTTCTTTTATCTGCAAAGTATAATGGTGAAGGTGTGTTTAATTTGTTATCTGTTCTGCGACGTTATTGTTTTATATCTGTTGTTAGTGATATCTTTATATGATATTCGAAAATATCGATAAGCTAGGTTTTGTCCAGCACTAGTAACTTAAAACTCTTGTTTAGTATTTTTTAATTTTTTTAAAATATCTATTAACAATTTTCATTAGGTCTAAAGAAAAATTATAACAGATTGAATTAATGCATTTAATTAATTAATTAATCGTTAAATATTGTAGAGAGTTCATAGAGAAAACAACTATAAAATACCACAAACTTAACACAACAAAACACTAATAATACTTACGAAGGCAACCTTACAGTCATAAAATTCAGAAAATTAATTAAAGACATGTCGAAAGCATCCATAAACAAAACTTATTAACATAATTAAATCAACGGAAGAATTAAATGCATAATAATGCTAATAGTGTTCTCAAAACCTTTGATTAACATAAAAAATAAAGCTCTAAACAAGCTCTAATATTCGAACGGTTACTTAATCGACACTTTCTTTCGTTTTTTGCGTAATCAATTTTCATATTCGAGTTCTCGATTCATGCGAGTAAATCACGGAAATATCTAGTAAGAAAACATCTATGTTGAGTAACAATTTGGGTTAGTAGGGGTCGGAAGTTCGTGCTGTGACAAAATGATGACTTTGAGCACGAGTTCCTGTAGTTACGCTTCTATTACTTTGTAATTTACGGTCTTATAAATAATTACCTATTCGCTTAACGATTGGATTAGTTAAGCGTTAGTGATGCTGCCACTTAATCAATAGGGCCCCGATTCTGTCACTTCAGTTGTGTGGCGATGGAATGGTTGCAATTTTATCTGTTCAGGTGGCGAAATTGAGAACTATCCAAATTTCATACATCTAATGACGGCTGCTTTGACTGATGGCGCCACCGCCAACTGAATTTTCAGCTTTACATTCGGTTGGCGGTGGCGTTGCTGGTCGGGGTGTCGTATGTATCTCGTTCCGCCCTCTCGCTTTATCACATAGCGTCAGTACGGATCAGACAGAACGACATCGACATGTCAAGTTAGCTGTGCTGTATAAGGAGATTCACATAACGGATAAATTGATATTGAGACTCAATAAAACTATAAATAAAATTAAAACCGAGTGAGGTCAAGTAATACGTGTTTAGCCATAAACGATTAATAGCAACAAAGGCGTGAAACTACTTTCAATAATGGAAATCACGTTTATTATCTATAAACACTAGAAAATCTTGATTGAAAATACGATGTTACTACTCAAAACATAGCCTCTTCATTATTCTACCAGCTTCCCGCCATTGACTTCGGTCCCGTGGGAATATCGGGAATTAATTATTCACATAAACCATTCACTTGAATCACTCCGTCCATTGGCGGTTCAGTAGTTATTGAAGTGAAAACTTCTTCTTTAGCGGCGTTGGGCACTTTTAGTATGGGGAAAAAATGTTAAACTCGCGTCAGATGTCACGTGACCTTGATCGAAAATGCGTAGGATAGGGTTGCCACCTTTTTTGAAGTGAAAACTTCTTTAGCAGCGTTGTGCACTTTGAAGTATGGGTGGAAACCCGGACGGATGGCAGCCCTATGGTAAAATCATCTCTGTGACAGATGTTAACGATTATTCGCACATAGTGCGCAAATATCGATAGACTATTTTACTGAATTGAAAGTAGACAGTTTGTACGAGTGGAAAAGTTGGCAGATTGTAAGCTACAGGTCGAGGGTTCGAATCCTGAGAGAATAACGGACTCTTTTTGTGAATTTTGTTTTATTAGGAATTTGGGAAAGTTATGTAGCCTATGTGTTATTCCGGAGTGTCAGCTACCTCCATACCAAAGTTTATCAAAATTGGTCCAGCCGTTTGAGTGTGAAAGAGTAACAAACATTCATCCATCTCCTGAGGGTTGCTTCTTCATTCTTATTCTTCTTAATCTTAACCATCCCAAATGCATGACACACACATACACACACACACACACACACACGCACACACACACATATATATACGAGCATTTAACCAAATTTTTCCTACTCAATTTTAATCAGACTACCTTTTTCTTTTTTTTCTTTTTGTTAATACTTATCCAAAGACGTACCTACCGTGTCCACCTGGTCCGGAGCAGGAGAGGCTGGTAATCTGTAACACAGGTCTCCCTAGTACAGATACCAGTCTCTCACATAGATTATTTGTACTGTACCTCTTAGATAAAAAAATTTGTAAACCATATTCTGTGTGAGAGAACAAATAAAATTTATTATTATTATTATTCATCCATCCATCCATACATACAAACTTTCGCGTTTATAATATTAGTAAGGATAAGGATTACTGCACAACGTTAATGTTTAAGTTTTCATTTCTGCCGGCACTCCCGGAGTGCAACCTGTTGTTTTTTTTTGTTACATCGCGTTCAGACGGCCAGACAGACGCGGCGGGAGACTTTGATTCTGGTTCTGAATTTTGAATTTGGAATATAGCTAGTAAGTTTTTTATCACGCTGTATAAACCTTCCACTTGAATTTCTCCGTCCATTGGTGAAAACCGAAAAATCTGTTTAGTATTTATTTTTTATTTTTTCTGAAGATTCGTTCAGACAGACAGACGCGGTGGGGTTTTTGTATTTTAATTTAATGTTGCCATGCTTGTCGAGAATTTAATTGACACTAGCTGATGCCCGCAACTTCGTTTGCGTGTAAATTTTTTTGTGTACAGAGTACACAGATTGAAAACATCTATCTTACGTGTTTTTTCAAAAGTTTTTTCCGCTAACTCCCGTTCCCGTGGGAATTTTGTAATATCCTGTTGCAACTAAGCTTTAAATTTACTAAGGTACCTGCATGCCTTTCAAGCGTCTAACTTAAGCGGTTTAGATTTTTCATACAAAAGGATTTTCCCGCTAATTCCCGTTCCCGTGGGAATTTCTAGAATTCCTTTCTTAGTGCACCTCTACGGTACCTAAGCTACGTCCCTTCCAAATTTCAAGTGCCTACGTTTAGCCGTTATGTCAGTCAGTCAGTCAGTCAGTCAGTCAGTTTCTCCTTTTATATATTTAGAAGATTATGATGCGCACCGCTTTTTAGCCCAGGGGCGCTCGTTGATCTTAACCGATCAGTGAACACAAAGGCAAGGAACCTGATGGGTGACCAAAGTGGCAATTTATCACGAGCGTTTCCATTCTTCGGAGGGCACGTTAAGTAAGCTGTCGGACCCGGGTGTAGTCGATTGACTACAGTGGTTAAAACCAAGTCAGAGGCCATTGTGCGGTTTGAAAACTGCGACACCAGGGTTATAGTCAATTTCGCCACACACTTTACTATACCTAATACACGACAAGAAGAAGACCGCTTTCTGCCCGCGAATTTGCTTGCCTATAAAAACAACCATAGATCCTCTATACCAAACATTTGTATAAGTAATAAATACTTATGCCAGATGGTACAGACGTTAGCACGTCGGACACAACGGGACCAGAGAAGTAAATTGCTATCCAGCACGTGATAGAGTCATGTGGTAGCTGAACAGTCTAAACACTGCCGCGAGGGTACTACGGTATTTTTGTGGGACCAAGTTATAAGAGACTAGAGGAGGTATATCTTTGAGCAAGATTGTTATAGAACAAGCAGTAAAAAGTTACTTTTAGGGTTCCGTACCCAAAGGTTAAAAACAGGATACTGTAGCTAAGACTCCGCTGTCCGTCCGTCCGTCTGTCCGTCTGTCACCAGGCTGTATCTAATGAACCGTGATAGTAAGTTAGTTGAAATTTTCACAGATTATGTATTTGTTACATCTTTTGTTGCCGCTATAAAAAAAAACACTAAAAAACAGAATAAAATAAATATTTAATCCCTTACAACAAACGTGATTTTTTCGCTTTTTTTATTGATAATTTATTTATAGTTTCCTTTGACAATAATCTAGCTCAAGGATAAAGCAAGCTCATCCAGAAGATGCCTTTTTTACTCAAACTTTAAATATATTCAGATTATAGCTACTTTTCGTGTTTTTTAAGTTCTTAGCTACTTTATTAACAGAACTTCTGTAAAATTATATCAGTCAGAAAATATAAAAGTTACAAGCGTGTAAGAAGCAGGTTTCTTAAAAATGTGTTTTTATAGGGCTCTTTTATAAAAAATGGCAAGTGTGGCATTAGTATGGATTGGGCAAACGGGTTGACAAATGCAGAACAGACTCTCGCACAATTTGAAAATTCAATAATAAATGCAGAGTAGTCGTTACCCAGTGATAGCCCTGTTGGTAATTTGCCAGACTTGTAATCCGAAGGTCGCGGGTTCAAATCCTGGTGCGGGCCTGTACCACTAAATTCGTCTTTTTGCTCTTACTCAACGGTGAAAGAAAACATCGTGATGAAACCCGCCCGTC
Organism: Aproaerema taeniolella; assembly: GCA_949987775.1. NCBI lineage: Eukaryota > Metazoa > Arthropoda > Insecta > Lepidoptera > Gelechiidae > Aproaerema > Aproaerema taeniolella. The sequence continues at coordinate 17,441,163 of OX465255.1, read as the reverse complement.
CAAGAAAATTCATTTTCGAAAAACGAGCACTCCACCAACCCGCATTAGGCCAGCATGGTGGACTACTATGGCCTAAATCCCCTTCGTGTTTCGAAGGGAAGCCCGTGCCCCTCGGTGGGGACGTATATGGGCTGGTAAGAAGTCGTTACCCAAAGAATTTGTCTCGGTCTTGCGATAATTAAATCACCATTGATTCAACAGTTTCTGAAACCTAGTCTGCTAATTATCATTAGCTGGGTTCCAGAACCAGAAAAATCAAATGAAAAGTAGTACGTTTTAAGTAGTACCGTCGCGTTTTCAATCAATATTTTCTAGTGTTTATAGATAATAAACGTGATTCCCATGATTGAAAGTAGTTTGACGCCTTCGTTGCTTATTTTATAGCTAAGCACGTATTGCTTGACCTTACAAAGTTAGTATTTTATTTATAGTCTCAATACCAATTTATCCGTTATGCGAATCTTCTTATACAGCATAGCTAACATAGACGCGTGTCATAATTTCATGTAGTGACGATGTAAAAAAACTGTAAAAATTAACTGTAAAAAATCTTTATTTAACTGTAACAATTTAACAATATGTAACAATTTAATACAATGAATTCTGAAGCCTGTGGTAGTAAAAAACTGTGCTACAGACTTCAGAAACTTCCCAACTATTGTTATACAGATTAATAACTTAAGAAAAATATAAACTAATTGTACTAAATAAACTAAGGGTTAGACGTGCGTGTGTGTATATGTGTGTGTGCGTATGTGTGTGCGTGTGAGTGTGGGTTTGTGTATATGTGTGTATATAAAGCGTATGTCGTTCTGCCTGTTCCGTACTGACGCTATGCGATAGAACGAGACGGCGGAACGAGGTACGTACATATGACAAAATTTACTTACGCGTCTATGTTAGATAAATCTTTCCAAAGTAAAAATTAAAAGTAAGTATCAAAAGCGTCCCTGTTTGAAATATTTATTTTTACTTAAACCACATCCCTTACAGATGGAATTTGAAATAGATTCGTAGTGATTGGTAGCTGGGCGACCACAGTCCGACGTTTGTTGTGATTGCTGACAACGCGACCGAAGCGTATCGATAATTTGGTCCTATAGGAGTATTATAGAATTTCCTTATAAGACTTGATGCTCATAGTAAATCTTAAGGCGGGATTCTCAAGGCCTTACGCGGATGCCGTCCGTATGCTTTTTTCTTAGTGTTTTATTTTACATTAGATCACTTATAAGTTACACAGAAACTCTTAATTAAAATGGCACTTACTTCCAAAAAAAATCTAATGGTAACCCAATTATAGGAGACAAACACATTCAAAAAAATTAAAATAACATGATACCGTATAGAATAGACTAACAATTACCTGATGAACATGCCTAAACTATCATAGAAAGACAACATTGTAAATGTTGAATCAGATGAAAAATAATACAGAAAGTTAAAACATAAATGTGCGATATGATGACCTACCTTAAACAGTTTTCGCCAAAGATCTGTTTATTGATTGAAGCTTTTAAGGTATACCACCAAAAATATCACAGTGTATAAAAATATACATTATTATTTTTTTTATGTAAAGCGTATGTCGGGAATCGGGCCACAGAGCGCTTTCTGATCCTGGTCCGCTTACGGACTGAAATGCACTCACACCTGCATAGAATGCAGCGCAATGTCCATCCATTCATACATTCACGCATAGGTATTATTAACCTATCGGGGTAGGCATAGCATCATGTAATTCCCAACCCGTAGTATCCTAATACCTCGGGGTTAAATCGTTTAGGGTGTTTAAGTAGTTTACTATCGATGTTTGGCGGAATCTTTGCGAAATCACCTTTGATTGCATTTAAGGGAATGATGCAAAATCTTGATGCAAGCGCGTTTCTAATTAAGTGGGTTAAAGTGTAAAAAAAGAGGTTGATCATGTTGAAAAGTTTTGCGGTTAAAATCTTTAGAATCCCTAGGAGAATAAGTACAGTTGACGACTTGGTGAAAGTCAAAAAATGGCTTTACTTTATGTAAAATTTAAGAGGTTACCTATAAAAGTCAAAGTAGTAAAAAAAATTGTTCTATATGTGTAATTTATTATATGTAAGTAGCATGTATTATATTTGCACCCACATCTAAATGATTTGTTACTTCTTCTTCACACCCAATAAGATATTGCTTCTTAGCAATGGGGCCGCCTTTTGTACCCTGACATAACTTTATTGAATAAAATGTAACTGTACCTTATCTGAGTTGGAGTGCAATAAAGTATATTGTATTGTATTGTAGTAAAGACGGACGGCTGCAACTCATGTTACCACACGCGTGCACTCTGTGCTGTTGTGATAAGAGCGGTTTTGCAATGAAAATGGAGTAACCTGATGCGCTGGCCTCTGTACATTAAAAGATTTAAAAACTTAAAAGTGTAAGGTAAAGTTAAGTATAAATATGGAAAATAAAACGACTTAAAAGTTATTGGGCCTTTTTATAATACGAAAACGGCACGGCAAAATTGTACTACCATTGCCTACTATGCACTAGTGATACTAGAAGTTGGGAACATAGAAAGCAATGGTAATACAAATTCTGTCATGCCGTGCCGTGCTGTTTTAATTAGAAAAAGGCCCTTCAGTCGCCTGAAAAACCTTAAAGATTACAGACTTATTAACACGTCAACAATAAGTAGGTTTTCTTTTGTAAACCATAACATATGTATTTATGTATATGTATGTATGTATTTGTATGTATTATGGATATTTATTATTAGGTTACTTCATTGGCTTATGTTTATTTTGTATGTTTGTTTTTAATTTAAATTGTATCGTAAGTTTAATTTTCTGTTTTGTTTTCTTTTTCACGTTATTGTGCACGTCGTACTCGCCTCACTTCGTCCAATCTCTCTTGTTAGTCTTGAAATTTCTTCCTAGAAATAAGCAGTGCCTGTTGTGTCGTATTTCTTTTGTATGTTTCTTTTTATATGTCTATTGTGTACAATATACAGTAAATAAATAAATAAGTAAATAAAGGTGCTACTTTACTAATTTACAAACATCTCATTTTTGTATACATTTGGTAGATTAGATAATTACAATAGAGCAATAGTCATCTGACCTCCGAGAGTCTACTAACAAAGGAACCTGATCAGAATAGATCATGGTTGCTGATTAGCTTTAACACTTGATATGAAAGTTGTTCAGTTTCGTAGGCTGATTTATAAGCTTTATTTTCGGTAGCTAATTAAAAGTCAGCTCTGGGCCCCGATTCTTTAACTTCAGTTGCGTGTCGATGGAATGGAGGCCATTTTATCTGTTCGGGTGGCGAAATTGAGAACTATTTAATTTTCATATACCTACTTACTTGCTGACAACTACCTTGACCAGCAGCGCCACCGCCAACCGAAAGTTAAGTTGCAAACTACCTAGCAACTGGACATTTGGCAGTGGCGCCACCATCCAAAGCAGCCGTCATTAGATGTATGAAATTTGGATAGTTCTCAATTTCGCCACCTGAACGGATAAAATTGCAACCATTCCATCGACACACAACATAAGTTACAGAATCGGGGTACTAGTGGTCGAACTCGGTATTTCTCGGTGTCTAACCCAAAACATGCGAATAGTTGCATGTCTCATAAGGCGCTGTTTATACACAGGCGACGTGGCGCAGTGACGTGGTGATCAAACCAACGAAAAATGAATCTTAATAGCTACGGAACAAAGTTTATTTTTCGTCCATCGCTCCGTCTTCAGGCGACGGATGTCTCTTCGTGCTTCTATGGAAAAAAAACCTTTTGCTCCGTAGCTATTAAGATCCATTTCACTTTGCTTTCTCCGCTTACTATCATCATCAGCCTGTGTCAGTCCACTGCTGGCACGCCACTGAGCTCGGTCTTCAGCTCTTCTCCTCCAACCACTGCCCGCTACCTTATGAATATCGTCATCCCACCTAGTAACAGGCGCCCTACGCTACGTTTGCCGATTCATGGTCTTCATTCTAGAACTTGTCTGCCCCAACGGCCATCGGTTCTACGACAGATATGACCAGCCCACTGCCACTTAAGCTTACTATACTTTGAATTTTTAATTTAATTTTACTCTTCCACGCTGGACTGGGATTAAAAGGAAAACTTAGACTCTACCAGCTCTCCCTAGGCATACTGTAAAAGTCAGTTATAGGGACGCGAGGGTTTTGTTGTATTGTGGGCGAAAGGCTGCGAGCCTCTCACCACCATCTTCATGTTTCATCTAATAACCCTAAGACTTTATGTCAAACGCGGCATCAAATGCTTTTGAACCACTGATGCTCTGCCCTTCCCGTATGAAAGAAAGTTAGACAAATTTGAAAAATGAAAACATGAAAAATGAAAAATAGTTTATTTTCGTGAAAAATGAAAATAGTTATCTTTAAGACTTACAGAATAATCATGTATACAAAAAATTTAGGCAATTTTGTCTTCTTTGAACCCTTCATAGACACTTTTGTGATTTAGTAAACAATTGAGAAGTTATTTAAAATATACTTAATTTTGGCACCTTTAATTCACGATGGCGGCTAACGCCTGGGTCCTCCAAGGTCGAGAACTTGAATTTTTACTAACCTGCCATACCTAAACAATATTGTGTCAAAACATTTTCTACGCCACCTTTTTCAATGTAAAACTACCTGCAGACTGAGCTATAGCATAGATATATGATTAAAATAGATTGGATGAGTAAAAGTAAGGACAGTGCGTGTAAGCGGGTCTTAACAGCGCCTAAGACCTCTTGTAATAAAGTTTTCTTTACCAGTCATAACACAACCTATAAGGTTTAAACAAACATCTTGCTTGATATAACAGCGCCTGTAATCGAGTTACGGGACCCGACAGCGCCGAGACGAATGTTTGCGACCTCGATACTGCAACTACACTTCCACATAGCTGCTATATAGCTGCAGTACAGCTGCAATTACTGAACCATTTGTCGACGGGGAAGTGGGTTCGATGCGTCCGTGGGAAAGATTTTAGCGAGGCTGAATATTGTTACAAAACGGATAGACGCATGATTATTGATTTATTAGTTTCGTTGCGCAAAGTACCAAATAATTTACGAGTTACGAAAAAAAAACTACTAAGTTGGTTTTTTAACCCTCGATCAAAAAGAGGGGTGTTATAAGTTTGACGTGTGTATCTGTATGTGGCATCTTAGCTCAGTAGCGATTTAAATACTTTATTTACTTTATTATTTTATTAATTTATTGTTTGTTTTCTAAATTACCTACTGTTATTTATTTTTATTGTTTATCTAATAGGGTCAGGCACGTGCTCAATGGTTCTGACAGAATATCAGTGCTGTAGTTTGCTACAGTGTGTGCTGAGTCAGCGCCAATTTGGTAGATACAATACAGCCAGCGCAGCAATTTGTTTCTGTTTGTATGTATTGTGTTTATCAATAAAGAGTTTATCTATCTATCTATCTATCTAAATAGGTGGACCGATTTCGATGAGTATTTTTTTGTTTGAAAGCTGACATAATGGAGATGGTTTTTAACTATTTTTATCAAGATTGGTTCAGCCGGTTAAAAGAAATAAGTAATCGAATGTCGGAGGTGATAAAATTTTTGAAATGCAAATCTGCCTTAACATAATTAGAAGCCTCATGGCCTCTGGCCACTCGTACAGTTTTTTTATTTTTTATTATCATATCAGCCTATTGCAGTCCACTGCTGAACATAGGCCTCCCCCAAGGTGCGCCACTTTACACGATCCTCCGTTGTTTTCATCCAGCCACTACCCGCTATCTTCTTTAGGTCATCTGACCATCTGGCTGGGGGGCGTCCTACACTACGTTTGCCAAGACGTGGTCTCCATTCGAGAACCTGTCTACTCCAACGCTCGTCGGTTCTGCGACAGACATGGCCAGCCCACTGCCACTTCAGCTTGCTACACTTTTGGATAATATCCATCACTCCGGTTTTCTGTCGGATGACCTCGTTTCGGATTCTATCCCTTAACGAGATCCCGAGCATGGAGCGCTCCATTGCTCGCTGAGCGACGTGCAATCGGTGGGCCAACCTCACTGTCATGTTCCACGTTTCGGCTCCGTAGGTCATGACTGGTAGGACGCATTGATTAAAGACCTTGGTCTTTAGACACTGCGGGAGTGGCGACGAAAAGATTTTTTATTATAAGATGGGTTAACTCTTGACCTCAATCTTGACCATAAAGGTCAAAGATGAGTTCGACGCCATCGTCGCAACTCGCTCCATAGCGGGTTAACCCAGAAAATGCCTATAAAGGCACTGGTACTGCTACGCACCGACGGAACACAGCAAGCTGTTTGGCGTCGGACTTTGGTAGGAGGTTTACACAGTCAATCAAAGTAAAATCACGTTTTATCACATTCGATTCGATTTAACGTCTATAGAGAATTGTAGTGTGGAAAACATAAGTAAATTTTATGGCTACGAGTTGTATTATACACATTTAAGATATATGCCCAGTTTGCATTTCATATTTTCATAAAAAAAATCATAATTTCATAAAAAAAAAATTTCATATATTTTCATTTTTTTCATAGAAGCAATAAAGTTTATCTATCTATCTATCTATCATCAAAGCTTCCAAGAAACCACCGATATGCAATCTGTTGGATGTGTGTCAGATCAAATTTGATTAAAGAAATGATCTTAGAGGAGAGACAATAACATCCTATCTCCTTGGGAAAATTGATTCAACTTAGTAGGCTGAATTGCATCCAAAATTTTCGACAACTGTTGAAGTCAACCAATATGAAGTTTGAAGTCATCCAATATGACTATCTAAACTTAGTCGTGTTTCAAACAAGGCTCCATAAATAAAATCAGGTAACTAAGCCCATAGTTAAATACCTTACAAACTAACATACTTACATATGAAATGTTATGAACAGTACATTAGGTATTATGGTATACATTGGTGATTATGGTATGAACAATACATTGGTGTGGTATTATCGTGTAATTCACGTAACCCGCCAACATGGGGTCCCGTTACGTCGTCGTGACCCACCGCATAGCACGCACGACGCCCGATTTATCGACATTACACATTATATCGATACTAGCTAGCAGTGATGTATCTGAGGTCGAATCAGAACCTCCACCGTCCCATGGTACCACCAACCTTGCGGTTATATGGACGGAATCGATAGAAGGTAGCTACGCACGTTACTTGCTCAAGCGCTCTTATTACTTACAAAATTCCAACACTCTTGCGTTTCTCCTGTTCTCTCTGTGTCACTCTCCCCCTTCTGGAGCATGACGCGCACAAAAACAGCTTCTTCCTCGGCGTACCTCAGGCTCCTTTAAGCTGCAGATCTTGCTCTAAGTATTCGTTCCGTCTTGGAGTGCCATCTGTATTTTACTACGCGATTGCATACGCGTAAGCGATTGAAGGAGCCACCATGATCTAAGTACTAAAATTTGGCACTCAAAACGTCACAGTCGCGGTATACTTAAGGTCTACTTAATAAGTTTAGGCACCACTTGAAAAATCTGTGAATAAACCTCATAGTTTATACTTTATTTTGTCCCCAATATAATAGTTGATCACGATCGAAAATCGTGATTTTCTGCTTCTATGTTTTGCTATTGAAAGTTAATGTCAAGAGATTTGCATTGGAGAGATTTTAACAAAGAGAATGGTCACTAATTTTATTAAGTACCTACTTACCTATAAATTTTGTGGAAATGAACCGTGGGACCGAGAAGAATGATCGAGTTTTGATGATGGGTCGTCCTTTTTTCCTGCACCAAGTGAATTTGACTGATGTTACGACCATTCGACACAGAATCGATGTTATTTTACCACATATATCCTCTCTATTCCTCCTTTTTATTAGTAGACCGATCTAAACCGATTAGTGAGGTTAAGCAACGTACAGAGTGGTAGAGAACCCGATGGGTAAACAAAGTAGCAATTAATTACGAGCGTTTCCGTGCTTTAAAGGGTACGTTAAGGCGGCGGTCCTGGCTGTTGTTGATTAATTAAAGTCGGATGCCATTTGGCGGTTTTAAAACTCTGGTTGGTTAAAATCGCCATACTTGATTTTTAGGATAAGGAAGGAAGTAGCATACGTGCTAAAAATGTATTATATGTATTCGTTTATATATATAATAGGTCTTTACCTATGAAAATGCCGATTTTTTCTCAAGCTTTATTTTATTCATAATTTATTTGATTGAACAGCTATTACTCAAATTGTTTTTTATTTAAAACCTTGGCCATATAACGGAGATATTGAGTCAAATTAATACATGTTTCCTTTAGATTTATTTGCTGGAAAAGAAGCTCAAATATAGCTCGTTTCATCCGTTGCCCGTTTCATTGCTTATTTTTGCTGTGCCGTTGTTACAGTTACAACTTTCAATAAAGTAAGTATGATGAAAATTAACTTAATATTGTCCAAACCTTCCCACAAAATTTTGCTAAATTTTGATTTCGCATTCCCGAGAAAAATCCAAAAACGTTAGTATGTAAAATTCAGTTTTCCAAACATTTTGTATGAAAAACGGCAATTTCATAGGTAAAGACCTAATATATATATATTTATTATATCTTTAGTACCTACTAGGTTTATAAAATTTTATATATATTTAGCTAGAGTAATATGTAGTATTTAAGTAATAATTAGCATTCAATTTGTTACATCTATTTTTCTCCTATAGTACACGTCTGTCTTCCTTTCTTCTTGCTCTATCCTATCAACAGGTCTGCTGGTAGATATTTCTTTTTAGAAATAAGCGGAACCTTTTTGTATGTACTGTCTTATGTCTGTAATTAATGTCCTGTGTGTACAATAAACGTTATAGATAAAAATTTAAGCGTATTCGCACAACTAAATAATTCCAACCACAATAATACTTAGTACAAGAACAGTGACACACGATTCCCAGAAGGCGTAGCGGTCTAACACTGAAATCGTTATTGTTTTACGGTACTTCTATAAGGTACATAGTAAGAGCTACATACATGAGGAGCCGATGTTTGAATTCTGATAATACCGTGTCTATCCATACGTTTCAGAAAACTATTGATCTTAGTAATCGCTAACAGAATGTGACTTTGTCTAGGACTCCTTTGATTATACACACATCAACACGGTCTAGGGATATGGAACGATTTTTCATGCAAAAGAGGTCTGTTTGAGGAGCTACAAAAGCATACTCAAGATACATGGAGCGCTATAATTTTTAGACGAGCAAGTGCTAAACCTGAATTTTCAATTCTAGTCAATAAATTTTGTTAACTTGAAATTTGTGTAAACGTGAAGAAAATGAAAAAAAAAATTGCGTAAATTCGACTATTTTCATAAAAAAGCAGGCAAAAAGTGCATTTTCGTTTTGTTATTTTACTTGAATTTTCACAAATTTCAAGTAAAACATTTATTGACAGAATTGAAAATTCAGGTTTAGCACTTGCTCGTCTGAAAATCATAGCCGTCCATGTATCTTGAGTATGCTTTTTATAGCTTCTCAAACAGACCTCCTTGTATGAAAAATCGTGCAATATCCCTAGACCGTGTTGATGTGTATATATTGTGTTTTAATAAAGAATTTGCAGCATAACATACACAAGCTTTTTACTTTATAAAAACCACTAGGAGCAACATTATTTATGCGCATCCGGTACAAATATATTAGGATGCAATAAAGTCTACACGCTATAAATTATATTGGTAACATCTAATTTGCATACTGTATGGAGCTATTTAATTAACAGTAGCTGGCAATCAATTGGCAAGTTTCAAAATTTGGAGAAAATTAAAGACCTTCTTATAAGGCACGGACTTAGGTAGATTTGTGGCCCTCAAAAAGTGACTTACTGGGGCCCTGTAAATTATAAGTTTTCTACTTTATTTTGACACTTTTTTAATCCATTTGATTGAGGATGCCTAAGATAAAATATCAAGACACTAAAGATAATTTATTATTATTACTGTACATAGGTAAACATTGTACGTTTTAAAAGATTGTTACAGTAGGTAAATGATTTTCAGAGAAACCTCTATTTTTCATATTATGAAAAGATTCACTTCTTCAATTTTTTACATCATACGTTATACTATTTTTTAAATTAATTGGTAATTTTTTCGCGGAATTTTAAGTTTGGTAAGTGATCTTTTTGAAGTATTTTTTAATGTTCGGTAATTTTTGAAGTGTTAAAAATATCCGTACTTAAAAGGGCCTCTTACGTGACAAGATCTATACTAAGTTCCTCTCTGGAGTCTCATGATGCGTGTTAGCTGAATACGTTGGAACAAAACTCTTGCGCAAGTGATGATGGAACTTCAAATTAACTTGTTAGGCTGCCAATTTAACTGCAATCATTGTGTTTTGGTTACCGAACTCGTGACTATTTTTTTACTCGTTATGATTGGCTTGTTAAAAACAAATGCTTCTGACATACGATTTTTATTGGAGCAACTTATGTTTCTTCGAATACTTTTGAAACTAAAGTTTCGAAACTATAATATGTACTATCTACGACCGAAATTTCTAAGCATCGAATGTTAGTACATACTCGTATCTCTGTTTTGCGCTGTACAGACGACAGTGACAGGTAGTGGCATTTATTAACCGTCCGTTGATAGTAGATATTACAGTACAGAATAGAGCCCCAGTTTTGGAAACAGAATCGTTATGTCATTATAGCATTTCTCAATTTAGTGATCCAAAATTACCATAATTAGTAATATTGAATTTCGGTTATTTGGGATGGGGGAGCTACCATACTACCGTGAATCTGAAGCCTTAATTCTTTGTCAATGGAAAACTAAGTATGACTTGTAATGATTTTAAATATTTTCGCGCTCTTATTTTTTATATAGTTTTTAGAATATGTCGGTCAAATGAAATTTACAAGTACCTAATGAAACAGGGGACCTAATTAAGACAATGTGACTTCGTAATCAAAGATTATTTAATTCTGTAAACTGACAGAGTTTTTGCTTACAATCTGTATTACTTAACAATAATCACAAAAATGAGCTGCGCGGGCTTTTAAATGCTTCGCCCCACCTAGGGCAGACGGTTGGCGCGCTGGCAGTGGGAAGCGCGGCTCGGCATTGGTTCGCAAGGCATGGCGCGCGCTGATTGGCTGGCTTTGGCTGGCTATGTCTTGCGCGTGCTGTGATTGGCGGACCTTTGGCGGGCTATGGCTGGCGCGTGCTGTAATTGGCGGGCTTTTTGGCGGGCTCGCTAGTCGTGGTGTAACACTCGGCCGTCCTGGAACAATGATTGCTCCCGCAATGGGAGAGGGCACTGGTTAACTTTCTAGCAAGTCAATCAGATCTTCTGTCTCAAGCTGATCGTCTGAGCTGCTGGCACTGTCAGATATAGGAGCCGTGCTCGTATAGGGTCTCAATGAATCTGTGGCAACTAGGCCTGTAAACGCTTTATAGCCTCTAAGACCCTTAATACTCCGGATCCTATACCTGTCATTGCCCACAACCTTGGTAATGATATAAGGTCCTGAGTAAATATCATCTAACTTAGTGTTGACCTTGGCTGCACTACTAGTGGGACCCTGCTTCCACAAAACCAAATCTCCCTTCCTATAAACTTTACTAGGTTTCCGCCTCTTATCAAAGTTATGCTTCATTTTCGCAGCGGCCTTTTGTAATTTGGCACTAGCCTTCCTACGCCTAACCACTATGGGTTCACTTGTACTATCGTGGTTCGATATATCACAGCGCGGTCTAGAGCTCCGAGAAAACATTAAGTCATTGGGCTTGTAAGTAGTACTGTCATTAGGAGTATTATTGATCCCCCACAAAACGTCAGACAAGCAGTTAACCCAATTATTAGCCGCCTCAGAAGGATCAGTGGCGCGTAACGCATTTAGGATTGTGCGGTTTGTACGTTCTACTTGGCCGTTCGCTCGTGGACATGCAATGGAGGTCAAGATGTGCTTAAACTGTTTGTCATTAGAGAATTGTTTAAAATTTCTACTAGTAAACGCTTTACCGTGATCGTTCACTACTTTATCCGGGTAACCAAATAGGCTAAATATTTTTTTAAGGACCCTGATGGTTTCAACTGAGTTAACCGTTCGAGTAGGTTCAGCAATTACAAATTTAGAGAAAGCATCTGTTAGCACGAGCATGTATTGATAGCCTTTTTTCGATCTGCAAAAGGGACCTAAGTGGTCTATGTGAACCATACGCATTGGTTCGGTAGGTTTGGGAATGGGAAATAGCCTCCCTTCCTTTCTGCCATAATCCCCCTTCCCATAAGCGCAATGTAAGCACGAGGAGACGTACTTTCGGATAAAGCGTGTCATTTTGGGAAACCAGTAGTCTTTTTTTATCAAATCCATACACTTTTGTAAGCCTACGTGCCCTATTTCGTCATGGTGTAATTGTAAGATTTTCCATCGAGCCGGGGCTGGAACCACGAGACGATCTCCTGCCAACGTTTTCCTATATAATCTATCATCTTTAAAAACAAAGTTATTAGATATATCTGTGGATGCTGAACCATCCTTAAGTTGGTCAATAATCGGTTTTAATTTTTCATCCTGACACTGTACAGTATAAAACCAGTCGGTCACTTCTAGTCTATTTATATTCATTGCGTCAACAGGATTCCTACTCAGAGCGTCAACGTGTTTCATGCGGTCTCCAGGTCTATACTCGATGTATATGTCAAAATCCTGTATAGTCAACCACCATCTAGCTATTCGCGGAATTATATCACGCTTTGTTAATGTGGCCCGGACGGCAGTGCAATCAGTTACGACCTTAACCCGTTTTCCTACTATGTACACCCTAAACCTCCGCAATGATTCAACAACCGCAAGAGTTTCCAGCTCGTAACTATGGTACATACTTTCCTCCTTGCTCGTAACTCTGCTAAAATACATGACCGGGCGCAATGTACCGTCGTTTTGTTGTTGTAGTAGAATACCGGCAACACCTAATTTGCACGCATCCGTGTGTATCTCAGTTGGCAAATCCGGATCATACAGGGCAAGTAAGGGCTTGGTGCACAAACACTTTTTTAATTCTTCAAAACTATTAATTTGATCTATACCCCAAATCCAAGTAGTATTTTTCTTAGTAAGATCGGATAAAGGACGAGCTATTGTGGCAAAATTTTTAATAAATTTACGAAAATAACTGCATAACCCTAAAAATTGACGAATTTCGTGAACATTTTTAGGAACGGGAAACTTAGATACGGCTGCCAACTTTGACTCACCCGGTTGAATGCCATCTGCTGAAATCTCATGACCGAGATAACTTATTTTATCTTGTAAGAACGCGCATTTACTCATAATAAGCTTTAAGTTCTCGGATTTGAATTTATCTAAAACTTTTTCTAAAATGTCAAGTCCGGATTGAACATCGTGAGAGGGTAGAAGCAAGTCGTCTAAAAACGCAAGAACTTCATATTTATCAGTGCCAAAGCCGATTTTTGTGTTTTCGTTGGAACTACCCCCAAACCTTAATGAATCTACGATTTTATTCATGAGACGCATGAAAACTGAGGGCGCATTAGCAAGGCCGAATGGAACGCGTGTATATTCAAAGTGACCATGATTTGTGACAAAAGCTGTTTTGTGGGTATCTTCTGGACTAATCATTACCTGGTGGTAACCCTGCGCTAAATCGAGACTTGTGAATAGTTTTTTGCCGGCTAACTTCGAGATTTGGTCATCGATGTGAGGCAGCGGGTATCTGTCCTTCACTGTGATGGCGTTGAGCGCCCGATAGTCAACACAGAGCCTATGGTCACCGTTCTTCTTTTTAACGAGTATGACTGGGGAAGCAAAACACGATTCGGATTCTTTTATGATGCCCGCGCCTAATAATTCGGAGACCTTAGTCCTAACTATCTCCTGCTCACTGTGGGACATACGATAAGGTTGCCGATAAATGGGTTGATCACTCGTTAATTTAATTTTCATTTGTAATAAATTGCTACACCCTAGCTCATTTGTATCGCTTGCAAAACAGTTACTGTATCTGTTCAATAAAGTTATTAAGCTATCGTGATTTTGTTTATTTAATGTCCCTGTCTTGATGTCACTTACATTCACTCCACCAATGGTGCTCACACTGGCTATGCTAGTATGCAAAACGGATAACACATTTGGAGACTGGCTGGTCTTGGCTAGACTGTTATATGGCAATGGCATAGGCATTATATTGGCTTGGCTCACCTGAATATTGGCCGGCGGCGGAGCGTCGCAACTGTCTGCCCTGGTCAGCAACTCTCCCTCCTCCCAGGTGATGTTCTGGCAGCCGGTGTTGATGACCTTCATGTAGCCGGTAGTACCACGCAGAAGCGTGGCAGGAATCGAGTAGGCGGTGCCCCGTAGCTCAAAATGTTGTGGAGTAGTGATGACGTCCTTGTCACCATTGTTATCCAACACCTGGACCTTGATTACAGAAGTACCAGGCAATAAGCATTCTTTGCATGTAGTCACCACCTTAAATCGGGTATGTTCTTCGGTCACGTCCATTGTTTTCAAGAAGTCGTCGTCGTCCTGCTTTAAGGTGGCCGTGCCATCGCTGACGACCAAGGTCATGCCTTTGCTGTTAATAATTGGTTGGCCGACTAATAGGTTGATGCCACCCATGTCTACGTCGGTCAAATGAGCCTTACACTGTATGGCTATACCATCGATCTCTAGCTGGAAAGATACTTCGCCGCGGCTGGGTAGATGATCACCGGAAAATCCTTTAAGCATGGTGTTAGTTGGAGTAACTTCAAGGGCTAGTAGTTTCGAAACATGGCTCGATAGCACATTAACTTGGCTTCCTGTGTCCAGATAGGCCTTAACATGTATCTCGTTGATTTTGACAACTTTCTGATAGGCGAAGTTATAATTTTGCAGCAATTTAATCTCCTTAAACTCCTTCAGCTTGTCATCGACTTGCGTCGGGGGTCTTGTAGTGCTGCCCGGGCAACGGATGGCGATGTGGCCTTGCTTACTGCATTTATAACATGTTCGGAGGTCCGGCAGTGTGCAGTTTCGCAAGGTGTGGCCGGTTTTCTTACAACGTGGGCAAGGATCTACCTCGGGATTAATTGTTGTCGTTCGATTTCGGACTTCAGTAGTCTGTCGTGTGCTCATCTCTCTGTTTATTGGTCGCATGTTGTTGTTGGTGGAAGGCGGTTGATAATCGTCCAACGCACAGAGAAATCCTTCATACAGATCTTCTGGCCGTTCGCACTGATATGCTCTGGCATTGGCTTGGAGCGATATTGGAAGGCCACGAATTATGCATGAGACCGTTGCGCTGTCAGATAGCTTGCAACGAAAACACATGGCCACCTTGTCCTGGTAATACTTTGTCATCGACTCACCGGGTAGTTTTCGACGATTCATCATTTCATCCAACATATTTCCGTAGTCCCGATGCCTAGGGAAGGCACGTGTCAGCATTTGTTTCCAGTCGTCCCAAGAATTATCGTAATCATCCAGTCGGTTGTACCACCGCCTCGCTTGACCTCGCAACTTCTCTTGCAGAAAAAATGCTTTGGTGGTGTCGTTCCAATCGTGGATCTCGCCCAGGTGGTCAATCTTCTTTAGCCACGCCGCTACGGTCATACAGTCCTCGCTGTCTGGGTCGAATTCGGGAATCAATGCAGATGCTCGATGTACTTTTATCCTGGACATAACGGGAATCTCCTCATTCAAACCACTAACGGCTTTATGTACCTCATCTTCTAGTAACTTCCTTAAAATTTTCCTAGCTGGCGGCGAGTCGTCGTTAGTTTTCGTCTCTTCAATACCCTCGCTCGATGCTCGCGATGATAATGAGTCATTCCATCCAGGTGGTCGGACTCCGCGTCCCCTCTCGTCGTTTCTGTCGTCGGTGTGGTTACGTTTCATCGCTATACAACAGCTAGGTATCCCCACTTCTGAGTTGAAACAGGGGACCTAATTAAGACAATGTGACTTCGTTATCAAAGATTATTTAATTCTGTAAACTGACAGAGTTTTTGCTTACAATCTGTATTACTTAACAATAATCACAAAAATGAGCTGCGCGGGCTTTTAAATGCTTCGCCCCACCTAGGGCAGACGGTTGGCGCGCTGGCAGTGGGAAGCGCGGCTCGGCATTGGTTCGCAAGGCATGGCGCGCGCTGATTGGCTGGCTTTGGCTGGCTATGTCTTGCGCGTGCTGTGATTGGCGGACCTTTGGCGGGCTATGGCTGGCGCGTGCTGTAATTGGCGGGCTTTTTGGCGGGCTCGCTAGTCGTGGTGTAACACTAAATTATTTAACAGTTTATGTAATCTAACATTAATAATTTAGGTAGGTATCGTTAAATAACTATAGATTAATGCTTGTCTGAAATTTGGCCACTATTGAGGTAACTAGGGTTTTCCTGTCTTGTGGGCGAAAGGCTGACAACCTATCACCATTATATATATATATATATATATATATTCTTTATTGCACTTAGATAACATAGGATACAAAAATAAGAAAAAAAGTTTACAAAGGCGGACTTATCACTAATAGTGATCTCTTTCAGCCAGCCTGGTGCAGTAAGAAATATTGTTTTAAAAACGCGGGACAAAAGTGCATAATTATACTCATATTACATCTGATAACCCTCAGAATTAATGTAGCGTCAAGTGGTTCTAGAACTACATGACGTTCTGCCCATCCCGAATGGGATTATAGGCGTGAATTGAATTGAGGTAACTAATTTTGATTTTTCCTTGTTCCAGTGAACTGACACTGCTGGAAGGCATGGCGAACACCGGCGGCTGGAGCGAGGAGCCTGTCTCCAAGGTAAGTGGCTCAATATCATATAAATTTGAACGATTTTCATGACGGCCGGTTTGGTCGAGTGGTAGTGACGTCGCTACCTCTTGATCAACGGCCCTGGGTTCAATTCCCGGTTGGGGCAGACATTTGGTGTTTGCGTCTGTCTATGTATATGTTCCAAGGGACCCACGAGACAAGGGAAAACCTTAGTATGGGCCTTTGAGTGTGTAGCGTTTAAATGGATTTGTTTTTAATAAAATAGATTTACTAGCGAACATTTTAAAAACATTACATTAAGAATTAAACGCAAGGTTCTGCTGCACACCGACACCTCTCGCGCAGTTACTCATTAAAACGAAACACATAAAACATGAAAAATCTGTCAATCCCATAACTCTAAAATAAAACATTTTGTATCACTTCCGACATTCATAACTCATAACTTTTTAAGGGCTGAACAACCAAATATGATCAAATATAACAAAAATCAGCTTTCAAATAAAATAAAAAACTAATCAAAATCGTTTCATTTATCGCCACATGAGATCGCCCAGACAGAAATACAAACACACTCGTCAACCTTATAACACCCCTCTTTTTTGTCGGCGATTAATAAACATACCATACCGTTCTATTACAGACACTAATTGAAATATGAAAAGCGGAAACTTCCTACAGTTCCTGTTAATTAGACATCATATTCTCATTAAGTATCTTTCTGAGCCTGATTCATTGGATTCGCGTGTTGAAATGTATAAAAAACTTTGACGTCGAAATCGAGAGCGTGCGAGTTCTGAATAGTTGTAATTGGATTTGTCTTACTTTAACATTAGCAATTATACTTTTTATTTACGGGAAATATACTTATATGTGTACTTGCTTTGTAGGCTTTGTCGTTGTTTGTCTCAGTGTACACACGTGCTTAGTACTGTTATCTTTATGTTGGGGGCGTTAAATTAAACACTGCAAAGCTGGTATTACATATGATATAATAAACTTAACGCGACATACTTAAACGGTGTAGAAAATGTAGCGATTGTGCGCACAATCAACACCTTCCGATTACTCTAAACGAATGGCCCCCTGTCCCGGATTGCTGTCATCTTCTTTTTTTTAGCGTTCGCGAATATTTTAAATTCAATTTCAAACTTTTAAATCAATACTTGACAGCACTCCGACCAGCCAGTAGCGATTGTGAAACGTAGTCTCATCTCGGTGAAGACTACATATCACAGTGCTGTAGTAAACTTAGATCTATCAAGTCAGAGGCTACTTTGCAGTTTGAGAACTCTGACGCGACTAATCAAGCTCGCCACATTGAATATAAAACGCTTTTTTTGGATTTTCATAGTGAACAGAAGAGACCATTATAATTATTTATCGCACAGATTGACTTTTCTTTTTTTTCGCTAATTTTATTTGTATTGTATTGTATTGTACAATCCTTTATTGCACATCAAAAAAAATAATATTAAGCACATTGGAATCAACATTTTTTATTTATCTCTATGTGTGTCCTATTCCTTGCCTAAAAACAGAACAAAGTTCTGAAAGAACAAAGTCAGTTACCTACTCAAAAAGAACAAATTACTTCAAAAGAAAAAGATTTTAGCTACGACTCAGACTTAGACTCAGATCAATTAGACTCATCATATGTTAGGGAAAGTGGTTCAGTTTAGTTTTTTTTTCGCTAGTAGGTAAATTTTCGCTATTATTTAAAATAACCCAATATGTGTGTATTCACCTGCATATGGCCGCGGGCATGGTAGCCAGTCGACCGGCACAACACACATAAACCAAGGGAGTTCTAATTGATATTTACTAGGCATTTCCCGCGGCTTTGCCTGTAATATCGCTATGGGCCCAGCATGTGGCTCTAATCCATATTTATTCCCTGTTCAAACAAGTTCCATCTATTCGCTTCGTTGCTCCTACTTGAAATTTTATCGTGGAATAGTCGCGGAGTTTTACAAGATAGAAGGATTTTCACAAATAAATTTTAAGGAAATAAAAATATTCGGCGCGAATGGGACTTGAACCCACAACCCCAGGATTAGATCTCCTGGTGCTCTAACCAACTGAGCTATCGTGCCTTCAAGTCAAGCGGCGAAATTTGTCATTCCCTTACTAAGCACATACATCATGTTTTCAAGACCCATTCGCGCCGAATATTTTTCTTTCCTTTGAGCGTTTTAAAAATACTAAAGATAGAAGGATTCCAAAGATCTCGCTGTAAAGTCAAAAAGCATTGTCTTGATGTTATGGGAGCCAATTTCGCTAACTTATTTGACGTCACCCCATCTTAGTTTTTGATGTAATCCAGTATTTATAAAAGGCTTATCCGCGTGAGGGATATTCACTAATCATTTTTAGGGACAGAAAAATATTCGGCGCAATCAGGTATTGAAGCTCAGCTTGATAGCTCAGTTGGTTGGAGCACCAGGAGATCCTGGGGTCGTGGGTTCAATAGTCATATTCGCGCCGAATATTTTTATTTCCCTAAAAATTATTTGTGAATACATATCCATTCAACCAATTATGAGACAGGACCTGTTCCTTCTCACCCATATGACCGGAAACCACGTGTTAATATCGGACACTTTTAATTTAAATCAACTACTATTAACTTTTTATATAAGAAAATGACACATTGATCAAATGGTCACACTTGATCCCTTCACGTCAGATTACCGTCTTAATCGTTCAAATTAAACGCGTCTATACAAGGTAGATTCTAGTTAAAAAGGCTATGGGTAGATCCATAGACTTAGGATAGCACTGTCTGTGTTGTATAAGACGAACGACAAACTCGAAAACACCAACATTTCTTTCCTTGATATTGGCAAAATCAAGAAAAACCTGGACTATAAGAGTTATTCCTTTGATTTCAACTACTTACAGGACAAGTAATTAAATGATTATTGAATACAGTTACAGTTTCTAAAAAGAAATATTACTGAAATATATTTTTTTTAGATTCCCGTGGTTATTTTGACCAGTTTTAAACATATTATAACGGTTTCTTACCATGATTAAAAGAGTATCCGATATTTCAGCGCTGTTGCAAGCACCATGAGCACGGATGAAGAGATTCTAGCTCGGAAAACGCTCACCACTTTGTGCTAAGCGTTTTCCGATCAATCAATCGAAACCGAATAACTCTCTTCTTAGCTTCCCATTCCTTTTTTAACTGACTTAAAGAAAAACTACAACTACCATCTCAACAAAAAAGGAGGAGGTTCTCAATTCCAATGTTTGTCTGTTTAATTTATCTATCTTGCTTTTTCTTCTCTCTCTCTCTCACTCCTTGGTCGTCTACATGCCAGTATAATCCGAAGTCTATGGGTAGATCTATCTCGATTTACTTCCAATCCAGCTACTGATAAAAAGCAATTAATGCAATGGGTCCATAGCAAACCGGGACGATTAGCTTCACAATGTTATATTTATTGCAGTGCTCTCAGAGGAGTTTTTGTCGACGTCCTTAAATAGACTTACATGGTTTCTGTGAGCTTGAGTTGTGAACAGGGTTCTTTGAAAATGCCGCCATTTTAAGTACTCCTTATTTTCGAGAATTCTTACGTTATCCTCTTTTCTATCAGCCCATATACGTCACTGTCACTTGATGATGATGATGAAACGGTCAAGTGCGCACCTATATATTAAGGTGCGCACTGTCACGTATGCCCTTACTTATTTGTGTTTGTTTGGCCTTTCTTCACGCCATAGCGATTGATTTTTATACCGGGATATACCTATGTACGAATGAATAAATTCTTTATTGCACACGAGTGACTCAAACCTTTAAAGGGTCTCCCTATGAAACTTAACAACTTTCCCCAAAGGAACTTAAAAGACATTTTTTTTAATTGGACTTTCCATACAAGGCAAATACCTACTTATGCTGATCGCACAAGTTATAGGGTGTGGCAAAAATATTTTTTCGTATTTCAACCTATGTTTCTTGGGAAAGGTTGTTTAGTTTATGTGTCTGATTCACAGCCTACATTTTAGCTAGCTAATTTATAGACACCCAATAAACTGGATGTGATTTTTTTCCAAACAAAAGTTCTGTGTTAAAATAGTAGTCAACCTTGGGCAATTGGGCATAAATAAATGTTGAATGTTTCGGATTTTCGGATAGAATCCCGAAATTTTCTGACGGATAATTTTACGCGATGTTTCTGAAGTGTTGAATTGCATTTATAGCCGGTACTTCGGTATTATGATAGTCTCAAATCTAATTATCTATACTTAACTCCATGTGGTAGGTTGTTGTGAACTTTTCTCATACATGAAGTGTAATTGCATATTATCGGGATTATCTAAGATGGATTTCTGCACAATGCACTCAAAGAACTTTGTGGTTTAATTCAATTACTGGCTTCATAGTTGCGATGTATCGAATTCAGAGTAGGTACCCATACGAATATTATATTTTTATTGAAGCGTTAAACATGAGTTCACATCAAACTAATATTATAATGGCGAAAGTTTGTGTGTATGTTTGTTAATTCTTTACTCTCAAAAGGCTAAACCAATGTTGATGAAATTTGGTATGGAGGTAGCTGACACCCTGGATTAACAAATAGGCTACAAAATTTTCTTGAATATCCAACTAAGACGAAAAGATAGTTAGAAATAACTGTTTATTTATTAACTTTTTTAAAACAAGTCGTCTTTCGATAGAAAGCCTGAAAAATTCGGGAAGTTGTATTCCTCACTTAACTTAATTTCCAAGTCTAACTACTGCTGCTATTGTATTTGTATGTATTTACATACTTATTTTACCAAGTCATCTGGAGATAAGAGGAACCATTAAAATAAAGTTTTCCAAAGCACAAAAGAGAAAAAGTGTCGTATCGATTTCCGTGATGAGCTCTATCTACTCTATAGTATGTATACCGCATTAATGTTATTCTTTGGAGAGGCTCGTGAGAATACTGCGGTCAACAAGTTATATGGTTTAACTGTAAGTTCAAATAATAGTGGATTCGACAGATAGCATTTATAACATTGTATTGTTACGTTTTTTAATATGTTGGTAATCTTTATTTATCTATTTTATTAGAGAGAGAAATATTTGCTTCACTTGAGTTTACCTTCATAATAGCGAGAAAAAATTCATAAAAAAATGAGTAAATATCTGTAAGAAACTACGAAAATAATTGTTAATGTCTGTTTTAATACTTGTGATTATTTTTTATGAAAGATTGTGTGAGAGACGAAGACTCACTACAGTCATTAGATGGGCCTTTTTATAAATCAAACGGAATTACCGGGGTAAAAATCCGTACCGAATTACCGGGTACGAGTTTGTATTAGCACTGCCCCCTATTTTCCTATTTTCCACTGCCGCCAAAAAGTAAAAATCCGTACCGAATTACCGGGTACGACTTTGTATTACCACTGCCCCCTATTTTTCTAATATCACTAGGAAATCAAAAATAGCCAAAGCCAAAAACAAACCGCCAAAAAGTAAAAATCCGTACCGAACTACCGGGTACGAGTTTGTATTAGCACTGCCCCCTATTTTCCTATTTTCCACTGCCGCCAAAAAGTAAAAATCCGTACCGAATTACCGGGTACGACTTTGTATTACCACTGCCCCCTATTTTCCTAATATCACAAGGAAATCAAAAATAGCCAAAGCCAAAAACAAATCGCCAAAAAATAAAAAGCCGTACCGTTTCATTCCATTTGAATTTAAAAAAGGCCCGATTATTGGTTTACTTTGTTTGAGGAGTCAAGACTTCCTTACCCTTTTTATTATCCCTTTAACCCGTCGCGCGTCGCGCGCTTATTTATGGCGCGTGCGATACAAATCCTGTAAACACGGGTGTGCAAGAACCGCGCGAAGGTTAAGGGTGAATCCCTCATAACAAATTGTAATGTATATATATATATATTTTTAAGTGTTATTATTAGCATCCACAGACTTTACTTGTAATATTAAGAAACTTTTACATTTTACTTCATTTCATTAAATTCCAATTAAAGCTTACTATACAACAAACATGATTCCATTCTTAAGAAAAACCAAAACAAAAGAAGGTCTAGACAAAAACTGGTCTAAGCAGTAACTCAATCGTGATCTTGTACAGATTAATGTGAGAAAAATTCATATTATACAGCCTTTATACAGCTTAGACAACAAATGTAGCGACTGCTAAAAGTAAAATTATGTTTGAGAAACACGATAGATATGGGGTTTCTTGCTTTGTTTACAAAAGCAACCTGTTTGAAATTTATAAGCTAGGTTCTAATTAAGTTTTATGACAGCCTAAATAATTAGAAGTTTTAAGAATTTGCTTTCGTATAAAGTATGCTGCTTAAATAACATTGTTATAATACTAGAGGATGCTCTTGACCTCTTGACGTCGTTGCCGTAGGAATTTTGTGAAATTCTTCCTTCTTCCTTGTTTACACCATTCAGGGAACTTTTTTGCCAAGAGAACTTTTTCTAGGTCCAAGAGTTTGGGTTGGGCGTTGATGAAACAGTGAGTCAGATCCCTGCATTTTATACATATTAAGAAGATTTAGTTTTTGTATAAGTTTACGATGTTACAACATACTTAATTGAACACATTTAAAAAAAATAACAGTTAAATTCTTTTAAAAAATGGCGTTCACAATTGTTATTTTGTCAATGTCTAAGCATATTAATCAAAGTTAAAATATAGAATGGCGCAGTCGCCAATATCAAGTGGCCATTTAGGGGTTGTAATACTTCAGAGCCTCGTCCGCTAGCAGCTCTGGCACGATAACGACAAACTCGCTCTCGGCTCACGCTGAAACTGCACTTTGATTGCGCAAGGCTCCCGCGCAAAGGCTTGGTCGCCCTATGGCGTTGTCAATGTTGACATTTTGACATAGGACCGCGGTGTTGTCGGGGCGCTGTCACTATCGTACTCAGCCTGCAGGATGACAATTTTAGAGCACTAAGATTTTATGACCCCACACCCTCTAATTCTAACAAGCCTTGGTAACCCATTGACATGCAAATAAATGATTGGGTATTTGGTTAATAAAAAATTCATGATCCCACTTAAAACGTTCATAGTTTCATTCGTAAAACGAAAAACCAGTCAATTGTTTGAATGAATGTAACACACCTTTGTGTTTCGTCTCTGATGCTATCTCTAAAATGTAATAACTAAGGTTTTTCGTAGAAACATGGCGTAGTATAATTATTATACACTCTCTAGGTATAATAACTTTTGGTTCAAAAGAGAAAGGTGATTCTTATCTACTTGTTTTGGTAGTAATTTGTCGTAATTTAATTATAGGACACAAGTAGAGTAATTTATATTTTGCTACATATTAAATGCTAGTTATTTTAACACTTGACAAGTCCAACTACATTTCTAAACACAAACAAGTTTTTTTTTTAAATCTGTAAATTATAATTTGAGAAACGATTATGAGAAGTGAAATGAGAAACTGGAGCAAATCTGGCGTATATTTATGTAATTATTTGTTAGGAAACTCTATTGTTAAGTATAAAATAATTTGTAAATCTGTGCAAGTTTTTTTTTATGTAATAAAGTCGCTACGACCGAGTTTTTCACGTGAAAAAAGGAATCGCTTACACAGGGCTTTAGGTGATTAATCAGTTCATGAAACTGAACAACTTTCCCAAAGAAACATAGGTCAAAATACGAAAAAAAAATTCTCAGCATACAGCGCGTTTTGTATGGGAGATCAAAACTTTTTTTTTCGTATTTTGACCTACGTTCCTTAGGGAAAGTTGTTCAGTTTCATAGACTGATTAACCACCCGAGAGGTTGAAAGAGATTTACCTAAAGCCCTGTATAGGTAGTAAGAGACAGCTTAGCAAATACTTAAACTGTGGAATCTACACAAATTATTCGGGAGGAAAGTTCCACTGAAAAATCATTCAGAATAATGGTTTGAAGTCAGGGTTTCAGTTTTTTCGAAGCTGTTCCTTACACCGTGCGTCAATAACACTTATATTATGAAATATTTGTTGTTTTTGAAGTTCATAATCTACCTTTTTACTCTGATCTACCCATAAGAGTGAAAACTAAGAAAAAATATATTAAACAGTGCAGCCCATAAACGTCCCTACCAAGGGGCACGAGCCTCCTTTGGAACCATGAAGGGGATAAAGACCATGGTCCACAACACTGGCCCAATGCGGGTTGGTGGACATAATAAACGCCCCTTAAGCTATCCTGGATGAGGAACTGTAATGGATTTATACCTATTATAGTTCTTTCTATAAAAGGATTTCAAATTGTAAAACAAGTATTATACAATTGATTATAATTTAAAATGTATCGTATTAACTGTTGTGAAACAGCGATCATTAAGGCACCGTTCAGAGTTTACTCATCAAGAAGCAGTTAATAAATTTATAAGATTATTGGTCTATTTTCAACTTTATCCCACCATTATAAGGTTGAAACTGGGTTGAAGGAGTCCGGTGTTAACACTTTGAGTTGAGGGCAGTGTGCGTAACGGAAGCATTGGACTGAGTTGTACTTTACTTACACCATTGTAATTAATTTTACACTTCAAAATATATGGTCAATATAGCGAAATTTTAAAGGGGGGTACTTAACACCCATGAAACTGAACCATTTCAAACATATTGGGAGAGACTTTGAATTAGTTATCAATTAAGATATATATGAATCAGCTCACGAAACTGAACAACTTGAACAAGAGAGGTCAGATCAAGATATATGGGACAGTTAGCTGACTTTATTCTGGAAATTACTCAACTTAAAATTTTCAAAATTTCATATTTGGTGTAAAGGTTATCCATTGCCATTCAAGGTGGTAATGCCGCAAGTGTTATGGGCACCTTTGCACCCAGGATTAGAAGGGACGGTTTATTTGACTGATTAAAGTATTTTAAGTTTTAACATAATATGTAATTTATTGAAAATAGTTTAATTTTATGCGGTTGGACTCTTTGAAATGAGCTTAAGTTTTCACTATCTGAATTTAAGATACCTGGAACGGATTCTACTATCTAGAAAACTTCGCTTATTAACAAGCGTAAAACAAGTATGGCCTAGAGAACGGTAATCCACAATTTTCTCAATAATTTCACCCGCATCCGATACTGGTAATGAGTCGTGACGGGCACGGAGATTGACTGGAAATCTGCCCTCGAGAAAACGAAAGCGAAATGATAAACCGACGTAAAACCTGATTTTATTTATGTTAATAATGTCAACATTTATTTCTAGTAATCTCTGCATCCTGTAAAATAATGTAAAGTCTAACAAAAATAGTTTTCGAAAGACGAGCGGTCCACCAACCCGCATTGGGCCAGCGTGGTGGACTATGGCCTTTCTCTTCGTGTTTCAAAGGGAGGCCCGTGCCCCTCGGTGGGGACGCATATAGTCTGACAAAAAAATAAATATCACATAGTTCTTATCCAGTAGGAAGTAATCTAGGGCGAGCGTTTCTCACAACAATTCAGGGATTTTTCACTTACTTATATTTATGAGGCGGCATGTGGACACGCTACTAGTTCCATCTCTCTTTCTCTCGTAAGCAAGATAAGGACACGTGTCCCCCTCTTACCTCAGCTATTTGTGAGAATTTATTTCTTACTAATTTACATTTAATGCACCTGTGGTTACGTGCTTGGTGATGGGTATATGCTAACACCTTTTCCTGTCAAAGACATATCTAAATTCAGAGTAGGTATTTTACTACGGTTACAGAGATAGTAAGATTGGTAGTAACAAGGGTCACAAAGGAAATAAATAAATAAAAACTATATTTATTACTAGGATTCCGCTCAGGACTTCGTTCCCGTGGGAATTTGGGAAAAGCATGTACCCTATGTCCATCCCGGGTAATGTAGGATTCTAATGATGAAAGAATTTTTCAAATCGGTCCAGTAGTTTTGGAGCCTATTCAATACAAACAACCAAACAATCAAATCTTTCCTCTTTATAATATGTATAGACTAACAAACAAACAAACAAATCAAATCTTTCCTCTTTATAATATGTATAGATATAAACCACACCACCAATAACAATAAGGTTCATAAAGAAAAATTTTACATAAGTATTTTACTACAGTATTTGTGGAGGGCTGGTGCCTATATCTAGGTTCTCTTTTCTACAGCCTGGCCTAGACTTAATCAGCCCGATACCATCGCGATGTATTGAATAGGTTAATCAGAAATATTTGTAAACGCGATTTTTTAATATTTGTGTTGGTCAGGAATTGAACCTGCAACCTTCAGATCAGTTGGCTAGGTCTTTAGCTACTGAGCTATCAGGCCAGTCGTAAACAAAGTCGCTTTTGCCAAGATTGATCTGCCATTGTCCAATAATTAATATGAGAAGCTGAGTTCGCAAACTCTAATTGTCTATTCAATGTGTCATATCATTTTCACTATCAATTTATTTAGTATTTCGTGCTGGGTGTCAGTATATGGTATTACGTAAGAAAATTTCTTACTGAAAGAAAACATCGTGAGGAAACCTGCTGTGACAGGGACGCGTGAAATAGAGTCAAAATAACGAATATTTATGTATGTACTTCACTATTTTCACTTATTTTAAGTAACATACTGAATGTTCTATGAAATATTTTTTACTTTGACTTTGATTATTGTTGGGAACTCTTCAGATACCTATAGGTAATTAGTTTTTCGTTTTATGTCTTGGTTAAAGTTTTGAGATTTTAAAAAAATAATGGCGACTTTGATTGTTATTTTGTTTGAGTTACAGAAAAGTGTAAAAACATAATAAACATAGGAAACACAATATTAAGGACACCTGTAGCATTATAGTTTAAACTATTTTGGTCAGAAATAAAAATCATTATCTCAT
The DNA here is from genome assembly GCA_949987775.1 of Aproaerema taeniolella. Lineage (NCBI taxonomy): Eukaryota > Metazoa > Arthropoda > Insecta > Lepidoptera > Gelechiidae > Aproaerema > Aproaerema taeniolella. The sequence goes on along the minus strand of OX465255.1, from coordinate 17,413,589 downwards.
AAACACTTTTTACAAATGGGAATAGGGAACCCCTAGTGGGCAATTAATTTGCCTGTAGCAGAACCCGCCTCTTCCATAGCTCTTAAAAACTCTTCGGAGTGTTTTTTAAGCCTTGTCATGTCGATGTCGTTGTGCCTGTTTTGTCCTGATGACGAAATGCGATAAAATGAGTGGGTGAAACGATATACGACAAATAATGTCACGCGTCCATGTCAGCAATGCTGCATATACTTATAGCTGAATAAACCTTTATTCAGATATATGCAGCATTGCTGGCTTTATAAACCACGATCCAATTCGTTCAAAATCTCGTGTTAATAGGGTCATGGAACAATTTATGATGTATCAATTTTTAATCTAGATGCACAAATAGGAAACAGGACGTGTCTAATTACCTTATTGGTTTAATAATATTTACACTACCGCAGGAAAAAAATTCTGAACCCAAGAAACATACTAAAAATCTGTTCTTGCAATCAATTTTCTTCGCAAAATTTCCCTACTCAGGCATGTGTAGTGTAGTGCCAAAATTGTACACCTACAATTTCACAGTAAGATTCTCAGTAATCCAGTCGCTGTCACTACCACCCCCCCTCATCATTACCGCCGAGTCTATCACGCGATCATCACTCATCCAATAACAATAGAGTTATGACAGAATACTCGACAGAGAAAGCACACAGCAAATACTCACTAAGCAGGCAATATACAGCGGCAGTGAGCAAATTATCGCATATAAATTGTGCCACTTATGATTGGTAGCTTCTCATTGATTTATGTGAGGAAAAAGCGATGAAAAAGACGGCTAAGGAAGAAAACTTTAATGATATAGTGTAAAGTGATGATTACGGCCTATCACATTTAAATAAGAAGCGAACTAACAAACATGACGGGTTTTTGTTGGCATGATCGCAATAATGGGTTTTAATAAACTCGTGCCATATATTTTCTGAGTCGTAAAAGACTTCATCTACACCTCGACATTTATTTCAATAGCTCAGTAGCTGCAATCACCAACCTGGAAATGGTTTTATTGCGATGAACACCTTCAAGTTTCACCTATGTGTTTGTGCTGTGAAAAGCTTGGCGAAACACAATAAATTAAGAAACTTGCCAGTCAAAGCTTTTTTTTAAACAGACAGGCAAGTATCCATCCTCACAAGACCATCACTTGTGTAAAAGAGAATGACTCTAAAATTAAAAATGTTGTATCACTCCCACCATTTGATTGCTTGTAAATTTTAAACGCTGAACCAATTCAAATATACCTAAGAACCATCACATCACATAAGAACGATTACAATAGCTTTCAAAGAAAAAAAAACAGCATCGATATCGGCCCATTCCAAAGGTCCATTCGTTTAGGAGCTACGATGCCACAGACAGACACATATACAGGGGTTTAGGTAGCTCTCTTTCAACCTCTCGGGTGGTTAATCAGTCCATGAAACTGAACAACTTCGAAGGAACATAGGTCAAAATACAAAAAAAAACATTTGAGTTCCTATACAAACTTCATCAGCATATAGCGCATTTTGTGTGGGAGAAAGAGATATAAGAGAGATACCTAAAGCCCTGTATATACAGACTTGCTGATGCCCGCAACTTCGTTTGCGTGTTAATTTTTTCTTTTGAACAGATTACACTTTATTGACGGTCCATTAATGGACCTTCATTTAGTTTATTAAATATTAATTTAGTTTAAGATTTAGATTTTTACATACAAAAGTTTTTTCCCGAAAACTCCCGTTCCCGTGGGAATTTTGAAATATCCTGTTGCAACTAAGCTTTAAGTTTACTAAGGTACCTGCATGCCAAATTTCAAGCGTCTAACTTAAGCAGTTTAGATTTTTCATACAAAAGGATTTTCCCGCTAATTCCCGTTCCCGTCGGAATTTCGGGAATTCCTTTCTTAGTGCACCTCTACGGTACCTAAGCTACGTCCCTTCTAAATTTCAAGTGCCTACGTTTAACCGTTTAGGCTGTGCGTTGATATGTCAGTCAGTCAGTCAGTCAGTCAGTTTCTCCTTTTATATATTTAGATTTAGATATACAGACATACAGATACACAGACACACAGATACACACGTCAAACTTGTAACACCTCTACTATGCATTAAAATCGCAGAAACCTCCCATGACCATGACTACTTTTAAGACTAAACTGCCTCCAATGATTTTAAGGACGACTAAGATAGAAACTTGAATGAAACTTAAGGAATTAATCTCGAATAACATTGTCCACAGGATAAACAGCGCCCGCCGATATACAACCCCGAAGACTACGCGACCTCCCTCAAGAAATGGGGGAAGAAGACAGGAGCCAGCAGTCTCTACGAATTAGACCCTGGACAGGACCCGAACAAAGCCCGGACGTTACCTAACCAGGGCAGCAAAGATTTTAGGTAAGCACGCCTTTTTGTACCTCTTCTTATTCGAAGTTACGCTTAGTCTTTGTCATACCATATCATACCCCATGTTTTATCCCATGGCAGTATGGTATGGTATTATTTATAAAGGGGATATCAATTTTGTATCTTAGGCGCTGAAAGAGATACGAATTTGATACTACAGACGTATTAAACATTCGATTGCTTATACTTTTATAAACTTTTATATAAAACTTTTATTAAAAAAAATCTTTTAAACGGCTGAACCAATTTTGATTAAAGAATCATCTCGATTACATCAGCATTCAAACAAAAAAAATCATCGAAATCGGTCCATTCGTTTAGGAGCTAGTGCCATAGACAGACACACATATACACAGACAAACAGATACACACATACACAGTTCGAACTTATAACAACCCTCTTTTTTTGTTGGGAGTTAAAAAAGGATTCTTCTCAGATCAATTGAAAACCTCGTAGCCCCTAAACCCTGGGTTCCTAACCTGGGGGTAATTACCCCTGCGGGGGTCAATTAGCTTTTACGGGGGTAACGAAGAACATAATTACTAGAATCTTTAAAGTTAAGTTCTATGCGATGAAGTTGGTGTATAATTTCATTCTCTTTTGTACCACACAGAGGTACCAAACAGAGAACACAAAAAGAAAAAGAGTTTTTCTTAAAAATAAAAGACAAAACATTGCTTGTATTGTTTGATTTGATAACATTTTAAAGGGGGGGTAAAATCAGTTTTCCTCATAGGTTACAGGGGTAACAATATTAAAAAGGTTAGGAACCACTGCCCTAAACAAATGGATCGATTTCGTTGATTTTTTTGTTTCAAAGTTAACATATAATTCTTAGCTTTGTTTGATCGAAATTAGTTCAGCCGTTTTAAGTTATAAGCCATCGAATGTTGGGAGTAGCACAATTTTTTAATTTTAATGTGCTATTGAAAATATTAGCTTTTTTGTATTACAGGAACCCATGTTTAAGTGTAGGCGAGGAGATGAGTCTCCGACAGTTTGGCACTCCGAGTGAACTACTCACGAAACTACGAGCGGATCTCAGATTGTCATTTCCAAGGTTTGTTGAGTTCTTCTGCATCTTTAGATTCAGTATCAGTATCTATAAGATTAAAATAGATGAAAAGTAATAAGTAGTTATTAACGACACAAGTGTCGCTTGTCAAAAGTAACTAACTCATCAAATCAACTAGGTACTCTTTATTGCGTTACGCATTTTATCAGTATATTAAAAATAAAATTATTTACTTCACTAGATCAGAGATAGCCACTGAAATAGAATTTTGGTATTTGAAAAATGGGATTTTGGTGGATCAAGACTCTGATCTTGTATATCCTGATCCACACGGTTTATTGGGCCGGCCGGTGAGGTGAGGTTGTTGAGAGAAACACTCTGGTAGTATTACTTTGTGTAATATGTGAATAAGGGTTTACAAAATAGTGGCACAGTGAGTTGGCAATTACAAAACGTTACGCTTGCTGTAAAGTTAACTTAAGAAAATTATCTCAGATAATAATAACTACCACATCAGTGGGAAAAAATTTCTAGGTTGTGAAAAAAGTGCTGCCAACTTGACAGGGCAAAAATCTGACAACATAAGAATATTAATCATCTGAGCATAAACAAAATAAAGCTTGCTCTACATCAGTCTTTCCCAACGTGGGCGATAACGCCCCCTTGTGGGCGCTGCAGGCCTAAAGGGGGGCGGTAAGAGACCCAGAAAAAAAAGGGGGCGTTGTGTAGGGCTTTGGGGTCGATTTATAATTTCATCTACCTAGCTAGGAAGACTCTTAGACACCGACTGAGCTCTCGACTCTCGACTACATCTTGTGAACATCAACTAATATTAATTAAGATATAGCTCAAACTCGGTTCGATATAATAGACCGCGGGCAATCATGTTTTAACAAGTTTTTGTTAAATAATCCGATTTGTACATTCCTGTATCAATCGGCTGGTTCTATAATACTTGTTCTTGCTTGTCGAGTACGATTGGGCGTCGAATGAGATAAACGAGTTTATGCACGTTTGTCTTATTCCTGTTGGTGCGTGCTGCTTATGCAATCCTATATAAACGACGTAAATTTATTTTATTTTCATTTGCGGTTTCGCGCATAATAGATAAGCAGTACTTCATTATAACACTTACGTATTTCTCAAAACAAAACAATGTCGGAAGTAAAAAAGAAGAGACGGCAATACTCTGCGGAATATATTAAATTCGGATTTATTGAAAATCCCACAAACCCGTCGTCGCCTTTGTGTCTTCTATGTCTAAAAACATTTTCGAACGAAGCAATGAAGCCTTCAAGACTGCAAGATCATTTGAATAAAATGCATCCAGATAAGAAAGACAAGAATGTAGCATATTTTCAAGACCTAGAGAAGAAGCATAATACTCAGCCAAGTGTATCAAAACTATTTTCGGCGGCTGCTAAGCAAGATGACGACGGACTTCGAGCTTCGTACAATATCTCTTTGTTAATTGCTCAAAAAGGCAAACCACACAACATCGGAGAAGAGTTAATTTTGCCAGCAATAAAGGAAGTAATAACTACTGTGCTTCATAAACCGGCCGCAGATATTATCCGAAAAATTCCTTTGAGTAATAATTCTGTGCAAAGACGAATTGATGAAATGGCTGAAAACATTGAAGAATCATTGTGCAATCATCTGAGGACTAGTCAATTCTCAATTCAGCTCGATGAGTCCACTTTACCAACTAATGAAGCGTTGTTGCTATCTTACGTGAGGTTTATTAAAGATGAGAAAATACGTGAAGAACTATTGTTTGCCAGAAATTTGGAGACAGATACAAAAGGCGAAACCATATTCAATACATTGGAAAAGTTTTGTGAAGAGAAAGAGATTCCTTTGAAAAATATTATATCAGTTGCTACGGATGGCGCTCCGGCTATGACAGGGCGCCATAAAGGCTTCATAGCGTACTTAAAAAATAAAATTCCAGATGTCCTTGCTATACATTGCGTTATTCATAGACAACATTTGGTTGCTAGAAACTTAAGTGAACGACTATTTCAATCACTGCAATATGTCATCAAAGCAGTCAATAAAATCCGTAGCAGCTCTTTGAATGATAGATTATTTCATCAGCTTTGTGTTACTAATGACGAAGATTTCAACCGTTTATTGCTTCATACTGAAGTTCGTTGGCTGTCAAGAGGCAATTGTCTGATTCGATTTTACAACCTGTTTGACTCTGTGATAGAGTTCTTGGAAACTAAAGATACAGAACTGCGCAACAAGCTCATAACATCAAAGAATGATATAGCTTACATGACAGACCTGTATAAATTGTTCAACGACATGAACCTCCAACTGCAAGGCGATGAACTAAATTTAATTAAAACAAAAAATGTCGTTGCTGCTTTCGCAGCCAAACTGCTTCTGCACAAAAAGAATATGGGCAGACGTGAGTTTCACAATTTTCCGAATTTATCAGTATCCTGCAGTAACGACGACTTGTTTGCCTACTGCCAACATTTGGAAAACCTCCACATTGACTTCACCGAACGATACCAGGACATTTTAAACTTGGAAATACCAGACTGGGTGTTAGATCCGTTTTCAAATGTCAACATAGCAATGTCACCTCAGCTGGAAGAAGAACTTATAGAATTGACAACAAACGAAGAAATAAAAATCAAGTTCAAAAATGGATATCAAGAATTTTGGCTTCAAAAACCGATCCTGCAATTGTACCCTGGATTGTGGTCAATTGTTCAACGATTCTTGATAGCATTCCCATCGTCATATTTGTGTGAACGTGGTTTTAGTGCTGTGGCAACGCTGCTTACTAAAAAGAGAAATCGTTTGCGTGTTACCGAACGTGGCGACTTGCGGCTGTTTTTGAGTAAATTGGAACCTGATATCAACAAACTTATTGAACAGCATCAGATTCAACCTTCACATTAGTTTTTATATAAGAATTGATTATGTTTGTTTTATTTTCAATAAAAGATACTCTGTCCGAATACTATAAAGTTGCGTTTCAATAATCAGTTATAAGTACTTAGCGGTTTTTAAGTATGTTTAAAAAGGGGGGCGTTAAAAAATAATTTATTCTTAAAGTGGGCAGTAGACAAAAAAAGGTTGGGAACCCCTGCTCTACATTATACAGCTTATTACACTATCACTTTTACATATAGAAATAAAGACATAAAAACATATCCGCTACAGGATATTTGTTGAATAGTTCAAATTTTCTCAATTTGACTTACACCTCCAAAAAGAGTAGGCAGCTGGCGCATTCTATGATTTTCTTTTACTCCCAGTCCAGCATGGACTTATTTTTTTATTTTTTTTTATTATAAGATGGGTTAATTCTTGACCTCAATCTTGACCATAAGGTCAAAGATGAGGTCGACGATGGAGCGAGTTAACCCAGAAAATGCCTATAAAGGCACTGGTACTCCCACGCACCGACGGAACACAGCAAGCTGTTTGGCGTCGGACTTCGGTAGGAGGGTGGTCGCGAACCAGACGGCCCTTTACAGAGCCTACCACACCGCATGAGACCATAGGACGACACCTCAGATTCAGAAAAAAATGAAGTGTCGTTGCCTGGGATGGATTACTAGGAGGCAGGTCTCATTTGTGTTTCCTTAGTCGCCTCTTACGACACCCACGGAAAGAGATGGGGTGGTGTTATTCTCAACCGATCACCACACGGTTAACTTATGTCTGGCTCAAACAGAAATCGAAACTGAGACCGTCGAACTTAAAACATGTTAATTAAACTTGTAATTTCAAGACATGACCCAATTTTCCAAAAGAACTAGTTCAAGATGCACCCTAAAATGAAATCTGCGAAACGGAACGAGCACTCCCGTTCTCTCTAAAAAAATCAATTACTTTTTTAAAAAAGTACACAAAGAATATAATAGCACGGTATCATCACCCCCTCCCTCCCACCTCCGTCCTCTTCTAATTACATCTCACTTACCGAGTTAATGCGGGATGCGGTCATGCGCGGGAGTTGTTGTCGTGCTTCAAGGCGTGTGGCCACGAAAACTGTGGTCGGTTACTGATATGATGTACTTCAAACAATAATACCAGAAACAATAGAGTTTGTTTGTGATAAAACTGGAATTGGTTTTCACGTCTTAAAAATATATTGGAAGCGATTTTGATCTTAGCGATACAATTTTCTGAAATTTTCGAATCTCTTCTACGAATCTCGTAAATTCGTAAATCTCTGATGTAGTTTATTACATAATATTCAACCTTCTAACTTTTACTAAATGCTCTGATAAACCAAGAGTTTTGGATAAATAATAGTTTCGCTTCAAGGGCCAAATTTACTTCGAATCGTTCAGCTTTCAGGAATGTGAAGAATTTTCCTAATGGTGTATGCTCCGTCTACCCCGACGACGGGGATTTTATGTGTGTGTGTATGTAGGTACGTAATGTAGAAGCATGATTTTACTTATTCTTTTCACTTGTTAACAGGTGGATAGTCATACAACGACAAAAAATTTGCCAACTTCCCCTTTCAGAGCTAAGATTAAGAGCCTCTCAAATAACTGTAAATTTCAAAAAAGACGTTGATCGTACGTGAATCGCTGTCAAAGTGAAGTGCACTACCTTCTTGAGTGGCGCGATTCGCTGGTTGAGCTTGGAATGCAATTGTAGTAAACGCCATCACCCAAAAGCCAAGATCGCGCTCTCCACTGTTTCTGGCCACACACAAACGCTTTTTATATTTCGAGTTGCTGGCCGATTCCTGTGAAGTCCCAGTAATTTATGACAACCATTTTTCTTTATGCCACCAAATTATACGGCCAGTACTTATGTAGCTCGTCGGGATTCATTCCTCACTAATGCCGTATTTTTTAATTTTATTTTGTTTAGTAAGTACTGTGCATAAATATCGTCTGTTGAGCTTTAAAGTGTAATAAAGGATTCTTAAGCAAAACAATCAATGTAGGCAGAAAATTTGACATTACGGCCTCCTTGAGATTGAAAGTATAATTATCTACCGACTCAGCTAGCCGGCCCGCGACGTTAGGCGCCAAATAAGACACGTGTTTGATATGGCGCCCAACCTGTGGGGCCCACTATTATACCATCACCATCACCAACTCATTCTCGTTACTTACTAAAAACTTCATTATGCTTCGTCTGACTGTCGTTTATGGACACAGAACTCTTAATTTCTTACATGAGACAATCTCTGTACATAATGTTTCAATTTCTCTTTCAAGGATATTTCAGGTTTAAGGTTTTTAAGTTGCAAAGTCACAACACTATTGTATCGAAAGTAATTTTAAAAATGTCTTTCACGTTACAGTTTCGTTCAAGAGTTCGCCTGTGAGCCGCTGGATGGCGTTACTCTACTTCTGGAACTGCTGCGCAACGTCCAGCTAAGCCAATCAGGAGACAACGCGAGAGGTCCACCAGCTGTGAGGAGAAGGCCACTTTTAGATGAACTGGCTTGCTTGTAAGTGGCTGTTTGACATTTCAGAAGATATTAAATAAAACGTGATAATTTTGGAAAATTCTGTGGGATAAAGTGCAAAAATGAGGAGAAAAGATGCTAATCTTGGAGTTTGTCATTTGAATCAAAGTCCGTTTTAAATACTGTAATATGGTGTGTGCGGTCGTAATATCTTACTGCTCCAAAATTGACATATTTACCGGCTAGCAGTGCAACCTGCTGATCAACAGACGAGGCTCTAGCATATTAAAACCCTGAAAAGGTTTCTTTACTTGATATTTTTTTCAAATTGACGATTTTTTTCAAGAATTGCATTGATTTTGCATAGCTCAATATGACCGCAAAGTTTTTTTCAAAGAAAACAATTTATTTTCAGGCAGTGCCTATGGAGTTGCTGCAGCCGCTACCCAGACTGCGTGCGGCGGCTGGTGGCGGCGTCCAACGGAATCTACACCCTCACTGTATGCATCATGTCCACCGTCAACAAGTCCAGGGTATTGGCGTTGCAGGTCTGTTCTTTTTTTCTCACCACATTCTCTGAAGCCAATAAGGTTCCGGTTTTTTGGGTAGTGGGTTCCTAGGAACATAAACACGCAGACTGAAGAACAAATCTTTTATATGGCTGCAAATTAAGTATATAAAGTACTGAACTTTTAACCGTGTGGTGATCGGTTGAGAATAACACCACCCCATCTCTTTCCGTGGGTGTCGTAAGAGGCGACTAAGGAAACACAAATGAGACCTGCCTCCTAGTAATCCATCCCAGGCAACGACATTTCATTTTTTTCTGGATTTGAGGTGTCGTCCTATGGTCTCATGCGGTGTGGTAGGCTCTGTAAAGGGCCGTCTGGTTTGCGACCACCCTCCTACCGAAGTCCGACGCCAAACAGCTTGCTGTGTTCCGTCGGTGCGTAGGAGTACCAGTGCCTTTATAGGCATTTTCTGGGTTAACTCGCTCCATCGTCGACCTCATCTTTGACCTTGTGGTCAAGATTGAGGTCAAGAGTTAACCCATCTTATAATAAAAAAAAATTAAAAAAACTGCCAAAGTATTGGTAAACGTGACGCTTCTGTGACGAACTGTGTTTGCTTGGCGTCTCCAGAGGAATTCAGAGGAATTGGATAACTCTAAATTAATATTCCTCATCATCATCAGCCCATAACGTCCCCACTGCTGGGGCACAGGCCTCCCTCAATAACATGAGGGGTAAATGCCATACTCAATTAATATTAATAACTTTAAATTTGTATATATAGAGGGCTTCAAGAAAATCAGAATTCATGAGACGAGTTTTGTGACCTCGGCTGCCTTTAGTTGAGCTTACACACGACTCATAAGTGGTTAATTTAATGAAATCTTGTTTCAGCTTCTAACAAAAGCGTGCTACCCACCTGCAAGTGGCCATAGCATGGTATCGGAAGCTCTCTCAACTCTTCGTCTCCGCTACGGAGAACCTGTGCGCTTCAGGTAAATTTTGTACTTTATGATAATATTGTACGCGTTAAAGTACATCAAGCTACACATGTTGACCTGAAACCTTATCTTGTTCACAATAATGTCGGTTTAAAAAAGTTTACTTTGCTCTACTTTATCAGCGTTAACAAACAGATCTACTTCTTTACTGCTTCAAAGGCCATTGCATTGCATTGTGAGTTGATAATGTCGACTTCTTTTTCAGATTCCTGGTAGGCATGCTGCAAAGCGGCGGCGGTAACGGCGAGCTACAGACAGCCGGGCTGGCGTTCATCAACGCGCTGCTGTGCAGTGCGCCGGCGCCGCAACGCAAGCTGTACTTGCAGGCCGAGCTCGAGCAGGCAGGCTTTGACATCGTCACGCTCAAAAAGGTATGTTTCTACAGATAAGATTTCAATTTTTATGCTGGAATCCTTACCAGAAGCATGCAAGAACAACCTAGACAGAGAGTAAAAAAAACTTAGAATTGACAGCATCCAGCTCTTCCCAGGCATAACGAGCGGCATAACAACAAATCCAAAATGCACTCCGCATTTTTAAATCGTTTTGTATCTGATGAGTGATGACATACATTTCCTTGCGGTATTATTTGTACCTATTGATCTGTGAAATATCGCTGTGTACGAATTAATCAGTGTTTGACGTTTTTTGTTTCCAGATGATGTCGAAACTGCCTCAACCTAATGATCAAGTGGTGAAAGAGATAGAGAATTACGAGAAACAGCTGATCGATATCGACACGCTGAGCGAGAAAGCGCATGAAGCACAGAAAGAGAAAGATGATATGAGACATAAGCTAGAACTACTGGAGAAGAGAGTCAAGGTATGCGAAAACAATTAAATTAAATAGGTACTGTTTGAAGTGCTATAGCAGCACCAAAAAAAAATTAAATTAGGTCTAACAACTCGCTTAATAACTGTTTACAAAGTATAAATCAGCTACTTACTAATTTATGTTTGCATCGTTATGGACAAAACTTTAAAAAATATTAAACTTAGCTATCAATAAAATAGTACTTAGCTACAAAAGATGTATCTAATATTAATCATATTTATCCAGATACTACAAGAAGAGAAAGGGATCCTGCTATCTTTGGAAAAATGTCTAAAGGAGAAGTGCTGCGAACTTCAGGAGGAGGTGTCATCTCTAAGATCAGAACACGGGAACTCAAACAGGAAGAAGTCTTTTGTCATGAAGAAAAAAAACTCTGTGCACAAAAATAGAGGTAATTTCTTTTTTACTAAAACTTAATTAATCACAGGCACTGTTAGATGAATGAAAAGTTTATCTATCTATTAATCAGATTAAGTTTTTGCTTTTATGTTAATGACAGTTTTTATTACTGAAGCGGGACCGGGGTTAAGATACCTAAGTATAATTTTAATTTTCTCATTACGTATTTTTTCATGTTCCAGATGAGTCATCCCCACCCGAAGACGAGGGCATTAGTTCCTCAGAACGATCTCTTAGTCCTGAAGGTGATCCGCAACGAGAATCTATGGTCTACGAGGTGTTTAACGTAAAAAACGAAACTTACGATTTGATGAGAAACAAGCGCACTTACAGTAAGAAAATAGACAAGAAAAATGATAGAAAATCATCAGACGAAGAAGAAGAGACAACGATAGATGAAGTTATACAAGAATTAAGAAACATAGTCAATCATGCGGAATCCGAACAGTATGCAAAGGAAAGAATCGCTTTTGGTGATGATAAATCGTCACGCTGCAACCAGACTTCTGAAATCAGTGTGTCAGTTAAAGAAGTTGAATGCCAGAAACACAGAGATATTGATCAAGAAGATTCCATCACCAGCACAAGGCACAGCATTCAAATAACCAGTAGCAATGAGTACCTGGATGACAATATTTCTGAGGAACAAGAGCCAGAAATAGTTCCGAGCAAAATTTTACCTCATCCACCGAGAAAAGCTAAGAGTTTCACTCACTTATTTGTGCCACAAGTGGACCAAGGATTACTTTACAACAAACCGCCTGACTTCTACGATGATAATTTTTATTCTAGTGATGAAGGTTCAGATTCATTACTAAGCGCGTCGCGTTGCCAAAATTTAGTGGAGAAAAAGACTTCTGTTTCAAATTTTGATTTCAATCAACGCCGAGCTATGTTTGCATCAGCAGAGAAAGAAAGAGAAGAAAATAGAGGCAAAAGATCCCGAACCCGCTCCAGAGAGGAGTGCAGGCGTACATCTATCAAGCGCAGCGAATCATTCCAAAACTCAGAGAAAGGATCGCGTCAGAGAGAATACATTGATAGCATGTTTTACAATGAAACACATTCTTCATTATGTGTAGTACCGCCGTTACAACGGTCAAACTCTAAAGGTAGTAAAGTTGACGAAATAGTAAATTTGATAGAATCTAAAAAGTTGACCAAAAGCTTGGACAGAATTGATGAAGGTTTAAACTCTATGGTTGATATTGTGATGCTTAGTGAGCCAAAAAAGCCTTCTTGGCCTTATGAACGACGTCAACGATCATCTTCTAGAACAAATAGTGACAATGGGAAGGAAACTCCTCTAGTGCCGGTTACTAGGTCTAATTCTAAACTAACAAGCTTTAGCCAGCGATATGAAGCCCGAACCAGTCCCAAAGGACGAGAAGAGTTGCCTCAAAAGGACCAAAAATTTTACTTGCCACATCCAAAATTAAGCACGGGATCATTCGAAAACACGTCATATAGCAATCCTTCCTTTATAGTAAAAAGAGGACATAGTAACGCAGGGTTCTATTCTGGGCCCCATATAATTCGTGATGCACCAGCAAGCATGACCAGTCTAGTTATGACGGGGACCCATAGCCACGCAGATCTGAAAAGAACTCTTTCACCAATGAGTTCGGGTTCTAATCATTTTGGTCTTCATAAGGTGACGGATATGCCTTCAGGATTGTATTGATGCGTTATTTTTTGCTTGTAATCAATACCAACGACTAATTTTTAAGGATTTAATTGTACCTTTACTTTGACTAGTGCAATATTATCCCATGTATAAGCTAGATTATCATTGTCATATTAATTTAAAGTTTTTATAGGAGTACTGTTAGTGTCTTGGTAATTTTGTCTATAGGCAAAATTAGCTTAAGATCACATTTAATTATTTTATTTTACTTTGCATTTTTCTTACTTAGTTATACAATTGTGTCATTAAATTTAGCATCTGAAACCATATCTTTAGATCTATTTACTGTACATAAACATTAACTTTTACTTAGTTTAATTGTCTTATAACTTTATTATTAAATTAAAACACGATATTATTTACATTGTTTTTATCATTTTTGTCACGATTTTTAGCAGCAATCGACTTTGGGCTTTCCTACATAATCAACATGTAAAATTGTACACTACAACAAACTTGTTTTACAACTTGATGAATCAGAACAACTCTGAAATAGAAGTAATATAATGCGTAACAAACTATTAACAATATTTTGATTACTTTTTAGGGTTCCGTACCCAAAGGGAAAAAACGGGACCCTATTACTAAGGCTCCGGTGTCCGTCCGTCCGTCTGTCACCATCAGGCTGTATCTCATGAACCGTGATAGTTAGTTGAAATTTTCGCAGATGATGTATTTCTATGTGTCCTATAACAACAAATACTAAAAACCAGAATAAAATAAATATTTAAGGGGGCTCCCATACAAAAAAAGTGATTTTGCTCGTTTTTATAGAAAGTCTGTCCGAGGCTGTATCTCATGAACCGTGATAGTTAGACAGTTGAAATTTTCACAGATGATTTATTTCTATTGGTCCTATTACGTCTGGTAGCTCTGGGATCTTAGTCCACAGGTTAGTGACTGCATTTAGGTAGTAGCGCACCAAGGAATCTAGTCGGATGACTTGGCCATCGTTGTGAGCCAGTGAGCCACCAGCAGGGGAGTGAGACATGACATGAACATGAGTATCATCATCTATTTATTTTTTGCGTATGCCAACTACCTAGCTGCCGACACGAAGGAATACCAAAAGTTTTCGACAAATGACGGTATAATAGCGATATAATATTTAAAAAATATATTATCTTATTGACGACCTATTAAACAGACAATGCAATGATATTAAATGCAATGTTTTAACTGATAGTAAATTGCGATTCATTTTTAATCAAGGCATACAAAATTACACTAATTTTGTTATCCATACTGATATTATAAATGTGAATGTGTTTGCTTGTTCTTCCTTCACGACGAAATGGATCAACGTCATTTTTTGAACAGATTGGATAGTCTGTGTTGAGAGTGACATAGGCTACTTTCCTACCCGAATGAAGTCGCGGGCGGAAAGTTACTAAACAACAATGTTAAAACTCACCTCGAGGATTTTTATAAACAAGTTGTAAACATTTCTTGCTCATTATTCATTATGTTTGAAATACGACGCAGATACGAATCCTTGGAATGCAATGAACTTCTTGTTATATTCTGGCTTTATAGAATTGAGCATCAAAAACACAGTCCCTCCTTGCGAATGTCCCACGTATTGGAGTCTTTCTTCCCCAGTGAGGTCCAAAGGATAATCGATGAAAGAAGGGAGGTCGTGCAAGGCGATTTCTCCTCAAGAGAGTAGCCAGAAGTTGGTGCTACTGTCAGGATTCAAGGATGTGTGGCGGCGGGAGTAGAAGTTACCTCAAGTATTGCCCATCCATACTGTTGGAATAGCAAAACTAAATCTATCCTACTCTGACTTATGGATTGGGAATGTATCCCTGTCGCAGTTGAAGGAATGGTCGCAGACCATATGGCCCAATATTTATAAAGAAGTAGAGAACAGTTAGTATGCCGTATACAGTTGACATTGAAACTCATTAGGTACCTAAAGCGCTCTGTGGGAAGTGTAATGTTAATTACAAGTTACTTACCTAGGCACACCTCTCCTTATAAGATACGGAAATATGGACAATTTGATTTGAATTCCGTATACGTATATATTTTAATTTTTTTTATTTGTACAACGGTAAATTACAGTTTGTCTTAGTTATATTACTCGCCAAACTAAACAGTTTGATGGCGAGACGCGCTCTTTTTTATGCGATATGAAAAACCTACCATAAACTACTTAACAAAGAAAAATACAATACCATACTTTGCGCATAGTAGTAAACTTGAAAATGCTAATAATGCAATTCACTATTTTGACTTATTTTAAGTAACATTCTGCACGTTTTATGAAATATTTACCCCTCTAACCCAATACATACATCATCTCAATACATACATCTCAATACATACATACATCATCAATACATACATCAGCCGAGGTCTGCTGAGACGTAGATATGCAGTGGAAGTAACGTTGACTGTTACAAAGTAAAATGGTGTATTTCCTTATTGTCTTACCTCGATCAACTTTAGTTCGTGTCACAATAAAACAATTTTTAAACCTAAACCACTTTTATTCGTTTGCGCAGAAGCGCAATCCAAGCAAAAAACATGAGCGCGGTTCATCGATAATATTGTAGAATTTCTGATCATCTATTAGACAAGCAACCATTGGAATAAACTTATCTCCAGAGTTATTAAAATTAGAAAATAAGGAAAGGACATGGTCCAAAATGTATGGATCAAAAACCCAAAATCGAAACGTAATCGATATGGTCAAACTATCTGTCCGAGAATTCCCTAGAACTATCTAAATAAACATACCTACCCAAGTTGCAATATCCTAATCTATGGGATATCGGAACTATGGGCTGTCAAAGTATGCAAAAAATTAGTTTTCATTTCTCATACTCGGAAAGTAGTGTTATTTTGATCTGATTATTGGGTGGAAAATGCTGCTTCCCTCCATAGGGAGCGAAAAACTCATACAAACTACTTCCCACCTAAGGGCCGGAATGAACTTCAAAAATAGAACTGCTGTCAGCTGTGAAGTTTTATCTAAAAAAAAACTAATTAAAAAAATGCTGCGGCCATGTGAGTTTCTAAACAGCCAGTGTGAACTTAGCGCAAACTTCTTTGAGCAGAATAAGCCGCAACAGTTACGCGGTGAGTTCCATATTTAAAATGTAATTTTTAATTTCACGATTTGTCCTAATTTGACAATTAATTTTAAATAGGTACTACTAATATTATTATAAATTATCAATAAATAGTTTAGATAAACAAACAAAGCTCGGGCGTCTAAATACCTTGGGAATTGATTCTTTCCACCCTCGGTTAACAATCTACTATTTCCTACTTGGGATTTCCACACAGCTGTGATGCCAAAATAATCACCTGTCGATTGTACGAGTATTATGTAAACACGACGCCATAGATGCTATTAACGTTGTAACACTAAGGATAATAATGTCGATGCACAATTGACATAATAGTAATCTACTATATAAAAATAAGTTGGGTTTTCCTTCCTGACGCTATAACTCCAGAACGCACGAACCGATTTCCACGGTTTTGCATTCGTTGGAAAGGTCTCGGGCTCCGTGAGGTTTATAGGATACTTTTTATTTTAAAAAAAATTAGGACGCGGGCGGAGCCGCGGGCGGAAAGCTAGTAATGTAAATAAAAAATTAAATAGTTATAGTTCTCATTGATGGTATTGTATTGTCATTCACGGAATTTTAAGGTAAACATTTATTTCATTGTATACTCTGAAACTCAAAATAGCTCTTCCAAGCAACCTAGATTGCTAGGTTTAGTTAATGTTAGTAAAATAATTATAATCTAGTTTGCTTGGACTATTGTTACATCTAGGACTATTGTTTCAATTTGGTAATAGTCCTAGATCATACAAAAAAAAATTTGATGCCACACACCATTCAAAATACAACATACCCAAAGCATTTCCCGGCCTCAGAACCACATAATTAGCAGAAGAAGAGAGAAAACCACGCATGAGGAACATCACCGGCTTTCCCAGACTGCTGGTTACTGTCACGTCACGACCATGGTGTAACCAGGATGTAACCGTGTTCTGTGGTCACATGGTGAACTTGTATTGGATAATCTTCTTGATCAGATCTGGCTGTGGATGGAAGAAGAAAGTTTTGCAGTAAAGATCCAAATTGGTGGGTTTACTTGACATTAAAAGAACAATTCCTTTATCTTACCTATTTAACAATTCCTTTATCTTAACAACCAACCCATCATCATCTTACACAGCTAATCCGGGTGACTGCACACCTAAAGAGAAAATAACTAGACTTTGCCGATAACATACACAGTCTTCTTCTTCTTATCGTGTACGTATAGTCAAGTGTGCGGCGAACTTGGCTAACCCTGGTGTCAGAGTTTTCAAAACCGCACAATGGCCTCTGACTTAGTTTAATTCGTAGTTAATCGACAATAGCCAGGGCAGGACCGACACACACACACACAGTGGTAATTTATTTTTCAACAGCATATCCAGTTCCGCTGGTGGTTTAAGATCCTTTGAGTCACGGTACGAAAAACTTCAGCTCTGATTAATCTTGATTATAAGTTCAGCAGTTTCTCCCGAAGATAACATTATTACTTTTAGAAAAGGCAACTGCACTGACTCATACTCTCAAAAACAAAAAATGCATGGGGGAAAATTCTTAATTATTGACTGTTATGGTTAAGTAATTGAAACAGGTGCTTAAAACAAAAATCTTTGATAAAAAAAACCACTCACCGCAGCGTCTTCGTAAACGTCGTTCAAAAATCTAGCACCAAGAGTTCCTAGTGCGTCTAAGATCCTCCAGCGCATCTGCATTAGGCTGTAACTGTCACCAAAACAACTAAAAGTAAACAATTACCTACTAATCAAATGATATTTGTGTTTAATAATCAGCTGTTTACATCTATTCAACCTTCGAACATCACTGTTTTTCAACACGTCTCTTGTTTTTGTAATTTTACTCATCGCATTCCATTACGAGATAAAGATGTTTGGGTTATGTTATGATTATCTTTTTTATATTTTATTTTTAATATATAAAATTTGAAGGTCCTGACTCACTGACTCATCAACTCCCAGCCCTAACCCTTGGGTTTAGCTTAAATTTGGCACAAGGGTTCCTGAGGCAAGGAATAAGGAAAGGTTTTACGAAATTGCCACGGAATCAAAGTCCCGGGCATTGTCTAGTTTATTGATGTAGTTATTATTTTTTAGAAAGACTAACTAAGTTAAGCAATAATTCCGTCCGTTTATACAAAAGCGACGTTTTTGGAATGGGGTTGAAAAAGTATAAAATATCATATAAGAATAAGAATAACTTTATTTTTTCAAATATTAAAATACAAATTACGTAGACTTTCTGTATCCTGTGGTAGTTTATAAACTGTGTTACAGGATACAGTGTCTTCCCATATGGTCGTACATAGATGTTAACAGTGCTTAGTAGTATTTTAACAACTTAGTAATAATATTAAGTATTAAAATTTAAATACAATGGTTATCATGTTTGTGTGTGTTTGTGTGTGTGTGTTTGTGTGTGTGTGTGTGTGGTGTGTGTGTGTGTGTGTGAGTGAGTGTGTGTGTGTGTGTGTGTGTGTGTGTGTGTAAGTGTGTGTGTGTGTGTGATATGTGTGATGAGATGAGTGAGTCATACATAAGCCGAATTGCCTAATTCGGCCCCTATAGTAAATTAACTTTCGTCTGGGACCCTACATGAAATTCTTCAAACAATTCATCTCCTCAGACAGAGGGAAGCCAGCCTGATCGTACAAATTGTATGGAAAGGTGATTCTTATTTAAATCGATCTGTTTCATGGGGAAAGTTGTTCCATTTCGTAGGCTGATTCACATCCTTAATGTTCGCTAATAAATTTAAAATCACCTAATATTATGTACTATACGTATATGTATACCTAACTATACAAACATTAGTCCACCTATATTTGTTTTCAATTGTTTATTTCCGGGCCACTGTTTAAAAAATTCGGTCTTTGTGCTATAGGTATGGTTTACAAATACCTAATTATGATGATCAGCACTCGCCGGTACCTCAACGTGGACAATAGGACATAAAATGTACTCTAAACAGTGCCCTACGTCAGTTCTATGTCTAGACTTCTTGAGAGGAAGAACTATTTTTATTTAATTTTTTTAGCGTGTCTAAGAAGTGCCCAACATCGCTGCTTATATATTTTGTGACATTCGTTCATTTTAAGTTAAAGAATTCGTCATTTTGTTTTTGAGTGTTATTTGTTTTCAACAAAACAGTGAAAAACATACAAACATACATAAGCTCACGCCTTATCCCATTGGGGTAGGCAGAGACCACAGACTGCCACCTGCTACGATCCAAACACATCTTCGCTTCCTCTACATTCATAATTAGCTTCTACAGTGAAAAAATGAAGTGTTATATCTTGCTATCTACACTTGTGGCACTTTTCAGAGTCAGTTATAGTAAATTTGATGATGTAGTCACTATTGATATAATAGATTTAGCACAGCCTACATCGTTTACTGATATGGCGGAATACTATGGGGCTGTCGAGAAGAATTGGTAAGTTGTAATCTTCGGTTGTAATTTTAAAACAATTTTACATAATTTTTTAGGGTTTCGTACCTAAAGGGTGAAAACGGTATTCTATGACTAAGTCTCCGCTGTCCGTATATCCGTCTGTCTGTCTGTCTGTCACCAGACTGTATCTCATGAACCGTGATAGTTAGACAGTTGAGATGATGTATTTATGTTGTCGCTAGGTATAACAACAAATACTAATAAACAGAATCAAATAAAAACTTAAGGGGGCTTCCATACAACAAATGTGATTTTTTTGCTCGTTTATAGATAATGGTATAAGGGTTCCGTTATACGGTACGGAACCTTTATAGATATTGGACAAAGTTGGAGTTAAGCTGATGACAAAGTTGGTCTTACTAAAATAAATATTATTTTCAGGAACATCTGCATAAGCTGCGGCGTTCCAGGTCTCGGCACGGCGATGCACCTCGAGAACGAAGGGAACAGTGGTACGAGTATGTACCCTGCCGTCTTGCCAGCCGAGTACTTGGTCACTAGAAGTACGTACGTCCTACATCTATCTATATGTATATGTAAAACAAAGTCGGGTTTGTTCGAACACTTACAACTCGAGAATGGCTGGACCGATTTTTTATGGTTTTTTGATTTGTTATATTTATTTTGTGTCCGCCCCTTAAAGCTTAAAGCAGAATAACCATTAAAAACATTGAAAAATTTACGAAAAAATTCCCACGTTATTTGTAAAACACCAATAAATGTATAAACATGAATAACCTCGCCGGATAAGATTACTAACATAATAAACGAAAATTTTTGTTCTACGACTTTTTATAATAGGTAATTCGTTAGATTTTATCAAAAAAACCCCTACTAAGTAATGCGAAAGTAACTCTGTCGGTCTGTTATGCTTTCATGCCTAAACTACTGAACCGATTTTGATGAAAGGACAATGGGCAAAAATGTATGGACCTTGGTACAACCCTCCAATAGCGATGAGCTATATGTCCCTGGACAGGTCTTTTCAATTGGAACAATAGTTACTAAGACAGCTATGTTGTAATAGTTGTCCGTTCAGAGTTATAGGTACCTAAAGATAAAAAAAAAAAAAAAAAAATTTTGCAATTATTAACGTTTATTGGGGAAAATAACAATAATTTCGTTGTAGATTACAGTATTTCATAATTATTTATAGAAATATAAAGGAATTACATTGCTTAGGTCCAAAAAAAAACACTTATTTACCTTACATATATTTTATACAAATATTTTTTTTATACTTAGGGCAAGTTCGATAAGCGTGAATATAGCCATTGACAAGACACAGAGTGGGTAGGCCTCACACAAGATGCACCGATGAGCTGGTCAAGGTCCCGAGAAGGCGCTGCATGTGTTCCATCACACATTAGAATTAGTTTAATGTTTTCTCCATTTCCAAAAAGGGATTTTGAAATAAATATTTGGTTGGTGTGCCTCGTAATTCGTACATTGATTTGCTTTTTGTTGAACAATAGCCGCTATTTGTTACGATACAATGAGCGAGTTTTTATTGCAACATTGTTTTTATTATTGTAAGTATTATTTTCAGTATACACAATCACTTTTAGGTGTACCGCCTGGCCAGTTCAAAGAATAATAGCATGGTTTATGACTTTTAATAGCTGCATCTCTTTTGTTTGTGCGTTTTGGGTACCGTCGTGGTATGAGGCGAGCCGCGGGCGCACCTCGCCCCCGCTCCCCGGCGGGGGTGTGTCCGTATTCTAACTTGGGACCCTCAGGTAAGTCAAGTAACAGTCGTTCATTGGTACTGTGCGCGAGTGTTACGTTTCTTGTTTATGCAATACTTCTTAACGACTTTGACTTGGCAATCTTTTCGGACACTGATATCTGCTTATAACGTTGACCCGGCTATTTACATGGACATTGTGCTCTGATCTGTTTTCTGAACTTGGCTATCACACTGGATTATTGAACTGCTTATTGATCGGACCTCGGACTATTGTGCTCCAATGGAAGGTTTTCGCAATTGTGTTATGTGTCGGCGAGGGCTCTACCGCGGAAGGTATCAACAACACGTCTTAACGGATAATCTTCCGAGAGCGCAACCAGAGTTTGCTGCATACATCCAACAACATGCAGTATTGGAGGTGAGTATTTTATCATATTTCTAGAGATATAAATATATACATTTGACGGTGCGTCTTATGTACCTAAGTACCTACCTTGTGTACAGATAAATAAACTGAATGAATAGACATGAGAAAAACAGACTTTGGTTTTAATGCGCGTAGTGTATTTTGTTTCTGAGAAGTATGTATGTATGTAAACACTTTATTGCACTTAAACAGAGACAAGACCCTAAACTCGACACTTTTGTTTACTTTTACTATCTTAATAGACTTTGGCCATTATACTGTGCCAGATGTGGCCGTGTTACCTACCTATTATTGTTCAAAACACTTTTTGACGTTACACTATAGGGTTTTTACTGACTCGCTGCCGACGCGGTCATAAATCATAACAGATAAAGGGTTGGGAGCAGCGCAACGTCGGTATCGATATGTGTGAGTCATCGACTCAGGTAGCAAAATACCCTTACTTGCTACGTAATGAGGACCACTAAATAACCATCATAGTTGTCTAATTAACATAAGAAACGATGTTGTATTTGTGTAACGTTCGAAAATATACATTAATGTTTTGACTTTTTGTTTAAATATTGCATTATTTATTTATAAATATATTGTTATATCTTAGTATATTCATTTCATAAAGTAATAGATAAGTGTCTCAGTAATATAACTCTACATTTAATTTTAACTAACCTCAATATTCGCAAAAATGATTTTCTATCGATACTAACTATCGACATGAAAACAACGCGGAACTAGGCCAGCCCATAAGACCCCTAAGTAGAAGCGAGATAGAAACACTGATAATGATTTATGACCGCGTCTGCAGCGAGTCGGTAAAAACCCTATAATTCTCCAAAATGTTTTCGATCAATGCAACCAATATAGTATTCTAAACAATGTTGCTTTAAACGGTTTTGATTATAATCCGATTTTAATGAAATAATTATACTGTTTCCAGATTGTGTTTGATAACACACGAAGCGTATGTCATCGATGTTGGCAGAGAGCTGAAAATGCCGTTAGACTACCTGGTGTTGTTCCGGAAGTGGAAGAAGCCAATGATCCTGATGAACAAAATGTTCACCAAGTTTTCGCTCCTGAATACAAAAGAGCACCTAGTACTCCTGGGCACTGTATCTTTTCCAACTGCGGTAATGATACACGACACCGAATACCAGAAGCTATAAAAGTTCACATGTTGTGCGAATACAAGTTGTATATCCCCGACGGTGCAAGAGTATGTAGAGAACACCTCGAAGGAAACAACTGGGATGAGCTGCCAGATTTTTGCAATACCACTAATTATTTTACTGGAGCCCAGTTTAGTGATGCTTGCGACATACTGCGAGCAACCATTGCACGTGGAGCGAGGTTCAATTTTAATGTAAGAGGTGCCATGTCTAATTAAGACATGCGTTTCTGGGTTGGACTTGATGGTGATCAATTCGATTCTATTTTGGAGCAAACTCCTTCACTCAGCGAAAGATGCAAAGATCCAAGAACTGCATTAGGTATATACCTGACAAAACTTCGTACAGGAGATTCAGATGAAAGGCTTGCGTCATTATTTAATATGTCCAGGAGAAAACTGGAACGATATTTGAACATTGCACGTGAATGTCTTACAAATGAATATGTAATACTTCACTTGGGGTTAGATCACATTGACAGAAGAAATCTTTTAGACAGAAACCTAGTCATTCCAAAAAACCTTTTTGGAAATGAAGAGAATACCAAACTAATTCTAATATGTGATGGAACATATGTCTACATCAATAAAAGTAGTAACTTCTTATTCCAGCGGCTGTCATATAGCCTCCACAAGTTTAGAAATCTTTTAAAGCCATTTTTGATTGTATCGTCAGATGGTTATATTATTGATGTTTTGGGGCCGTACGCTGCCACAAAAACTGACGCGCAAATAATGCAGGATATCATGAATGACGAAGAACACCCTTTACATTATTTGCTTCAACCAAATGACGTGTTCATTTTGGACCGTGGGTTCAGAGACAGCTTGGATGCAATCGAAGCCTGGGGTTATGAATATTACGTGCCACCAACAAAAGACCGTCGAGAATCCCAGCTCACTACGGAACAGGCAAACGAATCACGAGCCATTACAATGTGCCGATGGGTAGTGGAAGTTGTGAACGGCAGGTTTAAACGTAATGATAAACTGTTACGGCAATCATATTTTAATCGGGCACTGCCGCATATGTTCGAAAACTTTAGAATTGCTGCAGCGATTATAAATCACTTCCATGTACCGATAACAGATAATGAACATGCAGAAGAGTTCCTGAGTCATATACGAGAAACATTGGATTCACCGAATCTTCTATACACATATGTCGAGAGAAAGCGCCTGAATAGCCGAAGGGTTGATTTTCAACGGATGGAAGCCCACAATATTGAAAACTTCCCAAGGCTCACCCTAAATCAGATAATGATACTGGCTTTGGGTACATACCAGCTAAAACTGGCAAGATCATACTGCGCGGAGCATCTTAATAACGGTTTATACCTTATTGAGACATACAGAGAAAATCAACTGGATGACCTGCCAGATTATGGAATTAATGAAGAAGTGTGGCTTCTGCGTGGGCGCATTCAATCTAGACACGTCCGGGCAAGAACTTATTATTGTTACATTTTGATAAAAAGTAACCAAATCGAAGGCAGCAACAACATTGTTCAACACTACTGTACATGCTTGTCAGGACGGCGTACCATGGGTACATGCGCGCATATTATATCAATTATTTGGTATTTAGGACATGCAATTCATGAAGGCTTTATTGCACCGGCAGTGTTCCTAAATGATGTTATCGTGGACGAACTGTGAACAATCAAAATGTAATTGACTCTATTTTGTAAATGTAAAAAAAAATATTTGTATAATATATTAGTATGTAAGGTAAATAAGGTGTTTTTTTTTTGATCTAAGCAATGTAATCCCTTTATATTTCTGTAAATAATTATGGAATACTGTAATCTACAACGTCATTATTGTTATTTTCCCCAATAAACGATAATAATTGCAAAATATTTTTTTTTATTTGTTTAACTTTAGGTACCTATAACTCCGAACGGACAACTATTACAACTTAGCTGTCATAGTAACTATTGTTCCAATTGAAAAGACCTGTCCAGGGACATATAACTCATCGCTATTGGAGGGTTGTACCAATTTGCCCATTCTCCTTTGGTACAGAGGTAGATTATACCTAGGTAAAAAAATCCTACAGCTGGATACGATATAACCTGTCTGTGGCATCGTAGTTCCTAAATCCTAAGCGAATAAAACAATTTCGAAGCGGTTTTTTGTTTGAAAGCTGACGATATCGAGATAGTTGTTAGCTAGATCTCATCAAAATTGGTTCAGCTGTTTAGAAAAAAAAAGCGGGGATGAATTTCGGGGCTGATAATTTTATTTAAATTTTAGAGTTATTTAATACCGTCCCACTATGAAAGCAAATGCAAAACGTAAAAATACTAACACTTTCCCCAGTGCTAATAATCGACGTGACCCACCTGGTGAAGGCGAACCCAGACATGGTTCTGACGCTGGAAGATGCCCTGCAGTGGCGTCATTTGAAGACTGACCCTCGGGAGCCAACGATGCTGCTCTTCAAGTTCGGATGGAGTGGCAGACCCAGCAGGAGTTGCGTCTGCAGGATACCTGGTGGGTACTTGTGCTAGAAATCTTCTTATCGTGTAGGTACCTATAGTCAAGTGCGTGGCGAACTTGACTAACTCTGCTGTCAGAGTTTTCAAATGGCCTTCGACTTGGTTTTAACGACTATAGTCAATCGACAACAGCCGGGACCAACAGGTTAACGTGCCCTCCAAAGCACAGAGACGCTCGTGATAAATTGCGGACGGATGTGTCGTTCCAGAATCGGTTTATTTAGTCACGAGCGGCGCCGGCGTTGCCGATCTCATACAGTCGCTGCTCTAATCATCTGTCAAGATGCAAAGGCATATGATGATAAAATATCGAATTAAAAAGACTTTATAACAAGTAAAATGTGTTTTTATCTAACAAAATTGATTCTCCGACGACGGCCTCAAATTGCTGACAATCAATAGTCTTTAATGCATTACAGGAAATTAGGACAGGTAATAATAAAGTCGTCAAGGAAATAGAGATGGAAACAGGCCTTCGTCGCCCTGCAGTTAAACACCTTAACTTAGTAGTTACAAACCACCAGTAATACCTCAAGTAGTTAACGCAGTCGTCTTTTTCAAGATAGCAAGAGGTAGTGGCCAACTTCAATGTAAAATTCGTCTTTCCAGGCATAAGTTTCGAGTTAGCAGAGTACATATCTTCAAACCTAACCCGTGTAGTAGCTGTGGCAACAGATGCTCCAACCCTGGAGTCTGAACAGAGCAGGGAATTCAACTCCAAGACAGTGGCCAGTATCCTGGGCAAAAATGGCATCTATATGATCGAGAACGTCAAGATCAGACAGAAGTTGCCAGGTAAACTAAAGCATTAACCTTTTCACCGCCAAAGTCTGATATATCAGACGTTTAAGTTTCGTGCCCTCGCCGCCAAAATCTGATATAACAGACATTTTTTTTTACTTTAATATCGTTCACCAAGCGTTCGCCATACGCCACGACATTAAAAAAAATTTGATGTCGCGGCGTGTGGTGGGCGTTTTTGACGAAAACTCTTGGCGCTAAAGTAACTGTTAACCCGTTGCGCGCTTGTTTAAGTCGCGTGCGATACAAATCGTGCACACACGGGTATGCAAAAATCGCGCGAGTATTTTGTATTGTATCGTATTGTAAAATCCTTTATTGCACATCAAACAAAATAAATACATTGGAAACGAAAGAGATAAATCTATATCTATACATATTATAAAGAGGAAAGATTTAATTGTTTGTTTGTTTGCATTGAATAGGCTCCGAAACTACAGGACCGATTTGAAAAATTCTGTCACCATTAGAAAGCTACATCATCCCCGATGGACATAGGCTACATAATTTTCCTGAATTCCCACGGGAACGAAGTCCCAGGCGGAATGCTAGTATTACATAAAAATTCAAGGTACGGTGGACCGCACATCAGGATACCACAAGCGTGCACTGTGTGCTATTGTGATAAGAGCGATTTTGCAACGAAAATGGAGTAACCTGATGCGCTGGACTCTGTACAAAGGCGGACTTATCCCACAAGGGTATCTCTTCCAGTCAGCTACGAGAGAGCGAGAGGATCCATGATAGAGACAGAATATGTATTGAATATTATAATAGAAATAGATACTTAAATAAATATTTGATAAAAAAAAGTTTTGTTAGTATTTTAGTCACACTATTCATATAAATAGCTAATAAACTGTCTGATAAAAGTTCAGTTTCTTATAGACCTTTGCAATCTCAAAGTGACAAAACAGTTTTGTCCTAGACCTTTCATCACAACAGATCATTATTCAATAGCCCTCACACAACTTCGTGATCGGTTGACAATAACACCACCCCATTTCTTTCCGTGGGTGTTGTATGAGGAGACTGGGTAAGGAAAGACAAATGAGACCTGCCTCCTATTAATCCACCCCAGGCAACAACACTTCATTTTTTCTGAATCTGAGGTGTCGTCCTATGGTCTCATGCGGTGTGGTAGGCTCTGTAAAGGGCCGTCTGGTTCGCGACCACCCTCCTACAGAAGTCCGACGCCAAACAACTTACTGTGTTCCGTTGGTGCATACGAGTACCAGTGCCTTGTTAATGTGCATTTTCTCGGTTAACTCGCTCAATCGTCGACCTTATCTATGACCTTGGTCAAGATTGAGGTCAAGAGTTAACCCATCATAAAATTATAGATTATAGTTATTTACACAACAAGAGAGGAAAGTTAGATTTTGCTGCGAGCGACGGTCTCGGTACGAAATATTATGTCAGTGTTTAAGCCACTCGCTACGCTCGTGGCTCAACACACTGACATAATTTCGTATCTCGACATTCACAGAGCGAGATGCAAAAAACTTCCTCTCGTGTTGATGTACAGAACTTTTCACCTCTCTAAGCGAGCAAAGGAAACAGGTAACTAGGTAGTTAAATGAGTACAAATCAGTAATTTAAATAATAAGTATCTTTTTCTTTTTTTTAGGGTGCGTTCTGAAACTTGTTTCCGATAAAACTTTTTTCCGATAAAACTTTTACAAAAAGATGTTTTGATATTTAAAGATAATATTTTATTTATATTAATAATTATCCACTATTTTAGGATTTTGACGTAATTCTAATAATATTCTTTGGAACAATTCCAGAAAAGTGAATTTCCAGAATATTTTTTCAAATATTCTGAACTGCTGGCAGCATAATGGAAATCCCAACAATAGTTTTAGAACGTTTCCAAACTAAAAACTTTTTGATAAAAACTTTTCAAACAATTTCAAACCGAAGCAAGGAGGTTTTGAATCTTTTTGGTTTTGAATTTGAATTGACAGCCGGATATCCGGTACTTTAACTCACTCTTTAAAACAGTGAGTAAAAGTGGACTTTACTCACTAATTTCGGTTAAAACGATGTTCCTTTGCAAGGTTAGAGACGTGAAAAATAATTTTCCACGTCAAAAACGTAAGTCACCGACTTCAATCCCAAAAAGACAATTTTTTCGAGAGTTTCCCTCAATTTCTTCAGGATTCCACCATCAGATCCTGGTTTCCTTACCATGGGACCACCCTTGGGATACTCCCTTTCCAACAAAAAAATAATAATCAAAATTGGTTCATAATCGACGAAGTTATCCGCGGACATACATTAAAAAAATATATATAATACGGTCGAATTGAGAAACCTCCTCCTTTTTTGACGACGGTTAAAAAGTTAGGTATGCGCCATATCACCATTTCAGTTGTAAGCGAGTTTACCTTCCATTGATGCTTTCTAATTAAAATATTAACTGTTTCCATCTTCTGTATGTGTCAGTTTAAGGCCCGTATTACGGAAGGAGACTCAAGTCTTGATCTATACTTAAGTATTGACTGTCTCTTTCTCTCATTATCAAAATGACAAAGACGACTGCTACAGAATAGATCAGAGTCTGAGTCGCGTTCTGTAATATGGACCTTAGCCTTAAGTCCGTATTACCGAAGAAGACTCAAGTCTTGATCTATACTTAAGTATTGACTGTCTCTTTCTCTCACTATCAAAATGATAAAGACGACTGCTGCTTTAGTATAGATCAGAGTCTGAGTCGCGTTCTGTTATATTGACCTTAGGCTTAAGTCCGTATTACCGAAGAAGACTGAAGTCTTGATCTATACCAGTCTTTCCCAACGTGGGCGATAACGCCCCCTTGTGGGCGCTGCAGGCCTAAAGGGGGGCGGTAAGAGACCCAGAAAAAAAAAGGGGGCGTTGTGTAGGGCTTTGGGGTCGATTTATAATTTCATCTACCTAGCTAGGAAGACTCTTAGATACCGACTGAGCTCTCGACTCTCGACTACATCTTGTGAACATCAACTAATATTAATTAAGATATAGCTCAAACTCGGTTCGATATAATAGACCGTGGGCAATCATGTTTTAACAAGTTTTTGTTAAATAATCCGATTTGTACATTCCTGTATCAATCGGCTGGTTCTATAATACTTGTTCTTGCTTGTCGAGTACGATTGGGCGTCGAATGAGATAAACGAGTTTATGCACGTTTGTCTTATTCCTGTTGGTGCGTGCTGCTTATGCAATCCTATATAAACGACGTAAATTTATTTTATTTTCATTTGCGGTTTCGCGCATAATAGATAAGCAGTACTTCATTATACCACTTACGTATTTCTCAAAACAAAACAATGTCGGAAGTAAAAAAGAAGAGACGGCAATACTCTGCGGAATATATTAAATTCGGATTTATTGAAAATCCCACAAACCCGTCGTCGCCTTTGTGTCTTCTATGTCTAAAAACATTTTCGAACGAAGCAATGAAGCCTTCAAGACTGCAAGGTCATTTAAATAAAATGCATCCAGATAAGAAAGACAAGAATGTAGCATATTTTCAAGACCTAGAGAAGAAGCATAATACTCAGCCAAGTGTATCAAAACTATTTTCGGCGGCTGCTAAGCAAGATGACGACGGACTTCGAGCTTCGTACAATATCCCTTTGTTAATTGCTCAAAAAGGCAAACCACACAACATCGGAGAAGAGTTAATTTTGCCAGCAATAAAGGAAGTAATAACTACTGTGCTTCATAAACCGGCCGCAGATATTATCCAAAAAATTCCTTTGAGTAATAATTCTGTGCAAAGACGAATTGATGAAATGGCTGAAAACATTGAAGAATCATTGTGCAATCATCTGAGGACTAGTCAATTCTCAATTCAGCTCGATGAGTCCACTTTACCAACTAATGAAGCGTTGTTGCTATCTTACGTGAGGTTTATTAAAGATGAGAAAATACGTGAAGAACTATTGTTTGCCAGAAATTTGGAGACAGATACAAAAGGCGAAACCATATTCAATACATTGGAAAAGTTTTGTGAAGAGAAAGAGATTCCTTTGAAAAATATTATATAAGTTGCTACGGATGGCGCTCCGGCTATGACAGGGCGCCATAAAGGCTTCATAGCGTACCTACAAAATAAAATTCCAGATGTCCTTGCTATACATTGCGTTATTCATAGACAACATTTGGTTGCTAGAAACTTAAGTGAACGACTATTTCAATCACTGCAATATGTCATCAAAGCATTCAATAAAATCCGTAGCAGCTCTTTGAATGATAGATTATTTCATCAGCTTTGTGTTACTAATGACGAAGATTTCAACCGTTTGTTGCTTCATACTGAAGTTCGTTGGCTGTCAAGAGGCAATTGTCTGATTCGATTTTATAACCTGTTTGACTCTGTGATAGAGTTCTTGGAAACTAAAGATACAGAACTGCGCAACAAGCTCATAACATCAAAGAATGATATAGCTTACATGACAGACCTGTATAAATTGTTCAACGACGTGAACCTCCAACTGCAAGGCGATGAACTAAATTTAATTAAAACAAAAAATGTCGTTGCTGCTTTCGCAGCCAAACTGCTTCTGCACAAAAAAAAATATGGGCAGACGTGAGTTTCACAATTTTCCGAATTTATCAGTATCCTGCAGTAACGACGACTTGTTTGCCTACTGCCAACATTTGGAAAACCTCCACATTGACTTCACCGAACGATACCAGGACATTTTAAACTTGGAAATACCAGACTGGGTGTTGGATCCATTTTCAAATGTCAACATAGCAATGTCACCTCAGCTGGAAGAAGAACTTATAGAATTGACAACAAACGAAGAAATAAAAATCAAGTTCAAAAATGGATATCAAGAATTTTGGCTACAAAAACCGATCCTGCAATTGTACCCTGGATTGTGGTCAATTGTTCAACGATTCTTGATAGCATTCCCATCGTCATATTTGTGTGAACGTGGATTTAGTGCTGTGGCAACGCTGCTTACTAAAAAGAGAAATCGTTTGCGTGTTACCGAACGTGGCGACTTGCGGCTGTTTTTGAGTAAATTGGAACCTGATATCAACAAACTTATTGAACAGCATCAGATTCAACCTTCACATTAGTTTTTATATAAGAATTGATTATGTTTGTTTTATTTTCAATAAAAGATACTCTGTCCGAATACTATAAAGTTGCGTTTCAATAATCAGTTATAAGTACTTAGCGGTTTTTAAGTATGTTTAAAAAGGGGGGCGTTAAAAAAAAAATTATTCTTAAAGTGGGCAGTAGACAAAAAAAGGTTGGGAACCCCTGATCTATACTATACTTAAGTATTGACTGTCTCTTTCTCTCACTATCAAAATGACAAAGACGACTGCTACAGTATAGATCAGAGTCTGAGTCGCGTTCTGTAATATGGACCTTAGCCTTAAGTCCGTATTACCGAAGAAGACTCAAGTCTTGATCTATACTTAAGTATTGCCTGTCTCTTTCTCTCATTATCAAAATGACAAAGACGACTGCTACAGAATAGATCAGAGTCTGAGTCGCGTTCTGTAATATGGACCTTAGCCTTAAGTCCGTATTACCGAAGAAGACTCAAGTCTTGATCTATACTTAAGTATTGACTGTCTCTTTCTCTCACTGTCAAAATGATAAAGACGACTGCTGCTTTAGTATAGATCAGAGTCTGAGTCGCGTTCTGTTATATGGACCTTAGCATTAAGTCCGTATTACCGAAGAAGACTCAAGTCTTGATCTATACTTAAGTATTGACTGTCTCTTTCTCTCACTATCAAAATGATAAAAACGACTGCTGCTTTAGTATAGATCAGAGTCTGAGTCGCGTTCTGTTATATGGACCTTAGCCTTAAGTCCGTATTACCGAAGGAGACTCAGTCTTGATCTATACTTAAGTATTGACAGTCTCTTTCTCTCACTATCAAAATGATAAAGACGACTGCTGCTTTAGTATAGATCAGAGTCTGAGTCGCGTTCTGTTATATTGACTTTAGGCTTAAGTCCGTATTACCGAAGAAGACTGAAGTCTTGATCTATACTATACTTAAGTATTGACTGTCTCTTTCTCTCACTATCAAAATGACAAAGACGACTGCTACAGTATAGATCAGTCTGAGTCGCGTTCTGTAATATGGACCTTAGCCTTAAGTCCGTATTACCGAAGAAGACTCAAGTCTTGATCTATACTTAAGTATTGACTGTCTCTTTCTCTCATTATCAAAATGACAAAGACGACTGCTACAGAATAGATCAGAGTCTGAGTCGCGTTCTGTAATATGGACCTTAGCCTTAAGTCCGTATTACCGAAGAAGACTCAAGTCTTGATCTATACTTAAGTATTGACTGTCTCTTTCTCTCACTATCAAAATGATAAAGACGACTGCTGCTTTAGTATAGATCAGAGTCTGAGTCGCGTTCTGTTATATGGACCTTAGCATTAAGTCCGTATTACCGAAGAAGACTCAAGTCTTGATCTATACTTAAGTATTGACTGTCTCTTTCTCTCACTATCAAAATGACAAAGACGACTGCTACAGTATAGATCAGTCTGAGTCGCGTTCTGTAATATGGACCTTAGCCTTAAGTCCGTATTACCGAAGAAGACTCAAGTCTTGATCTATACTTAAGTATTGACTATCTCTTTCTCTCACTATCAAAATGACAAAGACGACTGCTACAGTATAGATCAGAGTCTGAGTCGCGTTCTGTTATATGGACCTTAGCCTTAAGTCCGTATTACCGAAGAAGACTCAAGTCTTGATCTATACTTAAGTATTGACTGTCTCTTTCTCTCACTATCAAAATGACAAAGACGACTGCTACAGAATAGATCAGTCTGAGTCGCGTTCTGTAATACGGACCAAAATCTCAAGCGACTCAACATTTCGTTTGTCCAATTACAGAAACCGGCTGTATGGCGATAGCAATGCCTCTGAAGATGGAACACAAGAGCTACGTCCCGAGTCGTCTGACTGCCTTCTGCCCCAGCCAAGACACGGGAGGCCACCAGGTCGTGTTAGCCTTGAGGAAATCGATCAAGTTCACAGATCTCCCGACGCTGTATCCAAGACGGAGTGACGTCGATATGGCAGACTTGATGTAGAAGATTGAAAAGATCTTCGTGCTTCATAGAAGATTGAAAAGATCTGTGGGTCTTGTAGCAAAAGCCCTCAATATTTTTCTGATTTTATTTCCCAGCGACGCCTTAAGTAGAGGCTCGGGTCCCACAAGGGATGCTTTTAGGCCCAATGCTGTTGTGACTATTCTAGGAAAGTTATAACTTAGGGTTAGTCAATAATAGCTATTTACGCAGGTTATTCTGCAACATATTAATTACTCTGAAAGTTGTATCTTTTCCCAGCACAGTCGCGAGTTTGAACAGAGTGGTGCCGGATTATTTTATCGATCAAAATGACAAGATTGGTGTGATTTTGACAATACAAAGGGCCTTTTTCATTTAGTTGACAAGAATTAAATAATGAATGACGTAATCTCAATAACATGACGTAATTTTTCGATGTTGCCAGTTGTTTCTTCTGCAACTTTGAAAGAGGGCCTCAGCTTACTTCTACTAATGAGATGTATAAATGAAAATGTAATTATAAATATGTAAATAAATGAAAATCTAAGTTTGAATAAATAAGCTTTATTTTTGGCCAAACTATTACATTGCGTAGAACTTTACACATCAAATAAAAAAGTCCATTTGCTTCATAAATTGAAGCTTAATCAAAAATATGCAGACATTAATAAATTGTATCACTTTCCAATAAAACATTTCTTCGGAATTATTTAAATTCTTTCTTGACAAATAAAGTGAGTATACCATTGGCAACACTAAATTCTTAGAATTATAATGAAACGATTAGCTAAAATGTGCGAACAATACTAGAATTTAGCTGAACTGGTTTGTATAAATAGTATAGGTAGCAAAATTTACGCTTCTTTTTTATGAATAATATTTGTATATCATACTGACAAAAAAGGGGACCTACTTATTAAAAGGGTATAAACTCTTACATTTTTTAAGAAGCCTTATAATATGTATATTTATGATCTGATGAGCACCAGTGTACACCACTGAAGCACCTTACAATTTATCCTTTCTTCTTATTTCATTCAATTTAATGATAGGTTTACAAGGTAACACGCCTAGGCGCTATCATGGTTTCCGAAAGCCATTGTAGAGCGTATTTTTGCGTATTTTTACTAGCAATATTATCGCAACGGACATATGGTTGAAATTTCTTCGTGGTAGAAACTAATCTATGTCTAAAGATTGAATGATGAAGAATTCTTTTAAAAGACCAAAAATGAAAGTATTCTTTTATTGGCACATTAATTGGAAGTAGGTATTCTTTCTCCGTCACTATCCATTAGGTGCCACATGATGAATCGAGGTCGACGCAGACCCCGAAAAGGACTTATTACTTAAACAAGGATTGACTACTGCTTTCACAAGGCATAGGACAAGATATAGGAGGCTTATTGGTTCAACAGTAGATCCATATATGCTGGCAAAAAAATGGTTGAAATTTAAAATCAGAGTTTATCTATTAATCAGGATAAGTCAAAGTTTCTCTTGTAAACCTATCGTATAACAATCCAGCAAAAGCCCATTCCATCATTCAAAACTGCACTTTATCGCAACACCTTAAGTTCTAATTTAATTCTATTGAGGAGATATTATAATACTTTATAATAATTTATTATTGCCTTGTTTAGTACTGATGGGCACTGGGCGAATAAGCTAATTTATTAAAAATATATTTTTATTTTTTTGGTACTCTCACATTTGAAGGAAATTACGATAAGGGGATATATTAAGAGGCACCTTGTGTTTTTTTTTATTTTTTTTAAAACACCCGACAAATGAATTCAAGATGATATTTTACTCTTCAGTGTTGGAAACTATAGCTTGATCACGTCAGAAAACTATTTGATATCAAGACGAGATCTGTTTTTATCACACACAAATATATGAAAACACCACATTGAATGTTTCATCCATAAATCTAATAAAATACCGAATTACACTGAAGTACTTTTTATACATAATGAAAAATAAAAATACTTAATGTAAAAATTTTCGAAATGGTTTTCTTGAGGTATAGTTATGAGGATATAACCGAACACTTGAGGTATATTTAACAAAAAAATATTCATCGGTATCATATCTGGATAAGCCCAAACTTGGTATGTTTTGAAAATGATTTTTATATTTTTCAAAACGAGTGACTGAAATGTAATGAGTATACTACATCTTTTTTTTGGATACCACAGGCAATAGATTTCAGAACATTTTTTTTAACATACAAAAACATTATAACGCCTCTTTTTGTTCATACCACAGTTGGAATTGATTCATATAGCCTACAGATCAATCGTGCCAATGTTCATGCTTTTAATACCACTAGCACCTAGTTTAGGTGTACCCACTAGCACTGGTTGCAAGTTTTCATTCACGAAGAGTGTTTTAAAGAAATCAATCCATGCTTATACACAAAATCTACCCACAAACCTTTAGCTTGGCTCAAAATGCTTTGACGTAGGAATGCCGATACGAAGCTAGCGTAAAACGGACCGTTTTAAGACTATACTAACACTTGCCCAATTAACACAGACTAAAAATATGCTTGAAACAGCGATTTTGAAGATGAGGTCATGATTTATTGCTTTTTATATTAAATGGTCTGTAACCCCAATATAAAAGGGTTATCCTACTTGACATTAAGCTTTATCAAATTAACATCTAAGAATACTTTGAAAATTCTTAAAATCTCATAATATCAAAATGTATTTAAAATACTCGATAACTACATTCGAAAGTAGTTTAGAATAATGTTTTCTAAGCGGTATACATATAAAAATAGGTACTTACTATGGATACTTCATAATCTACATTTTGATACTGAGGTCTATGTCTAAATAAGGATTTTACATATAGATAATTTATAATATATACGTATTTTTACACAGGCAGAAACCTTACATGTTTCTTTGTAAGTAATTGCCAAGAAGTTAACTTAAATGTACATTATACCTTTGGGATAGGTCAAAAGATTATAAGAAACGTATATAAGGCAAAAATTAAAATAGTCAAAATCAACTAAAATAGGAAATGCTTTAATTCACTTCGTTTAGACTACAATCAAACAAGAAATGGAAAATAGTTAAGATAGGTTCTGTACTCCTCATATACTAAGCTATAAATGCAACAATAAAATCTCTGCCTGTAAAAACTACAGATAAAGGGTCCAAAATCTGTTTTGTATAATAATATCTAATGACTCTTACGAACTACGTTTTTGTCAAACAATTTTCAACCTTAATATCATTCAGTCAGCCACCATTTGACATTAGAATCCACTGGATTGGACAACGTAGTGAAGGCCACTAATTCAGGCAATTTATAGGGGTGACTATTTAACAGAGATGGTCCTTGAATATGAATTGGCTTTGAAATATTGTGTTTTCTTAAGATAGATGATATTTATGGAATAGGAGCGCTGTTTATAAATGTCATATATCATTATAAATCGACTTGACCAATTTGGTTGGTATAATAAATTAAAAAAATGCCAGGAAAAATCCCACGGGAACGAAGTAGCAAGCTGTTCTATAAGTTTATCTGTAAGATCGATAACTTCGTTCAGCAACAAGTTTTTATAATATTGAATTGTCTATAAATTGAGAAATGTATTTATCTACAGTGCTAGATCTCTTGAAATGAGCCTTTGCAAATTTGAGACATACAAGTAGGATATTTATTGACCACATGTACACACAGGAGATACTCAAACGGCAATATCCTTTAGATATATTCTACACTATACTAACGCACAAGTTACGCGTCCGTCCGCCTCGGTGGCTAGCTTACAATTAATCCCCACTCCGCAGAGTGTGCGCGGGAGACGGTAGACTGTTGCCTTCTCTTTCACACATACATTATGGGATATAACCATAATATAAAAAAATCGTTTTAAGCATACATGCATGAAAGAACCACCTCTGTTAAACAAAACAACTACATTTTATTCTAAAGTACTACCAGGAGGTAATACTTCTTCAAATATACAATTAAAACGCTGAACATTAGGTAAATGCTATTTGTAATAACTTTATTACAAACAAAGAACGTGTTATTTACAACTGAAAATACATTTCAAACTAAATAAAAATTACATGATAGTAATTCGACACAAATTGCAAATCTTAATTAAAAAATTTAAAAAACGATTTCTTGTTCAAAAATCTTGGAAGTAAGTTGAGCCTGAAATAGACGTTTTTAGAAATTTATACACTTTGTCGACAAATTAGATATGTATCTTTTGCAATCGAAGCTTCAGTATTTATTTTTCACCACAAAAATGGAGGTTATCAATAAAATTCAAAATATGCAATGTACACTTTATCTCTTTTATCTTATACTCGAAGTAATCTTTTAATTGATAAAGACATCAGACGCTCAATATCATTAATCTAGCACTGCACTATATTCCATTAAAAAACTATGGATGTACTCAATCTTCTTTTTCACTTAAATTTTTGATAGGTTATGGCAAACGGTTTGTTCTGAAATTAACGGAAATCTTTGGAGAAATCATTGCATTTGTTCTGATAAAACCCGAAGTTCGCACGGGCGTTAACACAAAGATATATTTATAGTACTTTACAATACAATTTCATTTATTATTCAAATTTTTCTTTACACTTTTATTCCGTACGCAGTAGCAAGACCAAGATATTCATTTCATTTCGAAGTCATAATAAATATATTTCATTTACTCAAGCATCTATTTCAGGCTAAAAAATATGTGATGGAACATTTTGTGACTATGGCACGGAACACTCACAGATTATCCAACCCAGGGTCCAGATGATCTAATCCTTCCAGTCTTTCTTGATGTCGAAGCTCCACTCCCATTGGAGATGGATGTTCTTATCATCATCAGTGAAGAGACTATTTACGGAGTAGGATCCTCGAGCCATCAATCCTGATGGGGCGTCTTCAGGGGGTGTCGTGTAAGATTGAATTTCGGTTTTGGGAGGGTAAGAGCCGACCATATGCGTCATCTTGTCCACTAGAAAGAGATAAATAGTGGTGAGTTATATTTTTCCGTATTTTTTTATATACATCAGACATCTACTGGTGCTATAGGTTGACACAGCGAGGATGGCGTGGACTATTTACAAAAAGAACAATATAAGTAACAAATGAATGAATGTAAGTAACGTCTGTTCCACTAATCAATGGTGTTTGAATGACAATGATGACCATTTTATTCGTTCAGCAGCTCTAGCACGATAACGACAAACTCGCGCTCGGCTCACGCTGAAACTTCACTTTGATTGCGCGAGGGTCCCGCGCAAAGGCTTGTTCGCCCTATGGCGTTGTCAATGTTGACATTTTGACATAGGACCGCGGTGTTGTCGCGGCGCTGTTAGTATCGTACTCGGCCTGCAGGTGGCAAAATTCAAAACTATCAAAACCATAAAAAGAAATCTGTTGATTTATTTCATTTAAATATTTAAGGGGGCGTCCATTAATTACGTGAGGCGTTTTGGGGGGGAGGGGGTCGGGCCGGATCTCACTCAATCTCACGTGGGGAAGAGGGGGGGGTCTCTACAATTATCACGTAATATTTTCCCCCAAAAGAAATAGTGTTAAATTGCGGGATAGCTAAGTTAAACCAACTAAACCATGTTGTTGCGGTAGCAACTTAAGACTACTCATGAGTTCCCGTGGGCTGAATTAGGACAATCGTTCTTTTCAAATTTAAGTTGGTAAATCATAGCTGTTTTTTATTGTTCGATTATTAAAAGTTAAAAAATAATTAGGCAAATTATGTAAGTTTTCTAAATAAATTACCAATTAACGTATTTACACTAAAACTAAGCATTTTCATAAAACTCACGTGAGATAGAAGGGGGAGGGTGGGTGTCGAGCAACATCTCACGATATCTCACCAGAGGGGGTGAGGGGGTCGAAAAATCGCCAAAAACACCTCACGTAATTAATGGACGCCCCCTTATCCTTCTACGAAACACCGTAAAGTAGTATCGGCATTATACAGGATGTAAAAGACAGCTTAGCAAATACTTAAACGGTGGAACCTGCCCATAACTATCTTCAGCTACAAGTAATTATTTTTTCCCGGAAACGTCATGTTAAGGAGTTTTCATTATTCACCTACTTTGGCGCTACGCAACGTATCGTGAAACCGCGCCCCGCGCGCTATCCCCCGCGCCGCGCTACTATCGGAGTGCGATGTACGTTTCTGGTTTTCGTGTTTTACGTTGTTATGATTGTTTTTATTGCAAAATGGAGTGTATTCGGTTAAATAATAAAAAATGTAAGCAGAAAATATTAAAAAACATGAAAAAAATTGAAAATTTTGATCCACTGGAAAATCATTCCGAATGATTGTCTGAGTCCAGGGTTTCAGTTCTTTTACACCCTGTATGGTGTGTTAGCATCTTCAAATTTTGCGACCAGTTCTCAAATTGACAAAGCGATTTTGTATGTACTCGTTAGTGCTTACCGAAAAAAGTACATCGGTGGACTAAGCAGAAAAGAGAATATTGATCCTATACCTGTAATGCGTTTGAGTTCACGTTAATATAAATGTCATTTAATATACATTGTTGTTGTTTTACTTTCATAAACCCCCCCCCCCCCCCCCCCCCCGAAACAGAATTCTGGTTACGCCCGTGCGACTGTGGGAAATGAATTGAATGAATTGGTAGCGAGTTTCACCTACACCTTAAAGACCATAAATATTTACTAAGATCTAATGAACCAATTTATCTAATGAGGTTGCTGTACATCGAAGGTGAGTTTGCAATTTAAATACAATGGATACCTAATACCAATAATGCGAATAATACATAACTAAAATAAGATGCGTGCTATGAAGGATGTTAGTACGGTCGGCATACTAAACAGGTTCACACAAATACATACCAGGTACTGTCAGCACGCGCGTGGAACATAAAATATTGTATTAGTTACTAATACTTGTGTCATAAATAAGTAATTGAGGATTGGAAACAAAGTTATGTAAGTTTTTAATTTCATTATTGTTTTGTTTTAGTTTAGTTTAATTATGCAAATAACTTGTCATTAGTAACCGATCAATGAAGTTAAAGAACGTACAAAGGGGCAAAGAACCTGATGGGTGGCCAAAGTGGAAATTTCTGGCGAGCATTTCGGTGCTTCAGAGGGTACGTTAAAACGTCGGTCCCGGCTGATTTTAGGACTGTAGTCGTTAAATATATATTTTTATCAGCTGTGTGTATATGAGGCGACTTTAAATTAGTTAAGAGAAACTTAAGGGAGTGATTCTCTACATTAAAATAAACAAATTTCCCTAAGGAACCTTTTGAAAAACTTTTTTTTTACGACCTAATGTTCCATTGTATAATTTTTTTTTTTAAAAAGTTCATAAAGGTTCCTTAGGGAAAGCTGTTCGGTTTCAAGGGGAGAATCACCTCCTAAAGTTTCACTAACTAATTTTTAAGCCATACATAAAAAGACGCGTCGAAATCTGCGGTATTCGGTGTACGGCTAAACTACTACCCGTTGCATCATATCATATCATACTATACAACGTGTTTCAAAAAAACCCAAAAAAATATAATTTAAAATTAATTAAAATTTTGCTTATTGCGCAGCTCTATTACGAGTACAATTATGACAAGTACCTATGTCGTATTAATTATATGAAACTATCATTTTGAAAGATGTCAAACCGTGCAACTGATTACTAGAGTTGCGACTATTTCACTTTTAAAATTAAATATTAGTTTTTTTTTTGGGTTTGTTTGAAACACCTTGTATTATTAAAAAAATACTATATTCTGTTTCAAACCAAGTGACCAAAAAATTAAACAAACAACCCACCGACAAAAAATACCTAATCGCGCTGAAATATTTTGTTCAACAAAATACTAAAATTCGACGTAACCTAAAAACACCGTGATAAGTTTTAAATTGCTGGCACGCTGTTATCTTTGTTTACATATTAGGACACTTAGTTCGAAATATGTCCTAAAGAAAAAGGTAGGGAGGGTATCATCTCACCTGGCACGCCGAGCCGATAGGTCTTCTGCACGTATTTGAGCCCGTGCACGATCTCTCGCTGCACGATGAAGTCGATCCGTATCCTGTACTGCACGCCTTCCTTTATGGTGAACGTCTGGAATTTTACAACATTTAATTGTTATTGCATTTTTATTTTTGTTTCTTAACAAAAAACTGGGATTTGTTTAGTATTCCAGTAAGAAGGGGGGGGGGGGGAGGAGGTATGGGGAGGGAGGGTATCCTTCCCCGATGACTCCCAACGCGCGAAAACCAATTTTTTTAAATATGAATTTTTGGTTTTGAGGTTATGTTTGGGATGGGGGAGCGGAACTGCAACAACCGCTTAACGCAACCACAAAAAATTACAATCAAACGTCAATGCTTCCATCAAGCCGACATCCGTCCCTTTCCAGCCCCCGACAAAAAAGAAGGGTATTATAAGTTTTACGTGTCTATGTGTGCGTTTGTGTATCTGTGGGGCTGTGTATGTATGTATCTGTGTATGTGTGCCCGTCTTTGGCATTGTAGCTCCTAATCGAATGGACCGATTTCGATGCTGTTTTTGTTTTTTTTGAAAGTCGACGTAATCGAAATGGTTCTTAGCTACATTTGATATCAAAATTAGACAAGCCATTTAAGAGTTATTAGCGACTAATCGAGGGTTTTACAGTTTGTAGCACGCGCTAATTATTTCAAATCTTAAACTTGCTAAAAACGATGCATCGAGATCCAAAAGGGTCGCGCGTCAACTACCTGCGGACGGGACGCCTATTGTTTCAGTCAACGTTCGCCTCACAGCGATGTCCAAGCGTCGCGCACATGTGGCGGTACCTGCAACTTCTTCGGAACTTCCCACACCACGTCAACTCTCGAGACAAAGGATCGGACTCCAATATAAACGCAGCGCTCCCCAGTCAAGCGCGCATTTCGCCTTCGGGGCATTTGGTGGAATCTACCGGCGCATTTCGCCTTCGGGGCATTTGGTGGAATCTACCGGCGCAATTCGCCTTCGGGGCATTTGGTGGAATCTACCGGCTGCGACATCTGCACTGAATACGGTCGTTTGTCATTCAGCTAGGGAACATTCCCCTTATGCCCCCCGCCTAGCTAGCAAGGTCCCAATCTGCCTTCGGCGATAACTGCACTGAGTACGGTCGGTTATCTTCTGCAGGAGATTGGTGCACCGCTTGACCGCAACCCACTGGCTGCGACATCTGCACTGAATACGGTCGTTTGTCATTCAGCCCAGGGAAGTTGTGGACAGGCACGGTCACGATCCACCGGCCACGATACCTGCACTGAGTACGGTCGTTTATCGTTGGCGCAGGGGAACATCGTGCACTACCTAGCAAAGCACACAAGGCTCGCGTAAAGTAAACTCCGCGTAGTCTCATAGTATCCGCGCTAGAGTCGTAGCTCGCGCTAGATACCCGCCGCGTGCTGTGTCCGCAACCTCCGCGCTAGAGCCCGCAGCTCGCGCAAAGTAACCGCCGCGTAGCGCCACGCCCGCAGTGAAGTGCCGTACCCCGTTTTAATGTTCAAGTGCTAAGTCAAAGACTGTTACCGTGTCAGTGCTACAATAAAGGACTTATCTTAAGGACAGTAGCCGTAACAGTTCCATTTCATTGTTTCTTGCAACGAATTGTAATCGAGTGCCACGAATAAAAGCTTATGTGAAGTAAACGGTGTTTTCGTGATTGTCCTGCCAGGCGCAACCCCACATCCACTGACTCCGTGTTATAAGTTTTTTTTTAATAGTAGACAATTCAATTATTTTTCCAATGACAATTTTAATGAGTATTACAAATAGAGAATGGCGAAGTCGCCAATATCAAATAAAGAAACCCATTATGGGTTGCAATACAGCAGTCTCGTCTGTTGATCAGCAGGGTACACCGCTAGCAGTGAGAATCACGATTTTTAAGCACTAAGATGTTCCACCATATACCCCACATTGCAGTCACCGGCAGCTGATGAGCGATTTTAAACCACATTTCTACGCGAGCCAAGTGAAGGGCGAAAAGCTAGTATACTAAAAGCCAAAGACACAGGGCTGATAACAAAGTAAACGCCTGCAACTTTGTTAATAATTTACTTTGTTCCACGTTACTTTGTCTGACTACTGGTTCCTGGTAAACACTGTTAATTATAGATCAAAGAACTTATCAAGAAAGCAGGTGTTCGGGTTAAGTAAATAAAGCCGGTAAATATACTGATGGGTGGATCCGCCGATTTTATTCCGCGACATTTATTTTGACGTTTTTTGAAAAACTTAACAGGGATGCGTGCAAACTAGCTTAAACTTAAAGATTAAGTAGAAAGCTTTTTAGATCAGTATGAGGCACTAAGATTCAATCGTGATTTTAGAAGTAACAAGCGTCCAAATATTTTTACACAGAATGGTAATGACGTTTGCCTAATGGTAATGATTTTCTTAAAAATGGTAATGTTCATATGTTAATGGTGATGACGAAATATAATTGTTTGGCTAAACACCAACTTTATATATGTTATTGTCCTGGCTAGGCACGTACCTACTTAAGAATGGGTTGGAATTAAAAAGAAACGTATTCAATGTTTTAATTAATTTTATTGAATTTGCGACACTACGGTCATTTGTTAAAAAATTTTACGTTCCTAATATTACTTATTCAGAATATTACCATGTGGTATTGTAGCTTTATAGGACGAGGCCGAAGGCCGAGCTCCGCGTAGGGCGAAGCCTGAAGCGTCACCAAGCATCTTACCCGAAGACCGCCATCCGAAAACTTCATAACTGCCATCTTGGATTTTAGTTCGGGGATTCTCCCCACCAAAAATCCAAGATGGCGGATATGAAATTTTTGGGCATACCGACACGGGTGTCGTTTAATAGGTTTTCGAAAATGCTGATTCCGAAAATGTCATTTTTTTCAAATCGAAGATGGCGGACATGCATTTTTTGGAAAAATCCGTCATGGGTGTCATTTTTTAGGTTATCGGGGGTACTGATTCTTAAAATAACATCGATTTTTAAATCCAAGATGGTTGCCGTGATAAACCAAAAAAGAATGAACGCCTTTTTGACCCTACAAATAGGGTAGCACAACCGCCTCGCGGCCTGCTGTAGCAGGTCGCGCTCCACGCGAAAACTAGTTATACTATATAAAGCTACATTACCACTCACTCACTGACTGACTGACTGACATAATTGTTCTCTCAGAAGGAGGGTCGGGAGGTGAAAATGATGTGTGTGGTCAGAATTTTCCGATAAGTATGGGAAATTCTCGACTTATTCGGATTCTCCTCCTTATCAGGTCGCGACCTAACTTTCC
Source organism: Aproaerema taeniolella (assembly GCA_949987775.1). Classification (NCBI taxonomy): domain Eukaryota; kingdom Metazoa; phylum Arthropoda; class Insecta; order Lepidoptera; family Gelechiidae; genus Aproaerema; species Aproaerema taeniolella. The sequence continues at coordinate 17,368,813 of OX465255.1, read as the reverse complement.
GGGCTAACCGTTGGAGTTGGACCGGTAAAGCTCGAACAAAAGTCAACCGACACCCTGGTCAAAGTCTACCGGTGACAAAAATTTTTCGATTTTCAAAAAAACAAGATGGCCGCCATACGAGATTTTTGTATCTCCTCTGATTCGGACCAAATTCGATATCCGGGGGTTTTAGGGGTCGCTGAATCTGAATATCTGGTAAAATTTTTGATTTCGCCATACAAGGAGTGGTGAGGCGAGGCCGAAGGCCGAGCTCCGCGTAGGGCAAATCCAAGATGGCCGCCATACAAGTTTAGATTCTAAAGGTGAGGCGAGGCCGAAGGCCGAGGCGAGCCGCGTATAGAGTGAGGCCAAAGGCCGAACTCTGCATAGGGCGAAGCCTGGAGCGTCCCCCCCACCCCTAAATTAAGATGACCGACATACAAGTTTAGATTTTTAAGGTGAGGCGAGGCCGAAGGCCAAGCTCCGCGTAGGGCGAAGCCCGAAGCGTCACCAAGCATATTACCAGCTGACCGCCATCATACCGACATGGGTGTCGTTTAATAGGTTTTCAGGGGTGCTGATTTCGAAAATGACATCCATTTTGAAATCCAAGATGGCGGACATGGATTTTTTGGAAAATACCGTCATGGGTGTTGTTAAATAGGTTTTCGGAGGTGCTGATTCCGAAAATGACATACGTTTTGAAATCCAAGATGGCGGACATAAATTTTTTGCAAAATATCGTCATGGGTGTCGTTTTTGGGTATTCGGGGATGCTGATTAAGAAGACAACATCCATTTTGAAATCAAATATAGCGGCCGTGAAAAACAAAAAAATAATAAAAACTTTTTTAAATTTATAAAAAAAGGCACATGTTAATATTACCTAATATTACCATGTTTTATGCAAATAAAGAAATTATTATTATTATTATTATTATAATGTACGGCTTTCCCTTCTACGTAATAAATTTTAGGAAACCTTTCATAGTCATCATTACCATAATACAAAGTGTCATCACCATAAGCCTAAATGAAATGGTAATGATGTTAATGGTAATGACGAAAACGATTTTAAAATTTTATAAAAAGAATTGTCGGTATTATTGGGTCACCTCAATATCGCCATTTTTTTATTGTAATCACATGCTACAAAGTGCTAATTATTTTAAAAATATTGATATGTAAAATATACCGAACTCGAACAAAATGGGAATGATGAAACCGCAGACGAACTGCGAGTGTCGCCTCGTTTTTGGTGTGAAAAAAGTCTCGGCTGCGTAAAACTTTAACGTACACTCTCGTCTGTTGCGCGCAGCGAACTGAAGAGCGGGACGCGCGGACGCAAGCGGGGATGAGTCGCGTCGCGGCAACATCAAAGAACCTTTGATGTTGCCGCGATGGCTATGACGATTTCTCGTGACAATATTTCAATGCATGATTCCATCTTATTGGCTAATACGATTTCAATAAAATTTTGTATTTGTGACGGTAAATATGTACATTTTAAATTTATAATATAGAAACCTAGTCTGTGTATCGCTAAGATACGAAAGTTTAAGAGACAACGGCAAAGGTTAGTACTTTCCCTGTGATGGTTATGATGTTTAGTGCGTGTTTCCTTGATTATATAAATAACTTGAAGTATTTAATCAATATGGATCATGGCGCCTTATGTGGAAACGTATACGAATCGTTATTTAGAAGTTAAATTTACCTGAACTACAACATATTTTTTTTTATCGATCGGAACATACTTTTTTTATCGTTTCGCGGATTTACCCTTCATTTGGGGTGATTTAAAAATTCGTATGCGAATTTTTAGGGTGATCCTCCTTATGAAACGTAACAAACACCTGGGATACAAAGGAAAGCTTTCGTAATACGTTCAATCTAACCACAATTCGGGTGCAACTTTGACGTAAATGAAATTCTCAAAAAACTTTCGACCTCTTCTGCAAAGGCGATTCAGCTGATCGCACAAGTTGTATAAACAAATAAACGCTACACACTCAAAGGCCCACACTAAGATTTTCCCTTGTGTCGTGGGTCCCTCGGAACACACATAAAGACAAACACAAACACCCAAGCCCCGAGAACTAACATCTGCTTTTTACATAAATATTTGCCCCGACTGGAAATCGAACCCAGGACCCGCCGATCAAGAGGCAGCGTCACTCACTACCACTCGACCAAACCGGCCGCCAATTTATAGAGGTCCAAAATTTTTTTTTTTCGTATTTCGACCCCGACTGGGATTCGAACCCAGGACCTGTTGATCAAGAGGCAGCGCCACTGCCACTCGACCAAACAGGCCGGCGGTATTGTTTTTATGTTTCTCTCTAGTGTATCTTGTATTAGTGTGTGATCTTGTCTGTTATAGTTATATGTGTTGTTATGTCTGAAATATTAAAAATAAATCTGTCTTTACTAAAAAAAAAATATGGTGAAACTAAATAAAAAAATGTTTATTCTTTAATTACACGTGAGTGCCTACTAATAGTTTTTAGTATTCTATACTAACTGACTTGGCATGACGCGTTACGCGCACATGACGCGAGGAATGATTTACGGCGCCCGCCGACGAGATTAGTCTCATGTCGTAACGAATTGGGGTATTTAGTGCGTTTGGGAAACCTCTAGGCAATTTTATAGTTGACTAGTTTTTTGAGATAGATATGGCACAACTAGTTTTAAACTTATTATAATGAATTCATAACGGTGTCATATTTAGGCGCGGTTGCAAGCAAGGTAAGCGCTAAGGGACTCGGTAAGCGTGTTTTGCCGGGACGAGTTTCGAGTGAGTTCCGTCCGAGAGTATTCAGAAGAAACGAACAAGAGGTCTACTACCCGTTTTGTCTACTTTCAACCCTACCCGCAGTTCTCAAGTTCATCCGTGATCATGGACGGCCGGTTTGATCGAGTGGTAGCGGCGCTGCCTCTTAATCGGTGGGCCCTGGGTTCGATTCCCGGGGCAAATATTTGTGTAAAAAGCAGATGTTTGTTCTCGGGTCATGGGTGTTTGTGTATGTCTTTATGTATGTTCCGAGGGATCCAAGACACAAGGAAAAACCTTAGTGTGGGGCTTTGAGTGTGTAGCGTTTATTTATTTGTTTATTTTATTTATGGCGCTTGCAACAGAGCCGAAATATCGAATAATCATTTAAAGCAATTCTATGGGATTGCTTTAAATCAGTTAACGATACTTTTGGGCGTGATTCTCTCCATAAAACTGAACAACTTCCCTTAAGGAATGTTGTTCAGTTTCATGGAGAGAAAGTATCGTTAACTGATTTAAAGCAATCCCATAGAATTGAGGAAATCGGCGTCATTTTTACTACTTCTCGGATAGATATGAAATAAAAAACTACAAAAAGTAGTAGGCTACGAGCGAAGCGCGCTACACAGAGACAGGGAACCTGATGAGTGACCAAAAGTGGCAATTTATCACAAGCGTTTCCGTGCTTCGGAGGGCACGATAAGCTGTCGGTCCGGGCTGTTGTCGATTTATTACAATCGTTAAAACCATTTGGCTGTTTGAGAACTCTGATCCAGGCAAGTTCGCCACACACTTAACTATACCAACACGATAAGAAGAAGACTACAAAAAGTTGCCACTGAATCAAAAAGTTATAGCAAATTGAATACACATCGACAATAAACATAATGTTTTTTACTTTATAAAGATAATCTAGTGACAAAAAATGTCTAGATAGACCGGTAGACGGTTTTAGAACCGTTACAGTCCAGTGGCTCTATCAAGGCCGTTGTTTTTCCATCTGTAGAGTAATTTCAAACTCGATACTAACAGGAGTTTGATTGTATATGTTACCGATCAAATACGTGGATTGTTACCAATCCACGACTTAAGGCGACTACAGCACCTAAATTACGATTTTATGATGCGTAGATAAGCATGACGCACTGCATTAAATCGAAGAAAAAAATACTACGGTAATATTCAGGACATAAACTAGATAAGTATTTTGCTGAAAACATGATTCAGCACTTTTGGTTCGATAGAAAAAGCTCACAAAGTCACCTCTAAATACCAATATTGTGTATCTTTTAAGCTATAAAAACGATAGTAAAATGCACACAGGAACTTAAATTTGCTATCAAAATGTTCGTGATTGAACACTCTCGATAAGTAGCTAACGTATTTTTCGATTTAAGCTGTTACCTTTCCATAAATCTCATTTTTCTAACTTTCGAACATGTTTTTACGCACGCACGCTTTCATAGTCCGTAAACTTCGTGTATCGACTAGGGCTTCCAATACCGGGATCCCGGTATTGGCTAATACCGGGATCCCGGACTTTTTTAGGCATTTTCAATACCGGTATTGAAATGTCTAAAACCGGGATCCCGGTATTAGTGATTTCATTTTATTTTTAGTACAGAACTCGTTGCAATAGACAATCACTGCCGCAGAAACACATTAATTATATTATTTCGAAAATTTCCAAATCGATATTTTGATTACTTAACGACTTAGTGGCAATTACAACAAAATTAAGTCATTTTAAGAGTCCTAGCCAGTTTGAGGTGACACTAGCGCCACGGCGCCCGGTAGCGGAGGGAAAATTACCAACACGCCCCGCCTCAGGTGCAAGGCGAAGCAGTTAGTAATCAAACAGTAAGCAGTGGAATAGCACGCGTTATCATATCAGTGTTTTGGCTGATTCTGATCTGTGACTTTGTGTTGTACGTGTTTTATAACTGGATGGATACGATACGACATAAAAATGTAAGTCATGACTTGTATGAGATCTAATATTTTTTATCTATTTTACGCTAAATTTTGATTTTGATACTTATGTACTCAAAACCGTTCCACAGCACAAGAATATCGATATTTGGTGAACACCATGCTTTGTAATCGCTTTCTGACAAGAACTAAACTTACAAATCAGTTTCGACGCCTCGGAGGAAGTAACCCAAGCGCATGGACTGTAAGACGACGACTTGCTGAGGCTAACTTGAAACCACTAAGACCTGCAAACAGCCCTAAATTGGAGCGTGGGTATCTTATTTCAAGACTAAGGTATGCCTAAAACCAGTTGAATTGGAATATTGAAGATTGGTCAAAAGTTATGTTCTCCGTCGAATCTAAATGTATGCTCTACGAGCACGATGGAAGACACAGAAGACCAGGGGAAAGGTTCAAGCAAGCATGCATCGAAGAAAAAGTAACCTAAGGCGGTGGGTTTGTACTTATGTGGGCCGAAATTTCTTCTGAGAGTCGCACAGAACTGGTGTTCATAGAAAACGGCTCTTTAACTAGCGAAAGATATGTGGAAGAAATCCTAAATGAACACGTTGGTCCATTTATGGTCAATTTGAGTGAGGATGCCATTTTTATGCATGACAATGCCCGACCTCACACAGGTCAGATTGTTAATGACAATCTTCAAGAGATGAACATTACTCGTATGGACTCCATACTATGGAGTGGCCAGGACGCAGCCTGGATATCAACCCATTCGAGCATGCTTGGGACGAGCTAGGGAGATTCGTAAAACAACGAAACCCTCCCCCAGCCACACTTCGTGAGCTCACAATTGCTCTCACAGAGGAATGGGAGAATATTCCCCAAAATCGTATCAGGAACTTGATGTACAGTATGCCGAACCGCGTAAACGCTTTTTTTGGAAGCACGAGGAGGCAATACGAAATATATAAATTCAAAAAATTCGTAATGTTATTCAAAAATGTCATGTTTTCTGTTTTTGTTTTATGGCGAGATCAGCAGTTTTTTTCTTATGTAATTTTTTGTAAATAAAATTTAGTAAATCATTAATTTTATTACTTTCATTTAAGGGGTATTAAATGGTCTATTAAAAACAATTTTAATAATATGATTAATTTAAATAGAGACTGGTTATATGGCCGAAATTTTCGATCATAATTTTTTTAGTACGAATTATTGTATACAAAAAGACTGATCTGTCTGAGTGTGACGTAATAAATATTATTACATAAATATGATTATATAAATAAAAGGTTTTTCATGGCAAACTTATTTGTTTTATTTAGTGGAGAAAATACCTTCTACAGAAACACCTTCCGAAAGAATGATAAATCTAAAAAAAAAAACCTTTTTTTTTCAATACCGGTATCCCGGGATCCCGGTATTGAGAATTTTTTTTTCGGTATTAATACCGGTATTCAAAAAATCCGGTATTCGAAAGCCCTAGTATCGACACTGTTCGCACTGCCGGCCCAGGCCTGTTGAGAGACGGAGATGGCACTATTCCTATGTGTGCTGCCTTTATCGGATGCTGTAGTCGCCTTAACTTTACTCAAAAGTATCTATAGGTCAGCCGTTTAAATGAGTCCTTGCTCGCCTGCGCGGTAAGAGGGCGCGGGGAGGCGACAACCCTTTGTACTGCTAGTCGAGAGCGGTCCTTATTACAGAACGCGACTCAGACTCTGATCTATACTTAAGTAGCACAGTCGTCTTTGTCATTTTGATATTGAGATAAAGAGACAATCTATACTTAAGTATAGATGAAGACTTAACCCTTTTAGCGCCAAGAGTTTTCGTCAAAAACGCCCACCACACGCCACGACATCATTTTTTTTTTATCGTGGCGTACGGCGAACGCTTGGTGAACGATATTAAAGTTTTTTTTTTTTGTCTGATATATCAGACTTTGGCGGGGAGGGCACGAAACTTAAATGTCTGATATGACTTTGGCGGTGAAAAGGTTAAGTCTCCTTCTGTAATACGGGTCTTAGTATAGGGATCACATTATGTACGACTTGACGTTTCATACCACACTCGAGGTCTATTTCAACAGCTAAACAAATGAGTTTTCTATCTATACATTCACGACTATAATCCCTTTCGGATTAGGCAGAATGTCAGTGCAAATATAGAAATTCAAAATTCTCAAATGTAGGTAGTTTCTTTCGTTTAGTATATTTATTTTATTCTATTAAGAATGGAACCACAATCTACCGTAGGGGCGAAGATGCGGTCGAGGATGTAGTAAGCTAAATAAATAAATAAATAATAAGTTTATTTGACACTACAAAGATAGCCAGCACATTAAAATATTTTTCAAGATTTGTCCACTGAGCTATATTACTGAGCAGCCACTTAAAATAGGTTTAATAAAAACCTGTGCTATAAGTGTCTGCTTTACAACTTAAGTCACAATTTCGACACAGTACAGACATCCGGAAGAAGCCTATTCACTCGCACTTCAATGTATTCGGGTTGTATGAGCTCGAAAATACTGACGCTGGCAAAGAATTCCACTCCTTGGCAATGCGCAATATAAAAGATGAAGAATAGCGCTCAGTACGTATCCGAGGGATGTCGACAAGATAAGGATGGTACCCCGTAGTGCGTCTGAACGTCTGATGGAAGGGCAGGGCAGGCGGAAAGAGCTCATGCAGCTCCTGAGCACACTCCCCGAGGTACGTCTTATAAAAACAAAAAACAAAAAAGCAGACTACTTTATGTTCACTCGGCAGCATATCAGAATACACATGATGACCTTGACGTTGCCTTTAACTCGCTCGTAATAGCGTCAGATTTCGTAGTGCCAATGGGTAACCTGACGTGCGTTCTGCCGTCTTTACATAACAAGTAGAGCTTTTTTTTGGCTTTTTTATTAAGAGATGGGTTAACTCTTGACCCCAATCTTGATCAACCAAGGTCACAGATGAGGTCGACGATGATGGAGCAAATTAACCCAGAAAATGCTAATTCAGGCACTGGCAGTCCCACGCACCGACGGGACAGCAAGCTGTTTGGCGTTGGAGTTTGGTAGGAGGCCAGACGGCCCTTAGAGAGTCTACTTCATCTCATGAGACCATAGGACGCCACCTCAGATTCCAAACAAACTACTACTAGAAGGCAGGTCCCGTTTGTGTTTCCTTGCCTCTTACGACACCCACGGAAAGAGATGTGGGGTAGTGTTATTCTCTACCGATCACCACACGGCCGGAAACTTCTCACTTAACTTACAAACTACATATTAGCTAATAAAATATGTTTTACTGTGACATACACAAAATTGTTAGTACACTTCACGGGCGTATGCAAATATCTTAAAATTCAACGTAACCATGCCATTGGGTTTATTTGCTTGAGTTCGCTCAAACGCTTGCACAATTTCAGTTTGTTTTGTAGCAAAAGAACGAAAGATTTATGTGAATGGCATGACAGCTCTGTCGGTAATGAACTTGCCTACTGATAATGATTACTAAGGGTTCGATTCCCCACCAACACAAATATTTCAAAATCGTATTTTCAAGGTCTCTGGGTGTTTTTGTGTAACACTAGCATATCAAACGGGACTTCGTTCCCGTGGGAATTCGGGAAAATTATGTAGCCTATGTTACTCAGGGATAATGTAGCATCCTAATGGTGAAAGAATTTTTGAAATCGGTCCAGTAGTTTCGGAGCCTATTCGTTACATACAAAAATACAAATCTTTCCTCTTTATAATATAAGTATAGAAAAAAGTGTAGGTAGATGTATTTAAAAATACATATCCTTACTAATATTATAAAAGCGTAAGTTTGTGTGGATATATGCATGGAATTTTGTTACTCTTTCACGCTCAAACGGCTGAACCAATTTTGGTAAAATTTGGTATGGAGGTAGCTGACACCCTGGATTAACACATAGGCTACATGGCGGAAAGCTAGTATAAAAATATAAGTGGAATATCAATACTCATTAGTATGTACAAGCCGAGCTTGGTTTGGGATTAGATGGCGCTTATATTAAAAAGAGAATTAAAAAGATCCTAAATAAAAATATATTATTAAAGTACAACAACATACATATATTACCAATTTACCAAGAAATAAGAACCAAACGGTCAAAGTGTTTGTTTATCCTCATCAAAACGTCAACAACGTCCTGCGGCTTGGCATATTGCCTAATTATGGCGGCTATAGCAAATCCAGATGGCGACATTAATTAAAATAGGAAATATCTATCAAACTAGACACTAGCAATGAAAAAGTTACAAATAATAAAAACTGACGTTTGTGCCCTTCGGAGTAGCAAAGACCACAGAAAAAAAACAACTTTATTTTATTTTATTCCAGTGACTGTAAATTAGATTCGCCTCTGCTCCAGTTAAAAAACATTAAGTCAAAGACTAAAGGTTTCTACATAATGGCAGAAAGCAAGAGGAAAGATAAACAGTTTTTTTTAAATAGATTATGGGTTTACTCTTGCCCACAATCTAGTGCAGGGGCGAAGATGTGGTCGAGGATGTAGCAAGCTCACCCAGAAGATGCCTATTCACTCGAACTTTGTATATGAGCCCGGAAATACAGACGCAGGCAAAGAACTCCATTCTTTAGCGGTGCGCAGTATAAAAGATGAAGAGAAATTTGGAAGTCTCGCTCTAGCGATGCCCTGCGACTTTTTATGCGCTAAGTATGCTAATATACGCGCGTGTGATAAATTTGTCATATATCTCGATCCTACCTCTCTTTCTAACGCATAGCGTCAGCACGGAACAGTTAGAATGACCTAGACATTACAAATTAATATCACGCGTCTATTTGGTGAATTTAAATTAGCTAGCGAAAATCAAGCATGCGAATCAGCCCACGATACTCAACAACTTTCCCCATGGAACATAGGGCGAAATATGAAAAAAAAAATTCACCTCTTCATACTACTTGTCCGTGTGAGTCCTCGGCAGAGTAGAATAGGACCACCCTCTTTCTTAGGTGTCGTACAAGGCGACTAAGGTAAACATGCAAGCAAGTTCATCTGCACACAGAGAAGGAAAACTCTGCAATTATCTCAAAACCCTCGCCAACCCGTCTGCCAAGCGTGGTGAGTATGGCATTTACCCCTCCTGTTATTGAGGGAGGCCCGTGCCCCAGCAGTGGGGACGTTATGGGCTGATGATGATGGATAGGTACTACTTGTACGATCTGCCTTTATATGGAAAGTCGAATTTTTTTTGACAATTACCTATTCATACAAGTTTCTCGGGAAAGTTGTTCAGTTTCATGAGAAGGATCACCCTCTATTAAAGTTTTGCTAAGGTCCATATTACAGAACGCGACTCATACTCTGATCTATACTTAAATAGCAGTCGTTTTTCTCATTTTGATAGTGAGAGAAAGATACAATCAATAATATTAAGTAATGTAGCTCAGTGGACAAACTTCGTAAAATATTTTATTTGTAAATGTACCGGCTAGCTTAGTGGTATTTAATAAATTTATTATTATTATTAAGTACAGATCAAGAATTGAGTCTTCTTCTGTAATACGGGCCTTAGTTAGCTCCACGCTGCTCAAGACAGAATTCGCCCCTATCATAAAACTAAGAATCTTTATTGTATAGGACATACAGGATGCCACTTAAAAAATTCAAGATTACCTACATGAAATACATACAAACATACATTAAAGGATTTAAATACATACAGGTATACATATCGGTTTTACCCGTGTGGTGATCGGTTGAGAATAACACCACCCCATCTCTTTCCGTGGGTGTCGTAGGAGGCGACTAAGGAAACATAAATGAGACCTGCCTCCTAGTAATCCATCCCAGGCAACGACACTTCATTTTTTTTCTGAATCTGAGGTGTCGTCCTATGGTCTCATGCGGTGTGGTAGGCTCTGTAAAGGGCCGTCTGGTTCGCGACCACCCTCCTACCGAAGTCCGACGCCAAACAGCTTGCTGTGTTCCGTCGGTGCGTGGGAGTACCAGTGCCTTTATAGGCATTTTCTGGGTTAACTCGCTCCATCGTCGACCTCATCTTTGACCTTATGGTCAAGATTGAGGTCAAGAGTTAACCCATCTTATAATAATAAAAAAACATACGCATTCGTTCTTTTGACCCTACTGACTTTACGCCTATTCGCAAAGGGTGCCGTCTTCCCCAGAGAAGAACAGGCAAGAAACTCTGAGGTTGCTCTTTTTAATCGCATTACAAATTTTCTTATTTACTAATTTTAACTAAATCTGAGCTAAGCAGTTCATTCCCATGGCTGCCTGTCTGACAGATAATCAGAAATTATGTAATAGCCCTTTTTGCAAAGTTTTTGTTTAATTAAATTTTAATTAAGTTTGTCTTAAATTTATCAAAAGGTACATTTTTAATACACATGGGAATCTTATTATAGAAACGTATAAGCTTCTAGCATGCTTCTGTTACGTATTTATGATGCAGGTGCGTGAGTGACGATCTCGGCATCGCAATAAATCACTCAGCCTGTGAGTTGTTGACTGAATACGTGTGCTACTGTCATGTCAGGAACTTTGGCAGCTCTTGCTGTCTGGATGTTGGTTTGAAGATGTAGCTTTCGTTTTATGAGGTACTAACTTTCCGCCCGGGATTTCGTTCCCGTGGGAATTTGGAAAAATTATGTAACCCATATGTTAATCCAGGGTGTCAGCTACCTCCATATCAAATTGTATCAAAATTGGCCTAGCCGTTTGAGCGTGAAACATCCATACATGTTTTCGCGTTTATAATATTAGTAAGGTAGTAAGAACAGGTTGTAAATAGATTTATTTTGCTTAGTGTTCAATAGCCCAGTTGGTAATGAGCCAGAGTTGGAACCGGTTGCGGGTTCAAATCCTGATGCGGGCCTGTACCGCTAAATTTGTATTTTCAGATTTATGGAAATGACGTCATTATTTACTAGAGGGGGGGGGGGTGCCGTTTGGTTATGATAGTAGGGAAGATTACAGGGGTCGAAAATTTGCAATAAACTATGACGTTTTATACGGCTGGCCCTTGTAGATTATAATCATATTGTTTCCGTTTCACCGTGACGAATGCATTTGATAAAAGTGCACATCGACTAGCCCAGAGTTAAAGTACAGATAGCAGCACTTCAGGTAACCCATTTGCACTGCGAAAGCCGGCGCTATTACGAGCGCTATTAAGGCCACGTCAACGTCAACAAGTACAGCCTGATGTGCTGCTGAGTGTACATATACTGTCAAAAACGTCTTTAATGTTATTATATTCGTAACTACGGTAATGATAGGTAATGACGTAATATGTTGGGTCAATAACCTCGCGAAACAACAATTTTAGACCGGCAGATGCACAGGGCAGATGTAACAGATATTATGTGTCGGTGGTTCGATAGGGACACAGATAAGATTTCTTGGCTTCGTTAGAATAGACGAGAAAATATTTTTCTTTTACTTAAAATATAGATAAAATGAAACTGAAAAGAGCGGTCTAAACTAACTGTGTACAAGGGGAGTACAAGACCGATACAGGGATAAAAAATGGTCAAGTGCGAGTCGGACTCGCGCACCGAGGGTTCCGTACAAACTTACCTATGTTTGCTGCTGGAAAACATAGATCGGCTATCAAAATAGATCGCGGTTAATTAACCAACTGCAAATAGGTTTGTAATGGCAAAAATCTAATGTAACTACAAAATGGTTTTAGGCTTTTTTCCTTTACTTGTGCTACATGGTATTGCTTTTTGCCAAATTTCATCAAAAAGAAGATTGACACATATTTTTGGAACAGTAAAAGCAACAACAATCAGGTAAATGCTAACAAACAGACTGGAAATGATTTTAGCAATTACCGAGAACTCAAAATGCAAGCGAATAGCGTCATAAGACTCATAAGTCATATTTCACTGCGCACGACTCGTAAATATTAGTAGCAACAAGTGGTGTGGCTGAATGCAAATGGATAATAGTAATAGGTGTCTTTCGAAGAATGTTCAATGCTCAGATTTGTAATCTTGATCCTTTCCGTCTAAATTGCGTTTAGCTTAGGCAACGAAGAATTGTGGGTAGAAAAGTCGAAAGCAGAAAGTTTGACTTAAGAACTTTATTTGGGCTTGTTGGGAGATAAACATACTAAAAGTCGTTACCCCTCCGAGGTGAGCCCGAGGGAGGAGGGTACAAAGAAGGTCCTGTTTTTTAGTTTTTTGCTCACATATCGAAAACGGTGCATCGTACGAAATTTTCTTTTACTACACAATGAACAAAATTTTGTACGACGCACCGTTTTCGAACCATAAGCAAAAAACCAGAAAACGGGACCTTCTTTGTGCTCTCACCCCTCGGATTCACCTCATAGGGGTAAGGACTTTTAGTATTTTTATCTCTTAACTAGTCCAAACAAACTTCCTAAGTCAAACTTTCTGCTTTCGTCTTTTCCATCCACATGCCCCTTGTGAGCACTTATTGACCACAGTAGTTCCTAAATTCCTTTTTCCTTTATCTAAACTAAACGTTTCCCCGTTTTAAAACCAAGTTTGAACCAAACTTTGGTGTCGAGTGGAATCGAAGTATGAAAATATTTCTTTAAAAAAATATTATTATTAAAAAGTCCTTAGGGTTGGGTGGATTCAATGTATGGACGGTGGCAGTTTCGAGAACAATAGTTTTGGGGTTGAGTGGAACTACCCCGTATTACAGGAGACTCAAGTCTTGATGTACTTTTAAGTATAGATCAGAGTGTGAGTCGCGTTCTGTAATACGAACCAAAGAATGTTCAATGCAGTCACGTGGCTTGGATTTGATAGTTATTGGATTATTATAATGCGAAATCCAATTGAATAGCGGATTTCCACCACACTATGAGCATACATTTAATTGAATCCTGTAACCCTCACAAGTTTCATCATTGTTTTTTTTACTTGTTTGTTTTTTTGTGTTTTTTGTTTCCTGATCGACGGGTCTTGAGTTTGTTTCCCAGTCGGGGCAAATGTTTGTAGGTATAAAAAGCAACAGTTTCTTTGGATTTGACCATGAACGTACCTATACCTAATTGAATACAGCAGCATTTACAAGTTTCATCATTAAGTTGTTTGTTTTTTTGTATTTTTTGCCTCTTTATCCACGGGTCCTGGCTTCGTTTGCCAGTCGAGGCAAATGTTTGTGTAAAAAGCAGATGGTTGTTCTCGGGTCATGGATGTTTGTGTCTGTCTATGTATACAAAGTGTTTCAAAAAAAACCAAAAAAAAGATAATTCAAAAGTAATTAAAACTAAGCATATTGCGCAGCTCTATTACAAATATGAAAAGTATGTCATATTAATTATATGAAACTTTCATTTTGAAAGATGTCAAACCGTACAACTGATTACTAGAGTTGCGACTATTTCACTTTTAAAATTAAATTTTGGAATTTCTTTTTTTTTGTTTTTTTTAAACACCTTGTATGTTCAAAGGGACCCACAACCACAACACAAGGGAAAAACTTAGTGTGGGAATTTAAGTGTCCAGCGTGTAGCGTTTAGCTCTTGTTTAGCTATAATATTTTATTTATAGTCCAGAAAGAACTATTGGTCAAATAAAAAACAAATAAAATAATAAAATAAATGTGTCTTAACCATGAAGGAACGAAAAACGCGAGCAAACTGTAATGTTGCACTAAGCCTTACAGCGGAGCCGTATGGACCTAGTGAACAGTAGTCGAGGTAGGCTACGTCGAGGGTCCTATAGATATAAGACCCTAGACGTAGGTAGGGTAAGGTCGCGTGAAAGGTTAGTGGTAGTAAGAGAAAGAGAGTAGATACAAGAGAACAGATGTATTTTATATAAGGCCTAACAGTACAAGTTTGGGCCCTGCCTCCCTAACGTCACTGGCTGAGGGAAACAAGAGTTCGACTTAAGTAGGCACGACGTAGCTGAAGCCAGGAGAACGAGGTCTTGACGGTGCTACGCCGGGTACTCGGCGCTCGAGGTGGTGACTGCGGCAGATTTCACGGCCCACGCCGGAGGCAAGAGGAGGCTGCCCTCACGGCTCCTCGCCGGAGGCAGAATAAGGTTGCCCTCACGGCTTCCAGCCGGAGGTACGAGGAGGCTGGAGTTATTGAGAGCCCCCACGCGAGGTGCGGTGGCAGAAGGGGGGACTGTGGAGTGAGTTCACACGCGCCTACCACTTTAGGGAAATATACTAGATGTCGAGTACTGTTGTAGCGTAGGGTTCGCGCCTGGGCAAAGTCCCTGGGCCGTGCTGCGGCCCAGGGAGGCCTTGAGACAGTAAGGTAGCTGTCCTGTCCTTCTATCCCACGTGAGAGATGAAGGAAGACTCCTCTTTTAAAATTCAGCCGTCAAAAGGTAAACAGAAAATCGTTCGCGAAACTCACGATTTCCAATTTTGATTTCAAATTCAAATAGAAGTCAAGATTGACAAGAATAGGTGGCAGATACCAAAGACAATATGAATCACGGTTGAACCATCATTCTATGTCAATGGTTTAGACGCCAACGACAAGGAATGATGCCATCAACCAAAGGCAGAGAGTAACCAAAGACATAGGATTCAATGTCAACGGCTATATGACAGACCAATGACATGACCGCTGTGACAATGCAAAATACAATGTAAACGAATAAAACAAGAAATAGAAACTAACTAAAATACAGGAAGAGAAGAATACTACAAAACCTTACGCAAGAATTCCCAATTTGTTAAAATAAAATAAAATAAATAAAATAAAGAAAAACTTTCATGGCGGCGTTGCCACCTCTGGTTTTTTTCTACACGTGGGGTTTTTCTACAGCTTTTAAATTCCATTGATATTTCCGGTCCTGTGCTAATCTAGTTCAAGTTTTCCTCGCAATCCCGCAGATAGCATACGCATTAAGACTTGTCTCATGAGACTTCTGAATTAACACAAGGAAAATTACCCTATTTGTATTTTTAATTTCTCTCGCGTTTTGATTCAGGGAACTATAACGATACTTTTTGTAGCACCCAGACTTCAAGACAAGTGAGTAATTTTTGGAAGTACCTTCAGAACCTGGTAGCTGAAAATTGGCCGTCGGCCCAGGCTAGCTGGTATTCATATGTTAATAGTACATATTAGCACTACCCTTTCCCACACTTTTGGTTTATGAGAAAATAAGTAAGGTCTGGCGGCCCTGGGATCTCAGTCTATCATTTGTCAACGTCAATCGAATGGAAAGAAATGCAAACTTCTAGTTATATTTAAGGTTATATTTTCCTAGTCAATCAACTCTCATTAAAGTCTCACAGTGTATGCTAGGGCAGCTGGTGGTATTTAAAATAACTTTGACCACCATGCTATGAACTTAGGCCTGTATTACAGAAGGAGACTCAAGTCTTGATGTATACTTAAGTATTGATTGTCTCTTTCTCTCACTATCAAAATGACAAACACGACTGCTACTTAAGTATAGATCAGAGTCTGAGTCGCGTTCTGTAATACAGACCTTGGTTCACCAGCCCTCTGCATATAACCACACTAGCATTCCGCTCGGGACTTCGTTCCCGTGGGAATTCGGGAAAATTATGTAGTCTATGTTACTCAGGGATACCGTAGCATCCTAATGGTGAAAGAATTTTTGAAATCGGTCCAGAAGTTTTTAAGTTTATTCGTTACATACTAAAATACAAATTTTTCCTCTGTATTATTAGTGTAGATTTCCCGCCTACTGCAACTGTCACGTCGTAATGACAGGTACCTATTACTAAAAACTTACTTGTTTCTTCAAGTCCGTAAGGTCGCCGGTGAGGTCCAGCTCCACGTCGTCCCTCCCAGTCACACATAGCGCCAGCTTCTTCACGATCACCTTCCGAGGGTCGTTCGCGTCTGTCGGCAAGTAGTACAGTTTATTCTAATGAAACAAAGTACAGAGGCCAGCGGTTACCCCATTTTCATTGCAAAACCGGTCTTAAGGCGCCAAGTTCGCCACATACGTGACTGTACCTACACGATAAGAAGAAAAGAAGTGAGAGACAAGATCATAGAGCAGTTGCCAGACCTGCAGCCAGATGGCATGGTCAGAATCGCGGGCCGACATTGGATGAGATTGGCATGGGATCAGAGAGTCGTTAAGCTGTCGGTTAATCCAAGACGGAGGCCATTTGGCGGCTTGAAAACTCTGACACCAAGGTTAGTCAAGTTCGCCACATATTATACCTGCATAGGAGATCAGAGAGCCTGGTGCTATAAGGTTGAGGCTCATATGCCCAGCAATGGGCTGAAATAAACATAGATTCCAATGAACAACTTTTGAAAGTAATGCACACAGGAACTTCTTAGGAACTTTTATCTAAGGATTATTATTATTATTTTTTTAATCTTTTTTTTTCTCCCTTTAAAAGGGGATAATCCTAACATTATTATTATTATAAGATGGGTTGACTCTTGACCTCAATCCTGACCATAAGGTCAAAGATGAGGTCGACGATGGAGCGAGTTAACCCAGAAAATGCCTGTAAAGGCACTGGTACTCCCACGCACCGACGGAACACAGCAAGCTGTTTGGCGTCGGACTTCGGTAGGAGGGTGGTCGCGAACCAGACGGCCCTTTACAGAGCCTACCACACCGCATGAGACCACAAGACGGCACTTCAGATTCAGAAAAAAATGAAGTGTCCTTGCCTGGGACGGATTACTTACTAGGAGGCAGGTCTCATTTGTGTTTCCTTAGCGCCTCTTACGATACCCACGGAAAGAGATGGGGTGGTGTTATTCTCAACCGATCACTACACGGTTAACCCTTTTAGCGCCAAGAGATTTCGTCAGAAACGCCCACCACACGCCACGACATCAAAAATTTTTAAAACAATTTTTAATGTCGTGGTGTATTGCGAACGCTTGGTGAACGATATTAAATTTAAAAAAAAAATTGTCTGATAGATCGGACTTTGGCGGCGAGGGCACGAAACTTAAACGTCTGATATATCAGACTTTGACGGTGAAAACGTTAAGATTAGCTGTTGTTGTCGGAACTAAAGTAACCCTCTTTGATATTTTTTTGCACTCGCATCCCAAAAAAAACAGATCTTCGTGCGGCCCTGCCATAAGATTCACGTCTTTTTACATGTCGCCATTGACACGATAAGAAATAAAATGTTGACTGATAAACTCATAACAACACTTGAAATAAGATAATACACTGATAGCTAATAAAGAAAGTGGGTTTAGGTTTTTTGTGCAGTAAGTGTTGTCATAAACTTTACACAATACGACTTTACACAATGTTTGGTCGATTGGTAGTGGAACTGCCTCTTGGTCGACGGGTCTTGGGTTCAATTCCCAGTCGGGAAAAACATTGATGTACAAAGCAGCTGTTTGTTCTCAGGTCATGGGTGTTCGCATCTGCCTTTGCGTAATTTTCACGATACCCAAGCCAAGACACAAGAAAATACTCAGTGTATAACATCAATTAAGAATTAGCACTGTAGTGTGTGCACTTCCTAGTAAGTAGTATGAAACCAGCTTTAACTATGACGCATGTAACCTAAATATCAAAATAATAGGGTCAAAGTCGATGAGAGACAAAGAGATATATTGTAAAACAAACCCATGTCTTTACTTTTAGGACAAAGAAGAGACTAAAATATCAGGTGTCACACTATATATCTCGTTCTACATTTTAGCCAGTAAATTTTCTGAATAAACCAGTGTTCTTTAACTATTCTTCTAACCAACTTTGTGATATCCTTTTACTTCCGGCTCAGACTTCTACATTAAAAATAATGTAACAAAGCCCTTTAAAAAATTCAGGTGTCAGGTGCTTAACCTCAGAATCGATCTATGAGCACCACTGGGCTACGAATGCTTCTATAACTTGTAACTTACCTACAACAATAACCCCAGCCTGAGCCTCCCCTAGGAGTTTCTCTTTATACTTGCGGAGGGATTCATCCTCCTGGTCTGCAGCCAAAATCTCCTCTATAGTCTTCTCTGGTGGGGGTTTGTATGTAGACTTGATTTCCTCATCTTCTACGTCTTCATCTGGAGTGTTTTTTACGTCTGGTTCACCGGACATCGTTAGCTGTTGATGAATTAAATGGATTAGGCATAAAATTAAAAATGTACAGAGGCCAGTTTTTTTTATCATTATTATAAGATGGGTTAACTCTTGACCTCAATCTTGACCATAAAGGTCAAAAATGAGGTCGACGATGGAGCGAGTTAACCCAGAAAATGCCTATAAAGGCGCTGGTTCTCCCACGCACCGACGAAACACAGCAAGCTGTTTGGCGTCGGACTTCGGTAGGAGGGTGGTCGCGAACCAGACGGCCCTTTACAGAGCCTACAACACCGCATGAGACCATAGGACAACACCTCAGATTCAGAAAAAAATTAAAAGTGTCGTTGCCTGTGGGATGGATTACTAGGAGGCAGGTCTCATTTGCGTTTCCTTAGTCGCCTCTTACGACAGCCACGGAAAGAGATGGGGTGGTGTTATTCTCAACCGATCACCACACGGTATATACCCTTATTTCATCGCAAACCCGTCCTTTTCAACAGCCTGCACCAGACGTGCAGGCAGACCCTATCCTTAAAGTTATCATGGAATCCTTACAAATATTATAAATGTGAAAGTAATTCTGTCTGTCTGTCCGTCTTTCACTAGGGAACCGATTTTGATGAAATTTGGTACAGAGATAGATTACAGCCTGGGAAAGGACGTAGGCTACATTTTATCCCACAGTTGGGAGCGATATAACCTGTATAGTCCACGCAGGCGGAGCCGCGGGCGGAAAGCTAGTTAAAAATAATAATTAAAAATTCTACTTATGTTTTACCTACATTATAAAAAAATTTAGTTCATGTGGTATTGAAAATTTTCTGTGGTAAGTGGTAAGTTTTTGTGGATAATGCTCTCGAAACTAAACCACGTGACATTGAATTGCCAATTGAATCTACTTTTAGGGTTCCCTACCTGAAGGGTAAAACGGGACCCTATTAGGGGCCATCCATAAATTACGTAACACGTTAAGGGGGAGGGAGGGGGTCGACGAAGTGTGACATTGTGTGACAAGGGGGTGGGAGGGGTCCTAAATTTCGTGAGGTCACATTTAAAAATCTATTATTTGTGTTAAATAAAACACGAACTTTGAACTATTAACAAAAAAATTGCAACTATATCTGTATAAACATAAGGTTCAAATTGTTTTGTCGGCCACTCGCTCTACTAATGTTACTTGTTACGATAAAACTAATTTCGGTACTGTTGTTTTAATTCAGTAATTACTAGATCTAAAAATTGCAAAATTTTTGACGTCACACTGTATCTCATGAACTGTAATAGTTAGACAGTTGAGATTTTCACAGATGATGTATTTCTGTTGCCACTATAACAACAAATACTAAAAACCAGAATGAAATAAATAGTTAAAGCGGCTCCCATATAACAATAGTGATTTTTTTGCTTGTTTCTATAGATAATGGTACAGAACCCTTTATGTGCGAGTCCGACTCGCACTTGGCCGGTTTATTTTTTAAGAAGAAAAAATATAACTCCCTAGAATATTAAAGAATTTTAATTTAACCCAGTCTAACTATGCGAAGCATAACCTTATCATAGAAACTATTTTCAATTAGAAAAATTAAGGTTTTTCTAATTGAAAATGGTTTCTATGATCTCAAAGAGTATTTTGAATTTAAGTTTAAAAGTTGAAATTGTTTAGTTTTTTTTTTGTTGTTGTTTATATAGTAAAAGTATAGGCATAAGTTCCTAATAAGCACCTAGTTGTTATAAGTTGCAGTGCCCTTACAGGGTTTATGTGCGCTCTAGTTTATATTGTAAGACCCATTGTACACCACAAAGCAATAAACGATTATGATTATAAAAAAAAAGTTTTAAAGGGCATTGAAATAGAATTGAATTACATATGCAATATCACTACAACTTCATACTATATGTATGTATATCATAACGTGGCTATGACTAAATATTATTGCATGAGAAATAATAACAGAGAAACATATAGGTATCAACACAACTTTGATAGAGAAATAATAATTGATAATCATTGTCCTTTCCTATGCTTCACTGTCTTCTTGGAGCCAACCTGTAGTATCATTCTAGAATTTTTGGTGGCAGAATTTATAATCAAGTTTTATAAATGCAGGGTTATACCTTTATGTGAGCACGTTATAATACACAACTCTCCCCCCCCCCCCCCCCCCCCCGCACCCCCCCTTGAGTTTATAATAAGCTGTCTGTAAAACATGTTTAGTGACTTAGGCCCATATTACAGAACACGTCTCGGACTCTGATCTATACTTGAGTAGCAATCATCTTTGTCATTTTAATAATGAGAGAAAGAGACAATCTCCTTCCTTAATACGGGCCTTAGAACTTCTTAACTGTTATTTTTGATCTTGTTTTGTGTACCAAACAATCAATTAAATTAAAATCAGGTAAATGACTAACTTTACTGAACTTATAAAATATTGGATCTAATATAAACAGGGAAGCAAGCTAGATATTATTTTCCTGTTTCAATGTTTCTATTAAATACATTTTTAGTACATAAAATGTGAAATAAAGGAAGTAAATATAACTGGAATCAAATTAGGTCATTCATAATAAATGTATAACCTACCTACTATAAAAAATAAAAATAAAAACATTAAATAAAAACTAAAGAAATGTATGAAATGATGTATTATTGAGACAGAATGGAACAGCAACATTTGAAAGAACTTGTTTCCCAAATTTAGTCATAGCCTCAATAACCATACCATAATTAAAACTATCAATTAGGTTCTAGCATTGGTATAAGCTTTGGTATGAAACCATTACCAATTTAAGTGAAACCAAAAAAAAGAAAGAAATATTTAAAGTATTGTTCATAGCGAAAAATAATAACTAACAATTGGTACCAAATGTCACTTAATGTTTTTTAATCAGTGTCTGCTTTGAAATTGAATTGTTATTTATTTTTGAATTGCTTTGCTTGATCGTTGTTTCCTGTACCCTAAGGTTGCCTGGAAGAGATTGCTGCCTAGCAATAAAGCCGCCTTTTTTATCACAATGCTTTTGTTTGTTTCTTGGACTTGTTGTACTTTTTGTGTGCAAATAAAGCGTTATGTATTGTATTGTAAAGTTGTGAAACAAAGGATTTACACACATACAAATTATAGCTAACTGGCTTGTAAAATCACAACTAGGCATTTACTAATGAAGTGTGTAAGTACGAAATTTATATAAAATTTTGGTAACAAAAACACACATACACTCAGATACTTGGTATCACAAATCTTCACATCATTTAATACTATTTGATAAATTTACATTTACATTTTTCACTAAATTAGCAAAATTTGATTTTGAGCTCATGAAAAGTATAAAACTAAATATTGAGCTAATTGAAAGACTGTATTTGCTAATAAGAGCATTCATATTTTTTACTGAATGTAAGAAAAAAAATGTTTAATAATTGCTAATAACAATTAATCAATATGCATAAACCAACTCGTATTGGGCCAGCGTGGTGGACTATGGCCTAAATTCCCTAGGTACGTGTTTCGAAGGGAGGTCCGTGCCCCTGGGCAGTATGAGCTGGTAAGAAAAAAAAAGAAAAATCATACAGGTTTTTATCTAAAAAGTTATTTACTTTTTAATTTTTTCTTTGATACGTCAGTAAAGTTATCATTAAAACCTAATCCTCTGACTAGGTACTTAGATTGGTACGACTAACATGACCCTCTGACCAGAATGGCGCGTCTTGAGATGCTGATACCCAGCAGTGGACAAGCGTGGGCCGATAACGATAAAAATGGAGCAAAACAATTGTTTATGTGAAATAATGATTGTGACTTTGCTCTGCTTTCACACCGCAACGATGTATGTATTTGGATGACATTTGCTGATTATATATATGGATTAAACAGTGAACTAACAAAAATTCCGCCCCTAAGATGACCCTCTGACCAAAAATACTGCTTTTCCGCGCAAACTAAGTTGCACGCGAAAAATCAATGTAAATAGGTAATGTTTATTATTGAAGGTACCCAGGAATGTATGAATTTAGACAACAGCCGGCTAATTGAATTCAACAGATACCTACGACAAACAATACGGGCTTTCATGACTAATCAAAGTATAAGTCGATGAGATGGTATCGAACCAAGCGCGGAGCCGCCCCATCCAGTTTCATAACATTATTTACACAAAAAGCGTAATATGAATGTAAACAGGATTGTTCATGGGACACAGAGATATTAATAACCTGCAGTACAGCGACACGCACGCTTCATTTCCTTCTACAACAACAGACATATTCTAATTTAGCGATAGCGGCTTCGTCATTCGATTTATAGCGTTATCATCACTCATCGTCACAGTTGTAAATCTTACTTGCTCAAGCACTACCTGTACATAGGAAATACTTACGTAAATAAATTAACAGTAATCGTCACAAAATAAAGCTGTTTTATTGCACAAGAATTAGTAAAATAAAAACTACGACCAAAAAAATTATGACGGACAAAACGAAAAATGCTCCGCCTCCTCTCACACGGCTTTTTTTTTTTTTTTTTTTTGAAGATTTATGGCCTGGATTCGAGTCCTTTAAGCCAAGTCCTATTTTATATTAGACCACTTGATTTAATTTCACATTTTATAAGTTCTTAATAGTGTTCTTTACAAAATTATATAGTGGAAACAGACAGTTATTGTTAAGTAGCAATTCTTCTAAGCGGCGGGAGGAATTAATTTGCACAAATTCACTAGTTTCACTTGCAAGCACTAGTCTTTCTATTGAAAACTGACGGCACGCAAAAAACAAATGTTCAATGTCACAAACGTCATTACTGTTGCAGTGTGGGCAGTTATTATTTTGAATAATTTTAAGTCTTGCGAGGTGTGCAGGTGTCTTATGATGGCCAAATCTCAATCTGTTTATTGTTGTGATAAAATCACGGCTGGCATATTTGTATCTCACATGCGCATACCACGGCTTAGCAGGTAAATCAGTTTGCAACGAACCATACCACTTTCCTTTAGTCTGCTGATCTAATTTCCAAACTTCCTTCCACAGCTGTCTCATTTCCAATCTGATTGTATGATGAAAGTCGGTCATTGGAATCTTAACAATAGAACATACATCAATTTCATTGGTGCCATGATACGCTATCCTATCCACAACTTCATTTCCTAAAATGTTTTTATGCGATGGAATCCACTTAAAGGAAATCCTAACCTTCTTTAGCTCAAAAAAGTAAAGAAGTTCTCTTATTGAGTAAATTAAGTAATTCTGCTTATAACTAAATTGTAACTTTTTAAGACAATGAATTAAACTTAAAGAATCAGTAAACACTATAAAATTATCGCTATTATTTACAGTTTTAATGTATTGTAATGCTCTAAAAACAGCATAAGTTTCTGCTGTGAAAATAGTACATGTATTACTTAACCTATAACTTTGCATGAAATTTTTAACTGGGTCGTAGATTGCACTGCGAACCCATTCCTCGCTTTTACTGCCATCTGTATATAACTTATAAACATTAGGTATACCATCTATATATTCCATAAAGTCAAAATTATCTTTTACTATGTTATTACAAACTTCAACTTCCAATAATTTACTTTTATATGAACCACTATAACAGGGCCAATGAGAATAGTTTAAAATTATATTTTGGTATTTGTGATATGCATAAGAAAGCACTTCTGATAACTCTGGAATGATACCTAAACTTAAGTTGTTTGCTCTAACAAGCTCATCTCTGGCGTTAATAGGACCACGAATAATTTTGTTAATAACAAAACTGTTCTTAGACGATAACAATTTTAAAAAGTATCTCATGGTCAAATCTAACCTCCTTATTGATAAAGGCATAATGTTGGTTTCAACTTCTAACGCCCTGATGGGTGTTGAGCACATGGCTCCAGAGATTATCCTCAATGCTTTATTTTGCAGTTTATCAAGTTTGTGAACATGTACACTATTCATATAAGCCATTTGACTGTAATCAAAATGACTACGTACTAAAGATTTATAAAGTAGACTCAGAACTACAGAATTAGCGCCCCAAGAAACTCCAGCCAAACATCTCATAATATTTAATCCTTTTAGACAATTCTTAGAAATGTGATTTACATGTTTTTCAAAAGTTAGTTTATTGTCAATAATTACACCCAAAAACTTTTTATGATCAACTTCGTTAATAGAACTATTATTATATTTGATATTAATATTAAAAGAAGATTTACTTAATATAAGGGCTGAACTCTTACTTGCATTAATATTTAATTTAAGTTTGCCGTCATAAAAAGAGTGTAATTCATCAAGGGCAATATTATTCAAATGTTTTGCTGTATCTAGATTAATATTTACATTATAAATGACTACATCATCAGCAAATTGAAGGATATTTACATTGTTATTATTTACATATTTTAAAATTTGACAAGTGTACAAATTATATAAAAGAGGTGATAAGGTAGCACCTTGCATGGTGCCTTTAGACACCACTTTGGGGCCATGCAAAATGTTATTGTGTTTTATGTACAAAGTCCTATTAGTTAAAAATATATACAACCATTTACACAGTTTACCAGGCAATCCTAATTCAATCAAAATTTTAACTAGTACCCCTGGATCAACATTGTCGAAAGCTCCTTGAACATCTAAAAATGTACAAACAGCACTTAAATTATTATTTTTTGCATGTTTCAGGTCATGAACGAGTGAGATGAAACTGTCTGCACAACTTTTACCTCGTCGGAATCCAAATTGAATATGTGGAATCAGATTATTAACTTCAGCGAACCAATCTAATCTATTTTTAATCATATTTTCAAATAATTTTCCGATGCATGAAGATAATGAAATTGGACGATAAGAATTTGGATCATTAGGGGGTTTCTCAGGCTTCAATATTGGAATGACACATTGTGTTTTCCATGACTTGGGTATAATTAAGTTTTTCCAAAGAATATTGAAGATTTTTAATAAAGTTTTTTGTCCTGAAACATGCAGTTTTTTTATTAACAAATATGGTATGTCGTCGAGGCCTGGGGTAGTGTCTCTCCTCGATTCAAGACTCAACAAAAATTCCTGCCACGTAAAAGCATTTAGGAGAGATTTAGACTTGTCTAAATTGTTATTTAAGAGAAATAAACTTTCATCAATATCACTAGAGCCACCATTATTATCTGACAATTTACTTAGGAGTGGTGAAATGAATTCATCAGATTTATTTTTAGATCTAGAAAATGTACCTTTAAACATTTTAATATAATTCCAGACTTTACTAATTGGAGTGGTTCGGCTAAAGGAAGCACATACATTCTTCCAGCTGTCTTTTCTTTGCTCAGATAAAGTGCGTTTCTTTAAGGCGTCTAGTTTCTTATACGTAATGTAATTTTCCATTGTAGGATCCCGTCTGTAAGCCTTAAGGGCCTCATATGATCTAATAACGCTGTTCTGACACACTTCATTCCACCAAACGCATGGTGGTCTCAGTAAGGTAGATGAGCTTTTGGTAAATTTTGGAATACATGCTAGTTTTAACTCTTCAAGCCTATCGCAAAAATCGTTGTATAATTGACTAGGATCTCTATCATCATCCATTATTAGGTTTTCAAAGATTGATTTTGAAAGGTCATGGAACTTCTTCCAATCCGCTTTATTATAAATAAATTTATCAACCGGTTCATTATATTGATATCTAATTGGAGAAATAGTTAGATCAGTTATAGTAGGTAGATGATAGCTTCCCATAGCGTCATCATGAACAGACCATTCGCACAGTGGTGCGAGCTCTGGACTAACAAATGTGATATCAATAGCTGAGGGATTTCTATTTGGACGAGTTACAGTAGTAGGCGCACCAGTATTTAAAATACACATATCAGAATTATCTATAACTTCATACATGTCGTTACCACGACCTTTGGTAGCGATACAACCAAAAGCGATATGGTGAGCATTAAAATCTCCTGATACAATTATAGGTTTGGGTAGATCCCTAATAATATTTTGTAATCTTTGTAGTCTAATGTGTCCACTAGCAGGTGGGCTATAAACACATAGAATAGATATGGGGCCTCTTTCAGTCTCCAATGATATAGCTACATTTTGAATATCTTGATAAAATCTAGTGTGAATAGAATGGTGTTTAAATGAGTTTTTAATTAAAATTGCTACACCTCCGTGATCGTTATTAGCATTTTTAAAATACATATTATAGCGTGGAATATTAGAAAAAGGTCTACTGTCTTTAATCCAGGTTTCATTTAGGAGACAAATATCAATATTTTTTTCTTGCAAAAATTTAATGAGCAAAGGTTTTTTACTATAAAAACTTTCTATGTTAAATTGTGCTAAACGAATGTGGGTAGGAGTTATTATAATACTATCCATAATTATTAATTAAGGTTTTTAAAAAGCATGTCCTTAATGGTTGAGGTGGTGATTGGGGTTTCATCACCTTTGTTCGCCAGATCGACCAAAGTGCGAACAACAGCCATTGCTAAGTCGTTATTATTAAGTAGTTGTGTTTTGATGTCGCTGACAGACAAAGATTTTTGTATTGTAGGCTTGGGTGCAATTGTATCTTCATTTTTTGTATTAATATTTACATTTTTTTTTAAAGTGGGTTTATTAATTAAATTTTTATTTACAACAGTTTTGTTTGTATTTACAAGAGGAGGAAAGTTTTCCTCGTTCATTTGGAGTTTTGTAGCAGCAACGCTGGAGTATGTAATTTTATTCTTTTTCTCGGCTAATTTCTTTATCTTAATTGGGCACATTTTGGATATTGCCAAATGAGGTCCACTGCAGTTAACGCAGCAGAGCTCATCGGGTTTGTCACAGTCCTTGTATGAATGATCACCGGCACAACAACTGCAGCGCTGCCTACCGTTGCAAACTTTGGCCGAGTGGTTATATTTGAAACATTTAAAACATTGCAGTAATGGAGGTATGTAGTCAAATACCCTGTATGAGAAGAGGTCATAGTGTACCTCTTCTGGCAAGGAATTGGATAGGAAAGTAACACTTACTGTCTGTAAAGGCACTCGTTCCTGACCGACTTTCTTTGTGAAACGTCTCACTGCAATAATCTCGTATGTTGATGAAAGTTTCGAGTAAAGTTCTTTATTTGAAATGTTTGCCGGCACAAACCTGATGATACCGGTTTTCTCAATTTGAGCTGCTGGAATGTAAGCTTTCAAAGTATATTTTTCTAGAAAAGCCGTGTTGGTGAGAAAATTGTTGGCCGTATTATACTGCTTGAAAATCACTGCAATTTTGTTTGCGTTTACTCTTTGTATCGAGACAACACCTTTAACGTCTGTAGTGAAAATATGGTTCAGATATATTGGGCTTTTGTTACCCAACTTTTCACCAGCACTACTCTCCACAAACACTTTAAAGTTAATATTTACAGAGTTTTCCGGGTATAGTCTTTTATAATTTGGCTTAAAATAAGGCAAATAAATTGATTTGTCCTCACCGCCGCCGCCACTTGAGTCCATACTACCTCCCTTGTCCTGAGGCCTAGGCCTTTTGTTGGGGTGGGCCGGGGGATTGCCTCCCCCGCCCTCGTTTCCGACCATATCACTTTTTACACAATCACTTTTACACAAACTTTACTATATACAATAATCTAAACTATAATGCAAACTATGAAAAAACAATTTTTAAAAATTTCTTCTCGACAATTGCGCCTATCGGTTTAAATTCCCGCCAAAAAAGCCTCTCACACGGCCCAGTCGTTTGATTGTCTATGGATGAACGAGTGAGTGAATGAAGAATGGTTTCTCGAATTTCCTCTATGGTCAGACGCGAAACGTACCATACACTAATTATAACGTTGTTTTTTATAACGTTATTTAAATCATAACGTTATTTTTGATGAGTTACACACTACATCTCTATAATGTCAAAATAAAATAAACCCCTATCAAATGTAAATGGAGCGATTGCTTTCTCTTTTAGTCGCAGAGAAATCCGTTAAAAACGAAAGAGATAGACATACTCACTTAGATTAGTTAATTTTTTGCTATATCATAACCTTAAAAAATCCAAACAATAACAAATGTTATGTAAACTTTATTCACGATAATTTTATATAAAAAATGCTCTTAAGTATTGAAAACATGGTTTTCAATAGATGTGTTCTCTGTAACAAAACAACTCTCGGTCGAGTGTTTCATATAGATAAATTCTTCCGGCCAATTTCAATAAATCCAATTACATATTTAGCAAGGCATTGCACTACAGTTACAGAAGATGAGAAGGAAAAAGAATTGGAAAGAATAGCAAAAAATGTAAGTTTTAGATATAGTAAAGGAAACAGTTTAATTTTTAAAATTAGGGGTAGGTACACCAGGTTTCGAGAAATGCTTCCTTCATATTTATCCAGTGAACTTGAATCGATATTACTTTACATTATTTTTAGTAAAAACGGTCAGGGCTTTAGGTAAACCTCTCAGGTGGTTAATCAGTCCATGAAACTGAACAACTTCCCCAAGGAACATGTAGGTCAAAATACGAAAAAAAAATTTGGTCAAAATGCGCTGTATGCTGATGAAGTTTAAATGGGAACTCAAATTTTTTTTTTCGTATTTTGACCTATGTTCCTTGGGGAAGTTATTCAGTGTCATGGACCGATTAACCACCCGAGAGGTTGAAAGAGATTTACCTAAAGCCCTGTATAAACATTTGGTTCCTTTTTCATCAGGCTTCCCTAGATGAGCCACCAACATCTTGCTGCCAGTCTGGATGCGCCAACTGTGTGTTCATCGTTTGGGCAGAGGCCCTGTCAGCAAAAATGGCCACCAATCCAGAAATCGCTGAAAAAGTGTTAAGCATGGTCGAAGATCCATCAATGAAGGCTTACTTAGAAATGGAACTCAAAATTAGAGGCTTGAAGAAATAGTACTTAATAGGTGAAACAAATATAGGTACCTATTTGTAACCGACTTCAAAAAAAAGGAGGTTCTCAGTTTGACCTGTATGTATGTTTGTCCGTGGTTATCTCGCATTTGGCTGAACCGATTTTGATATGGTTTTCAGAAAAGTATTAGTTACATTTAGGAGAAGGTTTTAGTATTTTAACCGACTTCAAAAAAAGGGGTTCTCAGTTTAAACTGTATGTACCTATGTGAAATAAAAATCAAAAAATATATATTATAATGATTCGCCTAAATTTTTTCAAAGCTAACACTTCGTTTTATTAACCGACACAAAAAATGAAGAGGTTATAATTTCGACTAAAAATGGAAAAATAAAAACTTTAAAAAAAAAGTTTTTTTATGTATTCCATTTTTCGGTTTTTTGAAGTTGGTTCTTTTTTTTTAAGTTTTTTCTCTTAGTGATCCTCGAAAATAATTTCCATTAAAAACTAGAGGTTTATTACTTAATACCTAGGTACTTACCCATTTACAATAATTTATTGTTCAATTAAAATTGAACAATATTCATTTGCAAAATCTGTATACTATCTCACTGACTACCAAACCTGAAATCTCACAAACTATCTATACTTAGGTAAAAATTAAGTTGAAAAAAATTTTAGTTAAAAGTTTTTCTTGACTTCAATCTTTTTAAATATCGATGTTTAACATGCAATCCTTACTTCAAATTATAAATGCGAAAGTAACTCTGTCTGTCTGTCTATCCCTCTTTCACACCTAAACTACTGAACTTTTTTTTTATTTTTCTCTGGAAAAGAACCCATGTCAGCCACCGAATTTTGAAATAGCGACACTTCACATTGTTTGTCTAAAATCTGAGATACAATTCTTTTGTCATGCACAGGTCTCGATACGTCCACGCTAAAACCTTTTTGACTAGGCAAAATTAGTATAGACTAGGCCAAACCAGTTAATCCTGAAGTGCACTTATCCATATTAGGCTCAATCAGTTCCACCTAGGTTAAACTATTTTTTCCTATCAGCCATAGGATGGACCAGTTTGGCCTAGTCTGTACCAGTTTATCCTATTGCATAAAGGATGAACTGGTTTGGCCGGGAACATATTATATATACATATATGTTACAAATAAATATAAATACAACAAGATGTGTCAATGTGATGAAATAGCGGGTTGAAGTGTGTGTAAAGTGTGTGTGCATGATGCCAGTAGATCGCCTTAGTACCTAAGTGTGTATAGGTACCTTCAACAGCAACAAACTCAGCTATACGAGTAGTTATGGCACAGAAACCGTCATAACGAGATTCCGTAAAATCTAGTAGATTTAGAAACATCATTAATTTATTGTTAAATTTCTTTATCGATTTTAAAATTAAATTCAGTCATCTTAATAAATTTAAAATTAGTTTAAAAAAATTAATTACTTATAAATTTGTAAATAGAATTATTATAATAAAATAATTATATTTGCAAATAAAACAATTATACAATCATAAAATAATTATATTAAATAATTACCTATATATACTACGCAGTCAGGTTTTTTAAATATTTTTTAAATAATTTTTCATTGTATAAAATAATTTTTTTATAAGAAGTAACATCTAAAATAAAACAGCCCCTTATACATTTAGGGAAAACACGAGTCTGCTTTCTCTCTTATGACAGGCGCTCAATGATCATTTCTTTGTATGAAAAACCTCTACTTGTTCGCGTACCTGTTCAATAAGTGTATAATATGTATGTTAGTCTGTAAGGTATTTATCTATGGGCCTAGTTGCCTGAAAATTAATGATTTTATTATTATTATTTATAATATAAGGTACCTACAGGTACCTGCCGGATGCACTTATGAAAGCAATGATTGTTCTGATAGTGAAAAATATGACGAGTGGCCATGGATCTACGAGTAGTTTTAGAGTCATTGGTAAAGTTTAAGAGAAACTGCTGCACCCTCTGATTGTTGGTAACATTCAGTGCGATGATTCTCAGTTTGGTTTCCGTCCCGGTCTCTCAACAGACAAAGCGATCCTCAGTATAAAACATACTGTTAATCACTACACTAGACGCGATACTTCCATCTATGCGTGTTTTTTAGACTTGAGTAAAGCGTTCGATCTAATAATTTATTCCATATTATGGAATAAACTTTATGCACAAAACCTTAAAAACCGTAATGACTGACAGAAGCTGCAGATCAAACGCTTTGTTTGTCACACTTTGAAAAGTGTTGTGACATCAAAATATGGGGTACGCCGAAAGAGATGGCGTTAAACTACAGTTACACAGTCATGCTCTAGAATAGCATGCTAAAAAGCGTGCTATTATTATGCTTAATAGACGGAGATCCCAGGGCCGCCAGACCTTACTTATTTTCTCATAAACCAAATGTGTGGGAAATAGTAGTGCTTAGTAATGTATGAATACCAGCTAACCTGGGCCGGCGGCTGATTTTCAGATATCAGGTTCTGAAGGTACTTCCAAAAATTATATATCCAAAAATATTTTCAAAAAAAATGCTGATGTCTTATAGAATATAATTAATTAAATATATAAAAATGAATGTTCAACACCGCTAGACACTCTCCGTCGGCTGTAATTTCTGCCAGACGCTGTATCGCAAGTAAATTATGCGATTATACCTAAAATCTGAGCCGTGATTTTTGTATATGATGTTCAGGGAACTATAACAATACTTTTTATACCCAGACTTCAAGACAAGTGAGCAATTTTTGGAAGTACCTTCAGAACCCGGTAGCTGAAAATTGGCCGTCGGCCCAGGTTAGCTGGTATTCATACATTACTAGTACGTACCTACTAGCACTAATATTTCCCACACATTTGGTTTATGAGAAAATAAGTAAGGTCTGGCGGCCCTGGGACCTTGGTCTATAATATGAGCATACATATGAACTGTTTACATTTGCTAGCAATAAGCATGCTTATTTTTAAGAATGCTCCTGAATAAGCATGCTCAAAGTCATCATACACATGTTCAAAGCGCTATAAGCACGTCCCCTTCCACCCGCGCCGCAGGTAGCATGCTCAAAAATCGAACGCCTGTTGATTTTTGAGCAAACTCGAAACGAGCATGCTAATTTTGAGCAATGTATCGACACACATGCTACTAAGTAGCAACTACTCAAACGAAGCATGCTTTCATGGTTGAAATGAGCATGTGTTGTAACTGTAGCTTTAAGGCGACTACAGCACCTAAATTACGATTTTATGATGCGTAGATAAGCATGACGCACTGCATTAAATCGAAGAAAAAAATACTACGGCAATATTCAGGACATAAACTAGATAAGTAGTTTGCTGAAAACATGATGCAGCACTTTTGGTTCTATAGAAAAAGCTCACAAAGTCACCTCTAAATACCCAATATTGTGTATCTTTTATGCTGTAAAAACGATAGTAAAATGCACACAGGAACTTGAATTTGATATCAAAATGTTCGTGATTGAACACTCTCGATAAGTAGTTAATAAGTAGTTTCGATTTAAGCTGTTACCTTTCCATAAATCACATTTTTCTAACTTTCGAACATGTTTTTACGCACGCACGCTTTCATAGTCCGTAAACTTCGTGTATCGACACTTCGCACAGCCGGCCCAGGCCTGTTGAGAGACGGAGATGGCACTATTCCTATGTGTGCTGCCTTTATCGGGTGCTGTAGTCGCCTTAAAGTAACCTATCTCTTAATATCTTGTAGAGAAAAAAGCGCGGGAAACATCCGTTCGGGTGGTTTGGTTTTCTTAACTTTTTTGCAGTTTTTTAATTATTTTAAGGATCGGCTAAGTTATTTTGTAGTATATTGTATATAATTAATATTTTATTTAGTGTAAATAATAATTTGTGTAAATATCTTCTGATTCGGTAAGTTTTTACTGGTTTTTACTACTATGGGGGACGATCCCCCTGACCCGGGGGGCACGGTTCCTCATGTCGGCCTAAACATCACTTATGATGACCTCCAACTCCATGAAACTTCGTCAGCAATGGATACCGAAGACGGAACCCAATCAAAAAACGCGAGAAAACGCGTGCGGTCTTTACACAAAGTGTGTAAACACTGCAATAAAAAACGTAAGAAGAAGGATGGAAAATCTAGCCACTTACATTGCAAATGCGATTTAGATGAAGTTGAGGATTTTTTTAAAATTCCAGTTATTTCTAACAATGAACCTCCTACTAATTCACCCCTGGTTACTACTCAGAAAAATTCCCAGCCTCTCAATATTCGAAATTATGAGCAGACAGATTTAGCCCCGTATGTGATACATGTGCAAAGAGTCCAAACTGATCCTGCTGATCGCTCTTCTCTACACCCTGTCCAATTCGGTAATTTTTTAAAGAAAAATTTTGTCAAAAATATTGTTAATGGCAGTTTGAAGAGGATCGGCAGGAACAGGCTTTCCCTGGCTTTTACTATGCATGATGATGCAAATAACTTTATTAATCATCCTGGTCTTATTGACCAAAACTTGAAAGCCCTCATTCCCACTTTTAACATAACGAGAATGGGAGTAGTGAGAGGTGTCCCAGCAGGTTGGTCAGATACGGAAATAGAAGAAAACATTTCTGTGCCCATTGGTTGTGGTAAAATATTAAAAGTGAGAAGGATCAGAATTAAAACAACAGTGAATGGTAATACAGTTTTTAATAATTCTGAAACAGTAATTTTAACATTTGATGGTCAAGTCCTCCCGAAAAGAATTTTTATGTGTTACACAGCTCTGCAAGTAGACTTATACGTGTATCCCACCATACAATGCTACAACTGTTGCCGTTTCGGCCATACAAAGGTCCAGTGTAGGTCCAAACCCCGATGCTACAAGTGTGGTGACCAACATAGCGGTGAGTCATGCAATATAGAAGAAGAGGATTACTCTTGTTGTCTTTGTTCTGGTAATCATTCCGCAACAAACAAATCCTGCTCCGAGTTTATAAGACAAAAGGAAATTAAAATGACAATGGCTCAGAATAGTATATCTTATGCTGAAGCCTTAAAGATGCATGCTCCAGTATCAAGGTCTTTTGCAGATGTTGTTGCTTCTTCGCCTTCTTTCAAGCCTACTACGATCATTGGGTCTCGTCCCAATTTTAATTCATCTGCTTCTGGTCAATCTCGATCTTATAAAAAAACAATAATTTCAAAACCACGTATGTCTCCAAAGCCTGTCTTGAGTGGCTATGACCGTGCTACTCATGCATCTTTCACAAAAGAATACGACATGTCTAACTTTTCGAGTCCTAATGGCACTGCTATTAAACAAAAAGTCACTGAAACCAATTCTGAACCATCCGTTATTGAGAGTATTAAATCTCTCATTATGTTGCTATCTAGCTTCAACATGCTTTCTCCTAATTTACCGTCCAACGTTGCCGAAATTATTGTAAAATCTCTGTCTCCTTATATGTCCATTAATGGATCACAAAATCCTGCAGTGGAACAGCCGAAGTATTTGTCCTAAAAAGACTGAACTTATTTATTTACTTAACACTTATAACCCGTCGATTATTTGCTTATCTGAAACTTGGCTGAAACCTGAAAATTTATTTAGAATATCTGGTTACTCTTCTGTCAGAAATGACAGGAACAACGAAGGTGGCGGTGTTGCCATTCTTATAAAAAATTCAATTTTTTTTAAATCATTTTCCCTACCTTCTTTAAGTGATGGCATTGAAGCCATTGCTATTGTTGTAAATAATATTTGTATAGTTTCTATTTATATTCCTGATCCTTCTGTTGCTCTTTATCGCGAACTGAATCAGTTGATGTCTCTTCTTCCTAAACCTTTTTTATTGTTGGGTGACTTTAACTGTCAACATCAATGCTGGGGCAGCCATTCTTCTAATTATTATGGTGAAGAAATGTTAGACATGTTGGACTTCCAAGGATTATGTCTTTTGAACGATGGCTCTCCCACTCGTCTTTCTCGCCCAGGTGAGGGCCCTAGTGCCCCTGACCTTTCTATATGTACACCCGACTTGGCAACGTTTCTCTCTTGGTGTACTCATACTTCAACTTGTGGAAGTGATCATTTTCCAATGATAATATCATTCCCATCATTGTGCCCGATAAATAATAATCCCAAACCACGACTAAGGCACAGACTTCCTGCAGACTGGAGTTTGTTCTCCCGGCGTGTAGAACAGAGAATTCAATCTCTCCCTTTAGTTTACTCAGGTAATGCTCCTGATTGTGCTGAAGCTTTCTCTAGGGTTCTGATTGACGTGGCCGATGAAATTTTCCCTATTAAAAACAATAAACCCCGCAAAATTCCGTTTCCTCCTTGGTGGGATAGAGAGTGCTCTGAAGCAATCAAAAGCAGAAAAGATGCTGAAAAAAATTATTGCCAAATGATGTCATCTGAAAACTTTGAAATGTATACTCAAGTTGCAGACTCCACGCAGGCTTCTTAAGAAAAAGAAGTTTGAGGGTTGGAGGAACTTTTGTGCTTCTATAAGTCCAGATGTCTCTCCTTCTCTTGTTTGGCAGAATATTAGAAGATTTAGAATGGCGACTAGCAATCCTTCCCGGTGTCCTCTTCCCCCCGATCTAGCAAATAAGTTTCTGGATAATTTAGCTCCTCCTTCTGTTCCTGAATTTAATTTAATTTCTTCGTCTATTCCACCAAGCATTGGAAATAGACATGCCGGTCTTGATTCTCCATTCTCTTTATCTGAATTAAAATGTATACTATCATATGTAAAAGACTCATCTCCTGGTGATGATGGTATACCATACTCCTTTATTGTACATTGTAGTGATTCCACTCTTTTATATTTTCTTGATATAATTAATAATATAATGCTAACTGGAGATGTTCCTCTTTCCTGGAAATCGCAAACTGTTATTCCAATTCTAAAGCCAAAAAAACCTTCTTCGGAAGCTACTTCATTCCGTCCAATAGCGTTATCTTCTATTTTGGCTAAACTTGCTGAACACCTAGTTAAAAATCGGTTGGAATGGTTCATTGAAAGTAACAGACTGTTGACTGCTGGACAATTTGGTTTCAGAAAAGGTAAAAGTACTTTGGATAATATAAGCATTTTCATAACTGACATTCGTTTGGCTTTTTCAATTAATAATTCAGTAGTTGCAGCTTTCTTAGACATAAGTGCTGCGTATGATAACGTCCATATTTCAGTGCTACAAAAAAAACTACACGACTTGAAAATTCCTCAAATTCTTTCCTCTTTTATCATAAACATGTTACGTGAACGGTTTATTCATCTGGATTTACAGGATGGATCGAGATTATCCAGAAGTGTGTGGAGGGGTCTGCCCCAAGGATCAGTTTTGAGTCCCATTTTATATAATATTTACACGTATGACTTAGAATCCTCACTTAATAATTCTGTTAAAGTTTTACAATATGCCGATGACCTACTTATTTACACTTCAAATAATAATATTCAACAAGCTTGTGATACAGTATCCAACTCCCTTGATCAACTTAAATGTTGGCTTGATCGCAGTGCCCTTGAACTTTCCGTTTCGAAGAGTACTGTGGTTTTGTTCACTAGAAAACGTGTTCAGCCTATCATTTCAATTCATTATGGTGACTGTGTTATCCCAGTTAAATCTAAAGTCAAATTTTTGGGTGTAATTCTGGATTCTGGTATGACTGGCACTCCACATTCTGAGTATTTGGTTGCCAGGTGCGAAAGAAATTTAAATATTGTCAAATGTTTGGCTGGTGTTTGGTGGGGTGCACACTCATTTTCCCTAAAATTAGTCTACAACGCCATTATTCGAAGTGTTTTAGACTATGGCACATTTTTGCTAGAGCCATGTAATGTTTCTGCTCTTAGTATGTTGGACAAAACTCAGTATAAGGCATTAAGGATAGTTCTGGGTGCCATGAAATCTAGTCCTATCAATGCCATGCAAGTGGAGGCTGTAGAGCCTCCACTTTCTTTGAGGCGACAGTATCTGTCTGACAAATTTCTATTTCGTCGTTTACAACTTTCTAACTATCCTCTTATTATTCAGTTACAACGTCTCTCGGAAGAAATACGTGTCTCATCGTATTGGGTTCATAAAACAGTTCCTTGTTTAGTTAAGAGTTATCGAAAGTATTTAAATATCCGAACTCCTATATCAAATTCCTCTTGTTATCCCCTTTTTTCTGTACCATACGATGCTTTGACTCTTTCTCCGGATGTCCGTCTAAATTTGGGAGTTGTTAAAAATGACTTTGAGGCTGCCCATTCCTTTAATTTTGTCAAGGACTCAGTTTTTCATAATTACCATTCCATTTTTTGTGATGCATCTAAGCATTCGCCTACTGGTAATGTTGGAGTGGGTGTATTTCACTCTCAATATAAAATCGTGCAAAAAATCAAGCTCCCCTCTGAGTGCTCTGTCTTTACGGGAGAGTGCTTTGGACTATTCAAATCTGTAGAGTATATTCTGCTAACTAAATTACGTAATACCGTTGTTTTTTCTGATTCCATGAGTGCCCTTCAGGCCCTATCTAAATTTCCTTTTAAATCTAATTCTGTTTTCCCTATAATTTTGGAAACTAGAAAGTTGTTACTGAAATGTCTTCTTAACGAACAATCTGTAGTATTTGCCTGGGTGCCGGGTCATTCTGGCATCCTAGGTAATGAGCAAGCTGACCAACTTGCTAATGATGCTGTTGGTTGTGGAGATATGGCATACTTTAAAATATATGCTCATGACTTGGCTTCGGTTCCTGGTGTTTACCTGAAAGAAGCTTGGGGTGAGGCTTGGAGTCTTAGCAGTCAAACCAGAGGTACACGTTATTGGAATATTCAACCTTCTATCCCAGTTAAACCCTGGTTTAGTAAAATAAAACTTGGCAGAAGAGCTACTTCTGTGATCACTCGTATGAGATTGGGACATGTGTGCACGCCTGTTCACTTGTTCAGGTTGGGAATTGTTCAGAGTGACTTGTGTGACTGTGGAGGGATCGGTGATTTAGACCATATGTTTTTCAATTGTCCACAATTTGACACTCATTCTTTTATTCGGAAACTTGTAAGTGTTAAC
Organism: Aproaerema taeniolella; assembly: GCA_949987775.1. Taxonomy (NCBI): domain Eukaryota; kingdom Metazoa; phylum Arthropoda; class Insecta; order Lepidoptera; family Gelechiidae; genus Aproaerema; species Aproaerema taeniolella. The sequence continues at coordinate 17,330,206 of OX465255.1, read as the reverse complement.
ATCTTTCTTCCTACGTCAATTAAAGTTCTTTTAAATGAAAATAATCCATGTGTATACAGGGTGTCCGGCAGAACGTTGAACATACGAAAATGGGGGGAAGGTGGGGCCATCTCCTACCTATTCAGGCAATAAAAAAAAATCCTGGTCATAAAAATTTTTTTATATGTTTTTTTTTTAATATTTGCCCCTTTTTACCGCTTTTGTATCTTTAAACCCCTACAACTTTTTCTTTTTTTACAGCTAGGCCCAATTTCTTATTTTTTTTTAATCTTAGGGGATCGTAAGCTCTAAGGAAATGGATATTTGATGCTTTTTGTAGCAAAAAAAAAAGTTGTAGACCCTCAAACCTTTAAAAAACGTTGAAAAAAACCTAATAGCTAAACTTTGCGTTGCCTTTAAAAAAAAAGTAAAGGTGATGGATGGCTTCAGATTTTTTTAAAACATCTCTTATGTGTTGGCTTTCTAACGGTATGTAATTTGTTTTGATATCTTTTTTTTAACTGGAGTTATAATTTTTTTTTCGTGATTCGACCATTTCTACGAAATTCCGCTTAAGTTGAAAGTTGACTTCTTTTCCGAAAATTATCAATGCAAAGTTGAAAATAATGTAAAGACTTACTTTAGGGATAATTACAAACAGAGCAGGTAGATTTTTTTTCATGCTTACCGTTATTTTTACCTTTCGTAGAAATGGTCGAATCACGAAAAAAAAATTATAACTCCAGTTAAAAAAAAGATATCAAAACAAATTACATACCGTTAGAAAGCCAACACATAAGAGATGTTTTAAAAAAATCTGAAGCCATCCATCACCTTTACTTTTTTTTAAAGGCAACGCAAAGTTTAGCTATTAGGTTTTTTTCAACGTTTTTTAAAGGTTTGAGGGTCTACAACTTTTTTTTTTGCTACAAAAAGCATCAAATATCCATTTCCTTAGAGCTTACGATCCCCTAAGATTAAAAAAAAATAAGAAATTGGGCCTAGCTGTAAAAAAAGAAAAAGTTGTAGGGGTTTAAAGATACAAAAGCGGTAAAAAGGGGCAAATATTAAAAAAAAAACATATAAAAATTTTTTTATGACCAGGATTTTTTTTTATTGCCTGAATAGGTAGGAGATGGCCCCACCTTCCCCCCATTTTCGTATGTTCAACGTTCTGCCGGACACCCTGTATAAGTGTCTTTCGGAATTCATTGAGCAAAATAACATAAGAGTTTAAGTACATATTATGTATATAGTTTGCCCTGTATTTATGAATTGTACATAAATATACCTACATGCACCCACATTTTTAAATTTATTATTATCTCATATCCTTATTTTCCTTTCCTGATCCTTAAAGTACTATTTTCCAAATTTCCTTTCCTTTTTCCTACATATTTTTCGTGTCTATGTTTCCTCGCTTTTAAACATTTTGTATAAATACAAATTTGTCATTGGCCTAACGCTTATCGCGATGTGCCATAACCCAAAAAAAAAAAAAAAAATATCTTGTAGAAACTCACATTTTTGAATCTGAAATCTCTTTCAAAAGTGCTGTGACGTCATAAGTACTCCGTCTATAGTGTTTTTGGTCCAAGCTTGTGAGCTTCTTGTGACCATAGAGAACATAAAGTGGGTGAGTTGTGAGGTATTGCATGTTAAGCGTCGATATGTATATTGTTTCCTCAGTTGATTTCACCAATGACTTTAGTTAATTTGGAACTGTAAGCAGTTTTGTTATGTTACATAATTGTTTTGATTTGTGGGAGATGCCGCCAGTGCTGCATCTTTCTGCCAAGTTTGATGATAAATTCAGATAAACACGAACTTGAAAGACAATTTGAGGGAATCTACGATTCATAAGTAGTTTACCAGTACAATATTGAGAGTAAGAAATTGAAATGTACATAACTTTACATTAACATATATAAGTATAAGCAAACCTAATAATGTAGATAAGGACTCAGTGTTGTCTGTAGGTGTGTATTTATAAAAATATATGATTTGACCAATACCTACCTTTCGTGAGATTTTATTTAAACCCGCCCCAGCTTCGCATGGGGATATGAAATTTGAAAAAAAAACAGATTTAGTGCCACACACGACTATCGAGCACATTGGAGATGAATCTACGGAATTCGGAAAAATGTATTTCTGACTTTTTTCAAAAAAGTTAGGCTACAGGGCAAACTCTTAACCCGATCGTCTTTGTTTTATCCATATCAAAATTATTGATGATATGCCATCCACAAAAACGCACCCAATTTTTTGACTCGGCACGAATGTTGCTTTTTTAATTAAATGCATTTTTAATTAAATGTCGAGAAAATCTCAGCGTGTTGTACTTAAAGCTAGGTATGTCAATGTACTTAATTTAGATTATTTAGAAATTACTTAATAGTAAGTTAATCGTTTGAAAGATTGCAAGTTTAAAAAAAGTTAACCAGACTTGTTAGCTGTTTAACGTTTTTTTTCCATTTTAGGCGAGGGAAATATTTTCAAAAGTGAATGGTTTCATGAAAAAACCGGTCAAGAGCGTGTCGGGCCACGCGCATTGTAGGGTTCCGTAGCAGCATGGTTCAAATATGCAGCTGGCTTCTTAATTCTACAAGCATATTGTCAGAGTTGATGTTAAAATCCCCAAATACTATACTTAGTATCATAAACAAATGTACCTAATAAAAAGTTTGGCCAAAATATAACAGAATTTCCATTCTTCCGTGGTTAATGCGCGAGCGAAGCGAGCGCAAATTTTTTTTTTTTTTTCGACAATTTTATTGTAAGGAATAATAAAATAATATCAAACTAAGCGGGTGTATATTTTTAATGTCGTTTTCGTAATTAGCACCCACAAAAACCTATTAAACGACACCTAAAATGTCAATATGTTCTTCAGCTTGGCTTTCGGCTCGCCTCACTTTTAGCGTGGAACCTTGTAAATTTAAAATAAAAAAAATTTTCCACTATTTTATTTTTTAGATTTGTCACCACAATCAATAGATATGTATGACCATGCCAAATAGCTCTGTACTATTAAGGATCTAATATTAGTAAATATATTCTTATTAATCCCAACTAAGTTTGGCACTTGGTCGACTATTACTCGCAAACTTGAAGGGCTATCTTATGTGTGATAGTTTTCCTTTTAATTTCGTTATATATGCTACCAACGTGAATTTTTTCACATTTTTAAAAAAAACCGTTTAGCTGGTAGAGAGGTAGACACTTGTGTTTGACAAAAAATTTTACTTTAAAAATTTATGTTTCGCAAACGGAGTGCTGAATCGAAAAACGTCATTAGAAAACTCCTTCTGTCTTTTAAAAAGCTGTCCTATGACACCCCATTTTATGATATTGGCGAGAAAAAAAAATTCATCACCCTTTCACATCTATGGGAGACACCCGAAAAAAAAAACTACAGTTCTGTCGGCGTAATTTATATGTATGACCTTGCCAAATTTCAGCTCTGTGCTACCAAGGGTTTCTTAGGAAACCTGCGGACAGACGTACATGGCGAAAGTATAAGGGTTCGTAGATTACTACGGAACCCTAAAAACAAATGTATTATTAAAGAGTTTTTAATTTCGGAAATCATTTTTGTTTTGGTCAAAATACAACCTAATGTAAGTATAAAATTCGCGAGCGAAGCGAGCGTGAATTTTTTTTGCTTTTTTTTTTTTTTTTTGCTGTTAGAAATAATATCAACCTGCTGTTAAAATAATTTTGATGTAATTTTCGTAATTAACACCCCCAAAAACTATTTAACGACACCTAAAATGACAATATGTTACAGTTTGGCTTTCGACCTCCCCTCACTTTTAGCGTGGAACCTTGTAAACATATTCTTATTAATCCCAAAAACGTTTGGTCGACTATTTCTCGCAAACTTGAAGGGCCAACTTATGTGTGATAGTTTTTCTTTTAATTTCGTTGTATATTCTATAACCGTGAATTTTTTCACATTTTTAGAAACAACCGTTTAACTGGCAGAGGGGGGGGGACACTTGTTTTTAACAAAACATTTCACTTTAAAAATATTTTTTTCTCAAACGGAGTGCTGAATCGAAAAACGTTCTTAGTAAACCCCTTCTATATTTTAAAAATCTATTCTATGACATTCAATTCGATGGTATCGGCGAGAAAAAAAAATCCATCGCCCTTTCACGTGTATGAGAAACACCCGAAAAAACGTTTTTTCTAAAATTTTATATTTTAGATCTGTCGGCGCAATCAATATCTATGACTATGCCAAATTTCAGCTCTGTAGTACCGAGGACCTTATATTAGTAAATATATTCTTATTAATCTTAACAGTGTTTGGCACTTGGTCGACAACGTGAACTCGCAAACTTGAAGGACCAAGTTATGTGTGATAGTTTTCCTTTTAATTTCGTTATATATGCTACCAACGTGAATTTTTTCACATTTTTAGAAACAACCGTTTAGCAGGTAGAGGGGGGGGACACTTGTGTTTGACAAAAATTTTCACTTTAAAAATTTATATTTCGCAAACGGAGTGCTGAATTGAAAAACGTTCTTAGTAAACCCCTTCTATCTATTAATATGCTATCCTATGACACTCCATTTAAAAATATTGGCGAGAAAAAAAAAATTCATCGCCCTTTCACGTCTATGGGAGACACCCGAAAAAAATTTTTTTTCTAAGATTTTACTCTACAGTTCTGTCGGCGTAATTCATATGTATAATCATGCCAAGTTTCAGCTCTGTAGTACCAAGGGTTTCTTAGGAAACCCGCGGACAGACGGACAGACGGACATGGCGAAACTATAAGGGTTCGTAGATTACTACGGAACCCTAAAAAAGAAGCAAGTAATAATTATGCAGAAAAACTCACCGCTGCACGATGGAGAACCGCACAGGCTGTTGAAGTATCTTGAACTACAGTGAGTAGAATTCTTCGCGAAATAATCTTGATTATATTTGTATATACTTGAGTAGAATATACAAATATAATAAAGCAAACTTCAATACCTGCTATGGAATCGAGTACAATTAGGAAGACGGATGCGATAGTTGCCATAGTCCCAAGTACGGAGCGTACAACATAATAGCCGACAACGGAAGTGGAAATTGAGTCTGAAAATGAAGCAAATACGTCGAATTCAGTAAGAAGAAGAGATACAAGTTTATGTCACCTATAAAGAAAACAAGTAAGACCCCGAAAAATTAATTTACCTGAATTTGATATTGGTGTGGTCTGAAAAACAATCCAATACTGTCATTAGAACATGGTCAATTTCCAACATATATCTCGCCTGAATATTGTTTTGAAAGACCGTACCTATATAGTTGAAGGATCTATAATAACTCTTAGAAGATTGTAACGTAAATTTATTTAAAAAACATAACCCAAAATGGAGAAGAACTGAAAATATATTTTAAGATTAAAATATTTAAAACAGGTGAAGGCCTTTCGTTATGCAGGTGTGTGTACATATAGTGTGTACAGATGAATCATATATTCATACCAACCACGTGCAAAAAAATCAGCAATAAACAAAATTTTACAAAAGGAGTGCGCATAATTATCAGAATATTACCTATCATTTGAGGTATATTTTACTAAAAAAATAAGCCATATAGTATCTGTAGGTGCTCAAACTTGATATGTTTAAAAAAATATTTTTGTTTTTTTTTTAAACAAAAATGGCTAAAAGGTCATAATGTGGTATATTTTAGAACCGCCTTTATAAGCCCTTTCACTTGATACCACACACGATAGGTTTAAGAAAAAAAAAATTCCTATATAAAAAAAATGATGACCCTGCACGCCTCTCCTACTTTTTTAGGAACTGCGGATCAAAAATTTTGTTTAACCTCTATTATGCGTGTGCCAAACGGCTAAACTGAACATCGATTTGCGTTTTTTTTTGCTAGTAATAACCTCATTGGATACGTCTTCGTGGATGGATCTTTCTTAGGCTGCGTTTCCACCAGAGATGTGCGAGGATGCGTAGCGAGGAATGTGCGCGCACATCTCTGGTGGAAACGCAGCCTTACTCACCTTATTTTTTCTATGTCTATGTCCTTACCATCTTACTAAGTCCATGGTTCTTACTTCTTTTTTTTTTTGTTTAATTTATCCCTTTCGGGAAAGGCAGAGGAAACTATCCGAAAATCTTTATCGGTACCAAACAGAGGAAGCACTGTTTTCACTAGAATGTTTTATCACTACATGAATTTTATAGTCAACTAGCTTTTCCCCGCGGCTTCGCTCGCGCAAAGAACTCTTTTAGTCACCCATTTCATTCTTGACCCTTTAGGGGATCATTTTTGAAAAAATAGCGAAACACGTGTCCGCTTATTTGCTTCGAGGTATATCTTGACGAAGTTTTGAGTCAAAATATGCAAAAAAATTGTCTTCTCCATACAAACTTTGAACCCCCATTTCACCCCCTTAGGGTAGAATTTAGAAAAATTCTTTCTTAGTGATGTAAAGTTCATCGCCATTTTGATGATTCCTAACTAAACAAATAAAAGTTGAGATCTTATACACTTGACATTGATAAGTATTACATAGAAAGCTGCAGAAAGGTATACTTACATAGAATACAATGGTGCTATAAAAGTACAACTTTTTGATTTGAATTACTTACTTACTAAAGACGTAAGCTGAATAGAATAATCATGTTTGTTACATAGATAAAACACCTTTTTAACAGACGAATATTTGCTAATCCAGATTAATCTATTTTGCTATGCTTATTACCTAAGATATTAAATTTAAGTCTTTCAATTAAGTTATGAATAAATAAATGTTTGAAACCTAAAATAGCATATAGGTAGCCTTATTGAAGTATTTATCATATACGAAGAGGGTATTCTAATTGCTTGAAATGCTCTGAGCACTTATGCAATGTGCATCTAAGGTCCGTATTATAGAACGCGACTCAGACTGATCTATACTTAAGCAGCAGTCGTCTTTGTCATTTTGATAGTGAAAGAAAGAGACAATCAATACTTAAGTATATATCAAGCTTGGTAATTTAGGTAATACGGACCTAAACTACCAGTAGAGGGAATGTCCACCGAGACTGGAAAAGCAGTCTGCATTGCTGTCATACAGCATACACAACTATAGATATTGATTGATTTTATAACATATTATTAAACTTTCTGAAGTTTTTTTTTTCATTTCTTGACATTGACTCCCCGCCCGTACGGCCCGTACCCCAGTGACGCCTACATCGCATAAGGTGCTGCCTAGCTAGCTAGCTGAGCAGGATGAGCGGCGACCACGAAACTTTTTTCTAATACTTACATTTTTAAACTCGTGATATCTTTTGAATGGAATGTCCAAATTGCATAATTCAAAAAGTTGTATAAAGATATTGAAGCAGTCTTGAATATGAAGTAATTTATTTTGATAAGGATTAATACCAAGATACAAATAAAGAGCATTTTATAGCGAGAGGCATTTCAATTAAATTTTTAAAATAAAAGAACACATATTGTGGCATAACTACAATAGTTAGACGTATGCTGTCGCGACACTTTTTGTAAATATTTATGTGTTCTGCAAAGTCGTAGTACATTATTTTATTCTATCATCAATAGTTTACGCAGCGCACGCAATGTAAAGAATATTTTAGTTAATTTTTTTACACCTTGGGTTACATTATTTGAGTTTCAGTAAGGATCCCTAATTTTTTTGAAAATATAATATAGCCTATGTCCATCGGGGATAATGTAGCTTTCTAATGGTGAAAGAATTTTTCAAATCGGTCCAGTAGTTTCGGAGCCTATTCGATGCAAACAAACAAACAAACAATCAAATCTTTCCTCTTTATAATATTAGTATAGATTTACTGCATAACCATACATTATACAACTTTTTCACGTAGAAAACGAAACTTCAATTGACGAAGCAACTGCCCACGCCGAGTTCCCGCCAAAGATAGTTTTTTCTCTCATGCGATGCTGTCACAAATGTCAATGGTAGACACATTAAACAGTACTAAGTCCATGCATTAAACTATTATTATTTGTGGTAAATGGCGATTTGATGGCGATTACCTACCGAAAAGAAAATAGTTTTCTTGTGTTCTTTTTTTCGTGTTTTCTCTTACTTGAAATTGGTGGAACCAGTCTCATTATAACGACCGGTTGCAATTTTTTAAGAAGTGAAGTGACCAGGACTAATTCGTCTTTAGTATTTACTATCACTATAACTCATCCGTGGATTAAATAGTTTGTCTAAAGATCGGTCACAGGGCTATGTTAGAGGTCTCCTTCTCGCCAGCGATTCTACTCAGTGCTGTGGACTAAATATTCTACTCCTATATACTCAGATCTGGGTTCCAGGTTCCAGTCAGAGGGTTTGTTATGGACGTCCAGTAACTACTCAAACTTTTCCTAATATATGCCTCCATTGACCCAGGACCAGAGTAGGACCAAAAGGGACCAAGACAAAGGGTTAGACCAAGAAAATCAATCGGATAACTTTCGAAAAACAGTGTTTCCAAGAACACTGTCAGAGGGTCGTCTTAGGCTCCTTAATTTAATTTAAAGTGCGGTACTACAGACCTGAAAATCAAGACGTTTCAATAATGGCCTAAATACAAAAATTCAAAACATATTGTTAGACAAATAGTGATATTTTAATTACTCCATATCGAAGAAATGAGTACATGTCAAAGAGTTTACAAGTGCATAATTTTATTATTTCCTATATTTATGTATTTGTTTTTATGGAAACAAACAAAACCACAGCACAATCTCGCATCTAATGAAAATGAAACAATCCCTAATATAGTGTGGTTTAATTCTACACATGTGCCACTTATTACGTATTTCTTTGCAAAAAAAGAAATTATAAACTGTCGTGTAAGTAAAAGAAAGTCTGTGCCTTGTAATGTTCACGTGTCATGGGAAGAGCATCCACCTGATGTAGGTGCCTATATATTCTATGGTCCTGTGGTAACCACTTTACCGCAATACAGGAATCCTGACGTTCTTTGGGGGCTCATGTTTGAAGAATCACCTAGAAGCAACAGTTTAGTTTTCAGCGAAAAATTCACAGAGCTTTTTAATTTTTCATCAACGTTCAGCCGACATAGTGATGTGCCGTTTCCTCTTCTTCACATAAATAGTGAACTGATTCAAAATCTTTCCACGTCTTTTACATTAGAAAGTTTTATTACAAGTAAGGAGTTCTATGTGAACACCAAGGCAAAAAATTCCTGGTTTAAAGAAATTGCACCAATAATATACATACAAAGCAATAATATAACTTTAATTGACAGGAACAAGTATGTTCTTAAACTTATGGAGTATATTGCTGTTGACTGTTACGGAAACAGTATCAAAGGTAAAGAACTACCGAAACAAGTAACGAAAAGGCAAGACTTCTTTTTGTGGTATACATCAAAATATAAGTTCCACATTTCAATTGAAAGTGCATCATGTGATGATTATATCACAGAAAAGTTATGGAGGCCTATATACCAGGGGGTAGTGCCTATTTACTTCGGCTCTCGGACAATACACGACTGGTTACCAAATAAGAAATCTGCCATCCTCATCGAGGACTTTGCAACACCAGAGCTGTTAGCAAAGTATCTCCGCGAGTTACTGGCCAACGATACTAAATATGAAGAATATCTTGAACATAAAACTAAAGGACTCATATCGAATAGAAGGCTGATCAATGAATTTAAAGCTAGGCCACATCAAATAAACTTTTTCAACAACATGAATAAATTAAAATGTGCTCTTTGCCTAAGACTCCACGAATTTAACAGTAGCAAAATCAATATTGTTTCACAAGAAGCACTGAACTGTAGAAAACCTGTGTCCCTCTTAACGCACGCCCCGGATAGTAGTCATGAGTTTATGTCATTGATAAAAAATACGTCGGAGGAGTTAGACAACGTATACAACAAGTACATGAAGCGAATACCTTTAGATAAGAATAGTCGCATTGAATCGGTGCCTTCAAATAAAATGGAAATTAAAAACTGGTGGAATTATAAAAAAATCTATGATCGCGCTAAAATTCTATGATCGCGCTAACTTCTTCCACTATAATTGTTTATGACAAATTTGAATGAAAATGAAAGTAACCCACGACAAGAATATTCCTGAACTCTTATAGTACGGACGGCCGCAACTCAGGTTACCACAAGCATGCACTCTGTGCTGTTGTGGTAAGAGCGGTTTTGCAATGAAAATGGAGTAACCTGATGCGCTGGCCTCTGTACTTCCCATGAACAGCATTCTAAAAAGGCTAATGTGACTAAGTACCATCGAGCACAACCTATGTGCTCCATGCTAAGTACCTATCTTTATAATATATGTTTGACCAATACTATTTTTTAGATTTAATAAAATATAAGCTAATGAATTATTTCTATTTGTATTATTTGCATTAAGTATTTACAGGCATGCTCAGAAAATGTTTATTACCTTTAGAACCAAAATTTCGTGCACAGATTTGCGGCAATCATAATTTCTATTCAACGTCAGGGTACACCATCAACGGAACATGCGGCTTGTGATTGGTATGTATAAGAGTTTTTCAGAGTTTATTTAGGACTAGCTGATGGCCGCAACTTCGTTTGCGTGTTAATTTTTTGATGAAATAGAGGACACTACATTTATGGAAATATACATGGCATTGTCGCTTTTTCTTTAAGTACCATTTACTTTATATTTTGTTGATTTCTAAATACCTTATTTTAAAACTTGACCATACTATATTAACATTGGATCTGAAGACAAAGCTCAAACATAGTTGTTTCATACATACACATACAACGGTCACGCCTATAATCCTTAACGGTGTAGACAGAGCATCACTGGTTTTAAAACCACTTGATGCCACGTTTCACATAAATTCAGAGGGTTATAAGATGAAATATGATGTAAGTGGTGAGAGTAGATTGTCAGCCTTTCGTCAACAAAACCCTCGCGTCCCTTTACTGACTTTTACAGTATGCCTGGGAGGAGTGGGAAGCTGGTACATTATAATTGTTTTTCTTTTACTCACTGTCCAGCATGGCTTATTTTAATGCTTATAATACATGTTCTACCCTTGTTTCGCCTGCTGCTTTCAATAGACTAAGTGTGCCTTTAAATAATTTAATGTTATCTTAACCATCTTAAAAAATGCTGTTTTTAGTGTATTTCACGTTCCTAAGAAAAGTGGTAAACTTTTTTTTTTATAATGAATGTGTTTGCTAGCAAGCTCACCCAGAAGATGCTTATTCATTCGAACTTTAAAGAGACTCGGGTTATATGGGCCCGGAAATACAGACGCAGGCAGAGAATTCGACAAGGTAAGGGTGGTACTCCGCAGTGCGTCTGGACGTCCGGCAGAAGAAAGGGGCAGTCGGAATGAGCTCGTGCTGCTCATGAGCACACTCCCCAAAGTACATCTTGTAGAAAACACATAGGCAAGATACTTTTCATTTCTCATACTCGGAAAGTAGTGTCATTTTGATCTGATTATTGGGTGGAAAATGCCGCTTCCCTCCATAGGGCGGGAAAAACTCATACAAATTACTTCCCACCTAAGGGCCGGAATGAACTTTAAAAATAGAACTGCTGTCAGCTGTGAAGAGTTTTATCTAAAAAACGAATTAAAAAAAATACTGCGGCTATGTGAGTTTCTAAACAGCCAGTGTGAACTTAGCGCAAACTTCTTTGAGCGCAATAAGCCGCAACAATTACGCGGTGAGTTCCATATTTAAAATGTAACTTTTAATTTCACGAATTGTCCTAATTTGACAATTAATTTTAAAAAGGTACTATTATTATTATAATATAATATCAATAAATAGTTTAGATAAACAACTAGTTTTATTTTCCTCATATTTGAAATGAAAAGTAGAGTGTTTAACACGGGTAAAAGAATCAATTCCTACTCGGACTATAGACTATAGAATAGAGATATAGGAATTGATTCTTTCCACCCTCGCTTAACAATCTACTATTGCGTCTATGAGCTAGGCTTTCTACTAATGTCCTGGCTCTGCGGTCCACCGATTCCAGAGCAGCTAGCTGATATTTGGCCGAACCATCCCTGAGGTGACTGCAATACTCCATGCACGATCGGACCTGTGCCTTATATAGGGTTAGGAGTTGATCAGGCGTGAAGTATCGCTTAACCCTACTAAGGATGCCCAGCTTTTTGGCCGCAGTTTGAGCTTTGAATTCGATGGAGATGCCGAAGTTAAGGTTAGCAGATAACTTCATGCCGAGGAGTTCAAGCTCATCGGTGACGGATACAGATGTACTCCGGAAAGTAGGAGCCAAGTTGAAAGGACTCCGTTTCGCGGAGAACAGACATGCTTGTGTTTTGGTAGCGTTGAAACTAACCTGATTAACCCGTCGCTTGCTTGTTTACGCCGCGTGCTATACAAATCTCGCACACCAGTGTTCTAAAAGCACGCGAAGGTTTAATGTCTCCCCACTGGGAAACAAGATTTAAGGTTGAGTTCACTCGCTTTACCATTGCTTCTTTCTCTGATCGAATTTCATCCCCACCGGCTTCTGCACTTGACAGATATCTCTCCATGACTGTACTGTCATTTGCGTTCGCAACAACTCCTGGCACAGCATGTCTTTAATGTGCAGCACGAAAAGAGTCGCAGAGAAAACGGACCCCTGAGGAACTCCGGCATCAATGAGGTCAGAGGAGCGGATCGATCGGATCGATCTATGACCATCCGGATCGATCGTTCACTCAGGAAGTCTGCTATCCAGCCACAAAAGTTGGTAGAGACGTCGCCGTACGCAGGTAGCTTACTCAGGAAGTCAGCTATCCAGCCACAAAAGTCGGTAGGGACGCCGCCGTACGCAGGTAGTTTGCTCAGCAGACTTGCGTGGCAAAACAAGCCTATATAAACGACAATTTATATCAAAAGACCTAATACAATAAATACACACACGAATTCATAAGTAGGTACTTATTTTTGATTTTCAGTGGAAGTTTCTAATAAAGTCCACCTATGTCAGTATCCACTAGTGTTTATTGGTGTTTATATTCTCTTTGTCAGTATCCTTAGACAACACCCGTGCATAGAATTCAGCTAGCACGCTGTTTTTCCATCAAAAGTCAATGGGAGGTTTTCTTTTTGGGTATTAAAAAAAAAGTATTTCCCCAGAGCTCTCTAGATGGCGCTGAACTGACTCCGTTACTAGGTGCCAAAGCCAAAAGGCTTGGAGAAAAACATTGCATCAAATATTCTGAGTTTGTTTTGGCTTTCCAATCATCCTAGTTTTCTCGCGCTTTGTTATAATTCAGTTTTGTTTTTTCGTTGTTTTCGTAAAATCGCCTAACTACGTATGGTAGACCTGATATTGATGTGATATGACTATAACGTTTCGTTTTATGATCTCAAAATTACGTTCAAGTGAATTAATCAAAAATAATTTAACGTTCCGTTCCTTGCAGTAACGTACATAGTTTAACGCCATCTATCCGGCGACTGGGGAAAAAATAAAAAGAAAATCCCTCATTCCCATTGAATTTGAAATCTAGCGGCACGATAGATACCTTTGCGAAACAAGATCAATCAAGAAAAAATCTAAATTTTTTTCCATAGACAGAAAAAATAAGATGTTTTCAAAACGTGACATTCTAAAAATTACCGAAAAAAGATTTGGCTATATGGCTCCATCCTTTGCCTATCCTAAAGGATGGAAGAAAACTACTACTGTCATGTCATTTAGTTTCTCAGGGGTCTTTGGCGGGAACTCGGCGTGAGCGGTTGCTTTGTCAATTGGATTTTCGTTTTCTGCGTGAAAAAGTTGTTTAATGTGTAATAGTGATAGTGTATTATGCAGTAAATTGACTGAAATTCGTGTAGTGATGAAAAATTCAAGTGATAACGGTGTTTCTGCTCCGTTTGGTACCGACAAAGATCCTCGCGGTTGTGCTTCTCGCCGCCAGTTTTCTTAAAACAGACGCTATCCGGTTTTACGCAGAACATGAGAAGCTTAGGGCTTAGGTTAAGTTGAAAAAAGAAGATTTTTCACTCAAGACATGGCTGTATGGACATAGTTTCCTTTGCCTTTCCCGAAAGGGATAAAGGTGATATTTCACTTTAATATGGGGCTTGGGCCTGGTCATTGTACAGTACTCCATAAGTCGTCATTAATACTAATAATGACATTAGTAGCGTCTATTTTTCATAAAATACATTAGTTTTATTGTAGAAAAATATTTTAAGATTGATTATTATTGCCATACTTACAATGATGGTGGAATGAAATGACAGATGACAGTGACATTAATGACAGTTGACAAGTGAACGCGCGTTCAAAAATCTATCTACCAGTTTAATCTCATCATCTCATGACATCAAAATATTATAAAAAGTTAATGCTCTGGTGTTGTTATTCTTACGCCATTTGTTTTATCCAATATTATAAAGATTTAGCTAGGATTTACTTGTTAAATACAAACAAGTCGATTAATTATTAACAATTAAGCAATGACTATTTTGAACGTGATTTGTCAAACAATATGGCAACCTCAGTGTGGTAACTACGAAAACACGTATGATTTTCAATATTTTATAATTTTCTACAAACCAGCCAGGGGTTTTTGAAATTTTTTTATATTTTTCCAGGAATAAACTATTTATTTTTTATTTTTATGGATACTGTACAAAGACCAGGCCCATTTTGAAAAATCACCTTTAACAAAAAAAATTAGTTTCTCAGACAGGGCCGGAATAAGAGTTCATAAAATAGACCTTCCTATTTAGTTTTGATTAGTTAAAAAAAGTACAAAGCGGCTAAACTATCACTAAAACTGACATAATAAATGCAGACGTTGACTTAAGTATCGATATTTTAGATGTTTCTTACACTTAGGTACGCCTATAATCCCTGTTGGGGTAATCAAGACATAATATGAATTTACAGTCACATGACTCCACATCGACGATTTTGAGTCATAAAATTGTCAGCACGATATACTCGTACATTAAAATCTTCACGTCCCGCCCCGCTTACTGGCTTTTGCAATGTACCAGGAAACAGTTGGCAGCGGGCAGCTGCAGCTGGCACATTCAAAATGTTTCATTTAGTGCCAGTTCAGCACGGATGTTTTGTTATTTTTAGATACTTGAAGGGCAGTTTCTGTGATGTTAATTCCTTCCGTGTCACTCGAGAGATGCTTTTTCCAGCAGTCGAAACTTACTATGTTAACATTTTCTATAAATGTACGAAAATAGGTCACAAACAAAACACCGATCAAATTTTGTACTATACAGCAGCACCTTCCGAATTTCTGTATAGAAAGTACTTTTCCAAAGGTAAATTAATAAAGTTAATGAAGGTTACATATTACAAAGAATACCAAATAAGAAACTTTAAAAAAATATATAAGTAATGCTATATACTAAAGTTTTCGCACTAAAGTTCCTTCGTGTCGTTTGGGTCCACTGGAACACAAACAAAGACAAATCCAGACCCTAGAAGAAATATCTGCTTGTTACATAAATGTTTGCCCCATCGAACCCAGAAACTGACAATATATAGGCAGGGTAATTCTACTACTCAACTAAGCTCATTGACAATTAAAGATCAGTAGATACATACTTACCTAGCACATTAAATGCTACGTCTTTCTAAGTCGCTTTATTTGTTTTATAAAAATTTCATTTATTTTTGAAATGTTTAGTGTAAATAATAGAAAGTAGGTACGTGAGAAACAATGTTAGCGCCTGTTAAATTCTAGGGTTTCCCTCGATTTCCCTAGGATTTCACCATCAGATCCTGACTTAATGACAATGGGACCACCAAAGAATTTTGATAATCGGACCATAAATGGCGGAGAAATCGGTGAACACACACAATAAAAAACAAAAAAGGTACATACAGTCGAACATAGAACCTCCTCTTTTTTTGAAGTCGGTTAAAAATGGAGAAGGGATCTACCATACAAATATTCCATAACGCTTAATCCGGCCCTTTAATCAAATGCTTACGTCACGCTTACCTTTTAGCCTATGTATGTCAAAAATACGTTGATCTCTATGGTATGAGTAAAATGTGTAAAGCTCTTAGCTTTGAATTTTTTCAGGGGTTTTTGTTGTTGGTTTTCTATTTATTGGCAAAATTTTGAAAATTTTTGTAGCCTAGGCCTGCTCAGAAAGACAGGCTACTACTAGGTATGCCAAGTTTCATCAAATTCCATCCAGTAGTTTTTACGTGATGTTCTATCAAACAAAGAAACAGACAAAGTCTCCAAAAGTCATTCTTAAATACTCAGTTACTGATTCTGAGTCGCCTTGGATATTTTTTTTTTATATTTTCAATGTACAGATTTTTTTGGTTTACGATTCTATTATAGTATAGATAGATATAATTTACATGAAAATATTGTAATATTGGTAGAAATGTAGTAGTATACATTTCGTTAAATTATTTAATTCTTGTCTCTTAGGCTAGGTGCTCATTACGACCTAAACCATTTTGTTAAAATGGCACGGATCTGCAATAAAAACAAACATTTAAAAAATCCATTTATTTCAACAGACAACAGCGATGGTTTTCATAAAACACATACTTAATTAGGTTACATTGACATACCAATTAATTTACATAAAATATTAAATTGCCTGCCTACCCAACTTATTTTTTTTGAGTCCGTTCGACACCTCATTTAAAATAGGAATAAGTACAAGGTAAGGGACAGCTTAGCAAATACTTAAACGGTAGAAACTATTCATAACTGTGTTCGACTGCGAGTAATTCTTTTTTCTCGGAAACGACAGTTCATAAAAAAAATCATGCGGAAAATTCCACTGGAAAATTATTCAGAATGATCGTCTGAGTTTAGGGTTTCAGTTTTTGCTAACCTGCATCTTACACCCTATATAATTTTATATCTAGATCTAGACTCGATTTCTGCATACAGTCATAGTCCTTCCTTACTAATATAATAAACGCGAAAGTTTGTAAGTATGGATGTATGTATGGATGTTTGTTACTCTTTCACGATCAAACGGCTGGACCAATTTTGATAAAATTTAGTAAGGAGGTAGCTGACACCCTGGATTAACACATAGGCTACATAATTTTCCCAAATTCCCACGGGAACGAAGTCCCGGGTGAAAAGCTAGTTCTATCTATAATCTTCTTCTTATCGTGTAGGTTATCTATAATAATGTATTTTCTTACAAATTCGATTTAATTTAACATCAAGTCTACACTTAAAGATTGTGTATGTGTAAGTGTACTTAACTATGTTAATAATTGTGTCAATACATGAAAATGCATTCTTTGATTTAAATAACTCCAAAATTAAATATTTGGTAGCACCCCCGATATTTTATTAAATTTTTAAATGGCTGTATCAATTTTAAACAATATAGCTAAGAACCATCTCGACCACGTCAGCTTTTAAACAAACAAAACCGCATCTAAATCAGTCCATTCGTTTAGAAGCTACGATGCTACACAGAGATACACACGTCAAACTTATAACACTCCTCTTTTTGTCGGGGGTTAAAAATAAATTCGCAATTATAATTTAAGAAACCTTTTAAGACTTTTTTTCGGGAAAAATAAGGCTAGACCATTAATATAGAATAAACAACTAGATATATTAGGTCTACAAAGATCTTGCGGCCGACGGGTGACAGTTGTAGCTCTCAGAATAATAACTAAATTATTCATGTACATTTGGATGTGTGGCCCTTAATCCTAGGATGAAAACTCCGAGAGATTCGCTCAGTGATGGATAAAAGACTTCATATTTGCATATTGAAATC
Source organism: Aproaerema taeniolella (assembly GCA_949987775.1). Lineage (NCBI taxonomy): Eukaryota > Metazoa > Arthropoda > Insecta > Lepidoptera > Gelechiidae > Aproaerema > Aproaerema taeniolella. The sequence continues at coordinate 17,312,473 of OX465255.1, read as the reverse complement.
ATTTGTGATGCAATAAGTAGTTCAAGAATTATTGGCAAAAAAGTATGGGCCACACAACCAAATGCCTGCGATTCTCAGTAATGAAAATAAGATGAACCGGTTGACGGAGCCCCAATTTTATCATTACCATCTACAGTGACTCATAAAAAAATCGGTTCTGGCTATAAATCAACCCAAAAAACCCAATACTTTGGAAAATATTTACATTTATTTATGGGCCACAGGATTACGTAGGGCCCACTTCATATGTGGTAAACCAGCAGCCCGAGATAAAAATTAACGACGCTGCTGGCTCTATCACATATAATATGTGACAGCATATAGCGGCAAAAATCTTCTTATGAAACTCTCATCACAGAGAAAAACGTGAATCAAATTCTGAAGCATTTGGTTGTGTGGATCACGTTCAAAACCTTCTGCTTCAGCCAATACTGCATCACATAAGTTGCGAAGGTGTTACAAATGAAGAGAATTTCCGTTACTGAAGGTGAGTATTCAAAAAAATGCAAAACATTCAGTATTTTAGGAGATATCGAGGTTTTATTTTTGTATTAAAATCGTGTTACCCTAAACAATTGTAAAGTAAATATTGTCAATAGAACCAAATTTTAGTTAAGAAAATTGGCAATTTCAAACCCATTTTACTTACGTTACAAAACAATTCAAAAGTCTTGCTTCATTAACGCTCTTTGCTGGCCCTCCGCAATCAATCTACACCCGAATACGGGTATACTATACTGCCATTAGTACTTACATATTCCGTACCTGGTTATATAAAAAAAATAGTTCTTACTTCCTTAATACCTAAAAAGACAAACTGTCCTCCGAGTTCCGCCTTAGGTAACTCCTTTTCCTGGATCTACTATTAGCTAAACCCTGCATTCGTGTACAATACCATCTTAAATGCTATTGTTATAGAGCTGTGACTAAATCAAGTATTTATAAATGAAATAATTTTCATTATCTCACCCAGAGGATTCAAAGAGAGGTCAGATTTTTGATATGTTGTACGTCGACTAATAGAATTCGTGTGAATAAAATAACGACAATCAGGTTTAGGCGAACTCACTTCCTGTGCCTTCCGAAATGTCTTAAATAAGGTACCTACTTTTTTTACATAAATACTAATAACCATAATTTTTATGTCTATTCGCTTCTAGGTTTTAACTCCTAAAATATTGTATAAGAACGCCACAGACACGTTCAGATTTCACAGTTAGATACGTCACATGAAAATATTCTAAGAACGTGCACAATTTTTATTACCTATATCTACCAGTTTTACATTTATTTGAGCCTCATTTAGGCAAAAAACATTGTTAACCTAATAATGTACAGTCAACAGCACCTCAGGTTACCACAAACTGTCAAATTTCCCCAATGGATAGTAAACTCTAATGCTTGGAGATAAAACTGAAAATCGATTGAAGTTTGACAGTTTTGGATAGCATGATGTGCCGTTGTCCCTGTACATCGGTACATTTCCTTTCGTTACTAACCAAACTAGGCCAACTTATATTTAGATACAAATATCATGCATATAGGTATATTTAGATTTGCTTATGATCTAAATATATAGGTACGTAAGTATACGATAAATTAATACATTATTTTCAAAATAATATATTTTGTCTTCATGATACTATACATAGGTATGTAAATTCATCTTGGACTAGAAATTTCAGTCTTTAAAAATGCAAAATATTCAAAATCGCATACAATATGCAGTATTATAAAAAGTTTTTTTTTATATAACGATTAGGTTTGCTCTTGACTACAATCTAGCCCAGGGGCGAAGATGTGGTCGAGGATGTAGCAAGCTCACCCAGAAGATGCCTATTTACTCGAACTTAAAGAGACTCGGGTTAATACGAGCCCGGAAATACAGACGCAGGCAGAGAATTCCATTCCTTAGCGGTGCGCAGTATAAAAGATGAACAGAAGCGCTCAGTACGGATTCGAGGAACTTTCTTTTAGAAAAACAAACCATTTGATAAAATTCTGAGTAAGATATTGCACACCATACATAAGAAAACTAATTATTCAGAACTTTGCTTGAGTTGCAAATTAGTAAATTGGTAAAATTGGTAATTGGTAAAATTGTTGCATAATACGTCTTATCTAACATTTTCATTAATTTAACATTATAAACGATCCTAACAGGTCCCTTTTATAACATTATGGTAGTCTAACGTGGTCATTACGGTGGTCTAATCCAATGCTTCAATAATTCTTTAAGACATTCGATGCTCTGCCTGCAAAAAAATCACGGTAACGTAGTGTTTGTTTTGCTGCCATGATGTACAAACATACGATCTATGACAATGCGGTAAAATTTACAAAAACTAGTAGACCAAAATAATTGTATAGGTATAGACCCCAAAGACGGAAATTGGCTTTCGCACCGTACGTTTAGACCTTTATTAAATCAGATTCACTGAGGAAATAGGCACTACCACGTTAATCAGATTAATCCATTAGTTTAAACTTAGAATTAGAAAGCTTTGCTTCTAACGTAACAACATAAAAAATACACAATATTGAATTACAACCAAGTACCGCCGTGAAAATCTACGGAACACAGTCTCTGCATAGCGGCCAAACCTCTGGCTCTACTTTCGGCGTCCGCTTCGGACTTTAATAACTCTTCACTACCTACCTTACACCCGTAAACAATCTTATATTTCTTACTACAATAATCTTCCACAAAATATTTATTACTATAATTTCCTTCAAAATCTTTTCTAAACAGTTTATCCTCACACTCATCATTTTCGCTGTCAATATATATTAAGTTATCTTTGGCAAGTGTTCCCTTACCTGAATCTTGAACATAGTCAGTCCAATCATCATTTTTGATCCAGAAAAAGGGGGTTACTGTTTGCGTGAGTTAGAGTCAGTCGTCGCAGAACGAGACGACGGGGGCCGAGTGGTTTTCCCGGGGGGGCACGAAGCAGGCGCAGACGGGCTGCCCTGGGCTGGACAAGGCGGAGCCGGGGCCGAAAGATCCCCCGCATGACAGGCGCGCGCGGTCTCGGATGTTGACGATGGACCGCTCTGGACTCCACCATGGTTCGTCCGCATTCTCGTCCATGCTTCGGTTTAAGCCAGGCTCTGAGGATTAACATGTTAAAAAAATAATAGTAAGTATCTATAGGTAGGTACTATGGGTTACAAGAAAACTGGCTTCTAATAGTGGTAGACGAATGTGATCGAATTTATTTAATGGTCTAGTCTCTGAAAATGGAAAAGGATATTCTGAGGCATTTCTTTTCCAAAGTATCAAAATCTTGTCAAACATGAAGAAAAAAAATAAAATAATTCGATATGAATTTGATGTTCCCGTTCGTATAGGATTTTGGATAGGTTTCAAATACTCGAATACAAGTACTATTTCAACCATACTCCATTTCGATACAATGCATTATTTTCTGTAGACATAGAAATAACATAAATAGAATAATTAGTGTCAAAAACAACAAAAAAAAAACAAATCATATGCATACTAGAAATACTAGAATGAAGTTTATTTATTAAACTATACGTTTTTTTAGATTTCGTAGCAAGTTAATGCTACGAAATTTATCAAAACTGATGCGAAAAATTCATAAAATTGTTCATGTATTTTTCGAACTAAAATCAAACAATGAAAATAATTTGCAATTCATCAAATAGTTTTTTAATAATTTCGAGCAATATTTCACCACTGTTATTATTATTATCTTTCTAATTTATGTAAATTAATGTATACGGTCGGTTTGGTCGAGTGGTACTGAATGACGCTGCCTCTTAAACGACCAATTTGATTCCCAGTCGAGGAAAACGTTTGTGTAAAAAGCAGATGTATTCTCGGGTTTGTCTTTATGTTTGTTCGAAGGGACCCAAGACACAAGGGAAAACCTCAGTGTGGGCCTTTGAGTATATAGCATATATTTAATATTTAAATATTACACTTCACTGACAATTCACTTCATTAAATTTTTGTATATTACAGTAATATCTTTTGATCTCTCTGTACCTGTTTTACGTAAACAGATTCTGTTAATATTAAATGAGACAAAATTGAAGAGTTGTGTGAGAGCTTTCCTTCAATTATAACAACACTGTAGTAGGACTTTGAATAAATAAGCGAGGACGACCTTCTCAAGGAAAATAAAATTAATGTAGACAGCATTGAATTTTGCGACGCTTCTCGCTTCTAAAATTCAATCTTCATTTATAAATGTGAGGAAACGATATGATGTGACTTTAAATTTGACGAAACCATAATAGGTGAATACTCCCTATGAAATGAAAAAATTTTCCCCAAAAATCGCACATAAAATTCTCAAAAAAAATAATTACCTTTTAGTTGATCGCACAAGTTGTATGAAGAAGCGATTTTTTAGGGTTCCGTAGTAATCTACGAACCCTTATAGTTTCGCCATGTCCGTCTGTCCGTCTGTCCGTCTGTCCGCGGGTTTCCTAAGAAACCCTTGGTACTACAGAGCTGAAACTTGGCATGATTATACATATGAATTACGCCGACAGAACTGTAGAGTAAAATCTTAGAAAAAAAATTTTTTTCGGGTGTCTCCCATAGACGTGAAAGGGCGATGATTTTTTTTTTTCTCGCCAATATTTTTAAATGGAGTGTCATAGGATAGCATATTAATAGATAGAAGGGGTTTACTACGAACGTTTTTCAATTCAGCACTCCGTTTGCGAAATATAAATTTTTAAAGTGAAAATTTTTGTCAAACACAAGTGTCCCCCCCCTCTACCTGCTAAACGGTTGTTTCTAAAAATGTGAAAAAATTCACGTTGGTAGCATATATAACGAAATTAAAAGGAAAACTATCACACATAACTTGGTCCTTCAAGTTTGCGAGTTCACGTTGTCGACCAAGTGCCAAACACTGTTAAGATTAATAAGAATATATTTACTAATATAAGGTCCTCGGTACTACAGAGCTGAAATTTGGCATAGTCATAGATATTGATTGCGCCGACAGATCTAAAATATAAAATTTTAGAAAAAACGTTTTTTCGGGTGTTTCTCATACACGTGAAAGGGCGATGGATTTTTTTTTCTCGCCGATACCATCGAATTGAATGTCATAGGATAGATTTTTAAAATATAGAAGGGGTTTACTAAGAACGTTTTTCGATTCAGCACTCCGTTTGAGAAAAAAATATTTTTAAAGTGAAATGTTTTGTTAAAAACAAGTGTCCCCCCCCCTCTGCCAGTTAAACGGTTGTTTCTAAAAATGTGAAAAAATTCACGGTTATAGAATATACAACGAAATTAAAAGAAAAACTATCACACATAAGTTGGCCCTTCAAGTTTGCGAGAAATAGTCGACCAAACGTTTTTGGGATTAATAAGAATATGTTTACAAGGTTCCACGCTAAAAGTGAGGGGAGGTCGAAAGCCAAACTGTAACATATTGTCATTTTAGGTGTCGTTAAATAGTTTTTGGGGGTGTTAATTACGAAAATTACATCAAAATTATTTTAACAGCAGGTTGATATTATTTCTAACAGCAAAAAAAAAAAAAAAAGCAAAAAAAATTCACGCTCGCTTCGCTCGCGAATTTTATACTTACATTAGGTTGTATTTTGACCAAAACAAAAATGATTTCCGAAATTAAAAACTCTTTAATAATACATTTGTTTTTAGGGTTCCGTAGTAATCTACGAACCCTTATACTTTCGCCATGTACGTCTGTCCGCAGGTTTCCTAAGAAACCCTTGGTAGCACAGAGCTGAAATTTGGCAAGGTCATACATATAAATTACGCCGACAGAACTGTAGTTTTTTTTTTCGGGTGTCTCCCATAGATGTGAAAGGGTGATGAATTTTTTTTTCTCGCCAATATCATAAAATGGGGTGTCATAGGACAGCTTTTTAAAAGACAGAAGGAGTTTTCTAATGACGTTTTTCGATTCAGCACTCCGTTTGCGAAACATAAATTTTTAAAGTAAAATTTTTTGTCAAACACAAGTGTCTACCTCTCTACCAGCTAAACGGTTTTTTTTAAAAATGTGAAAAAATTCACGTTGGTAGCATATATAACGAAATTAAAAGGAAAACTATCACACATAAGATAGCCCTTCAAGTTTGCGAGTAATAGTCGACCAAGTGCCAAACTTAGTTGGGATTAATAAGAATATATTTACTAATATTAGATCCTTAATAGTACAGAGCTATTTGGCATGGTCATACATATCTATTGATTGTGGTGACAAATCTAAAAAATAAAATAGTGGAAAATTTTTTTTATTTTAAATTTACAAGGTTCCACGCTAAAAGTGAGGCGAGCCGAAAGCCAAGCTGAAGAACATATTGACATTTTAGGTGTCGTTTAATAGGTTTTTGTGGGTGCTAATTACGAAAACGACATTAAAAATATACACCCGCTTAGTTTGATATTATTTTATTATTCCTTACAATAAAATTGTCGAAAAAAAAAAAAAAATTTGCGCTCGTTTCGCTCGCGCATTAACCACGGAAGAATGGAAATTCTGTTATATTTTGGCCAAACTTTTTATTAGGTACATTTGTTTATGATACTAAGTATAGTATTTGGGGATTTTAACATCAACTCTGACAATATGCTTGTAGAATTAAGAAGCCAGCTGCATATTTGAACCATGCTGCTACGGAACCCTACAATGCGCGTGGCCCGACACGCTCTTGACCGGTTTTTATTTTTTCATATTTTGTCCTATGTTCCTTAGCAAGAGTTGTTCAGTTTAATAGACTGATTCTTATCCTTAAGGCGACTACAGCACCCGATAAAGGCAGCACACATAGGAATAGTGCCATCTCCGTCTCTCAACAGGCCTGGGCCGGCAGTGCGAACAATGTCGATACACCAAGTTTACGGACTATGAAAGCGTGCGTGCGTAAAAACATGTTCGAAAGTTAGAAAAATGAGATTTATGGAAAGGCAACAGCTTAAATCGAAAAATGCGTTAACTACTTATTGAGAGTGTTCAATCACGAACATTTTGATAGCAAATTCAAGTTCCTGTGTGCATTTTATTATCGTTTTTACAGCTTAAAAGATACACAATATTGGGTATTTAGAGGTGACTTTGTGAGCTTTTTCTATCGAACCAAAAGTGCTGAATCATGTTTTCAGCAAACTACTTATCTAGTTTATGTCCTGAATATTACCGTAGTTTTTTTTCTTCGATTTAATGCAGTGCGTCATGCTTATCTACGCATCATAAAATCGTAATTTAGGTGCTGTAGTCGCCTTAATGTTCGCTAATCTAAAGTCACTCAATGCAGTTTTTTTAAACTTACGGTATCTGTATAGAGAATTTTTCCTTCTGTCGTGATCTTCCCCCACCAACCACCATGTCCTCATTTCTCCTTTGCCCTGAGAATAAATAAGTCTTGTATCAAATGTATCACTCCCAACTCGACATTCATCTATCTATACATATTATAAAGAGGAAATATTTGATTGTTTGTTTGTTTGCATTGAATAGGCTCCGAAACTACTGGACCGATTTGAAAAATTCTTTCACCATTAGAATCCGTGATGGACATAGGATACATGATTTTCCAGAATTCCCACGGGAACGAAGTCCCGAGCGGACAGCTAGTCGCTTATAACTTTTAAATGGTTAAATCAATTTTGATTGAATATAGCTAAGAACCATCTTGATCACGTCAGCTTTCAAACAAAACAAAACCCACACCAAAATCCGTCCATCCGTCTCCGAGCTTCGATGCCACAGACAGATACAGATACACAGATACACAGACACAGATATACAGATACACTCGTCAAACTTAAAATACCCCTCTTTTTTATCGGGGGTTATTTTTTTTTCCGCGACATCGTTCGCGTAGAAAAGGTAGTCTATCTAACGAGGTAGGCAGAGCATCAAGTAGAAATAAAATAACGCACATTTTGTTCCTTTTGAAAATACTTATCCGTTTGATTGCCACTGAAGCCTATGTCTATGTGTCGCCCTCATATTTACAAAACTCCAGAGTTTTAGAACTGTTAATTTGATTAACAAGTACTGGAAAAAAGTTTTTCTTCCTGGCACCAAGCTCACACAAGTAGACGAGGGCATTTATATTTTGTCTCGATGAAACAATGTTTGTATTGTAAGTTTGTTTGTTTGTTTGTAACGGCCTGGGCAAATTAAATACTTCATTAGGCGTTGTTTACACACAAGCGACGCAGCGCAGCGGGGGGCGGCGATCAAAGCAACGTAAATCTTAATAGCTTCGGAACAAAGGTACAATAAGATAAAAAATATTATTTAAGTATTACACTTCACTGACAAAAAACTTCATTAAATTTTTCGCCGCTATCATTTTTATATTTTCCTTTGTAAATATTTACGTAACTAGTTATTAGCTTTCCCAACAATTTTGTATAAAAAATAATAGTTTAAAAAAACTAAAAAAACACGCTTTTATTGCTAACCGAACTAAAAGGTAGAAAATAATTTTTAATTACAATCAGGATAATTCAATTCAGAGTAAAAAGCGTGGGGTGCATTTTACAATATTTTCATAACTCTCTCATCATAGATTGTTGTCAATAGAATAATTTTAACATTCAATACATCAAGCACCCCACGCTTTTTACTCTGAATTGAATTATCCTGATTGTAATTAAAAATTATTTTCTACTTTTTAGTTCGGTTAGCAATAAAAGCGTGTTTTTTTAGTTTTTTTAAACTATTATTTATTTTCCATTTTTTAGTTCGGTTAGCAATTAATCCTGACGATCCTAATCAGGATAATGGAAAATTTTTATCGGGTTATTGCATTGTCATCGGCCCTTAACACGTGTGCAAAGTTTCAAGTTGATCAGACGTCTAGAAACCAGTGAAAATTAGGCTCAAAGATTCCGTTACATACATACATATATACATACATACATACAACCCGAGCTAATAAAATCGTGTTAAAAAGCTTGTAATGTCGATTTTACTATTGTTAATTTTTCTTAAATGTTATTTTTTAAAGCTTAATTTGTAAATTAAATTTGACTGTTATGTGGCCAATGATAAGCATACCTGTTATTGGCATGCATATAGAAAATGTAGGTAACCTAATCTAATTTTAAATTGTAATATTCAATATTATGCTGTTGGTTTGCTCTTTAATAAATTTAAAAAAATCATATTTTTATTTTTTTTAATATTTTTTAATATTTTTATATTTTTGTATATTTTTATTTTTTACTTCTGTCCTACTCTAAGGTTGCCTGGAAGAAATTGCTACCTAGCAATAAGGCCGCCTTCTTTTACACTATGTTTGATGTTCTGTTTATTGTGCTGTATTTCCTTGTGTGCAAATAAAGTATATTGTATTGTAAAAGCGGTGAAAGCTTGGTGCGGGCCTGTATTAAATACGTCTTTTCGGTTTTGATTAATTCTTCATTCATTACAACGGTGAAGGTAAACCTCGTGATGAAACACGCACGTCTAAGAAAGTGTTCGAAAGGCACGCGGTCCACCAACCCGCATTGGGCCAGCGTGGTGGACTATGGCTTAAATCCCTTTCGTGTTTCGAAGGAAGGCCCGTGCTGGGCTAAGAAAAAAAAGTTATTTATGGTAGATACCAATAGTAAACTGTATTTCGCTGAACCTCTTCCACCGTCCAATCTAAAACTCTAGTTCCCAATATTTTATCAGTTCTTTGACAAGTAATCAGATCGTTGCCGCATCGAATTTATATACTGCGAATTTCGTATCCTAAGCTAAAGTAACTTCAGTCCGAATCGAAGTTTGAAGTTAGCCCTGAATACTTATTAATTTATATTTCAGAAAATCCAAACCAACTTGTCCTATTATTACAAACAAACAAACAATGTCGTTGAAGAAAATTGCTTAACAAATGCGTGTAACTTTTTAATTACGCAGCGATTAATGGGCTATGTGCAAGATTTTTAAAATAATTTGATTTTAAGGTCCCATATATTCAAATAATAAAAATATATTAAATAATTTTGAGCATAGTTAAAAAAATAATCAATTTTTAAAATTTTGGTTACGATTTATTGCTAACTACAGCATTCTATGTTTTAATTCCTTTGCCAAAGTAAAAAAAAGACGTTTGACAGTTGGTTGACACATAACCTAACCGTTGTGTTTTTGAGTTGTTCGTTGTTGAGTTCGTTTCTGTTTCGTGGTTTTGATTATTTGGATTTATATTTACTGACGACTTGGCTTTGCTTCCTGGACTTTCAAACTTTCGCTATACACTGGATTCTGTCACTACGGATACCGCTCAGTTCGTTAGAGCTGATTCTATCAAATTACCTGAAGGAACAACCAATCAAACTCTGAAATAAACAACCAAATACAAATGTTTTTTTTCTTAATTGACATGACAGCTTGGCAAAGAAATACTATTACATAATTCCGTACTCATCGGGATTATATTACCGCACTGCGAATCTTTTAATTATTAAATTTATATTTCAAACGTTAGATTTTTTAAATATTTTTTTTAAGAAACGGGACCTCATTCTTTTATGTTAAATAAAAAATTAAAACGAAATTAAAAATATTTTTTAAATTTCATACATAGCCCATTGTGTAAAGGCAACAAAAAAAAACAGATCTTCGCTAAGTGGTATAGATTTATATTCGGCACAGTCACATAAAATTACCACTTAAGGTTTATTTCGGCACTGCCCCAAAAAATTGCTTATAAAATTTTAACGGAAGGTCGAGCAAATCTGATACTTGATGTCTGAATTGGATCAATTGAAGAGTAACTCTCAGAGCAATCGTATCTCCGCTATCCGCTATACGCTTATGCAGTTTATTATGCTAACGCCGTAATAAGCCTAATTACAGCCTACTCGGCTGTAATAAGCTTATTATGGCACTGCCCAAAAAACTTCTTATGGCTCTTCGGGTGAGCTACCAATTTTCTCCGTTGGCGACTAATTTGGACCAATTGAAGACCAATTTTCTGTCTAGTTAAAATCAAGATGCTGTGCACGAATAAGCCGCGCGTGGAAATATCTCCTTACCTTAATATTAACAATGCCCCGCTCCTTGAAGTGATAACCGCCATGCTGCTTCAACAGCTTGTATGTGTCATGGCTGATATGAATCCTCTGCGGCTCTCCACTAGATTCCATCCTAGCAGCTGTGTTCACTGTGTCTCCAAAGAGGCAGTAACGTGGCATCTTCACGCCAACCACTCCTGCTGCGCACTGGCCGCTGTGAATACCTGTAGAAATATAAATTCAAATTCAGAATATTTTATATGTTACTTAAAATGAATCAAAATTACTTTAAATACATACCAACATACATTGAAGGATTTAAATACATACTACATACATATTCGTTATTTTGATCCTACTGACGCTACGCCTATTCGCATAGGTCTTCCTCAGAGAAGAATAGGCAAAAACTCCGAGGGTGCTGTTTTTAATAGCATTATACAATTTTTCTTAATTTCTTATTAAACTTAAAGCGTTACTCCGGAGTCTCGTAGCCCGGTGGCGCTCGCTGATCTCAACCGATCAGTGAGGTTAAGCAACGTACACAGAACCAAAATGGGGTGACCAAAGTAGCAATTTATCACGAGCGTTTCCGTGATAACTGTCGTTAAACTGTCGGTCCCGGCTTCTGTCGATTGACTACAGTCTTTAAAACCAAGTCAGAGGCCATGGTGCGGTTTGAAAACTCTGATACCAGGTTTGGTTAAGTTCGCCACAAACTTTGACTATAGGCCTACATGATAAGAAGAAGAAGTCCCGGGTCTCGGCGTGAGTGGTTGCTGTGCCGATTTAATTTTTATTTTCTACATTAAAGAGTTGTTTAATATGTAATAGTGAGAGTGTATTGTGCAGCAAACTAACTTAAAACTGTGTGATGATAACATAATTCAAGTTATAGTACAGTATATCTGCTCCGTTTGGTTCCGATAAAGATCCCGCGGCAGTGTTTCTCGCTATCAAAGTTCTCCGTAAACAAAACACTATCGGTTTACGGAAAATAGGAGAAAGGGATACATTAAAAAAGACAACGAATACAAGACAGGTCATGGACGACATCGACGTAACAAAATTACGTCACGCGTTCAAGTATATTCTCTTTATGTTCATGTGACGTGTGCAACGTAATTTTGAAGTGAAAACTTCTTTAGCGGCGTTGTGCAGTTTGAAGTAAGTATAGGTAAAAAAATATAAACTCGCGTCAGGACGCGTCAGGATCGAAAATTCGTAAGACGGAGGAAGAGTGAAAACTTCTTTGTTGTGCACTTTTTGGGATGGGTAAAAAATGTTAAACGTGACCTGAAATGGACACGTGACCTGAACAAAAATTCGTAAGACGGAGGGATAGAAGACCGCAAGGAAGTAATATATGTTCAAGTTTTCACTTCTGCCGGCAATCCCGGAATGCAACCCGTTGTTTTTATTTTCTATGTATATTACGGACGTCTATGTGTGGTTTGCTTAAAGAAATATCACCTATTTCCTGTCTCCAAAACGACCGGTTTATTGTAGTGTTTAGGCTCCTAGCATATGGCGTATTTTAAACGCGCTGACGTCGCACAAATGACGCGCGTATACGCGCTTCAAACGCGATTGGAACGCAACCTTTTGTAACCTCAGCACACGGGGCGATCGTGAAACGCGCGTTTACATCGCGTATACGCGCAGATACAGCGACTTAAACGCCCTCCTCCGACCCTTTGTGCGCGCTTCAAAAGAGTTTTGAACGCGCTTCACACGCACGTTTTACGTGCGTTTAAATCTATGAAATATAGTCGTCGGCGTGTTTAAAATACGCCATCTGCTAGAGGCCTTAGTAGCGCTGCAGCTAAATCGATGGTCCATAGGTTCTTGTACCCACGAGTCACCTCAGTGTGGGTTTTGCCGTTTTATCATTATTCCCTTAATATTATACATGCGAAAGTAACTCTATCTGTCTGTCTTTCTATTACGCTTTCGGGCCTAAAATTTGGTACAGAGATAGATTAGACCAGAGGTTCCCAAACTTTTTTTCTCATAGACAACTTTCAAAATTTTGCTGGTTCCGGTGGACCCCCTGCAGCTAATTTTTTTTAGTAAAAATGGGTTCGCTCTCGGCCACAATCCAGCTTAGGGCAATTTTCTACCATATTCCCAAAACTTGACAAAAAATATAAAGATTAGATCTAACTAGATACTTGCGTTGCAGCTGAGTTAATTAATAAAATAAATAAATAAAATAAAATCATTTTATTTCAGACTACATTTGTCCATATCACATAAAATACACTTCACAAAATACACTTTACAAATCAAAATATTGATTGTTATCTGATTGGTTAATTGATTGTTATGTGAGTGGATGTCAAAAAAGTAAAGTTGGCAAATTAAAAAAGTATTCTATCCAACTTTACTCTTTTGACATCTTCTCAGAGCACAAGGAACCAATCAGTTCTCAGTATTTATTATTTTATTTTATATAATAAATAATTTTAGTGCTTCACTATCGAAACCAGATAAATTTTCGTGGATCCGCTCACGAGTTGTGAACCCCCATTTTTTTGTCACGCCAACGTAGATCCCCGTCGAGTTTCCCGCGGACCCCTGGGGGTCCACCTGGACCACTTTGGGAATCAAAGGATTAGACCTTGGGAAAGGATATATTATACATTTTATCCCACAGCTGGGCACGATATAACCTGTAGTTCACACGGGCAGAGCCGCGGGCGGAAAGCTAGTAATATTATAAATGTGAAAGTAATTCTGTCACGCTTTCACGCCTTGTTACGCTGTCTGTTACCGGTTTAGATGAAATTTAGTACAGAGATAGATTAGACCTTGGGAAAGGACATAGGCAACATTTTATCCCACAGCTGGGCACGATATTACCTGTAACCCACGCGGGCCGAGTAGCGGGCGGAAAGCTAGTAAGTCTATATACTTATCTAAAATCTTAAAAAAACATTGCAGACAGTTTTTGTAAGGTTTTTTCATGTCTAAGGCAGTCAAAGCCGACTACTATTATTGTAACAGGTTGTCCCAAAATTTCACTTTAATGTGATTTTTAGGGTTCCGTTCCCAAAGGGAAAAAACGGGACCCTATTACTAACACTCCGCTGTCCGTCCGTCCGTCCGTCCGTCCGTCTGTCACCAGGCTGTATCTCATGAACCGTGATCTTAGACAGTTAAAATTTTCGCAGATGATGTATTTCTTTGTGCCCTATAACAACAAATACTAAAAACCAGTATAAAATAAATATTTAAGGGGACTCCTATACAAAAAACGTGATTTTTTGGGTCGTTTTTACAAATAAGTCTGTCCGAGGCTGTATCTCATGAACCGTGATAGTTACACAGTTGAAATTTTCACAGATGATGTATTTCGGTTTCAGCTATAACAACAAATATTAAAAAGTATAATAAATAAAATGTTTTACAATGCAGTTGCTCGAAAATTTTTAATCTTTTCAAAATCTGAAAAAAAGATTTTGAAAAGATAAAACTATAATGAGCAAATAACATATTTTTCATATACCATGAATTCAACTTCAGTGACTATTCTATGGTCCAATAAAGTTATTTTTCTTATCAAATGATGCATAAAAAGTACGCAAAAAGTAAATAAAATACTGACAAAAATGTATGACGCAATAAAGAGTAGCTGATTTGATAATTCAATGACCCTTTTGGCAAGTGAGAGTATTACCTTTTTTATAAAGCTTCATACTGGCTGTATAGAATGACAGCAAAGAGTTTTTATGCCGGACAAAATAATTATTTCTGACGAAAATCTTGATTTTTAGTGAAATAAAATATAAGAGTAAATTATTTATTTTACTTTTTCAATAAAACAAATCTGATTCTTAACAAATAATTGAACTATTTAATAATTCCTGTAGGCGCAATTGGCATTTTATTTACTTAGCCTTTGCCTCATAATTGTGGAAAAATATTTTGCTCGCCATTGTTTTGCCCGCCATTTGAAATTATTTGTTCAACTAAATCATTTTTGTGTTATAAAAATGTTAATTCCTTAATGTTTTGTGTTTAATTGTAAAATTTTAGTGCACATTGTTCAATTGTAACACGTTTTCAGTAAATGTTGATTGGAAATACCATCTTTTAAGAACTTTGGATGTAAGTACCTACCCAGCACTTTTTTTAGTTTCGTTTCCTCGGCTACTGCATTATAAAACGTCGAACAATGTACGTGCCTTAGATACTGTGTAGGTAACTGGAGCCCTATAAAACACTCGCTTGAGCTCACGTTACATATTACCTACGATACTAGTATCGTTAATAACTATAAGGGGGCTCCCATACAACAAACGTGATTTTTTTGATGTTTTTTTTATAGAGATAATGGTTTTTATAGAGTCCCACTCGCACTTGGACGGTATTATAGGTAATGGTACGGAACCCTTCGTGCGCGAGTCCGACTCGCACTTGCCCGTTTTATCTTAACACAGTCAAGGTCAGGAACCTGTATCTTTCCAAGAAAACTAATCTATTCCCACCTACTCCTCGACCCATAGAATAAAAATGTTCAGAAGGTTTTTTCCTTGAAAATAGTTCATCTCTTACCCTGTTATTTTGCAAGCTGACCGAAATATTTATTACGAATTTATTTTATGTGTAAACTCAATCAAACAGTGAAGTAATTACTGGGAAGGTTTTTTATTTTTATTTTTTACTATGAGATGGGTTAACTCTTGATCCCAAGGTCATAGATGAGGTCGACGATGGAGCGAGTTAACCCAGAAAATGCAAATTAAGGCACTGTTACTCCCACGCACAGACGGAACACAGCAAGCTGTTTGGCGTAGGACTTCGGCAGGAGGGTGGTCACCAGACGGCCTTTTACCGAGCCTACCACACCGCATGAGACTATAGGACGCCACCTCAAATTCAAAACAAATTGAGCTGTCGTTGCCTAAGATGCATTACTAGGAGGCAGGTCTCATTTGTGTTTCTTTAGTCGCCTCTTACCACACCCAGGGAAAGAGATGGAATGGTTTTATTCTCAACCGATCACCACACGGAAGTTTTTCTCATTATTAGTTCTGTAAAGCCACTTTGTGAAACAATGTAAATTAATTAACGAGAATCGCCTTCTAAATTTTGAAACTGAAAAAACTTCCCCATGGGACATTTAAAATTTTAACCGACTTCAAAAAAAATATGTTCTTAGTTTGACCTGTAGTATGTATGATGTATTGTATGTTTGTCCGCATTATCTCGGGTTTGGCTAAACCAATTTTGACGCGGTTTTCAGAAAACTATTTGTTACATTTAGGAAAACGTTTTAGTAACGTAGTTTAACCGACTTCAAAAAAAGGGGGGTTCTCAGTTTGACCTGTATAAAATAAATAAACAAAAATAATATACTTATTATAATGATTCGCTTATACTTTTTTAAAGTTAACACTTCGTTTTATTAACCGACTTCAAAAAAAGGAAGAGGTGATAATTTGCACTAAAAGTGGAAAAATAAAAACTTTTTATTAAAAAAAAACAACTTCAAAAAAGCGAAAAATTAATACAGTAGGTAGGTACTACATAGCACATCAAATGATTTTATTTTTATTTTTCGCTTTTTTCAAGTTGGTTCTAGTTTTTTAATAAAAAGTTTTTATTTTTTGACTTCCTATACAAAGGCAAAAATCAACTGATCGCAAGCGTTGTATGAAAAGGCGAAAGCTCTTTTATTCTGACTTATGTTTTTTGTGGATGATGTTCAGTTTCGTGGGCTGATTTAATTCCCAATGTAACTTAAACTCAAACTCAAAAGTGTTTAATTTCATTGAAAATATAAAATGAAACTTGGGCACGTCAATATGGTGAATTACGTTAGCACTTTTGACTTTGCGCCTATTCGCAAAGGTGCAGTCTTCCTCAGGAGTAGAATAGGCAATTTGCAATTCGAATATTTCCTCAGCCTTCTGTATATTGTATTCTATGATTTGTAAGTCCACTTTCACTGGAGGAAACTCTATCAGCGCCTCGACCGATAATCCCGCATTAATTATACTAGATTCTTACTGAAGTAGCTCTGGGAATATTTGTGACGTGGTCTCATTTATTTTAACTCTATGAAAAAAAGTTATTTAATGAGCGAATCTATGCAGCTTATGTACAATTCTGTTATTATATTAAGCTACCTTTCTGCCTGCGGCTCTGCCGTGGACTTCAGGTTATATCGTGCTATATCTAAATCAGATAACAAAAACATGTATATATCGTGTTTTTATAAATTATTTTGTAAAGCGCCAAAACAATTTCGATCAACTTTATATGGGACCACCTCAGGAGGATCTTTCAAACAAAAAAGGAATTTTCAAAATCGACTTAACAATTATACAAAAAAACATACAATCCGATTAAGAATCTCCTCCTTTTTTGAAGTTGGAAAATTCTTAATTTGTCTTTCCCTGAAAATTGTATGGAGAGGTACTTCGGACCACTTCGTAGCGAGATTCGAAGCTGGCTTTAAAGCAAGGCTATTATTACTTATAGCTGATGCCCGAAACTTCGTTTTTTGTGTTATTTTTCTATATAACAGAGTACACTACATTGACGGAACTATACATAAAATTGCCGGTTTTCCTTCAAGCACCATTTAGTTCATATTTTGATTTCGCAACCGTTCTCCGACGATCGAATCGCCGTTGGACGGTTCGCCGACAGGACGATTCATTTATTTTCGTGTCACCGGCAGGATCCTTCTCCAACGGACGTTTCGCCGACAGAACTTTTCATCTACGTCACTTTCGACGACACGCATTATAAGATGAAATATTATGTAAATGGTGAGAGGTTGCCAGCCTTTCGCCAACAAAACCCTCGCGTTCCACTTACTGACTTTTACAGTATACCCGGGGAGAGTAGGCAGCTGGCACATTCTATGTTCTAAAAATATACAACAATTTTATATATTAAGACCTAATACAATTAAAAAACACACAAATTTGTAAGTAGGTACTTATCTTTGATTTTGAGTTTAAGTTTTCATTATTAGTCCACCTATGTCAGAGTCTAAGACAACACCCGTTTTAGACTTCAGCTAGCACGCTGTTTTTCCAAATTTCGATTTCCATTGAATTTGAAATCTGGCTGCACGGGTATAAATTCCTTTGCGAAAAAAGATAAATTCAAGAAAAAACCTTCTTTATTATTTTCGAAACGTAACATTCTTAAAATTACCTAAAGATTTTGACTGTATGGCTCCGTCCTTTGCCTTTCCTGATGGATGAAAGAAAACTACTAACTACAGAAGATTGTCATTTTGTTTCTCAGACAGGGTCGGAGTAAGAGTTCAACCATTAAAAAAATGACATTAGGTGAAATGTAGCATCGGGGTAATATAATTTGTCATAATGAAGCTTAATTCAATTTAGGTTAAGATGATTAATCATTGGAGAAATGTAACAAGGTCAAGCGGGTTTTAAAAAGGAGTAGTGAACCCATCTAAGTATGCTATAGTTACGAAATAATTTGTTTACCTATCCTGATACAAAGTCGTGCAGCAGGCATGTGTCTCATCCGGATCTTGGGCACGGCATCCAACACGTGCAGTGCTAAGGAGGCCACCTCAGAGGCGTGCCGTGAGCACCGCTCCGGCGCCCCCGCCACCACCATGTACGCGTCGCCTATCGTCTCCACCTGAAACGAATGAATAAGTTCTGGGTTAACTCGCCCCCTCGTGTCAAAATTCAGGTCAAGAGTAAACCCACCTCGTGATAAAAATAAATAAATATTCTTATTGCAAACGTAAACAAAACAAAAAGATAAGAAATAATATAACACAAGTGCAAAAGGTCGTCATGTCACTAAAAGTGATCTCTCCCAGACAACTCTTTGGCTGAAAGGAACAAATATTAAAAAAACTGAATCGTAATGCGCAGATCAAGAAATAGGTAATATGTATAAATATTACGATACAGCGCCTGTTTTACAATAATAATAATGATTAGTCCCGCCCGGGACATCGTTCCCGTGGAAATTTAATCAAAATATACACATAAATTACCAATGAAAGACATTATTTTACACTAATTTTTACACTAGATTTGTACAGTCGTTTTTTACAGATACTTAATTTATGACATTTGCACACCTGCCTGCAGGTTGGATACATGAGTCGAAATATTATCAACTCCATCTAGATCTTGTAATCATTTACTGTGTTCATGCAAATAATTTATTTATTTTATTTATTTTACATTTTTGGGAAGATTTACAGAAAAATTTTAAACCTATTGTACATGAATTATAAATTTTTAAAAAAATTGTTAAATTGTTCAACAATTAAAATTGTGAACAATTAAAAATTGTTCTTATTCTTATTCTTCCACTAAAATCATGTCTTTCATTGGTAATAGTATTTTGTCGTTTCGCACCATAAACGGTTCGGACCGCGGTGTGAATCGCCGAAGAGCTCTTAGGAATAGGCTGTTTCGGACCGCGGTGGTGGAGCGGTGTGAAACAACCAATAACTACCTATTAGGAATGGGGCGATATGAACCACGAGGCTTAGATGCAAGCTAACTTCAAATATTGTTTGCACAGTCGAGTAGAAAAGTGTTTCATGTAAATGAAACAGTTACGACTTGATATTTAGTAATCATTTTCAAAAATAGCGCTGTGCCTTGAAGTTTGTTGCCTATTTCTTCTCCAATGGCAACGCTACGCACGAGAAAGCAGAGTAGTTTTTGGGGGAAAACCAAAAAAGAAAGTAGGTAGTCTTAAAGGCCGAAGGTTTTGAGAATCTTCTTTAAAAAAAGAGATAGTAACGTGTGTACCGAGACCGACATTTTGTATCTTTCTTTTACACATATTTTGTTCAGCCAGCCAACACTAAAATACATCTTAATGCAAGGTAAAAATTAAGTAGGTACCAAAAATATTACCTACGTAGATGAAACTGAACAACTTTAAGTAGATCAAAATACGAAAAAAAATTTTTTAGTTCCCATACAAACTTAATCAGCATATAGCGCATTTTATATGGGAGATCAAGATATTTTGACTTATGTTTCTTGGGGAAAGTTGTTCAGTTTCATGGACTGATTTAGCAACCGAGAGGTTGAAAGATATTTACCCAGAGCCTTTACCAAAGGTATTCTCCTTTATATTAATTCTGACGCGCTCGAGTAACTCTCAAAATCCCCTCTTCGGCTCCTCTACCATAACTGCCTATAGGAAAATACAATGTGATACATACCTAATTAAACTTATATTCAGATATACGTGGGATTAAATTCACACGTGTGAGAAGCTCTTTGTGCTAACTTCCTCATTGCGAACTCTATACCTTCATATTGAATACGACGCATTCCATCAGTTAAGTGGAGCGCATTTACCTACCTATTTATTCAAGAGGCAGGTCATAACTTAATGTAGTTACACCGTAAGGGGAAGGTACACTGTAAAGGGAATATCTTGCTCCATCAACTTATGAGTTTGGCTCTCAAATTTTGAATGAACAAAATAGGGAAAAAAACGTAAGAAATAGAGGAATAATGCTCTCAACTTTTTCTTTTCTTACTCTTTTTCTTAGTTTGATATTTTAAAAGACGCGTTGGTGGAGTAAACGCTACATACCTCTATCCTCCGTTAGTGATTGGACCTCTCATATTATGAGGTAAGTTATAAATATTAATTTATAATTTACCCTTTTTTTATTAACAAGGGTTGTGCTCTTGACCATAATCTAGCATAAGGGCGAAAATGTGGTCGAGGATGCAGCAAGCTCACCCAGAAGAAGCCTATTCACTCGAACTTTAAAGAAATTCGGGTTATATGAGCTCGTAAAAACCGACGCAAACAGGGAATTCCATTCCTTGGCAGTGCGCAATATAAAAGAAGACTATTATTTTATCCCTAACATTTTCGTGTTTCTGAAGGTATTTTATGTGTGTGGCAGAATATCAGCGGGATCTTTCATTTAATTAGCTGTGATCAGTCTGAAGCCGCGGGCCCTTTTGTTCTTGTTTTTCTTTATATTCCTTACAAATTATAGATAGTAGATACTCTTTATTATACAAAGTCACAAAAAGAAGAGCCCCAAGGCCTTGCAGTTATTTTTGTGAAAGAGTTAAAAAAGTAATTATGTCTTGCAAAAGGAGTATTTAATAAATTATTATTATCAAATCTTTAATTACGGGTGAGTTCGGCGCCTTTATATATAATCTTTTTAGCTTCGTAGGCTTAAGGGTGGCTGACGAATAGGTATAAGCTTTTTCCTATACTCAGATATGTGATCAAACTTTTTCAGACCGAAAATAAACCGTATACAATTTTGCAGCCATTTCGGAAATATCAAGATAACAAACATCTGCACAATTTGCATGTAGTTTGTTTATTGAATGAATAAATGCAAAAAAAAACTGTCATGACCACGACCTTTTGATTTATGTGAATACGCGCGATGCGTCACAGTCCCACCCATACAAAAAAACAACGGGTTGCACTCCGGGAGTGCCGGCAGAAGTGAAAACTTGAACATTAACGTTGTGCATTAATATGGAAATAAAACAAAATACACAAAAAGGTCGAACCCTCGACCTGTTGCTTACAATCTGGCAACTTTTCCACTCGACCAAACTGTTTACTTTCAATTCAGCAAAATAGTCTATCGGTATTTGCGCACTATGTGCGAATAATCGTTGACATCTGTCACAGAGATAATTTTACCATAGGGCTGCTATCCGTCCGGGTTTCCACCCATACTTCAAAGTACACAACAACGCTGCTAAAGAAGTTTTCACTTCAAAAAAGGTGGCAACCCTGTCCTACGCACTTTCGATCAGGGTCACGTGACATCTGACGCGCGTTCATCGCGAGTTTAACATTTTTTCCCCATAGGTACTACCTACTCGTAAAAGTGCTCAACGGCCGCTAAAGAAGTTTTCACTTAAAAAATTCTTTGATTCTTGTGGTATAATTACATGTTGGATGTAGTTCTACCATCCAATTTAGGCTGCAACATAAATGACGGTATCCCTCGAATTTGTTAGAATCAGTTTCTCGATTCGCGTCTCACTATGGAAGCAGACTGAGCGAAGAAACGAATTCCATTAACAACATCTCATCTAGGCCGTTATGTTAATGAGAAATTAGAATATAAAAATTAATTACCTTATAAACGTTGTAGTAGGAAATAATCTCATCGCAGCACGTATACAGGTCGTTCAATATCTCCACAATCTGAAACGAAGAAACAGGTCAGTCTTTACGCAAAAAATATTTATTACCTTCTTACCTAAGTTATTTTTTCAAAAATTAATTAGGTGCAGAAAATCCCTTTTCGATTTGTAAAGCTAATAATTCTTTTCTTTTATTATACTTTCCCTATAATACGCAATCAATTTGGGTGATTTAAGTTTTCATGTAAAATTTCACTAACTAGGTAATTTACTTTGTGTCTTCATTTTCGTCGAGCTTCGTTCATTGTGAATTCTTGTCATTTTTCAGTCCTGTTGCCTTGTCCCTTTGTAACTACCTTCATTAATTTTATTTAAGTACCTTTTCTGTTGCTCATCCTTATACTAATAAAACTTTTTTATGTTAAAGGTATTACCACAGAATATATAATAGTACTAAGTATTACTTTTTTTATCTTTATCGTATGATGAAATGGCCGAGTTTAGTTTTGAAACCATAAGGGGATGGTATGGTCATAAAGTGAAAAAGGTTATAACTGGGCAATTTTACTGCTATTGTAGGTTTATTGTTATGTACCTAGCCTCTGACGAAGGCAGAGTAGGTACATAATGCTTAAAATAAAATGAAAGACCCAAGTTTTTTTGTATTACAAAGTTTACCTATGTTGGTTACTTTTTGAATTAAATAATCTTATAACGTCAATTAACTTTGCTTTTTGATAATTAGTTAGTTCCGCAAATTTCTTATTGTATAGGGCTATTTGAATACAAGTTTTATCAGATCTTGACCTTTCTTTACAAAAAAGAGTGTAATACCTAAACTCAGTTTTTTATTTCGGGAGCAAATCAAGCTAATATTAATGTCTTTATCCGTGAGGACTTATCATTGGCTTTATGTAATGTATGTTGATAGTTAACCTGCTTACAAGCTGTTGGTATTCCTAAAATAAATAATTCACAATCTCCATCTTGTGTAAACTTATCTGCATACCTGCATAGGAGTGTTAGTTGCAGCCAATCGTGTGAAACCGACAATGTCGCTGAAGTAGACTGTGACACAGTCGAAACTCTCAGCCTGGACTCGCTCACCACGCTTCAGAGCCTCTGCCACCATTCTGTCACAAAATAAAAACCAGGGTCACGAAGATGTTGGAGTGCGTGTAACAGAAAAACATAGAATGTGCCAGATGCCTACTCTACGCTATACTGTAAAAGTCAGTGAGTGGGACGCGAGGGTTTTGCTGTATTGTGGGCCAAAGGCTGACAGCCTCTCACCACTTACATCATATTTTCATCTTGTAACCCTCTGAATGTATGTCAAACGTGGCATCAAGTCGTTGTAAAACCACTGAAGCTCTACCTACCCCAATAAAGATTATAAACGTGAGCGTATGTATATGTATGTATGTCACGACGATTTTGGGGCAATTTGAGACACTTAAGTGGGATAACGACAGTAATTTGATTGGATCGTTGTCAGGTTAATGAGGGTAGATGACTGATATTTAATATTTACATTTATATTAAAATAATATATCGACAGTCGAAAAATAACAAACTTACAGCGTAACAAAAATGTTGGCCACCTCTTTCTTAGGACCTCCCTTTTTTTCCGGGGGTTAAAAAATCGATCTTCTAAAATCTATACTAATATTATAAAGAGGAAAGATTTGATTGTTTGTTTGCATTGAATAGGCTCCGAAACTACTGGACCGATTTGAAAAAAATTTTCACCATTAGAATTAGAATGCTACATTATCCCTGAGTAACATAGGCTACTTAACTTTCACGAATTCCCACGGAATTCCCGAGCGGTATGCTAGTAACAAGTATATAAAAATGGAGGTCCTGATTCACTGACTCATCAACGCCCAGCCCACCCTTAAGCCTACGAAGCTAAAATTTGGCGAAAAGGTATCTTTTATGACGTAGGCAAACACTAAGAAAGAATTATTCGAAATTCAACCCCTAGGGGGTTGAAGTGAGGGTTCAAAGTTTGTATGGAGAAAACAATTTTTTTAGACATTTTAACTCGAATCTTCGTCAAGATATACCTCGAAGCAAATAAACGGAATCATGTTTCGCGATTTTTTTTTAAATTATCCCTAAAGGGGCCAAGAATTAAATTGGTGACTAAATGAGTTCCCTGCGCGAGCGAAGCCGCGGGAAAAAGCTAGTGTAGTATAAATTTCTTGAAGGTAAGTAACCATATTTGTACTAGCCTGGGCAACATTCGATTGAGCAGGTCATCAGTCCTGCGTTTCTCCTGCACCAGCTGTTCAGTCCTGGCTGCGACCAGCGTCTCCAAGTTGGACGCGTACTTCTCCATCATTGCCAGCATGTTGTCGAAGATGTTCGTCTTCCTATCAAAGTCGTTCAAGTAATATTACTAGGGTATAGAGTAGACATTGCGAACAAGATATGATTTTCTACGACTAATCGCCATCCTACATCCGTATATTTCCTTTCATGTACTATTTACAACTTTAATATTCTATATACAGGGCAAACATTTGTGTAAAAAGCAGATGTTTGTTCTCGGGTCATGGGTGTTTGTGTTTGTCTTTATGTGTGTTCCGAGGGACCCACGACACAAGGGAAAACCTTAGTGTGGGCCTTTGAGTGTGTAGCGTTAATTTAATTTAATTTAACTCTAGGAAGGACTAACAAAAAAATACATAAAAGAGCACACTTTTAAACAGGGCTTTAGGTATCTCTTTCAACCTCTCGGGTGGTTAATCAGTCCATGAAACTGAACAACTTTCCCAAGGAATTTTTTTTTCCTATTTTGACCTATGTTCTTTGGGAATTTTGTTCAGTTACATGGACTGATTAAACACCCGAGAGGTTGAAAGAGAGATACCTAAAGCCCTGTTTAAAAGTGTGCTCTTTTATGTATTTTTTTGTTAGTCCTTCCTAGAGTTAAATTAAATTAAATTAACGCTACACACTCAAAGGCCCACACTAAGGTTTTCCCTTGTGTCGTGGGTCCCTCGGAACACACATAAAGACAAACACAAACACCCATGACCCGAGAACAAACATCTGCTTTTTACACAAATGTTTGCCCCGACTGGGGATCGAACCCAGGACCCACCGATCAAGAGGCAGCGTCACCTACCACTCGACCAAACTGGCCGTCAAAACTCATCGACGCATCGCATTTTTTACATACGAATAGTTGGATGACAGGAGAGTAACTTATGCTATGTTTCCACGTCAACGAAGTCAGGGGTAGAGAGCTAGACACTCATAAGAATAAGCTACAGTAGTATACTCACATGCCAGCATGCATATCTTTAAGTCGGAGTCTGACAAGTCGCAAGTCAGGCCGACGGTCGGGCCGCTCGCTCCAGCAGGCTCGCAGCACGGCCAGCACGGCGGGCCGGGCAACCAGCCCACCCAACGGGGGGCGAAACAGCACGCCCCCGATCGGTTGACGAACTCGACCGATTATCTCTGTTCAAACATAAGGAAATTTTACACTAAGGTAATATTACTTTATGCAAATTTAACAGCAGTAAGGTAAGAAGTAAATCTACAAAGTATCAGCATTATCTGTTGTGTCACCTCCAGACCAGTTCTGAAATTGACGAAGCAAATTGTATGTAAGTACTCGTCAGTGCTTTCCGCAAGAAGTACATCGGTGGTCAAAGCAGAACTTGAAGTGTGGAAAGTAGCTGTGTTTTAGCACGCAAACTTTAAGTGGCAGTAGGCAGGGCTCGTAGGACTTAAGGCCATTGGGGCAGAAAAATCCTCAAGTTACAAACTCGGACCGGAAGATGCAGGGTAGGAAGTGCTCCCACAAGGAGTACCAACGATGTGGCAAAGATTGGAAGAAAGCAGATGACGCTGGACCAATCTTGTGATTAGCTGTTTTGATGATGATGATGATTAAAATTCAAAATATCTTTATTTCATAAAACATTCAAGATGTTACTTAAAATAAGTCAAAGTTACATTAAATACATACAAAATACATACAATTTATTTATTTATGTATATATATATAGTAATATGTATGTATGTTTGTTATTTGATATATTTAATTATTATTTTTGTAGTTTAAGTTTAATTATAGTGTAGTTTATGTATATTACGTATTTTGCACCCTCTATCTGCCTTTCCGATCAACTTTCCGTGGCTCGAGTTAGCCGGAAGAAATTTCTTTTTAGAGATAAGCTAACCTTTTGTGTCGTATTTCTGTTTGTGATTTTATATATATTTGTCATGTGTGCAAAGAACTGTAAATAAATAAATACAAAAATATTTATTTCCTTTTACATATTACATAAACATAAAATTGCATATGTCAAAATTCAAAAAAAAATGTAAATAATTCTTTATATTTTTGAAAAACACGTACTACATGAACAATGTTGAGTCTTCTTTGAAGCGTGTACCCCTCAAAATTAACCTAAAATTGCTGGAGCCTCCTTTTATGCATGTAATATGCCTGTGTACATACAAACATATTCGTTCATTCAGGATGTCAAATTAAATTATTTAAATGCATAGGTATATACATATTCGTTTTTTTGCTCTACTCTACGCCGCGCCGATTCGCAAAGGTGTAGATAGATGTTCCAAAACAGACTAAAGGAACTTACCCGTATTAGTGAGATTAGTATCGCCCCAAGGTCCATTCCTGCCGAGGATCTCGTAGAGAATTATGCCGAAGGAGTAGACATCCCCTTTCTGCGAGCCGCGGGGGGGCGGGGAGGGGTCCCTCAGCAACTCCGGCGCACGCCACAGCATGCGGCGTTCTTGGCGAAGCGCATCTTCTTGATCAGCGCAACCACCTTATGATTGAAGTGTTGTTAGTTAGATAGTTTTCATTATTTAGCGACTTTGATACATAATGAAATACCTATAATTAGGGCTTTGTAGAAAAAAATATTTTTTTAAAATAATTTAAAAAAAAATACACATCTCTAATCTAACCTATTACCCAGTTGCAGAAATGTCCATTAAAGTTAATACTACTTTAAATAGCACACTGACACTTTCCACCTTGTCAACGTACTTATAAAAACGCAATTACATTCAAAGAAGCTTTAATTTTAAATAAGTTTAAGCAACTGAGTGCAAAAAAGTTTGACGAAAAACGAATTTGACCATTAACGTTGGTAGGATATAGGGTTACTTTAAATTGGTTATCTTCTTATCGCGTAGGTATAGTCAAATGTGTTATTTTTTAACCGGCTTCAAAAAAGGAGGAGGTTTCTCAATTCGACCGTATATTTTTATTTTATTTTTTTATGTATGTCCGCGGATAACTTCGTCGTTTATGAACCGATTTTGATTATTCTTTTTTTGTTGGAAAGGGAGTATTCCAAGGGTGGTCCCATTCTAAGGAAACCAGGACCTGATGGTGGAATCCTGAAGAAATTAAGGGAAACTCTCGAAAAAAATTTCTTTTTGGGATTGAAGTCGGTGACTCTTACGTTTTTGATGTGGAATTATTTCTTTTTTTATTATAAGATGGGTTAACTCTTGACCTCAATCTTGACCAAGGTTATAGATGAGGTCGACGATAGAGCGAGTTAACCCAGAATATGCCTATGAGGCACTGGTACTCCTACGCACCGACGCAACACAGCAAGCTGATTAGCGTCGGACTTCGGTAGTAGGGTGGTCGCGAACCAGACGGCCCTTCACAGAGCCTACCACACCGCATGAGACCATAGGACGACACCTCAGATTCAGAACAAATTGAGGTGTCGTTGCCTGGGGTGGATTAATAGGAGGCAGGTCTCATTTGTGTTTCCATAGTCGCCTCTTACGACACCCAAGGAAAGACATGGGGTGGTGTTATTCTGAACCGATCACCACACGGCAACTTGACTGTGTGGCGAACTTGACTAACCCTGGTGTCAGATATTAGTTACCAAAAATTAACGATGCGAATCAGCCCACGGCAACAAACAACATGAGCGATTAGTACGAGAAGTAAATACATTTTTTTTGAGAAATTCTCATAGGTCCCTTGATTCCCTTGGCAAAAGTTGTTCAGTTTCATGGTTAGAGTCACTCCCTAATGTCGCTACCTATTTAAAGTCACCCAGAAACAGAAACAAGCATGTTTTTATAAATTCAAGAGCAAAGCTCCGGGCGTCCTATAGTCCACATTATATAAGAAAGTCAAATAAAACTTGATGTAATGAGACAGAAACGTGCTTTATCCGCCGAAGCTCAGATTACGTAGAACAAACGTCCCTTGATTAGCCGATTTACTGAGAATTAGAGATAATGACCCCTGATAAGAACCATTACTAAATGCGCCAATCAATGCTTTTGTTTCTTTTGAATTCCATTGATTTTGTCAAAATGATCTTGAAACATGTCCAAAAAGAAATGAAAACTTATATCCATACAAATATGGTCCAATTTACCCTTACCTTGTTTTGATTGAAGGTTATACTCACATAAAATAAGTCTAATTGGTTATATTAGGCCCACAGTCACAGTAGTCACTTATGGTCACTGTAAGGGGGCGTCCATTAATTACGTGAGGCGTTTTGGGGGGGGAGGGGGGAGGGCCGGATCTCACTCAATCTCACGTAGGGGAGAGGGGGGGTCTCTACAAATATCACGTAATATTTTCCCCAAAAGAAATAGTGTTAAATTGTGGGAAAGCTAAGTTAAACCAACTAAACCATGTTCTTCCAGTAGCCACTCTGAGTTCCCGTGGACTGAATTAGAACAATCTTTTTTTTTCGAATTTAAAAAATAATTAGGCAAATTATGTAAGTTTTCTAAATAAATTACCAATTAACGTATTTACAGTAAAACTAAGCATTTTCATGAAACTCACGTGAGACAAAAGGGGGAGGGGGGATGTCGAGCCAAATCTCACGACATCTCACCAGAGGGGGTGGGGGGGTTGAAAAATCGCCAAAAACACCTCACGTAATTAATGGACGCCCCCTAATTCATCAAAACTTTACAATTTCAATCTCTTCAAACTTTTACCACGTAAACGACATGAAACCACATAAAAAACAAAAAAATCCGGGGCTGCTTGTTACCAATGCGTGTACTCGCGAAGCTCTCGTAGCCCAGTGGCGCTTGCTGATCTCAACCGATCAGTGAGGTTAAGCAACGTACACAGAGACAGGGTACCTGATGGGTGACCAAAGTGGCAATTTATTACGAGCGTTTTCGTGCTTCGGAGGGCACGTTAAGCTGTCGGTCCCGGCTGTTGTCGATTGACTACAGTCGATAAAACCAAAGTCAAAGGCCATTGTGCGGTTTGAAAACTCTGACACCAAGGTTAGCCAAGTTCGCCACACACTTGACTATACCTACACGATAAGAAGAAGGAGACTCTGTGCTGTTGCGATAAGAGCGGTCTTGCAACGAAAATGGAGCAATATGATGCGCTGGCCTCTGTACGTAAAATTTAAACATGTATGTTTAGATAATGAACTGGAGTTGCAGTTGAATTCTCAAATGAAGCGGACACCCGAACTTTTTCATTATAACTAACCATCAACTTCCTTATAAATACCTGTAAAATTGCTAGCCACAGTGTATTCTATCTACAACTGGTACACGAGTTACACTAAAATTAAAAATTTAGATTGCTTATGACTTTTAAGCAACTGAACAGATTTTCATGAAACATAGCTAAGAACACTCAGGATAAAATTATCTATGACACAAAAAAAACTAAACGAAAATCGGTTCATCCGTTTGGGAGCTACGATACCACAAACAGATACAAAGATACAGAGACAGACAAGTTAAACTTATAACACCCCTCTCTTTTTGCGTCAGGGGTTAAAAAGTTGGCTTATAAACATGAAATAATTAATTGTTCACGTTAATAACGTCTAAAGCAATCGTCGATCCCAACAATGCCTATTAGCAAATAACCACAACCACCACATCATCTAAATACAATATGTATGTATTTTTATTTTAATGTTTTTTTTAAAAGTCGCTAAAAATAATTTCGATAAAATTTATACGAGACGACTTCAGGAGGATATTCTTTCAAACAAAAAAATAATTTTGAATATCGGCCAATAATTGGCGTAACAAACACAAAAAAAACTCATTTTTTGAAGTCTGTTAAACACTGTTTGGTCAGAAAATAAAGTGATTCACAGAGTGGTTGCTACATTCTCAAAACTTAGAACTATGTGTAGTTTAAGTTATCCAGAATTCAAACTAAGATAATTATCGCACCACTTAAAATTAGATTGCCACTTAATTAACGCTTCCCTACGCAGAAGGGTCCTTTGAAGCTAAATGTAATTACATTCCTCAGATTCTCTTGCATGGAACATGTTAATACGTACATGGCATAGGACATTGCATTATTTAAGACTATCTTCCCGCCCAGGACTACATTCCTGAGGGAATTTGGGAAAATTATGTAACCTGTGTGTTATTTTGATCTCTAAGCTAAGTATACATAACGATGTATTAATCACTGGTTTTATTTTTCTTACGTAATCTATATTATCGATAGATCATACAAAAACAAACTGAATATTATGTTGCTTAAATTTTAGAAAAGAAAAAATACGATTTGCACACATAATCTAATACTAAAACGGGTCTAAATTCGCGTGTATATTATGTTTTTACCTTTGTTGGGACTCTTTCAACTTCCGTACTGTTTCCTCAAAAACCGTAGCAGAGGTTGAACTCTACGTAAACATGATACGTTGTAATAGCCGTTTTTATGTTAGTAACATTCTTAACTCGGGCATACTCTTCGTTAATTTTGTTACAGATATTGTTGACGTGCGATTTCCAATTTAAGTCTTTGTCTAGGGCAGGGGTTCCGAAACTGTGCGCCGCGGCGCCCTGGTGCGCCGTAGACAGTACAGAGGGGCGCCGCCGTGAGGCGATCCTCTGTGCCATACTCCAATCCGAAACCTTAACTTAAAGATTGGCGGGTACAAATAAGCATTCTAATGCTTTGAAAAACGTGTGGAGATCACAAAACTCAACCTATCACATTGACTAGGTAGCAGTTTTTGTTTTAATTGAGTATTCTAATGAATAAATAAAAAACTCGGCTTCATATCGTGAATGTTTACATTTTTGTGCCTGTCTACCTAATAAGCATCATTGTTCCTATTTCTTTCAACTGTACCTATCCATTTAGACTACCTAGCTAGGTTAGGGCGCCGAGACAAAATTCTGAAGTATAAGTGCGCCGCAGACTGAAAAAGATTGGGAACCCCTGGTGTAGGGTGATTCCAAGGAACTTAGTTTCCTTTTTGATGTCAAGAGTTTTAGTTTGATATTCATATTAAAATTATTATTATAATGATTATTAAATTGTATACAATTTGTCTTTTCTAAATTTATTTTAAGCTGATTGCTTTCTAGCCAGATAATTATTTTATTTATAGTAGTGTTGATTTCGTGTTCATGTTCCCTTATCGTCCCTATTTTTGTCTGTAGTGACGACGACAGATATGACGTCAGCGAATAAGACACACTGATGGTGGGTTACTTCAGGAATATTAAATAAAATAAATAAATAAAACGCCATACACTCAAAGGCCCACACTAAGGTTTTCCCTTGTGTCGTTGGTCCCTCGGAACATACATAAAGACAAACACAAACATCCATAACCCGAGACTTCTGCTTTTTACACAAATATTTGCCCCGACTGGGATTCGAACCCAGGACCCGTCGATCAAGAGGCAGCGCCACTACCACTCGACCAAACCGGCCGTCAGTTGCTTAATAAACATAAAATATGTACAATAGAAATAGCACTGGCCCAAGTACGCTATCTTAAAGTACACCTTGGTTAACAGTTTGAGTTCTGAGTGGTGGGCTGTCGCCACTTATCATTTAATTTAGTTATGGATACGCTGTTGCCTACCTTTCCGATATGACGATAACTAATTTTGTGCGTTGCCCCTAATCCCAATTATCTCCAATTTTTGTAAAAGAAGGTATATATCATATTACAACAATATAATACATATCTTCTTTACAATATAATATACCTATCTATATTTTCAACAATTTAATACATATATCCTGTATATTATAACAAAAAATACAGGTGTACATCCTGTACGGGTCCGTTTCACCTTTTCTAAAAATTCGGTACACCCTGTATATCACTTTAGTTAGCTGATCTTACCAAATCCTTGATCACGGTTATTGGTCAAGCACATCCCAAATATGATAACAAATAAAACGCTTAGCAAGAAAGGAAGACTTACTTTTCAAATTATGCAAGCCATAATCCGAAATCTGGAGCACCCATCGGCTGTCAACCAAACAGTTGCTTGAAGTCAGGTTCCCATGGGATATAAGTGGTGAGTCGTGCAGGTAGGTGAGGCCCCTCAACAGGTCCGCCACTAGGCTGGCCACAAACATGTCGTCAAGATGGAGGTCCCTGTCAGCCAGGACCCGCGCTAGGGACCCACGGGAGCAGTAGGCTGATACGATACAGGGGGATACACTTTCAACACACACTCCGACTATTGCTGTCAGATTCTCGTGGCGAAGTTCCCTCATCTGTGAATGAAATAAAGTTTTGAAATAACTCTTTTTTTTAATTAAATTTTAACAAATTGGGAAACATGCAGAATTTAGTAGATCTATAGGATATAGAACAGCTTAATTAACACAGAAGCCAACAAAGTTACTTCTAAAATCTATTACATTACCGTCTAAACTACACATTGTTAAGTTATACAATTACAAAACCAAATATTAATTCCGTGAGTTCAAACGAAATATTATTTTTGTAATGCGTTGTACGAAACCCCACGATACAGGCTTGCCTAGGGTGGGGACCGAGGTAATACTGTTTGTTATAAAATCTTCTGGTAAAAAAATGATATTTTTTTTCAATTTTTCTCTAATATTAAAAAAAATTAAATCTCTGACTTTAAGGGCTAAAAATAAAAATAAAACTTAGATATTGTCTAAGTTTTGTTATAAAACAGTCATTGCTTAAAAATATTAAATAGCTGAACCAAATATAGCTAAGAACCATCTCGATTAAGTCAGCTTTCAAAACATACACACAGATACATATTATAGATACACACGTCCAACTTCACCCCTTTTTTTCAAGGGTTAAGAAGGGTTGGTAAACAAAACTCTGTTGATCTTTCGTACCTAATATCTTTACTTTGTATATTTTTCTTTGAAAGTACACAATAAAGTGTTTCTGTCTATCGAAAATTGAGGATGTAAATCAATCCTCTAAACTGAAAAAAAATCTCAAAGTAACATGGTTTGAAATATGGAAAAAAAATATCCATTATAAATTGGATAAATATAAATGGTCCAAAAAAAATAATAAGTTCTAATTTTCCGACTTATATTCCTTGTGGAAAATTGTTCAGTATCGGAGGTAGATTGACATTTGTTCCACTCATTTGATGACCCCCCGCACAAGAAGACTGGTGGTTACGTAATGGGATTAAGTCCAGTATTACTGAATTACGTTAAATAAATAAAATGTTTTACATACGTACACAAACATACGCTCACGCCATAGTATAAAAAGGGGAAGTAGGTTATCTTCAAACAAACGCACCGCGCGCGGCTTATATGTGTGCGCCATAGTATCTATGCGTCGCCGCACGCACACTCGAACCTTGTGCGGTACTGGCGGACTGCGAAACGCGCCGAGATTTTGTTGAGTGTGCGTGCGGCGACGCATAGATACTATGGCGCACACATACAAGCCGCGCGCGGTGCGTTTGTATGAAGGTTCCCCGTTTTTATATTATGCTCACCCTATCGGGGTAGGCAAGGTATCAGTGATTTGAAAACCACTTGATGCCACGTCTGAAATAAATTCAGAGGGTTTTAAGATGAAATATGATGTAAGTAGTGAGAGGTTGTCAGCCTTTCGCTCACAATGAGGCAAAACCCTCGCGTCCCACTTACTGACTTTCACAGTATCCTTGGGAAGAGTAGACAGCTGGCACATTCTATGTTTTTCTTTCCTCCTAGTATAATTTATGTTTTGTGTAGCGGCACGCTCAGGAATGTGCATAGATGAGACAAATATAATCTCGAAATTAACGCGAAATTACCACGCCCTAATAAATATCAGCCTTTTTCATTGAGGTCGGTGAGTTCTAATCTCGGGTTTCACTCGCCTTTACAAAGAATGGCTAGGGAATATAATACAATTTCTACTGTGATATTTTTGGAGATAAAAGCTATTCCTTTAAAGCTTCCATCAAAAAACAAATCCTCGGTCTAAATTGTTTAAAGTAGCTCACCCATGTTAATTTCCCTATGTTTTATTTATGTATAATTTAAATGTAACTTTTCATGGTGCAAATTGTTTTCCTGCGACTGTTTTATTTTTCTTTAAGGTATAATATTACTATTTTCTTGGTATAATGTTACTTAAAATTTTTGAATGCGGTTGTCACCTATAATTGGGTTACCATTTAGCCTTTTTTTGTAATTTTGTGCCATTTTAATTAAGAGTTGGTGTGTAACTTGTTGGTAATCTATTAAATAAAAAAAATAAAAAAATATCACATCTTTAGATTGACGTCAATCTATAATATCTTTAAGGATTGCTGGTATATAAGCCAGTGTCACCTTCCAATAAATAGTCTAGTACCATATAACTATGGAGTGATCATTTCCTTCCTTCGATCTATCAATCGGTAGGCCTCTATGGCCGACCCTCAACATTTTGCATGCGAAATTTTAAAAAACAAATACCTGTTTGAGTTCTTTCCGTATGGCTCGCGTTATATCGATGCTTTTCTTCTGCAATTTCTTCACAGCGACGATGTTGCCACGATACAGTGCAATCTTTGTATGTGCTCGTCTCGCTTCCATGTCTTGTGGGATGGAGGACTTTAAAAAAAATATTGTTTTGTATTGAACGGCACAGATAATATAATACTATAATAGACACTGTTGTTTTAGTGTAATGGCACTGTATAATTATATAACTAAACTGACCAAAAAATACAAAATATTACGCGTTAAATTGCTTATTTGAAGACTTTTTTATTCCATATACTATACATACATAATCAGCTATTTTTTTTAGCCAATTTTATGGACACACTAGCTTTCTGCCCGCGACTCCGCCCGCGTGAACTACAGGGTATATCATGCCTAACCGTGGAATAAAATCTAGCCTATGTCCTTTCCCAGGCTCTAATCTATCTCTGTACCAAATTTCATCAAAATCGGTTCAGGCAGGCAGACAGACAGAGTTACTTTCGCATTTATAATATTAAGAAAGGATAATAATCATTCTGATTCGCTCTTTACCAGTCTATATAGGAAATTGACAAATTAAGCTATTGACTTGTGTAGGATAAGACTAATGAAGAGTTTGACAGGGGTCTGCGAAATCGCTCAGGTGCAAAGATGTGGTCGGGAAAGTTTATTTTATTAACGGGTTGTGTTCGCTTTTTTAATGATTTGATGCCATTAGGTAACTTTAGTCAGCGAATCAGCCCACGAAACTGAACAACTTTTCCAAAGAAACAATAGATATTATAGAATAGGAAAAAAAAGTCCTTGGGGAATGTTGTTTGGACCTTTTTAGGGTTCCGTACCCAAAGGGTAAAAACGGAACCCTATTACTAAGACTCCGCTATCCGTCCGTCCATCTGTCTGTCCGTTTGTCACCAGACTATATCTCATGAACCGTGATAGTAAGACAGTAAAAACTTCACAGATGATGTATTTATGTTGCCGCTATAAAACTTCAAATACTAAAAAAAAACAGAATAAAATCAATATTTAAGGGGGCTCCCATACAACAAAAGTGATTTTCTGCCGTCCGACTCACACTTGGCCGGTTTTTATTATAATAGGTACGAAAACGGCACAAAATTTTTTATTATCATTTCCTCCTATGTACTAGTGATACTAGAAGCTGGGAACATAGAAGGCAATGGTAATACAAATTCTGTCATGCCGTGCCGTGCCGTTCGAATTATAAAAAAATGCCCTTTAGTTTCATCAGGACAATCAGCCCCTAAAGTTTCGTTTATTAATTTGAAATGACTTTCTATAATTGTGTGTAAAATTTTACACAATCTAACTGTGAGTAAATTGTGTAAAATATTTACATTAATTAAGATAGACCTCAACATTCACAGTAAATAATATTAAAATAGCCGCAAATAGCCACAAAGCCTTTGTCTATTGTAACAATAAGAATAACAAATAATAGTATAGAAGCGAATCTCCTTTGTGGGTGCGCCAAATGCCGCCATTTGCGTACCTACAGCGTAACGCCCCGCAGTAGTCCGCGGACGCCGCTAGGGTTACCACTTGGACGTATGGTTACCACAACAATATTTTTTATGTAGCTATCTCTATATTTTACATTAAATGAGAAACTGAGCATAAGCATAATTATTGATTTTGTTCTCCACTTTAGCAATAGTACGCACGTTTTTAGTTTTTTTGATCCCGTAGTTATTAGAACCTGTCTAATTTTTGATTCATTGAGCTTAATCCCTACACTCTAGAACAAAATCCAGAAACAAAATCATTAAAAAGTTTCGAATTTCGATGTGTACAAGGTGTTTCAATAAAACCCAAAAAAAGGAAATTCCAAAATTTAATTTTAAAAGTGAAATAGTCGCAACTCTAGCAATCAGTTGCACGGTTTGACATCTTTCAAAATGAAAGCTTCATATAATTAATATGACATACTTGTCATATTTGTAATAGAGCTGCGCAATAAGCTAAATTTTAATTAATTTTGAATTATCTATTTTTTGGCTTTTTTGAAACACCTTGTAAAAATTGTGTCTAATTTATTACACCTACGTTTATAGTCATTAAATTTATTTTAAATTTGGTGTATGGTATTGGTTTTGCATCCAAATACCTACAATAAGTCAGCATCGCGGCGATTAGGTAGACAGCGGCGCGCGGGAAGCAGTCACGTGCATGCGGGATGCGGTGCGCGCCCTGACTGGCGTCTCGGTTCAACAGAAATTAAACGGTAGGAAAATAAAGTGAGCGCTCGATGGGCGGGAGTTTCGCTTCTATACTCGTATTATTTCTTATTCTATGGTTGTAAAGCAAATAGCTACGAACTTACTACGACAACTCCGGCTACGAACTACGATATTGTGCTACGCTTTAGGATAATTTAGTACTTTACCCTTTTTTTAAATAAGAACAATGTCTTTATACACACTACTCGTTCGATATTGTTGATAATAAACTTAGGGAAGGATGTATATTGTGTGAGTTTGAATTTTTTTTTCTTAAGTAACATAGGTCAAAATTGCCCTACAACTATGAGAATTAAAAATAAATTTGATTATATGGTGCTTTGAGGAAAGTTGTTCAGTTTCAGGAGTTAAATCACTCCTTCCCTAAAATTCTCTAACTTACTTATAATCTTCCCACACATTAACTACTGAAAAATAACGTAGATATAAAACCCAAAAATACTCGTAGAATGGTATTACAAGTAACCTAGTTTATTTTAAGACATTTTTGTAGCACATTTATTAGAATAATCAAATAACTATTACAATTTGATACAGATTCTATTACCTATATTATTAGTATAGTACAATAGAGGTATACTACAGTAATAAACTAAATAGAACATCATAACTGTATCGATATAGTGTTAGAATAAACTTTGTAGTACTACTCTTCCGTTCACTCCTTTCGAGTCTAGCAAGCCTTAGATTAGTGTCCAAGTCTTAAAACCGCTAAATTACAAATTAAAATTTGACTGAATCTATAAAAACAACTGACCTTGTGATCTCCATGGGCGTTAGTGGAAATAAACGTGAGATCTTTTGCCTCAATTCTCCACAACACGGATGCTAATTTCTGCTCGTATCTGTAGTGACGCGCGAGCAAGGCTGCCGCTAAGATGGCTGCTGCTGCGACGGCTGCGGCTGCAGCAATCACGCCTGGTTCATGAGGCAAGGCACATTTGACGCCATCGAAACCACACTCCGGCTCAGCCACTGGGGGCTTCCCGCCAATCCATGTGATGCTAGCGCCGCCTACTAGTTCCTAAAACACGAAAGGATTATTAAAAATCTGAGATGATTTTTTACAGTTCCGTACCCAAAGGGTAAAAACGGGACCCTATTACTAAGACTCCGCTGTCCGTCCGTCTGGCTGTCCGTCTGTCACTAGGCTGTATCTCATGAACCGTGATACTTAGACAGTTGAAAACTTCACGGATAATTTATTTCTATTGCCGCTATAACAACAAATATTAAAAATTGGAATAAAATAAATATACAACAAACGTGATTTTTTTGCTCGTTTTTAAAGATAATGGTACAAAACTCTTATCGTACGTGAGTCCGACTCGTACTTGGCCGGTTTCATTTAATCATTAGCCAAATTTTTGCTACGTAAAGTTTATACGATTTAAAAGATCTTACTTTTTGTTATCGTGCTTAATTTCATACAACTAAAGCTACATCGTCTGAAGCACTAAAATAAATTAAAAAAATTGTATGGAAAAAAATTCTCGGACCCATATTTCTGCGTTTCCTTTTTTATGTTCTGTCAACGATACTGTACTGACAACGTTAGATAACTTGCATAATCTTGGCAAACCAGTTTTACGAGTATTATCGTTTCGCACGATTTAATTTTCATATTCGAGGGATTATTTTGCAAATAATATTAAAATATCAAAATCAAACAACATGAAAGCAATCGAACACCGTCAGTAACAAGCCTTTACAATTTCCTACAAGAAAATAACTTACTGATTGAATTTCCACTTAGAGCAGAATAAACCGCTAGACTTTATTTTCCTTGCCCTTCTATTTAGACTTTGTAATTTTTCTTAAATTACTTTCTAAGAAATATGTAGTTATTTTCTTAACTACTCCATACATATTGCGGTTAATGTTGAAGAACAGTTTATTATGAGTGTTATATAAATATGTGGTTATGTACATGTTTATACGTTTATGGACCCCCTTCACAGTTTCGAAGGGAGGCTCGTGCTCGTCGATGGAGACGTTTTGTGCCGTGTGGTGATCGGCTTAGAATAACACCACCCCATTTCTTTCCGTGGGTGTCGTAAGAGGCGACTTAGGAAACACAAATGAGACCTGCCTCCTATTAATCCATCTCAGGCAACAACACCTCATTTTTTTATGAATCTGAGGTGTTGTCCTATGGTCTCATGCGGTGTGGTAGGCTCTGTAAAGGGCCGTCTGGTTCGCGACCACTCTCCTACCGAAGTCCGACGCCAAACAGCTTGCTGTGTTCCGTCGGTGCGTGGGAGTACCAGTGACTTATAGGCGTTTTCTGGGTTAACTCGCTCCATCGTCGACCTCATCTATGGCGTTGGTCAAGATTGAGGTCAAGAGTTAACCCATCTTATAATTAAAAAAAAAAAACATGGGCTGGTGACCCCATCATTTTCTTTCTTTTGTTCGAGTATTGAAGAAGTGCTCACTACAAAGCCTAAGAAGAAATCATGTGATATCGGCACCCTGATTAAATCTTGTGGTTATCTGCTTACCAAAAAACTTTACGATGATCTATCTGCTTCGTTAGCTAATGGCCACTTGACAGATTCCGAGATATTGGTGATGTCCGATTTTTTTTATTAAGAATGGGTCCGCTGTTGATCAAGCTTAGAGCTAAGATTCAGTCGAGGATGAAGCGAGCTCACCTAGAAAAAAGCCTAAACTGCCTGTTTTTTAAACCATATCTCTCTAAAATTCAGGAGATTGACACCAGAATTGTTCACTGTAATACTTTTACCTTTACAATGTTGGAATGACGTCAGGCGCCCATTAATAATATTAGCGATGTGCCTGCCGCCAAACTTCAGTGCATTTCCGAGCCGCCGACAAAGTCCATTCCTTAACATTTTGTTTTTTACTTTATACCAATTTTACTCTATTACTGAGTGACTTTTTAGGCCATCACCGTATAGAATAAAGAACATTAACTTACAGGGTTTCTTAGCGGTGAAGGCAAACATCGTTTTTGTTATTTAGATAAGTAAGTATTTCATATACATCATAGTGATCCACCAACCCGCATTGGGCCAGCGTGGTAGACTATGACCCACAGCGGGGATGTATATGCGCTGGTAAACATGGCAGATGGCAGAATGATCGAGCAGTTGGTGTATCGGAAGGTGGTGACGGGCATGGCGCTTCACCAGGCCATCACGGTATAGAATAAAGAACAGTGACTCACAGGCAGAATTGTCGGCGCAGAAACGTCAGCCACCAGGCAACCATCGTATAAAATAAAGAACAGTAACTTACAGGCAGAATGGTCGAGCAGTTGGTGTATCGGAAGGTGGCGACGGGCATGGCGCTCCAGCCAGCCGGCGCAGATGCGTCAGCCACCAGCCCGATCACCGTGAAGTTACCCTCTGCATCACCGGCGGTGTCCATGTTTACCTGCGTCATATGTTCATGCTTATAAGTCTATGCCATAATTTGCCATTACCTTTATATATTTTTTAGAAAATTAACCAGTTTCTTCTTATAAATATTTTCGGTTTTTTTTCAGTAATGTTAGATGTAAATAAATTACTATCTTTCGGCCAAGGGGCCTTT
Organism: Aproaerema taeniolella; assembly: GCA_949987775.1. Taxonomy (NCBI): domain Eukaryota; kingdom Metazoa; phylum Arthropoda; class Insecta; order Lepidoptera; family Gelechiidae; genus Aproaerema; species Aproaerema taeniolella. The sequence goes on along the minus strand of OX465255.1, from coordinate 17,271,814 downwards.
TTATAATTCGTACGGCACGACACGGCATGTCAAAATTTTAATTAACATTTCCCCTTATGTTCCTAACTACAAAAATTTCTAGTATGTAAGAGGCAATGGTAGTACAATTTTGCCGTGCCGTTTTAGAATTATAAAAAGGCCCATTGACTTCGTTCCCGTGAGAATTTGGGAAAATGGACTATGAGTTAATCCAGGGTGTCAGCTGCCTCCATACCAAATTTTATCAAAATTGATCCAGCCGTTTGAGCGTGAAAGAGTAACAAACATCGTTACATCCTCACAAACTTTGGAATATAATATTAGTATGATAAGTGCTGAATAAGTATTAACACGTTGATTTCTTGTATACTAGCTGTTTACCCGCGACTGAACTTCGTTCATTTGGACTCATTACGGCAAAACAACTTTAATCATCTAAATTTAACAACATTGTTACACATTTAAAAATTAATGGAAGACCATTATAATAACGTGAACCTCAAGTTCTATTCCTAATAAGGTTTAACCCGTAATATACAAAGTACAAAGTTAATCCGTTTCGTACACTGGAAAAAAATATTTAAATTAAAAAAAATGAGAAAAAAAATAATTTTCCTCTGAGAAACCGCCAAGACCGCTACCTTTTCTAGTATAAAACTCGAGAATAACGTAAAATGGTAATCTCAGCCATGTCACAAACAACAACAAAGCTGACACCATCTAATAATGCAGCAGATAATAAAATTTCCAACTAGTATCAGCCGGTGGCGTAAATACAAACGTGGATACAACACAGGCACCCGCACTTAGTCTTCGTTATTTTTTAATCTTATAGACTTCACCGTTTTTTTTGCGTTGCGTACTCTTCGTTTTCATTTAATGCCATAAACTGGTGCATTATTTGCATTCATACTCTTCACCCACGTTTAATGCTATTAACTAGTACGTCATTCGCTTTGCGTACTCTTCACCCGTGTTTAAAGCCATAAATTAGTGCATTATTCACGTTGCGTACTCTTCGCCCGTGTTTTATGCTATAAACTAGGACGTTATTTGCGTTGCCTACTCTTCACCCGTGTTTAATACTATAAACACGGGTGAAAAGTAGGCGTACTCTTCACCCACGTTTAATGCCACTAATTAGTGCATTATTTGCGTTGCATACTATAAATCACGTTCGAAGTAATAATATTGAAGCTCGGGCATTACTGATTAACCAATATATATGGGGTGATTAAAATTAGTTAGATAAAATGTATCCCCATGAAAATAAACCATTTTTCTCAAAGAACACTTTTAAAATTCTCAAAAAAAAAATACACTGCTCAACAAAGTCTAAGCAACAAGGCCTCTTTGAGAAGCAATAATAGCTTACTCGAGGTACATGGAGGGCTATTATTTTCAGACGAGCAAGTGCTTAACCTGAATTTTCAATTCTAGTCAATAAATTTTGTTTTACTTGAAATTTGTGGAAACGTAAACGAAAATGCACTTTTTGCCTGCTTTTTGTATGAAAATGGTCGAATTTACGAAAAATTTTTTTTCATTTTCGTCACGTTTTCCCAAATTTCAAGAAAAAGAAAATTGATTGACTAGAATTGAAAATTCAGGTTTAGCACTTGCTCGTCTGAAAATAATAGCCCTCCATGTACCTCGAGTAAGCTATTATTGCTTCTCAAACAGACCTCTTTTGTATGAAAAATCGTGCGTGTTGCTTAGACTTTGTTGAGCAGTGTACAAAGGCAAATCAGCTGACTGCACATGAAGGAGACCTTTTTTTTCATATACAGGGTGTAAAGTACAGCTTAGCAAATACTTAAATGGTAATTAAGATGATAGTTATGCTAATGGTATAACTATCATCAGCTAAAAGAAATTATTTTTTCCATATCGCGAAACCGCGCCCCGCGCGCGATCCGGCGTGCCGCGCTGCTATCGGAGTGCGATGTACATTTCTGGTTTCCGTGTTTTACGTTATTATGATTGTTTTTATTGAAAAATGGAGTGTATTCGATTAAATAATAAAAAATTTCCGGAGAAAAATTCCACTGGAAAATCATTCAGAATGATTGTCTGAGTCCAGGGTTTCAGTTTTTCCTAAGCTGTCTTTTACACCCTGTATGTTCCTTGTGGAAACTGTTTCAGTTTCATGGTCTACTTCGCATCTTTCATTTTCGCTAGCTTAGTTTAAGTAATCTCAGGGACTGAAGTGCAATCACGTTTTCACGGTTGGTTAATGAATTTGCGAAGACTTCTGGGACCCAACTTTCATAACTTCACTTGCAGTTTGGCTTCTTTTGCTTAGGTTTATCTAGTTTTTACTTTTACGCTTCATTTAGTCATCCATACTTTAATATTATAAGTGCGAAAGTAACTCTGTCTGTCTGTGTCTGTCCATCTTTCACGCCTAAACTACTAAACCGATTTTGATGAAACTTGGTACAGAGATAGATTAGAGCCTGGGAAAGAGCTACATTTTATCCCACAGTTAGGCACGATATAACCTGTTGTCCACGCGAGCGGAGCCGCGGGCGGAAAGCTAGTTGTACCATAAATTTACTTTATTAATTAAATTGATTTCATTGCATGTCGTATAGTGTTTATTTAGCTATTTTACAAGGTAAACTACAGAGCTACTAAGGTAAACAAGTAAAAAAATAAATAACAAATACTTAAGTAAAATCCTTATGCTTGCCCCTTATTGCTTCTAATAAGTTAATTATTAAAAAAACATTTTTTAAAACATGCTTTTATTTGATTTTTTTTGTATTGTTCTCAACAAGCCCTTTCATTTGATACCCATATTGTAAGAGTACATTAAAATAACTAGTCCGCCATCTTGGATGTTCCGCCATATTGAATTTAGAATGACGTCACACAGCTAACAATGCATTGGGCCTTTTTATAATTCGAACGGCACGACACGGCTATTCAAAATTTGAATTACCATTGCCTCCTATGTTCTCAGCTTCTAGTATTACTGTTACAGTTAAAACTAGTTAGTAGTTAGAACGCGTTTTTCCTAGTTAGAACTAGTTTTTACTTGGTGCCTTTGTTAAAACTAGAATTGACTAATGTCTGAATCAAATATCAGTTAAAACTAGTTTCTGCAAGACAAACCGCGTTTTCCCGAAGCGAGTCAGTTAAAACTGTTCCGACCGAGGTTAGAGTTCATCATACCTTATTCTGATTGGCTTGAGGTTATGTTGTGGGTTATGTAGTTGTTGTGCTTACCGTTTAACGCAACTAAAGTCTTTTCTGGCACTTCGCCGGCCGCTGCCGCGGCACGCTCGCTTCGCTCGCTCGGCTCGTGCGTTGGGGGTCGCAGTTCTAACCTAACCTAACCAACCCTTAACGGATTGGTTAGGCTAGGCTACTAACAAGATTTATGCGTTTTGAAGGGAAACCAGAGCATCGAGGGTGGTCACCGTGGAGTTTTTTAGTGGGTAGAAATCCCACATAACCCAGTTCCTCCCCCCAGGGCTGGGTACCTGGATCGCAGGTTTTTCTCCACGTAAAAAAAAAAAAAAAAAAAAGGCTACTAACAAACCTAACCTACAGTTTCTGCCCCGATGTAATCTCCGCGAGGGGGGAGTTTTAACTATAGCTAGTTTTAACTATAGCTCGATGTGACAACTAGTTTTATCTGAAAATCAAATATGTCAGTGGTAAATTCTAGTTTTAACTGATTATTTATAGTTTTAACAAAGGCACCAAGTAAAAACTAGTTCTAACTAGAAAAAACGCGTTCTAACTACTAACTAGTTTTAACTGTAACATTACCATTAGATAAGAGGCAATGGTAATACAATTTTACCGTGCCGTTTTCGAATTTTATAAAGGCCCATTGCCATCCAAACTAAACTTGTATACAAGACTAGCTGATGCCCGCAACTTCGTTTGCGTGAAAGTTTTTTCCCGCTAACTCCCGTTCCCGTGGGAATTTTGCAATATCCTGTTGCAACTAAGCTTTAAGTTTACTAAGGTACCTGCATGCCAAATTTCAAGCGTCTAACTTAAGCGGTTTACATTTTTCATACAAAAGGATTTTCCCACTAATTCCCGTTCCCGTGGGAATTTCGGGAATTCCTTTCTTAGTGCACCTCTACGGTACTTAAGCTACGTCCCTTCCAAATTTCAAGTTCCTACGTTTAGCTGTTTAGGCTGTGCGTTGATATGTCAGTCAGTCAGTCAGTTTCTCCTTTTATATATTTAGAAGATTTCAGCTCAATCGGTTGAAGATATCTGCTTCAAAATTGAGTTGCAAGATTCCACCCAAACAAACATAGTTAGTTACATACATACATTGTAAGTTAAATAAAAGCTTGTAAAACTGTCTATGCTGCAGCAGAGTTCTTCTGTAGTACTTCTTTAACGTTAATGCACTCGGCTGCACTAAAGAGTAAGTAAAAAGAGTTTGAGATCTGTGTTGCATTTAGCATTTGTTTTCACGTAGCCTGGTGACCTGGATTTGATATAGAACTAGGGCTTATCCGGTCAATGTACTTCGTTTATAAATACGCAGCCAACAGGGATTCTGTTTCCTGACATTTTGAGAATCTAGGTCATCTGTTTCAAGACTTAGTATTGTCATTGAGGCTATTTTTAGATAGAAAGTTTAAAATAAATTTGCTGCTATTTGCTAGAAATGAGAAATATGGTCAATGCATTTCGTGTCATCATATATGTCCCCACCAAGGAGCGGGCCTCCCTTTGAAACAATGAAGGGGGTTGGTTCATGAATATTTAGACAATTGGTTGTTTCCTGTCATATTGTGAATTGTATTATTTTATTGGATGACCTAATTGGGAGTGCAAAAATACAGTTTTAATTTTAGCAGGCGAAGGTACTTCCTTTATATTTAATTGCGCCGGCTGGCGGCGGGAGCCGGAGACTCGGAGAACGATGAATTTCGAATACACACTTAAAATTAATATGTTAATTTGTTACAAAAGCATAAAAACAGTATACTATGAGCGGGCGTGCGCCTGCAATGGAAATCCCATTGCGTCTGTCATCCCAGCGAATGACAGCTAGAGGTGTTTAATTTCGAATTTAGATTTAGAATGCCAAAACTGAAGAGAGAATGGAGAAGGAGGATGAAGACGAGGCGCATGCCGCCTCGTTACATAATTAACGCACTGCCTACGACTTCGTTTGCGTGGAAAACTAAAGCAGCCTGTGTCACTCTTTGATGCAGGCACTCAAATCAATGTACTTAAGTATGTTTGGCCCCTATGAACTCCTAAACTAGATTATGTTGAAACCCTTCAAAGGTTTCTATAACAAACAGGTAATAAAACCGGGGACGAAATCGCGGGGATCAGCTAGTAATAAATAAAAATAGTTTTTGGAAACAAGACCTTTCTAGTCGCTAAAAACATGATCCCAAGTGACAAAGTGCCTTAAAATTACATAATTAGCATATCTCTATCCAACGGTATAGTAAACAGCACGTGTAGAGTTTTAATTAAACGGCCACAGAGCGGAGAGATGAAGAGATCTGAGCGTTAGCTTTGCGTGGTATAATAGTAGATTACCCAACAAGTGAAAAAAGGTGAATTATTTTCGAGGCATTGAGTTGTATCCCGAGAGGAGCAAAGGATTCTAGATTAGAATCCTGAGCGGATCGAGGGATACAAGAGCCGAGATGAATTTTTTTTTTCACGTGTTAGGTACTCTACTTTTTACCATTGCCTACGAGAAAAAGAAAACAATTACTCTGTGACAGTAAATTATCAACAATAGCTGCTGCTTTAACGCGAAATGACTCTGGAACGAGAGGTTCACTTTCATCACTGGATGTCGAACTCATTTTATGATTTTGAGATAAAAACTTTTAACATAAATTTTTAATTGCTTGAAAATTGCACAGAAAATTGGCTAAATTCCTTATTCTAAATTTAACACTTTTAACCGAGCCATATTCCATACGTTTTTATAGCGAGAGTATGCAACCTTCTTGCACATTTTCTTTTGTTTTCCTTATAAAATCCGTATATTCGCGCATGTTCCAAATTCAAAATGTTTTATTCACTCAGTGAAATAAACAGCGTTTTATTCACTGTTTTTGAAGAATAACGGACCCTTTTTCGAGGGGCAATGTTAAAAACACGTTTAAACCTTCAATCCGATGAGAAAATGTGTGGATGAGATAAATGCAATGATTAAAAATGTCTGTTTGTAAGCAGTAGGGGAGACCGAGTGAGATGTGACATCTGTCTTCTATATCTTCAATATACAGGGCTTTAGGTTAATCTCTTTCAACCTCTCGGGTGGTTAATCAGTCCATGAAACTAAACAACTTCCCCAAGGAATATAAGTCAAAATACGAAAAAAATTTTTTGATTGCCCATACAAACTTCATCAGCATGTAGCGCATTTTGTATGGGAGATCAAAATTTTTTTTCGTATTTTGACTCATATATGCTCTTTGGGGAAGTTGTTAAGTTTCATGAACTGATTAACCACCCGAGGGGTTGAAAGAGATTTACCTAAAGCCCTGTATAAAACAAAGTCGAGTTTGTTCGAACACTTATAACTCGAAAACAGCTGGACCGATTTTTATGGTTTTGATTTGTTGTATTTGCCTCCGTCCCGAATAGTAGAATAACTATTAAAAACATTTGAAAATTGACGAGAAAATTCACACGGGAACGAAGTCCTGGGTAAAAACTTAGTAGTTGATAAATAATAGGGTTGCAGATGAAGGAATTTAGTTAGAATAATTTTCCACGTCAAAAACGTAAGAGTCACCGACTTCAATCCCAAAAAGATCTTTTCGAGAGTTTCCCTCAATTTCTTCAGGATTCCACCATCAGATCCTGGTTTCCTTACCATGAGACCACCCTTGGGATACTCCCTTTCCAACAAAAAAAGAATAATCAAAATCGGTTTATAAACGACGAAGTTATCCGCGGACATACATAAAAAAAATACAATATATACGATCGAATTGAGAAACCTCCTCCTTTTTTTTGAAGTCGGTTAAAAAACAAAGAAATACATAGTATTAAATAATATGTAGTTAAAATACAAAGTAAAATAAATAAGTTCGAATGAAGAGACATTAGAAAGATACTTAAGGACAGGGGTATTTCATGTATTCTACCCTTATTCTACCCAAGACTTGTTTGGTGTGCACCGAGGGTTGCTTTAAGAGAGCGGCTTCAAAAATTTGGAATGACTCACCTCCGCCTTTGCACAAAGAGTTAGGTCTTCACGTCTCCACTTTTAAGAAAAATTGTCTCAACTGTCTGCTCTTAAAGCAATCCGAGGAAGCTGCTGGTCGCCTAAATCTTTAATGTTGGTTTTAATTATTATTTATTATGTATTTGTTCTTGTGTTCCTTTTAAGTTTGCTATGTGTAGTATTTTACCGTATTAATTGTTCGTGTGCTTAGGGTTTAGTATCATGTGAAGGATGTGGCAGAATATCAGCGGCTTCAGCCTTCTTAAGGCTGCGGTCAGTCTGAAGCCACATACCGTTTTGTCTTGTATAATTTATTTTAGAATGTTTGTTGTATGTATTTTTTATGGACAAACTAGCTTTCCGCCCGCGGCTCCACCCGCGTGGACTACAGGTTATATCGATTTTCAAGATTTTCCCGCTTTTTTGTTTAAATTTTTCCTGAATTTTCTTTGCTATAAACCTCACGGAGCCCGAGACCTTTCCAACGAATGCAAAACCGTGGAAATCGGTTCGTGCGTTCTGGAGTTATAGCGTCAGGAAGGAAAACCCGACTTATTTTTATATAGTAGATAAAATCCGTTTATTATTATTACTTACATCAAATCCTTGAACAGATCTGTAGGTAGAAGGCCGCAATAGCTTCATAAGAGCCGCTCCATCAGTAGGAGGCAAGCCGGCGCGCATAGCTAGTGTAGCGGCACGAGCCCACAGTATGACCGCATCGTACAGATGAGCAGCTTCTATCGGGACCTGCCGACAATTTGAGGACTTAAGGATGTTACGACATTTCGAGAACTCTAGCCTACTTAATGAAGGAAACCTTTGTGTAAAAGAATCTACAAGATTTTTGTCACTTCTTATCGTATTTGTTGCAAACTGCTGGGAAGCTATTCTACTAACCAATGGCTTGACCACTTTATCCATTCAGGTGGCAAAATTTAGAACTATCTAAACCTCATTGATGACAGCTGCCTTGACTAGTGCGCTACTGCTAGCTGAATGTTAAGTTTGCCAGGTAGTTAGCAAAACCAAGTCAGAGGCCATTGTGCGGTTAGTCAGAGGCCATTGTGCAGTTTGAAAACTCTGACACCAGGGTCAGCCAAGTTCGCCACATACTTGACTATACCTACACGATAAGAAGAAGAGCAACTTAACGTACAGTTGGCGGTGGCGCTGCTGATCAGAGTGGTTATTATTAAGTGTCAGTAGTTCTGAATTTTGCCATCTGAACGGATAAAATTGTCACCAATGTCATTAAACAGCCATTGATCAGTTAAGTATACGCCCTTGGCTAACGTAGACGCGTGGCATAGTTCAACCTGTTCCGACTCCGGGTATTAAATGCCATGATGTCATAATGTGCAAGGAGCCAGATGGCACTAGTGTCAAAATGTATTGATATCAAATTGATTGAAAATGTCAAAATGTTAAAACGATCTAATGTAGGAATGCAGTGACGACAGAAATCACTGAAGCAATATAACTGAGAAAATTGAACGAGGTAGATATACGACAAAATTATATCACGCGTCTATATTAGCAATGCTGGACTAACTTAATTTTGTATGAAGTGGGGTAAACTACTGTCCACCATTATATTTTTTTAAATAGCATGAATCGATAGCTGGAAATATTAACTGAGATTATTACAATCAAAATCTTTTGCAGACGAAAACTTCGCAAGGCTTTCTATTTTGGATGACCTAGTCTTTAACGTAAAATGTCCTTTATGTTCACAAGACATCGTTTTTTGGACAAATAGTCCCTATAGAATCAGATAGACTTTTACTGAAAAACGGCAAGTTACATATTTAACCTGTTAAACATTTACCAACTGCGCGAAGTATGTATGGGGTTTAAATTAGTCTTTTTCTTCTTCTTATCGTGTAGGTATAGTCAAATGTGTGGCAAACTTGGCTTAACCTGGTGTCAGAGTTTTCAAACTGCACAATGGCCTCTGACTAACCGCATAATGGCTTCTGACTAACCGCACAATGGCCTCTGACTTGGTTTAACGACTGTAGTAAATCGACAACAGCCCGGACCGACAGCTTAACGTGCCCCTGAAGCACGGAAACGCTCGTGACAAATTGCCACTTAACCTCTAGGCTACGAGCGCTACTTGTCATGCTTGTTTACGCTGCGCGCGATACAAATCTCGCACACCATGTGTGCAAAAAGCACGCAAAGGTTTAAATTAGTTACATTAACTAGCGTAACTTTAGTGGGTAATTCTTCCCACGAAACTTAATAGCTTTCCCCAAGAAATATGAAGTTCTAGAAAAAAAATTCGGATTGCCATAATAAGGCAAATATCAGCTAGTTGCACAATTTGTATGGAGAGGCGAAAATTTGTTTTCATATCTCGATCTAGGTTCAAGTGGTTTAATTTTGTGGGCTGATACATATCCTTAATTTTCGTATACTTATTTAACCCGTATGCTCGTTTACGCCGCGTGCGATACAAATCTTGTACACCATGTATTCAAAAAGCACGCGAAAGTTTAAAGTCATCCAATGGACCTTTGATCGTCGTATAGCTATAGAACTAACAAACCATTAATGACATTTACATATACCTAATAGTATTAGAAAACACATTGTTATTATCTTGGGACTTCGAATAATACCTCTGTTTACCCCGCCAGATTGAGGGTAAGGTTAAACATCTCCCTGGGAGTTGTAAGCTAGGAAAACAAACAATATACTCACTGCTAAGGACAATTTGACCCACGACCTGCGAGGACAGTAAACTTTGCCTTAGATACTTTATTTACGTAGACTAATTTACTGTACGCCTAAGGACTGTAATTAACATAATTTAATTATTGTTCATGATTAGTATACTCAGTGTTTAATTTCAGCGAGCAGTATCAACATACAGTTCATCACTTAGCTAAAATATATAATTGTATTAAGGATAGGCGGCTTTACTTCCGAACCGCGATGTTGGCTTTAGTAAGCAAAATGAGCGCGGATTACGAAAAGAGCAAATTGGCGATTCTAGCGAGGTTTGAATCACGCGAGTTGGCATATTACTTGTACACCAACTATTGGTGTCACTTATCTAAAATATATAATTGTATTAAGGATAGGCGGCTTTACTTCCGAACCGCGATGTTGGCTTTAGTAAGCAAAATGAGCGCGGATTACGAAAAGAGCAAGTTGGCGATTCTATCGAGGTTTGAATCACGCGAGTTGGCATATTACTTGTACACCAACTATTGGTGTCACTTATCTAAAATATATAATTGTATTAAGGATAGGCGGCTTTACTTCCGAACCGCGATGTTGGATTTAGTAAGCAAAATGAGCGCGGATTATGAAAAGAGCAAGTTGGCGATTCTAGCGAGGTTTGAATCACGCGAGTTGGCATATTACTTGTACACCAACTATTGGTGTCACTTATCTAAAATATATAATTGTATTAAGGATAGGCGGCTTTACTTTCGAACCGCGATGTTGGCTTTAGTAAGCAAAATGAGCGCGGATTACGAAAAGAGCAAGTTGGCGATTCTATCGAGGTTTGAATCACGCGAGTTGGCATATTACTTGTACACCAACTATTGGTGTCACTTATCTAAAATATATAATTGTATTAAGGATAGGCGGCTTTACTTCCGAACCGCGATGTTGGATTTAGTAAGCAAAATGAGCGCGGATTACGAAAAGAGCAAGTTGGCGATTCTAGCGAGGTTTGAATCACGCGAGTTGGCATATTACTTGTACACCAACTATTGGTGTCACTTATCTAAAATATATAATTGTATTAAGGATAGGCGGCTTTACTTCCGAACCGCGATGTTGGCTTTAGTAAGCAAAATGAGCGCGGATTACGAAAAGAGCAAGTTGGCGATTCTAGCGAGGTTTGAATCGCGCGAGTTGGCATATCACTTGTACACCAATTATTGGTGTGGTGAAAGAGTCATCTTTACTGTTATGAAATAGTCCTTTTTACGCTACGGAGCTACGAATGATTTTTTAATTGGAGGTAAAATTTTAGGGCTGGGATGATATAGGCTACGGGGTGTGTGGAGTCATGACCTCTTAGTGCTCCGTCATCTTCACCTGCTAGCGGTGCAATCTAGTGCTCCAAGGAAGAGACTGACGCGACTTTGCCATTCTGTATTTTACTTTTGATTATAATACTAACATTGGCAAATCACTACGAGCACTCAAAGCAAATCACAACATTGTGGACGCCACTTTTCAAAGAATTGAATTGACATAGGCTATTTTTCCACGAAAACGAAGTCACGGACGCAAAGCTAGTTCTTGGTAATTGCATCGTCCGATAAAATGTCTTATGTTATTGCTCGAATTTCTTGAAAGACACTTACACAATACTAACAATGAAATTACTTTGTAATTTCCTGTTAAACTTTATTTCAATATTCATTAGTATTGTTTTCACTAAATAAGTAGGAAATTTATTTTTACTAAGAAATTGTATTTAATTATTTTAAGTATGCTTCTTTTATTGCACATAAATACCACGAGTTACAAATCGTTTTACTGGTAGTTTATCAAGGCGAGCTTAAATCTACAAAGAGATCTCTTCCAGCCAACCTAGACTAAGTAAGTGAGACAATCAAGTTTTTTTTCAACACTAAATACTGCGTAGAAATGTATTGCCATAAAAATTTCATTTTTTCACTCTGCACATAAATTTTACGCCGATAAAAAATTTAATTAAAGAACTTTGCATTTTTTCGTACAGAAAATTTCCTGCCAACTGCTAACTAAATTGCATATAAATAAGTTCTGCAGCGGTACTGCGCTGTGAATTTTTTCCTGTGCATGTTTTTCTTTCCCCTATTTCTGTTTGGTCACGTTCGCTCGTCGGAAGCTTATCTATTCCTATTTTAAGCCGTTTCCATTTTCTTTCTTTACAAGTAGGACTGCCTTCGAATGTAGTCAATATTTTTTTATTGTTAGGCAAGAAATAAAGTCCCAGGAGCGTTAATGTTTATTCAATAATTTTCCACGTTAAAAAAACGTATGAGTCACCGACTTCAATCCCAACAACAGTTCGCACAAAGGAGATCTAGTATTTTCAGACTACAATGCCTATTAGCAGATAACAACAAACGAAAATGTCACTCATTTATTTAGATGATGTTCTGGTTTGTAGTATTTTTTGTTTTTGTTGATTTTTTAAAAAGCGCTGAATCATTTTCGATAAAATGTTAATGGGACCAACTCTATAGTATACTCTTCTATAGTATCTATAGTATATAGTATACTCTTTCGGACAAAAAATAATTTTGAAAATCGCTCCATAATTGGCGGAGAAATCGGTGAACATACGTAAAAATTAAAAAAATACATACAGTCGAACATAGAACCTCCTCCTTTCTTGAAATCGGTTAAAAATGAATTTATTTAACACGTGTTACCATTGATTAGTGGAATAGACGTTCGAGTCTCGAAAATTGTGTTGAAGAGCACTATAACATGTTCCACTTGACGGCACGGCAACAGTAGGGCACCGGCGCCGGTAACCATGGAAACAAAAATGCATGAAAAGGAGTCATCGCCGCACAGTGGTTCCAATTTCAATATTCGTGGACATAGACCCCGAAGTCGGAATTCCGACCTGATTTTTTTTTCTATGATAGAAAACAACATTTAAAACAACTTTTATTCTTTCACAATTCTTCGAAAAATTCATATTATTCAAGATATAAAATATGTTAAAAAAAATTGTATGGAGAAAAACACATTTCATTTTTTTTCTTCGCGTGCCGTAATTTGCGGGGTGTTTTGAGGCATAGGCGTGTTAGATAAGGTGACAAGGAATATAAAAAGCATTTTATCTGGTACCGCAGAGTGCGGCTGCGGAAGAAAATGATGTTTAAAAAATTTAAATAAAAACGCGTTTTTAACAAAGATTGTAATGTTTTTCATAATGGTTCATTTATTTTTTGTATTTTTACATTTAATTACATAATATAAGAGTGAAATATCCCATAAAATACTTTAAAAAATGTTTTTTTTTTGAAAATTTTAATTTTATTTTATTCATAATTTTTACGAAGTTTAGACCCTTTTAAGGAATAATTTGTTACTTACCCCGCAAACTACGGCACGCGAAGAAAAAAAATGAAATGTGTTTTTCTCCATACAATTTTTTTTTAAATATTTTATATCTTGAATAATATGAATTTTTCGAAGAATTGTGAAAGAATAAAAGTTGTTTTAAATGTTGTTTTCTATCATAGAAAAAAAAATCAGGTCGGAATTCCGACTTCGGGGTCTATGTCCACGAATATTGAAATTGGAACCACTGTGCGCCGTGCCGGTGCCGGCGCCGGTCAGTGGAAAAACCTGTTATATGTTTTCATACATTTTTGTTTCCCTGGTTACCGGCGCCGGTGCCGTTCCGTTGCCGTGCAGGCAAGTGGAAGACCACCATTCTCAAGTAAATTGGACTATATTCATTTTTTTCTCGTACAAAGTATTTTCAAGTTTCGAATGTTTTAGCTTGAATTTTTTGTGTGAAACGATAAAAAACAAAAATTCTTGTCAGTCCAATTGCTATGATCTTGTCACCTTTATAAAATTCAATAGGAACTAGATGTCAAGTACTTACATAGACGATTGCCTATCTTGTTGGATTTCGTAAGTAAACTAGGGCGGTGACTGTGCAAAGAAAACGATTTAATTTAACTGAAGCTTACGAACCTATGGTATTTGCTTTGCTTCAAATCTTCTCGTTATTTCCCTAGCGGGGTTTCTTTGCTTACTATCAACTTTCTCATGAAAAAAACTAAATTTTATGTAACATCGAAGTGCGTATTTTCCACGTTAAAAACGTATGAGTATTATATTAAATATATGTATTTATATTAAATATATGTTTATATTTTGTTTAATATATATAGTTTAGGTTTATATATTGCGCCCGCTCTTGATTTCACTATGCGACTTTTCATACCCAAAGGTTACCTGGAAGAAATCGCTTGAAGCGATAAGGTCGCCTATATTGTACCTTTTGTAAAGTTACTTGTAATTGTCTCATCATTGTATTTCTTTTCAAATTGTGCAATAAAGTATATTGTATTGTATTGTATTGTATGAGTCATCGACTTCAATCCCACCAACAGTTCTCACAAAGTAGATAACCAGTATTTTTTGCAGACTATAATGCATATTAGCAGATAACCACAAACGAAAATGTCACTCATTTATTTAAATGATGTTCTGGTTCGTAGTATTTTTTTGTTTTTGTTGATTTTTTTAAAAGCGCTGAATTATTTTCGATAAAATTTATATGGGACCACCTCTGGAGTATACTCTTTCGAACAAAAAAGAATTTTGAAAATAGGTCCATAATTGGCGGAGAAATCGGTGAACATACATAAAAAAAATAAAAAATACATACAGTTGGTTAAAAATACAGTTGTATCTATTTCATCATTTGAATTTCCTTTTTTTATCTCTTTCGAAGCCCACTCAGCGAAACTTTAGGGGGTGATTCTTTCAATGAAAGTGAGGAACTTTCCTCAATTAACCCACATGCAATCCTATAAAAAAAAAGTTGCGTCTTTCCATTATGTACAAGGCTAGAACGCAGGGGTGTGAAACTAATCGCGTATAGATTGGACATCACTTTTTTATAAAGGTCTTCGTTTATACAAAACTAGTACGTAAATAATAGCATATAAAAAAAATTTGATTTCCCATACGTAGGTGATTTGCCTTCTCAAAATATATGGAGAAGCGATTTTTTTTTCATATTTGGGGTTGTTTTCTTTAGTTGTTCAGTTTGTTGGGCTGATCCACATCCTTGATTTTCGTTACATAATTTAAAGTCACCCAATATGGGCTGACGACGAAGATTTTTTTATTATTATTTTTTATTATTTTATTTTTTATTATTGTTAGACATAGAGCCTTAACCCAAGTCACTACTTTTTACAATAAATTACCCACGAAGTTGAAGCTCGAAAGAAGATTAAGCAAGTTTAAGAGTTTTTATTTTATTTTATTATAAGATGGGTTAACTCTTGACCTCAATCTTGACCAGCGAGTTAACCCAGAAAATGCCTATAAAGGCACTGGTACTCCCACGCACCGACGGAACACAGCAAGCTATTTGGCGTCGGACTTCGGTAGGAGGGTGGTCGCGAACCAGACGGCCAGACACAGAGCCTAGCACACCGCATAAGACCATAGGACGACACCTCAGATTCAGAAAAAAAATGAAGTGTCGTTGCCTGGGATGGATTACTAGGAGGCAGGTCTCATTTATGTTTCTTTAGTCGCCTCTTACGACACCCACGGAAAGAGATGGGGTGGTGTTAGTCTCAACCGATCACCACACGTTTAACTATTATAAAAGTAACTAAAAGTAATTTTGGCAAAGAAATGCTTTTATAATTTGACTGAATTTTTAGATTATAAATTTGACACGTGAAAATTAGAAATAAGGTTATAATTATATGTATTATTTTTAATTAATTATAATTAATTGATAATTTAGTGATTAAATAGTCATAATGTAATGCTTAAAATGTAATTTAATTAAAGTAACGTATATTTGTACTGACATGTTAATCTACGCTATATCGAATACAAATGTATTTTGTTTGCGATAAATAAATGAAAATGAAAATATTATTTTTTTGTATGAGAAATGAAACTTACCGAGGTATCTTCAAACAGTACTTTGTGGTACTTGGGCAGGCAGAACGGCTTAGCAGCAGAGAGCTCGCGAATCATTTGGCAGAGAGCCCTGAAACAAACCATTCATCAAGTTGATAACACTCGCAGGCCCGTCAGAAAGAGACTCAAGTCTTGATCTATACTTAAGTATTGTTTGTCTCTTTTTCTCACTATCAAAATGACAAAGACGACTGCTACTCAGTTATAGATCAGAGTCTGAGTCGCGTTCTGTAATACGGAATTAAAAGTGAGTATTTTGAATAATTACTTCAGATCTCCTTTTTTATAGGACAGCATTAATTAATTACACTCTCAACCCAATCCATGGCAGTATTTATTATTTTTTTATAACAAGTGGGCTTTCTCTTGACCACAATCTAGTTCAGGTGCGAAGATATGGTCGAATATGTAGCAAGCTCACCCAGAAGATGCCTGTTCACTGGAACTTGATTTTTTCCAAAAAAAATTACAAAAACTTACACATTTATTATAGTCTGAAAAACGTTAAAAAACCGCAACAAAATCGTCTCATTCGTTTAAGAGCTATGATATGATACCAAAGACAGACACACAGTTACATAAACAGGAGCGCGGTCTCCCCACCTTACTCTCATTCTTTTATTTTATGTTTTCATTACTTTAGACCAGTGTTTTTCAAAGCTTCTGAAGGGTCGCGAGAGGTCAAGAGAATAAAAAAGTCTATTGAGTTTAGAAATATTTTTTTTTTTGAGAAAATCTATGAAATCTCCCAGAGGTGGGTCCCATATCTATCAAATTGGCTTTTTTCATGCTAGTATGAAAAAATTAGTTTTCGAAAAATATTGTATAGAAAACGCCAATTTCATAGATAACGACCTAATATATCCTTTTTGTTAACATTTCTCAAAAAAATTATCTTTCTAAACGTTTTTAGATTTTTCTCAAAACAAAATATGGAAACATTTGGAAAACATTAATTTAACTTTTATGATACTTAGTTTTTTGAAATTTTAAATTGTGACTAAGGTACAGCAAAAATTAGCACTGACACGGGCAATACAGTAAACAAGCTATGTTTGAGCTTCGTTTTCAGTAAATAAATCTAAATTAAAAATGTATTAATTTCACTGAAACTCTCCGTTACATGACAAAGTTTTTAAATAAAAAACAATTTTGTTAAGAGCTATACAATCAAATAAATTATGAACAAAATAAAGCTTGGTAAAATATCGCCAATTTCATTGGTAAGGACCTAATATTCATAAACATTTGTATGTTCATACAAACTTAATTAAAATATACGGCCGGCCGGTTTGGTCGAGTGGTAGTGACGCTGCCTCTTGATCGGCGGGTCCTGGGTTCGATCCCCAGTCGGGGCAAACATTTGTGTATAAAGCAGATGTTTGTGCTCGGGTCATGGGTGTTTGTGTTTGTCTTTATGTGTTTTCCAAGGGACCCACGACACAAGGGAAAACCTTAGTGTGGGCCTTTGTGTGTGTAGCGTTTATTATTATTATTATTAAAAATAAAATTGACTACTCGTCCATACTAAAGCGAAGGTTGCGCTTGGTTTTGATTAATTCAATTCTCCCACCGTAGCGAGGGGTCCGGAGTCGAATATTTCTTCTTTTTATGGGTGTGGGTCATGTCATGAAAAAGGTTGAAAAGCACTGCTTTAGACGCATCAGAAGTAATTTGTATTCGCTTAATGTGGATGAATATAATATCTCCGAGACATAAAGTACGCGATAAGTCATTTGATTCAACCAATTCATGTGTGGAAATGAGAAAGCCTGTACAGAGTATAAGGGACAGCTTATAGCAAATACTTAAATGGCGGAATCTACCCGTCGTTACAATTGGCCACATTAGGTATGTGTTACCTATATTATGTTTGTATGTATTTCATTGTAATCTTGACTTGTTTTAAGTGGCATCCTGAATGTCCTATAAAATAAAGATTTTTTTCTATTCTATTCTATTATATTCTGGCTCAACGCAGTGTTCTGACAGCGGGCCCGCGCCGCTGTCAGAATGCGATGTACACTGCTGGTTTTCGTGTTTTACGCTGTTATTATTGTTTTTCCTGCAAAAAGCTGTGTATTCAAATTATTTCATTTTTTTAGCAGAAAACATTAAAAATTATCATAAAACACAAAACATTTCACAATACAATTTTTCTCGGCCTATAGATAATTTTGTACTGTTACGAAAAGAAATGTTTTGCATACGGATGTCATATTATAAAACTTTTTAAAAATAAACATGCAATATCATTGTAAAATACAATATGATTGTATTTATTTTCCGCTTTTTTGAAGTTGGTTCTATTTTATAGGATATTTTTTTTACATGCATACAGTTTGAACCGAGAACCCCCCTTTTTTTGAAGTCGGTTAAAATAATAAAACCTTCTCCTAAATGTAACAAATACTTTTCTGAAAACCGCATCAAAATCGGTACAGCCAAACGCGAGATAATCGCGGACAAACACACATACCGGCCAAACTGAGAACTTACTTTTTTTTGAAGTCGGCTAAAAATTATGAAGTAACATGAAATAAGTAAAAATAAAAACAGTAAACCATCCCTTTTCAACTTAGCAAAAACGCAAAACCTAAATTCAGACATTTTTAGTTATATTCTAGTGGAATTTTCCTTAAGAAAAATTTAGAATTTTCTTCATGTTTTTAAACATTCTCTGCTTTAAAATCAATTTAAAATTAATAAAAAATAATGATAACAGCGTAAATCATGAAAAGCGGAGCGGGTGGACAGCGCGCGGGGCGCGGTTTCACGGAATATTTCGTAGCGCCAAAGTAGGTAAATAACGAAAACTCCTTAACTTGGTGGAAAAAAATTTGTAGCCGACCATAGTTAAAGGTACATATCACCATTTAAGGCGACTACAGCACCCAATAAAGGCAGCGCACATAGGAATAGTAACATCTCCGCCTCTCAACAGGCCTGGGCCGGCAGTGCGAACAGTGTCGATACACGAAGTTTACGGACTATGAAAGCGTGCGCGCGTAAAAACATGTTCGAAAGTTAGAAAAATGAGATTTATGGAAAGGCAACAGCTTAAATCGAAAAATGCGTTAACTACTTATCGAGAGTGTTCAATCACGAACATTTTGATAGCAAATTCAAGTTCCTGTGTGCATTTTACTATCGTTTTTACAGCTTAAAAGATACACAATATTGGGTATTTAGAGGTGACTTTGTGAGCTTTTTCTATCGAACCTAAAGTGCTGAATCATTTTTTCAGCAAACTACTTATCTAGTTTATGTCCTGAATATTACCGTAGTATTTTTTTCTTCGATTTAAAGCAGTGCGTCATGCTTATCTTCGCATCATAAAATCGTAATTTAGGTGCTGTAGTCGCCTTAAGTAATTGCTAAACTGTCCCTTACACTCAATATATGGCTTGATGACGCATTCACATTTTCAAAGTGTATTTAGGGACTCATTTCAAAGGCTAATGAATGAATAATTTAGTTAATCGTTTTCGAATGACACTAATTATTCCTAACTGGATTTATGATAGGTTGACGAGACAGTCTATACTATAATAATAGGTCTTTACCTATGAAATTGCCGATTTTTTCTCAAGCTTTATTTTATTTATAATTTATTTGATTGAACAGCTATTACTAAAATTGTTTTTTATTTAAAACCTTGGCCATACAACGGAGATATTGAGTCAAATCTATATATATAAAAGAAAGTCGTGTTTGTTACAACACTTATAACTCGAGAACGGCTGGACCGATTGCCATAGTTTTTGATTTGTTGTATTTCTCTCCGTCTCGAATAGCAGAATAACTATTAAAACCGGCCAAGAGCGTGTCGGGCCACGCGCATTGTAGGGTTCCGTAGCAGCATGGTTCAAATATGCAGCTGGCTTCTTAATTCTATAAGCATATTGTCATAGTTGATGTTAAAATCCCCAAATACTATACTTACTATCAAAAACAAATGTATTAAAAAGTTTGGCCTAAATATAACAGAATGGAAGTGTTTAATGCGCGAGCGAAGCGAGCGCGATTTTTTTTTTTTTTTTTTTTGCGACAATTTTATTGTAAGGAATAATATAATAATATCAAGCTAAGCAGGTGTATATTTTTAATGTCGTTTTCGTAATTAGCACCCACAAAAACCTATTAAACGACACCTGAAATGTCAATATGTTACAGCTTGGCTTTCGGCTCGCCTCACTTTTAGCGTGGAACCTTGTATGTCAACCATTTTGGATTAGGGTACACTTCGTCGTAAATGCTACCCTCGTGAATTATTCCAAATTTTTTTTCGTTATAAAAATTAATGTTTCCTAAACGGATTGCTGAATCGAAAAACGTTTGTAGTAAACCCCTTCTATCTTTTAAAAAGCTATCCTATGATAACGCACTCGATGATATCGGCTAGAAAAAAACCATCGCCCATTCACGTTAATGGGAAACACACGAAAAAATTTTTTTTCCACCATTTTCTTTTTAGGATTTGTCACCACAATCAATAGGTATGTATGACCATGCCAAATTTTAGCTCTGTAGTATTAAGGATCTAATATTAGTAAATATATTCTTATTAATCCCAACTAAGTTTGGCACTTGGTCGACTATTACTCGCAAACTTGAAGGGCCATCTTATGTGTGATAGTTTTTCTTTTAATTTCGTTGTATATACTACCACCGTGAATTGTTTTACATTTTTAGAAACAACCGTTTAGCTGGTAGAGAGGTAGACAAAAATTTTTACTTTAAAAATTTATGTTTCGCAAACGGAGTGCTGAATCGAAAAACGTTAGAAAAAACTCCTTCTGTCTTTTAAAAAGCTGTCCTATGACACTCCATTTTATGATATTGGCGAGAAAAAAAAAATCATCACCCTTTCACATCTATGGGAGACACCCGAAAAAAATAATCTACAGTTCTGTCGGCGTAATTTATATGTATGACCATGCCAAATTTCAGCTCTGTGCTACCAAGGGTTTCTTAGGAAACCTGCGGACAGACGGACATGGCGAAACTATAAGGGTTCGTAGATTACTACGGAACCCTAAAAACAAATGTATTATTAAAGAGTTTGTAATTTTGGAAATAATTTTTGTTTTGGTCGAAATACAACCGAATGTAAGTATAAAATTCGCGAGCGAAGCGAGCGCGAATTTTTTTTAGTTTTTTAAAAGTTTTTTTACGGCAATATTACTGTTAGAAATAATATCAACCTTCTGTTAAAATAATTTTGATGTCATTTTCGTAATTAACACCCCCAAAAAACTATTTAACGACACCTAAAATGTCAATATGTTACAGTTTGGCTTTCGACCTCCCCTCACTTTTAGCGTGGAACCTTGTAAACATATTCTTATTAATCCCAAAAACGTTTGGTCGACTATTACTCGCAAACTTGAAGGGCCAACTTATGTGTGATAGTTTTTCTTTTAATTTCGTTGTATATTCTATAACCGTGAATTTTTCCACATTTTTAGAAACAACCGTTTAGCTGGTAGTGTCCCCCCTGGAAACTTGTTTTTAACAAAAAACTTCACTTTAAAAATATTTTTTTCTCAAACGGAGTGCTGAATCGAAAAACGTTCTTAGTAAACCCCTTCTATATTTTAAAAATCTATCCTATGACATTCAATTCGATGGTATCGGAGAGATCCATCGCCCTTTCACGTGTATGGGAAACACCCGAAAAAATGTTTTTTCCAACATTTTATATTTTAGATCTGTTGGCGCAATCAATATCTATAACCATGCCAAATTTTAGCTCTGTAGTACCAAGGATCTTATATTAGTAAATATATTCTTATTAATCCCAACAGTGTTTGGCACTTGGTCGACTATTACTCGCAAACTTGAAGGACCAAGTTATGTGTGATAGTTTTTCTTTTAATTTCGTTATATATTCTACCAACGTGAATTTTTCCACATTTTTAGAAACAACCGTTTAGCAGGTAGAGGGGGGGGACACTTGTGTTTGACAAAAATTTTCACTTTAAAAATTTATATTTCGCAAACGGAGTGCTGAATCGAAAAACGTTCTTAGTAAACCCCTTCTATCTTTTAATATGCTATCCTATGACACCCCACTCAAAAATATTGGCGAAAAAAAAAATTCATCGCCCTTTTCACGTCTATGGGAGACACCCGAAAAAAATTTTTTTCTAAGATTTTACTCTACAGTTCTGTCGGCGTGATTCATATGTATAATCATGCCAAGTTTCAGCTCTGTAGTATCAAGGGTTTCTTAGGAAACCCGCGGACAGACGGACAGACGGACAGACGGACATGGCGAAACTATAAGGGTTCGTAGATTACTACGGAACCCTAAAAACATTGGAAAATTGACGGGAAAATTCACACGGGAACGAAGTCCCGGGCGAAAAGCTAGTTAATACATATTTACTTTAGATTTATTTGCTGAAAAAGAAGCTCAAACATAGCTCGTTTCATCCGTTGCCCGTTTCATGGCTTATTTTTGCTGTACCGTTGTTACAGTTACAACTTTCAATAAACTAAGTATGATGAAAATTAACTTAATGTTGTCCAAACCTTCCCACAAAATAAATTTGGATTTCGCATTCCCGAGAAAAATCCAAAAACGTTAGTATGGAAAATTCAGTTTTCTAAAAATATTATATGAAAAACGGCAATTTCATAGGTAAAGACCTATTATTATAAATAATTAATAAATAAAAAAAGAGGAAATATTTGATGGTTTTTTGTTTGTTTGCTTTGAATAGGCTCCAAACTACTGGACCGATTTGAAAAATTCTTTAGCCATTAGAATCCTACATTATCCGTGATGATTTTCCCGAATTCTCACGGGAACGAAGTCCCGAGCGAAATGCTAGAGTTAAATATTTACGTTTCTACGTGGACTAATGTTGGACTATTAATGTATGTGACATACACTAATAATTACACCATTACCGCCCCAATAGTGCCAATAAAGGCGCTGTACAATTTAAGGTACGATTCAGCTTATATAAATTTAAGCAATTTTTTTTAACTGACTTTTAAAAAAAGGGGGAGTTCAATAAGACGTAATTTTTTTTCTATTTGTAACACGAGAACTCCGCCAGTTTTCGGCTGATTTTCAATTTTTTTGTTCAAAAATGTTTACTCTTGAAATCGAGCATTTTAAAAAATCTACAAAAACAAGCATAATCATTTCATAATCTTTTGGCTTATGGTTATCATTCATATAACTCCTTCGTAGATTTATTATAAAGCACTAAATCACTCGAGATTAAAGAGCGATATAGTGGTTAATTACTTTCACTCCACGGAAAGATATGAGGTGGTGATATTCATAACCAGTCGCAAGATGGCAAGAAAGATATGGGGTGGTGGGTGATATTATCAACCGATCACCAGACGGCAGGAAAGATGTGTGGTGGTAATAACCTACCGGTCACTAAACGGTAGAGCCCCAGGACACAAAGGAACCCCAAAAAACAACTTAAAAGTTTCAGGGTATTACTTCGTTTTTGCTTCGTTTACATTGATGACCTATTATCATCCACATATATGACCGCAAATTTCAGTTTTTTTTATTTTTGAGCTAAACTACTGAAGCGATTTTGATAAAAAATTTATGGGACCAATCTGGAAGTAGATGCTTCCGAACTAAAAAAAAATTTGAAATCGGTCTACTAATGACGGAGTTTTGAAATAACAAACATAAAAAACAAAAAAAATCACCCGAATTGAGAAACTCCTCCTTTTTTTTGAAGTCAGTTAAAAAGGCGGCAACCCTATCCTACGCATTTTCGACCAGGGTCACGTGACATCTGACGCGAGTTTAACATTTTTTCCCCATACTTAAAGTGCTCAACGCCGCTAAAGAAGTTTTCACTTCAAAAACATTTTTCGTTCAAGTCCCATTTTTCAGGCATTATTCCACCAGCGCCGCCGGACTGTTTATTTAAGTAATTTAATAAGTGCCACCGATGAATAAACCTTGAGGGCCTTTCACTTCTTCCTTCGTCCATTCACCGTCACGAATAAGATCTCATCAATAATTCATAGCAGCACGTTTTGGACCAAGGTCACGTGTTTCCCCACGAAATAACAGTTTTCACGGGTTTTAAGGCGACTACAGCACCCGATTAAGGCAGCACACATAGAAATAGTGCCATCTCCGTCTCTCAACAGGCCTGGGCCGGCAGTGCGAACAGTGTCGATACACGAAGTTTACGGACTATGAAAGCGTGCGTGCATAAAAACATGTACGAAAGTTAGAAAAATGAGATTTATGGAAAGGTAACGGCTTAAATCGAAAAATGCGTTAACTACTTATCGAGAGTGTTCAATCAAGAACATTTTGATAGCAAATTCAAGTTCCTGTGTGCATTTTATTATCGTTTTTACAGCTTAAAAGATACACAATATTGGGTATTTAGAGGTGACTTTGTGAGCTTTTTCTATCGAACCAAAAGTGCTGAATCATGTTTTCAGCAAACTTCTTATCTAGTTTATGTCCTGAATATTACCGTAGTATTTTTTTTCTTCGATTTAATGCAGTGCGTCATGCTTATCTACGCATCATAAAATCGTAATTTAGGTGCTGTAGTCGCCTTAAGTAAATATCAATCTCCTTTAATGTAACCTTAGATGGGTTTTCGATTACGATGAGCTGTTTTTAACTCCAGACAATCTGTGTATCTGTGTGTCTATCTGTGGCTTTTAAAAGAATGGACCGATTTGAATATATTTTTAAAGCTGACGTAATCTAGATAATTCTTAGCTATATTTTATTAAAATTGGTTCAGTCGTTTAAAAGTTATTAGCAATCGAATGTCGGGGTGATATACATACAGCGTTATTCTGGATAAAGTCGACAAACGAAAAGGGCTGAAACTAGACTCAATTTTATCGACGGAAAAAATAAATTTAAAAAATTCGAGAAAATTTACAATTTCATAAAAAATGAAACAAAATTTTCCGTTTTTTCTTCAAAAATAGTCATTTTTTTATTTTAGTTTAGTTTATTATCGTTTATTTTTTTTTTTATTGTTTGGCCCATCATTTGCGACCATAAATGTTTTTGTTTCAACACGATAGACCATCAAAATTAAAAGTTATAACATTTTCTTTACAAAGAGTCCACAGTACGTAGTTAAAAAAAAGAAAAGCCCATAAAACCAAACAAAAAAAACTCAGATTTTTTTAATTATTTTTTCCGTCGATAAAATTTAGTCTAGTTTGAGCCCTTTTCGTTTGTCGACTTTATCCAGAATAACGCTGTATATTTTTTTTAATTTTAGAGTTATAGTCATTATTTCTAAATCATAAAAATAAAGGAGTAACGCCTGACTGATTACGCACGTTAGTAAACCAGTAACAAAAGAAAATGATATAATAACAGGTGAAGATAAAGATTATGAAGTAAAAGCATGAGTTGTACACCCCACCCCACAAGGGATGTAGCGTGAAGATTAAGTAATCGTTATAACTTGTCTGAGGTTCATTTACAAGCGTGTTAACACCTTTTTGGGCATGTCTGAGGTATTTTCAGAAACAATATGTTCTATATACTAATTACTGCTAGGACCGCCTACGATGGTCCCTGCTTAACGTTAAACGCGAATTACTCGTAAAAAAGCTGAATTTACTGTTATTTTTTTGTATATTGCGTAAAGCTGAATATCTTCTGAAGTTTTTAATAGTTGTTTGAAACCTGCAAGTCTATCTGAATTATTTTTTTTACCAACTTTAAGTTTTGAAAAGATTTCGCTGAAGTGCCAATTTTAACTTTTATGTTAAAAAACCATGTTCCATAATGATGAGGGACATCCAATTTTTTTTTCAATGGTAGCTGATATTTTTCTCATTATCTACCATATATGTATATTTTGCAACACAAAGTGGGTCTTATGTCATTGTTTTAAGGTTCATAATGATATGTATTACCCAGCCCGTGAGTAATAAAAATAAAGCACTAGTACGTAATGTTCTTTTTTTGTAAATTTCAGCAAAGAGATCAGGTCGTATTTTATATTTAAAATTAAGTGTAAATATTAAACCATTTGTAAATAAAAATATAATTTCACTACATCATTTAAATTTAACAGAAAATTATTATTTATTTATGCTAAAACGTGAAAATATATAGTTAAGCATTTTTTTTTTATTTGGCTTTATGGCATACTTGTCAATGTGAATCTCATTTTGCGAGCGAAAAAAGAAAAAAATTATCGCGCCTCTTTTCAGAATTTTCAGATGTTTTCACTTGGTTTTTACAAACGGCATTTGTATTCATCAGATTGTTATTATTGTCAGAAATACAACACAAAAAATGTCTTCTTCAAGTGCAGAACAGGAAACCTACGTGGGTACACCGCCAAAAATACTTTCCGAGGCGCAACATGCAAGTGATATCTTGTTGCCGTCAATATCAAAGGAAAGTTTTTATTTCTTTCTTTCCTCGCAAATGTGTTGAAAAACGTCGTTGACACGCGAGCGCATTAGATAGGTATTACATTCTCGGCACCATTGAGCCCTCGCCATGTAATATCCAACTTAGCACATTTGTAGCATAATGTACTATTTAATAATCTTAAAAATAAACAGAAAAATTAAAATCGATGCCTGATGAAAAAATTTGAAAAATTCTCATTAAAAGTGTAATGTGTAATAAATGTGTATTAACTTCTAAACTACAAAATCGCATATCATATATTATATGGGGGTAATCTGAATGCCCCCTGGCGAGGGGCATCCAAATTTTTCTTTTGGACGTCACCCGCTGGGCCACCCTGTATACCTCCAACAACGTAATGAAAATCTTTCACGACAATCCATCCGGATCCGGGTTCCGAGGTTTAAGTACGGCCCTCCACTATCAGGGACATTTATTTACGGCGCTGTGGACGCGCGTTCGTAAAACGCTGCGCATATAAAATACGCGGTGTGTAATTTCGCTTGTTCGGTGTACGGTTAGCCGTGTGAGTCCCCGGCAGAGTAGAATAGGACCACCCTCTTTCTTACCGAGGTGTCGTACAAGGCGACTAAGGTAAATATGCAAGCAAGTTCATCTGCACACAGAGAAGGAAAACTCTGCAATTATATCAAAACCCTCGCCAACCCGTCTGCCAAGCGTGGTGAGTATGGCATTTACCCCTCACGTTATTGAGGGAGGCCCGTGCCCCAGCAGTGGGGACGTATATGGGCTGATGAGGTGTACGATAGATTCTGTATAAGAGAGATTCTTGGTATGACGGATTTTATACAGGATGTAAGGGACAGCTTAGCAAATACTTAAGTGGTGGAATCTATCCGTAACTATGACCAGCTACAGTAATTAATTTTTCCCAGAAATGTTAAGTTACCGAGTTTTCATTATGTACCTACTTTGGCGCCACGCAATGTACTGCGGAACCGCGGCGCATCGCTGTCAGAGTGCAATGTGCATTGCTGGTTTTCGTGTTTATGCTGTTGTGATCGAGTGTGTTCGAATAAATAATATCAATTTAAAACAGAAAATATTAAAAGATCAATCCCACTCGATATGATGGAGTTTTCGGATTATCCTTGTCACACACAAGCAGTAGAGAGAAATTTGATCATGTTTCAGAGTTTCGGGCTCAACTGAAATGGCTCCCTGTCAGGCTTCGGCGTAATCTTCATATCCTCTCTTTCCTCTTCAATATTCTCCATAACCCATTGACTCCCACCTATCTTAAGGAGAGGTTTCAGGTGCGAGCTCAAGCCAGTGGGCGAGAACCTCGTACATGTACAGCTATGATGCTGGACTGTCCCTCCCACAGCACCGACTTTTATAGCAAGTCATTTACTGTGCAGGCAGTGCGCCTGTGGAACTCCTTGCCTCCAGATGTTAGGATAGCTAAAACAGCGGATACTTTCAAGAAGCGTCTCAAGGGCTACTTTGAAGCCCAGTGTGGCTATACATAAATGGTTTCCTTGCCTAACTTTCTTTTTTACTTTTTAATTACTTTTCCTCTCTTGTTTTCCGTATTCCTTTTACCTACTTAGTTGTTTTTTTTTTTTTCTCCTGTTTCCATCTCCTCTATAACTATGTGTGTGTGTGTCTTATGTATCGAATAATTACATGTAAAACTGTATTTATGTTAAGCTGTATATATTATAAATATATATATATATATGTATTTATATTAAATATATGTTTATATTTTGTTTAATATATATTGTTAAGGTTTATATATTGCGCCCGCTCTTGATTTCACTATGCGACTTTTCATACCCAAAGGTTACCTGGAAGAAATCGCTTGAAGCGATAAGGTCGCCTATATTGTACCTTTTGTAAAGTTACTTGTAATTGTCTCATCATTGTATGTATTTATTTTCAAATTGTGCAATAAAGTATATTGTATTGTATTGTATTGTATTGTAGAGAGATGTGTGAAGATGGTCACTAAAGCATCAAGTATAGTAGCTGGTGAAAAAGCTAGAGATGGATGTATTCGCTCTAAAATTAAATCACGTCGAATAATGCCGTATTTCGAAACGAAAAAAAAGTTTAACGTTATGAAAAATACTTATTAGATCTTACGTTTTTTTTTTGTATTTTGTCACTTTTACGAACATAAATTTGTAACAACCTTCATTTATCATTTCTGATTAAAACTTTTTACATAAAAAACACGTGTTTTATTGTTACATTAACACCAAGAATACAATAAGGGTTTTGATTTTGCAGCATCCTGCACTTAAATGAAAATATACTCTAATTATTCAAATTATTGAAACTTTGAGCTGAGGTAGAGGGCTGAAACATATATCAAAAAAATAAATTAAAAATATATTCAGTAACACCATACCAAAATGCAACATAATGCAGGTATTCAGACCTGATTTTATGTTTTCTATTTTTCTCCATACATTGACGCTCCACCCTAATGTACATCGCATTTTGATTGCGGTACATTACGTAGCGCCAAAGTAGGCAATTAACGAAAACTCCTTATATTGACGTTTCCGGAAAAAAATACCCGTAGCCGATCGTAATAATAGCATCAGCAAATAGCTGGAGCTGTCCCGTATACACAACAAAAACCCTCAGTCGCGTCTGTCAGTCTGAACGTGATAAAAATATCGAATGGAGCTTGAAACGGTTTTCACCAATGGACGGATTTTTGTATACAGGGTGTAAAGTACAGCTTATAAATACTTAAATGGTGGAATCTATCCATAACTATGATCAGCTGTAAGCATGGACTAATTATAATGACGTTTCCGGAAAAAATCATTACTTACAGCCATGGACTAATTATAATTAGTAATGGACTAATTAAATTACAATTATTTTCCCGGAAACGTCATGTTAAGGAGTTTTCATTATTTACCTACTACTTTGGCGCTACGCAACGTATCGCGAAATCGCGCCCCGCACGCGATCCCTCCGCGCCGCGCTGCTATCGGAGTGCGATGAATATTGCTGGTTTTCGTGTTTTACGTTGCTATGATTGTTTTTTATTGCAAAATGGAGTGTACTCGATTAAATAATAAAAAAATTAAGCAAGAAATATTAAAAAACATTAAAAAAATTGAAAATTTTCCCGATAAATATTTCACTGGAAAATCATTCAGAATGATTGTCTAAGTCCAGGGTTTCAGTTTTTGCTAAGCTGTCTTTTACACCCTGTATAAAATTGAAAAGCATGTGAAAAGTCTGGAGCTAATGCACTATAAATGAAATGGGTACAAAGCAGATACACAAATATATGAAGCTGATCTTTTCTTCGGTTATGGATGTCTTTGTGTATGTTCCAAGGGACCAACGACACAAGGAAAAGCCTTAGTGTGAGCCTTTGAGTGTGTAGCGGCTACCTATATAATAATAAAACTTACGTGTAATGGGGGTTTATGGGGAAGGAAGGAGTCAGTTTCAACACTGATCTGAAGGCCAGCACGTCGTTGGTGTTATTCTGACCCAGGTGATCTGTTGACAATAGGTAAAATTAATTACATTAACAACTGATTTTAGCAGCCACAGCTAGAGTACGATAATGCGTAATGCGACGCGGTCTTAAGTCAAAATATCAACATTGAGAACACCAGACGGCTAGCTTTTGCGCGGGGCCCTCGCGCAATCAAAATGAAGTTTCAGCGTCAGCCGAGTGGTGCGCCGCGCGAGTTTGTCGCCATCGTGCTCAAGCTGCTGTTTAACTTTTACCACATTTCCAAAAAAATAAAACTAGATATTGAACATGAAGAATTTGGCGTATATATTTTGGCATTTCGCTTACCATCTTAACATACAGACGTAAGTTACAAATATAAACAAACAAAAACCGAATGTAATTCAAAATTAAAGATCATTTGCAATGTTGCTTGTTCCTAAAATATGCATATGCCGCCAGCACGGGAACCTATGTCGTTACCGTTATTAAAAAAAATAATAAGAACTTTTTTCATGGAAATACAAAGGCAACCAAAAGGCGGATGCGGCAGATTTGGCTACTACAGGTAAAATATCACCTTTATACTCGTAAGAATAACGTACACGCTGACACACTCATCCACACACCCACACACATATTTACACAAATCTGAATATTTATACACTGCGTTACTTAAGTTTTTATTTTTATTTTATTTTTTATTACTGACTAACTAGACGAATTTAGATAAATCTAAGTTTTACATTTATTAATTTCATTTTTTTTTATTAATGTTACTTTAGTTTCACTAAGTTTAAGATGCGTAAAGTTCTATTCTTTTGTTTAGTATAATATTTATACACTGAAAGGTAGTTGCTGTTTTTATCATATACTTAACTTATGTTATAATTTTTGTTATTAATGTTTATATTATTACTAGCTTTCCGCCCGCGGCGAAGCGGCGCGTGGACTTCGGGAACCGCGTGAAGTTTTTTCCCGCTAACTCCCGTTCCCGTAGGAATTTTGCAATATCCTGTTGCAACTAAGCTTTAAGTTTACTAAGGTACCTGCATGCCAAATTTCAAGCGTCTAACTTAAGCGGTTTATATTTTTCATACAAAAGGATTTTTCCGCTAATTCCCGTTCCCGTGGGAATTTTGCAATATCCGGTTGCAAATAAGCTTTAAGTTTAATAAGGTACCTGCATGCCAAATTTCAATCGTCTAACTTAAGCGGCTTAGATCTTTCATACAAAAGGATTTTCCCGCTAATTCCCGTTCCCGTGGGAATTTCTGGAATTCCTTTCTTAGTGCACCTTCACGGTACCTAAACTACGTCCCTTCCAAATTTCAAGTGCCTACGTTTAGCCGTTTAGGCTGTGCATTGATATGTCAGTCAGTCAGTCAGTCGGTTTCTCCTTTTATATATTTAGATTTTTAAGTAACTGCAGCGGCCGACCGGCCAAACAGGGTCAAGCTGAAAACTAGAGCTGTACAATTTTTTGTACAGCACAATGCTGAGCTTGGCTCCTTTTGCTTAGGTTAATCTAGTTCTTACTTTTTACTGTTAATTTAGTCATTGTATCGTAGATTTAACTTTAACAATAAACATGATTTCATTTCAAAAATAGTTTTTTATAGATTAGTAAATAAAATTACATTCGATGCGTCTTCTACAGTGTAACAGGCTACATCTTTTTTAAGACTAAAATCCTATTGACCTCTTAACTTGATACTCCAGGAACTTTAGATGTAAAAGGGGCACCATTTCGGAAAAATTCCAACCAAGCTGAAAATTTATGAACACGTTTGTACCCTTTAGCTCTCCAAATAACCTCTGAAAAGTCCCTCGAGTTGAGTGGGCATAATTTTTGACAGGTAAAAACGGTGAAAAAATAACCAAAACGTTTATATAGTCCATTGATAACAGTAATAGTGTTTACATAATCGGGCATTGAAACTCCGTTAAAAAAATTCTATAGAAACAACAAAACAGCAGAAAACAGTAAAATGGTTATTTCAAAACATTAAATCTACTGTCTTTTTTTTATAGAATTTATAAGTAGGAAATCTAAGTACTGTTAGATATATCACAAAGTAGCTTTTCCATTCGGGACTTCGTTTCCATTAGAATTTAGGAATATTATGTAGCCTATGTGTTAATCCAGGGTGTCAGCTACCTCCATACCAAATTTTATCAAAACTGGTCCAGCCGTTTGAGTGTGGAAGAGTAACAAACATCCATACATCCTCACAAACTTTCGCATTTATAATATTTATCACGAATTGCCTAATAGATAAAGAATTATTTGGTTATTAAGATCAGAAATAAGTAGTCAGGGGCGTGATTCCGAAACTCCATCCGATGTTTCGCACCTTTTTTCGTGGAAATGACTGATTTTATAGATAAACTTTTGAAACCTTTTTTGTAGATAATTTTTCATTCTTTATTTCATTAGTAGTAAGATCATCAGGAACGAAGATATTAACAAAAAACAGAAAAATGACATTTTTTTAGCCGTCAAAAGTTTTTCCCACCCCTGAACTCGCGGGACTTTTCAGAGGTTATTCAGAAAGCTAAAAGGTACATCTACACAAATTTCCAGTTTGGTTGGAATTTTCCCGAAGTCAAATGCTAAAGTTCCTGAAGTATGAAGGTATGTGTCAAGCTTGGCTAGCCAGTGTCAGAGTTTTCAAACCATCAATGGCCTCTGACTTGATGATGGTCACCCATCATGGTTCTCTTTTCCGTATACGTTGCGTAACCTCAATGGTCGGTTCAGAACAAAAAGCGCTACTAGATTCTCGACCGCAGCTTCGCTCTTGTACTAGATTGTGGTCAAAAGCAAACCCATTATTAATAAATAAATAAAAAGACTACGAGTGCTTCGTAGCTCCGCTCTAAATTTTAATTTTACTCGC
Source organism: Aproaerema taeniolella (assembly GCA_949987775.1). NCBI lineage: Eukaryota > Metazoa > Arthropoda > Insecta > Lepidoptera > Gelechiidae > Aproaerema > Aproaerema taeniolella. The sequence goes on along the minus strand of OX465255.1, from coordinate 17,239,196 downwards.
TCTGGAGTCAACATAGAGAAAGTAAAATTAGACTTAAAGTAATTATTTTTCGTACAGGTAAATTATTTTTCATAATAAAATATACTTTATACAATACATACTGGAAACAATAAAATAAAATATACACTCGTAAAATATAGCAATGTTTTTTAGACTTGATGTACTTGCTTTTCAGCCTTCCCAAGAGAAGCGACCAACTAAACTAATTACTACTTACTACTAGTTCTGTTACCAGTTTACAACAGGTTTCGATATGTGCTGTGGTTTTATTATCCCTTGGGAAAGCGTGGATTCACAGCTATAGCAATGTTTTTTAGACTTGATGTACTTGCTTTTCAGCCTTCCCAAGAGAAGCGACCAACTAAACTAATTACTACTTACTACTAGTTCTGTTACCAGTTTACAACAGGTTTCGATATGTGCTGTGGTTTTATTATCCCTTGGGAAAGCGTGGATTCACAGCGAGGCTAATAATGTATCAAATTAATATCGTGATATTACTGATGGAAGTCATATATATAATTATAAAAGTTATATAATTACTGAAAGTTATATTCGGTGGCTTTAAATTAGTTAGCGAAAATGAAAATAATTTTCCACGTTAAAAACGTATGAGTCACCGACTTCGATCCCATCAACAGTTCGCACAAAGTAGATAACTAGAGTATTTTTTGCAAACTACAAATAACCACAAATGAAAATGTCACTGATTTATTTAGATGATGTTCTGGTTTGTAGTGTTTTTTTTTGTTTTTGTTGATTTTTTTAAAAGCGCTAAATAATTTTCGATTAAATTTATATGGGACCACTTCTAGAGTATACTCTTTCGAACAAAAAGAGAATTTTGAAAATCGGTCCATAATTGGCGGAGAAATCGGTGAACATACATTTAAAAAAATACATACAGTCGAACATAGAACCTGCCCCTTTTTTGAAGTCGGTAATGAATCAGACATCTAAACTTACCCACTTTCCTTGAGTAACAAAGGTGGAAATATATATATTTTTTATTGTTCGCCTCTCCATACAAGTTGTCTTAGTATGGGAAGTCAAAATTTTGTTTTTGAGAATTTCATAAGTTTTTTGTAGGAAGTTGTTTAGTTTCATGGGGATAATCACCACCTAAAGTTTCACTGGCTATTTTAAAGTCGTTCCCATATTTTAACAGCTGTAAATGCGCTATAAATATGTGTAGTATACAAAAAAGGGATATGACTGTGTCTTCGATACAGTCGTGTGTTTTACTTGAATACGCGTGATATATCAGAGACCTCACACAACTCAAACTCAAACTAACTCAAACTCAAAAGTGTTTATTTCATTGAACATATAAAATGTTGCTTTAACACGTCAATATAGTGAATTACTCTTACATCAGCACTTTTGACTTTGCGCCTATTCGCAAAGGTGAAGTCTTCCTCAGGAGAAGTATAGGCAAGAAACAACGCAACAAAGTATTATTTATTTAGCTATGGAGTGCTGAAGTTAAGTTTTAGATTTATATAAATAGTAAAATGTAGCTGTAACACAAATTTGTTACCCCCGAATTTGTTAAACTCAGTTTTTTGAATTTCATTCGACTGTTTAAAGACTACCTATTTATCAATAGGTAATGCATGCGTTGTAAAAGGCAAAGCGGAAGAGGCGTTGGACCAACTAACCAGCTAAGAAATTTCTCCTACACGCACGACGTAATGTGTTTAGTAAGGGAATGAAACATTTGACTTGAAGGCACAATAGCTCAGTTGGTTAGAGCACCAGGAGGTCTAAATCTGGGGTTGTGGTTTCAAGTCTCATTCGCGCTTATCAGTTTTCTATCCCTAAAATTATTTGCACCCTTTAGTGTTTACAAAAAGGAAGACATTTCAGTATTCAGACCTACAATCTATTAATTGAATCGGAGAAAATGTTTGAACAGACATAAAGCTAAATTGAAGACTCGATTTTCTCGCTTATTCATCAGTTTATATGTTTTAAATCTAGACACGCGGGAGCGTATCAAAGCCAACTTCAATTCAAGAACTGGCGTGCCACACCGTGTGTATATTTTACATGAACCATTTGGAGCCACTTTTAATAATAATAATAATAAATTTATTTATTTAAGTAACCAAGACTCATTATAATGTTAGTAAACTTAAAACTAGGTTAGTAACAATTGGGATAATAATAATAATAATAATAATTTATAATTTATATATTTATAATTTAATTTAATAACACTAAAAAGCACGCTAAGTCACCGCTGCCCCATTCCGCTAGAAATAGCACAGCAATGACTCACGTACCTACAGTCGAGCCTACTCCCGATCATGTTCAGGATGCTGTTGGTGCTGCTCCGTATTCTGCGCACCAGGGACCCGCACCTTTTGCGCATTGTTGCGTAGAAACAGTCAACCCTTGCGTCCGCAAACATCCCTGATGCGCTACAGAATCGAGGCAGCCCCAACAACATCCTGAATGCGTTGTTATACTGGACCCGGAGAGCATTATAGGATTTTTGAGTATATCTAGCCCACAGGCTGCAGGTGTAAAAAGATGTGCAGTATGCTCTAAAGAGAGTAATTTTAACATCTTCTGAGCACCTTGCAAACCCCCCTCATAACTTAAAAACTATTACACATAAACATGTAAAATTTGGCACATATATTAAAACCCACGAGATAAATATGTGATCCAAATTTCATAAATATACCTCGGATATTAACGTACAAAATCGTCATTCTTATCACTGACCTATAGACCAAAACTGTAATCCAGTTCCAGATGACCTAGAAAGTTTTCATATACAAATTATATACAACCTTTGCAAGTTCTAAAGCTGTAAGTTCTTATAACTTTTCCATGACTGTTTTAGTAGGTACTTAATAATAACTCGTATATGCGAACAAGTCAAGTGAGACCTTAGGCTTCATTATATTATCCTAAGTTATAGGAAGAAATTACATTTTATGTTGTTATAAATAAATTTCAGGACTGACCATTGAACTTGGCACCCATTGACATCTCACTCCTTTTGTCGGTGAAGTCAACAACCAAGGCATATATCATAATATTGAACTTGGCTCTCATTTCACATTTATGTTTTTGATGGGATTAATATGTTCTTTTTGTAGTCTGTATAATTTTTCGTTTCATTTTATCATGCAATAACAAAGAACAAAGCGTACAAAACGACGTAATATATTGTACCATCTGTAAAATAACATTCCTTTATGAGAATACGAGTATATTACCAAAATGTAACGCTCAATAATAAAAAGTACTGTATTATATAGTATAGTAACATACACCGACCGTTTTTGTGTCGAAAAAACGCTTCCAACGTTTCCATAATATTTGAGTTAATTTTATATTAATCTAACTTATCTAATTCTCGTCCATTTATATTTCGTCCATTTTATATTATGTATACATAAAATGTGTCGTGGCCATATCGTAGATTTGCTCACATCATGAAATGCTCAAGAATTTCATAAAATGGACGAATTTCATGAAGTGGACAACTTCATTTAACTAGATCGTTAAATCGTCAATGTTTAACGATTTTGTCATCCACGTTTGGCCGGCTCGTATAAATAGGGTGTCGATAAAATGTTTAACAATAAAAATGTTTTATTTTGTCTGTTTATAAGTCATTCGACTTCTTTGTACGATTGCGACAGACGGAACTGCGACAAGTAGGTTAGGTTTGCTAATACGAAGGTAATCTTGAAAATTTAGAGGTAAAATGTACCTATTCATAATTTATTTATTAGATCTTAAAAAATAACTTTAAAGTATTAACTGTAACATATTTTGCCAACTTTTTAAATTATCATGCAATAACATAAAGTAGCAGTGACTATTTAACGTGCCAATAATTTATACAGGAAGTCAAAAAATATTGTCAGTATTTCAAATTAATTAAAAATGATAATAAAGTAATAAATTAACTGTAAAAATTAAGCGTCAAAAATACTAAAATTTGTAAAAGCATGTCAAAACTACACATGCACCATTAAATTAAATTAAAAAGAGTAAATCTACAAAAAATTGAAATGTAGTGTAGCCTTCTATATCTGTACAAAATTGTATCAAAATCGGTTAGGTAATAATCGTGAAAACGTAACAAGCAGAATTACTTCGCACGTAAATTACTTGGCATTTACAATATTAGGTAATATGGATAGAATTATTTTTTACACGGCTAAAGGTATATTCCTAAATATATCATTCAATGAAACGATAAAATTTAAGACGCGGAAACGTATCTGTTGACTACATTAAAAACGAAATCCTTTTTTACAAATAATAGGTCTTTACCTATGAAATTGCCGTTTATCACACAATATTTTTGGAAAACTGAATTTTCCATACTAAAGTTTTTGGATTTTTCTCGGGAATGCGAAATCCAAATTTAGCAAAATTTTGTGGGAAGGTTTGGACAACATTAAGTTAATTTTCATCATACTTACTTTATTGAAAGTTGTAACTGTAACAACGGTACAGCAAAAATAAGCAATGAAACGGGTAACGGATGAAACGAGCTATATTTGAGCTTCTTTTTCAGCAAATAAATCTAAAGTAAATATGTATTAATTTGACTCAATATCTCCATTTTATGGCCAAGGTTTTAAATAAAAAACAAATTTGGTAATAGCTGTTCAATCAAATAAATTATGAATAAAATAATATATTTTCGGTTACGAAACTCATCTTTTATATTCGTACAGAAGGCACCCCAAATTAGGTATTTATTCAAATTTGTTAAATTGTGAGCCTTAAGTTTGTTTAATTGTGAGCCTAAAGGTGGCACTTCACTTGGCGTTGCGTATTCGCCGCATTTGTCCGAATATTCGTACGCAGTCCAACCAGTACAAACACGACGTCCTCGCTTGGGATGCCAACAGCAAATAAGGTCTAATCATATTGCGTCCTCTGATGTGTGACCAAAGACCGACAAGCGAACGAATCGGCGTATTTGCCTATTTGTGTGTTTGTCATATTTGTACAAATATGGCAAATATAGACGAATAAATCCTCCACACATGGTATTTTTGGCCGAATACAGCAAATACGCGAATATGCAACGCCAAGTGAAGTGCCAGCTTTATTACCAGCGAAGAGTAAACTTGATTTCATTTGGGTAAAATATTCGTACCTAATTAACATGTTGAGCTTTTGTCGGATAGGTAATATTTATGGAAAAAGTTATATAGATAAGCGTTTTATTCGTTATCAAAATCGTAAATAATCTCTACGTGAAATGAAACGCAAATTAGCAAGTGGCGGGAATCGTATTTGAACTTTATTTGAAACACTTTCGTATTGCTTTTAAATATTTCTTCAATCAGTCCACTAGTTACAGCACAGTTTTACTTTAACACTACAGAATAATCTTACTAAGAACAACTGTTCGACCCGACGACTCGCGACTGACTGCCGTTCGGCTCCGGACGGCCGCCATGTCTCCCTCTCCTTTTATTTCTCCCTACTTCAAAATGACGCACCTCAACGTGACTGTTCGAGTTTCTACCGCCAAATTCACAAAAATATATCAAATAAAGTCTTGAAAATTACGAATCACGACAAATACTTATTAAAATACTCTGATATTGGCAAAATTACGACTGTGGATGCCATTTTTTTAAGAATTTGATTTAACCTAACTGCGTAAATACTCTTGAGTTAGCAAACAGGTAAAGGGATAAAAAATACATGGCTCTAAGGTAGGTTAGAAGGAATTCCTTTGCAATAAACGAATGGAGAACGCATTCCTCTACGAGTATGTTACGACGTAAATAAGAATAATGAAATTTTCTACAAACGAGCTAAAGAATAAAGCCCGAAACATATTAATATAAGACGTGATTTCAAATTGTTAAGAGGGCAAACATCTCAATCTCTACTGGCTCTGCCGCTAGCGATGAACATTTTGAAGCTAATAAAACACTAGGTATAAAAACCTTTGAAAGGCATTTTCAATAATATATAATTGTATAACGCTGAATATCCCCGACATTCGATTTCTTTTAAACACCTGAACCGATTTTGATCAAATATAATTAAGAACCATATCGATAAAGCCAGCTTTCAGACAAAAAAAAACTGTATAGAAATCGGTCCATTCGTTTAGCAGCCACAATGCCTCATTTTCAACCGACTTCAAAAAAGGAGGAGGTTCTCAATTCGACTGTATATTTTTTTTTTTGTATATTTGTTACGCGATTACTCCGGCAACTGTTGTCCGATTTTCAAAATTCTTTATTTGTTCGAAAGAGTATACTCCTGAAGAGGTCCCATATAAATTTTATCGAAAATGATTCAGCGCTTTTAAAAAAAATCAACAAAAACAAAATATACTACAAACTAGAACATCATCTAAATAAATGAATGACATTTATGTTTGTAGTTATTTGCTAATAGGCATTGTAGTCCGCAAAAAACTAGATGTCTACTTTGTGCGAACTGTTGTTGGGATTGAAGTCGGTGACTCATACGTTTTTAACGTGGAAAATTATAATCGGGTTTTAAAAATTCTCTGCCTCTGTGAACGTATGCCCAGGGGCTGTTCAAAAACTGAAAACTTTTAAAATTACGTGTAAAATGCTGGTACCTGTTTTGAATTAGAAATAAGAATCCGAACAAAAACTAAACCTAGGAATACTGAAGTAGGTTGGGAACTAGACGAATGCAATCTGTTCACAAAACTAAACAAGTTACCCTAAGGAACAAATATGAAATTCTCGAGATATATTGATATAACAATAACACTAACTAATTTCTTTTCTTAAACTATCTCGACCTACGCGTTTTAACCGACTGCAAAAAAGAAGGAGGTTCTATGTTTGACTGCATGTTTAAAAAATAAAAAATTATATTCACTGATTTCTCCGCCAATTATGGACCGATTTTCAAAATTTTTGTTGGAAAGAGTATACTTCAGAGGTGGTCCCACATAAATTTTATCGCAAATGATTCAGCGCTTTTAATAAAATCAACAAAAACAAAAAATACTACAAACCAAAACATCATCTAAATAAATGAGTGACATTTTCGTTTTTGGTTATCTGCTAATATGCATTGTAGTCTACAAAAAATACTAGTTATCTACTTTGTGCGAACTATTGTTGGGATTGACGTCGCTGACTCATACGTTTTTTTAACGTGGAAAATTATATAGGAAAGTTTTGTACCATAGCGAGCTGATTCGCATCCACTCGTGTGTGTAAGATTTGTATCGCTCGAGCCACGCCGTAAACAAGCGCGCGACGGGTTAATATGTTTCCTAACTAATTTAAAGTCATTTTAAACTACGAGAGAGCTCACATACATTACACACGTGTGCACCCGAAATACGGAAAGGTTGACACCACTGTCTAAGCTGTGTCAAGACCCTGAGAGACTTTCCTTATATTCCATTCTAGCTTTTCTCGCGGCTTCGCTCGCGCAAAGAAATCTTTTAGTCAACCATTTCCTTCTTCTTCATTTCATTTCATTCTTGACCCCCTAGGGGATGATTTTAGAAAAATCGCGAAATACGTGTCCGATGCTTTAAGATATATCTTGTCGAAGTTTTGAGTTATAATGTCCAAAAAAATTATTTCCATACAAACTTTGAACCGCCCTTTGCTTGCCTACGTCATAAAAGACACCTTTTTCAGATTTCTAGGTCTATGGATTTGGGCTGGGCGCTGTGATGAGTTAGTGAATCAAGACCTCCAAAGATTCAGTTGGGTCTGTCATCCCAGCGAATGACAGCTAGAAGTTTTCAATTTAGAATTCAGATTAGGAATGCCAAAACTGATGAGTAAAAATGTCGCAAAAAGAGAATGGAGAAGGAGGATGAAGACGAGGCGCATGCCGCCTCGTTACATAGTTTTTAACTATACGCAACAACGTACGCCGAATCGAATTCGATCATCTTCGTCATCATTATCATCCTCAGCCCACATCAACTCACTGTTGGGTATAGGCCTCTTCTTTGTAGCAACTATCGTCATGGTCCTATGCCAACCTCATCCATTGAGATCAATCACTGACTATTAACTTTGATCATCGTTCAATGGAAGTCAGCATACAACCCGAGTCTCTTAAAAGTTCAAGTGGGATTCGTCAAAGAAGCAGATGCGGCAGGCAGGGAAAAGTGGTCAATAACAACCTCAGAATGGCGATCAAAAGTTGAGACAGAGCAGTCATGGATGCTTTGAGGTCTGGATGCAATAGCGGGGAACCGTCACTGGTTTAGAAAAATACATTATGTAATATATAAATATATATCTTTATTATAGCTATTTATCAACTGTAAACTACTATGAAAAGTATAGTAAAATATTTTTAAAAGAAAAAGCAAGTATTAACAATAAAACACTTAATCTAGACAAGGGCACGGACATAAAGTCTGTGGATGCTAATATCTTTATTATAATATTTAATAAAAATCAAGTGAATTATCTTCTGGGTGAGCTTGCTACATCCATCTTCGCCCCTAACCTAGATTGTGGTCAAGAGCGAACCCATTCGTTACAAAAAAAATAGCGTGATCGGTGGTAGCTTCCCTGAGGATGAAATTTGTTTTTATTCTCCGTTTAGTCCAATAATAATTGGATTTCCGTCCAATAACTATCATTAATCTGAACCTGAGGGCAAACATAGTGGAACTTTTTCAATTGTTTCTTGTGCTTCGAAGGGTACGTCAAACCATCGGTTCCAGCTGTTGTAATTTGACTTCACACGATAAACCGAGTCAGAGGGCATTTGGCGGTTTTTAAACACTGATACCAAGGTTAGTCCTTCGCCACATACCTATACACTATACGAAGAACCCTATATACCTATACACGATAAGAAGAAGAAGATTAATGAATGAAGATACAATTTTAGAAGCGAGAGGCGTCACAAAAGTCGTGTAATTCAATGCTGTCTACAATATTTTCATTTTCCTTGAGAAGGTCGTCCTCGCTTATTTATTTTGAAGTCTTATAACAATTTTGCTGTCGGCCGGTTTGGTTGAGTGGTAGTGACGCTGCCTGTTGATCGGTGGGTCCTGGGTTCGATTCCCAGTCGGGGCAAATATTTGTGTAAAAAGCAGATGTTTGTTTTCGGGTCTCGGGTGTGCGTTTCTGTCTTTATGTGTGTTCCAAGGGACCCACAACACAAGGGAAAACCTTGGGCCTTTGAGTGTGAAGCTTTTATTTATTTATTTAATTCAAGGGCAAGTCTTGCATTTCTGTTTAGCTTTCTGTTTACCTAGAAGGATAAGGAGGGATTTAAAAAAAAAGTATTCCAACATCATACCTGTATGAGTGATGGCAGCAGTGCTGGGGTCGTAGATCTCATCATCCACCGCCACCACGGCGTACTGGCCGCGGTCCAGCAACCCTCGCTTCTGGAGGACACTCACGAAGTCCACCAGAGCAATGTGCTCCCCCAGGAACACGTATACTGTGGACAAAAAACTATTTGTAAATAACCTCATAATTCAAATTTTTTTTTTAGTTAGCCTGCTCTGTTTCCCACAGCTGAGCAAAGGCCTCGCTCTTATCTCGCCAGTCTTTACTGTCTATGCTCTATCTATACACTCACGCCTATAATCCCTTTTAGGGTAGGCGGAGCTTCATGTGATTATATTTAGAATACTAGTTTTTCGCCCGGGACTTCGTTCCCGTGGAAAAAATTCTCAGACCTACTGAATATACACACAAAATTTCATAAGAATCGGTCAAGCCGTCTCGAAAGAATTTTGTTACAAATACTGACACAAGAATTTTATATACTAGATTTCGTGAGTAAAGTGGTGATAGGCCTTTCTCCCACGATGCAGCAAAGCCCTCAGGTCACACGTATTGGTTTCTACAGTATTCCTGGAAAGAGTTGGCAGCTGGCATTCTAAGTTTCGCTCGTAGCCCAGTTGCTCTCGCTGATTTCAACCGATCAGTGAGGTTAAGCTACGTACACAGAGGCAGGGAACCTGATGGGTGACCAAAGTGGCAATTTATCACGAGCGTTTCCGTGCTTCGGAGGGCACGTTAAGCTTTCGGTCCCGGCTGTTATCGATTGACTACAGTCGTTAAAACCAAGTCAGAGGCCTTTGTGCGGTTTGAAAACTCTGACACCAGGGTTAGCCAAGTTCGCCACAAACTTGACTATACCTACACGATAAGAAGAAGAAGAATTCTAAGTTTGTCGTTCACTCCCAGTCTGGGGTGGAAGTCTTTTCAGTCCTCGGTCAAAATCTACCAGGTCTTACTAAAACACATCTAGGTCATCGAGCCAACGTTTCCCTGGGATACCGTGACGTCCATTTTTAAAGGCATTATAATTATCGACTGATTATCAGTTTCGTTTTTTGTGGCTTTGTATAGTAAAAGGTACAATTTTCGGGGTAGGTAATAGGAGCGATTTACAATAATTGTGGACCTTAACGACTATCCCTGATGTAGTCCTAATGTGCCTTTCCATTTTTAAACTCACATTTATGGATTATTTATTACGAGTACGTCTCTTTTCATTGCATCGGAGCCTTAAGTTATTGTAATAATATATAACCATCTATATGCCATTAAGTGGGAACATTCGCAATTTTCTATATAGTATCCGATAAAGTTTTGCGGGATAATGGGCAATTAACCGATAAAGTTTCCATTTATTACACTTATAACAATTTGACCTAGTTTTTTAGGGATGTTGACTAATTTTATTTTATTGTTTATCTTAAAAAGGAACTGAATCCAAAACCCAAAACCGAATTAATTTTTGAAAACTATTGAGAAATAAAAAAGTTGCAAGCTATTAAATTTCAGAGGGGGAATGGTATAAATATATTTCTAGCATTATTTTTAGTTTCACATACAATAATTCATAAAATCAAACACTGTCAACATCCCCGATAAATTTTAATAGATTTCAGATACTCTGTAAAAAATACATTAATCTGTGATATATTTATGTAATTTTGGCCAACATCCCCTTCGTCTTTCGTCTCGATAGGGATGTATATAGGCTGATAAAAAACATCTGTAATGTGTTACTGTGATTCCGATGTTTTTTCTCGGAATATCTTTTTCGGTACGATCTCTTTTGCGCTTTGTCTACAGATGACAGTGATTGGTAGAGACAAATGTCGGTCGTACGTCGTTCGACGAACTCGTCGATCATCTAACGTGGTCTCGTGACAATATTTTGTCATTTCGAAATCATTCGCCCTGTTCCGTACTGACGTTATGCAATAGAGCGAGAGGGTGGAAAATTATGTGACGCGTCTATGTCAGCTATACAAAGCGTCTATTCTGTTATACTATGACCAAGAAACTTGTATAACCGATGCTTTCACTTTCATCAGGGCCCCGATTCTGTAACTTCAGTTCTGTGTCAATGGAATGGTCGCCATATTATCCGTTCAGGGGCACTATTTTTGAATCACTCGCCGCGTGTCGAGCGATACATTTGGTTAATTTGGGTGAATTCTGTTAATTTTAATTTTTTTTAACTACTACAATCCAAAAGTGCTTAGACCCATCCACTGAAGTGTTGTGATTAAAAAGGTCGGAAATCAATAGAATTCGCGTAAATCTATAAAATACTAGCTTTCCGCCCGGGACTTCGTTCCCGTGGCACTTTTTTAGTTTTTTCTTTCATAAGAACCTTCTCCTGACAATAAGGAACACAACAAAAAAAGAATCATCCAAATCGGTCCAGCCGCGTGATGCCGTGACAACGAAAATCGGGTTCCATTTTTATATATATAGATATCGTTCGACATGAGGCGAGCGTTTCAAAAATAGTGCCCCAGGTGGCGAAATTGAGAACAATCAAAATTTCATACTGAATTTCCAGTTGCTAGGTAGTTTGCAACTTTACGTTCGGTTGGCGGTGGCGCTGCTGGTCGGGGTGGCTGACAGCAAGTATATGAAAATTAAATACTCGTAGTTCTCAATTTCACCACCTGAACAGATAAAATGGCCTCCATTCCATCGACACACAACTGAAGTTACAAAATCGGGGCCCTGCATAGTGCTAGAGACGGTACTGACTCGAGGTACTTCGAAGTACCTATTGTAGACTTAAAGAATAGAGATTGACAACAGAAAACTCATATCAAAAACAAAATAACTTATCAAAATGACAACAAAGAAAAAAAAGACGAGTTCCAAAATTCGTTTATAAAAAAATGACGTGTTCCAAAAAGTTTACGACATCCTGCCACACCCCGTGCAACACTGCAACAACTGGATCCACCAGCCAAGGCAGCCCGAACTGCCTTAGGTAGCCAGTTTCACCAGTTTTTTGGCGAGAACTAGGTATTTTGTGTCAATTTTCCATGTAATTTACTTGAGACCATTGTAAAGCGCTTTCCCGTTCTATCTGTAAAGCATTGTCTAATTAATTGGGCCTTTTTATAATTCGAACGGGATTCGAATTATAAAAAGGCCTAAATGATTCTTTGGGCCTTTCGAAATTTGAATTACCATTGCCCCCTATGTTCTCAGCTTCTAATATCACTATTACATTGGGAGCAATGGTAATACTATTTTGCCGTTTCGAATTATAAAATTTGCCATTTTCGAATTATAAAAAGGCCCCTTATCAACCCACGGATTATTTCTCTGCAAGATACCGCCATATAAGCAACCAAAGCGCGCTTCGAATATAATTAGTTAGTGAAACTTTAGGGAGTGCTTCCTCCCTATGGAAGTGATCCATAATTTCCATAAATCCATAAATTTTTTCGGGAAAGTTTATGGGTTCATTTACATCCTAAATTTTTGCTAACTAGATTTAAGTCACTCTATATCGTTTTGAACGTAAAGGACATCATTCAAAACGTACCAAAATTTAAAAGCGGCGGCCAAAAAAAGTAAAGTTAATTATTTCGAAAGGACACATTATTCTTAAAAAAAATTTATTATGACAGCTGTACGACCTTTACAAATTTTCCTTTTTTAAGCTTAAAAAATCTAGATTTTCAAGCTTAAATGCATTTTTAAATCTAGAATTTAAACCTATAACCTAATACGAAAAATGTTTTGTATCACAATCTATTAAAACACTATTTTCTATGGCCGGAATATTTAAAATCCAGATTTATAAGTGTCAAGAACAAATCTAGTAATGGTCGTACGCTTAGCTATCATACTAAAAATGTTTAGAATAATATGTTCTTTCGAAATAATAACTTTACCTTTTTTAGCAGCCACATTAAAAATTTTGGTATTTTTTGTATGGGCCGTGAATGATGTCCTTTATTTCACACAACAGTTTAGAAGATAGAGTTAGAACAACAGGCCCTGCGCTAAGCAAGCTTGTATCTCAGGAGTTCTCTGAGCGATTACCTACCCATGCACAAATCAAGCCGTTGCATCTGTAGTACCGACTAATATCCGCGTGTACGGTTTATCAAAAATAAGAAATGACTATCAGAAAGCAAACCGTTCACCGAAAAAAAAATGGTCGGTCTTCTTCTTCTTATCATATAGGTATAGTCAAGTGTGTGGCAAACTTGACTAAGCCTGGTGTCAGAGTTTTCAAACTGCACCATGGCCTCTGACTTGGCTTTAACGACTGTAGTCAATCGACAACAGCCGCAACCGACAGCTCTTCGAAGCATGAAAACACTCGTGATAAATTGTCACTTTGGTCACCCATCAGGTTCCCTGCCTCTTTGTGCGTTGCTTTACCTCTCTGATCGGTTGAGATCAGCGAGCGCCACTAGGCTACGGGCTCGGTCGGTACTGAAAAGATACACCGGAGCTCGGCCAGATATAAGTGAAAATTATATAAGCATGCGCTTTGGTTGCCTTAAATGAGATTGTAGAGGGGTAATCTGTTATTAAACTATTGCTATTTGGAGATCACTATCGTTTAAATTACGCCCCTTGTCAATGTAGGTATATCTTTTGTAGGTATATCTTTTTTTTAAGTGAAAATGATATAAGCATGCGCTTTGGTTGCCTTAAATGAGATTGTAGAGGGGTAATCTGTTATTAAACTATTGCCATTTGGAGATCACCATCGTTTAAATTACGCCCCTTGTCAATGTAGGTATATCTTTTGTAGGTATATCTTTTTTTTAAGTGAAAATGATATAAGCATGCGCTTTGGTTGCCTTAAATGAGATTGTAGAGGGGTAATCTGTTATTAAACTATTGCCATTTGGAGATCACCATCGTTTAAATTACGCCCCTTGTCAATGTAGGTATATCTTTTGTAGGTATATCTTTTTTTTAAGTGAAAATGATATAAGCATGCGCTTTGGTTGCCTTAAATGAGATTGTAGAGGGGTAATCTGTTATTAAACTATTGCCATTTGGAGATCACCATCGTTTAAATTACGCCCCTTGTCAATGTAGGTATATCTTTTGTAGGTATATCTTTTTTTTAAATATATGTTTATATATGTGTATATTATGACATATAATTATATTATTGTTTGTATATTGTAGAAATAAGTTCATATGTTAATTTCTTATTTTTTTTTGTCTTTTTATTAATTAATTAATCGGTAGTAATGCAAACATTATTGCGTTGTAACCCGCACCACATCTGTTTCTCTCTTGCCATCTCTAAGGTAGACTGGAAGAGATCTCTTCAGGGATAAGTCCGCCTTATCACATCTATGTATCTTTTGTATTAGTCTATATGAGTTTGCAATAAAGAGTTTACATACATACATACATTTGCACGGGATTACAAGTTTTCCCGATTCCTATCTAAATCACTTCTCCATCCTGAAAAAACTCTTAACTGAATCTCGCATTAAAAGTAATTACGGCTGTTTTTGTATATAAAATAAATAAATCTTCTTCTGTTAATATTATTTTACAAAACGTTTTGTTAAACAAGAGGCATAATTATTGAAACTAATTTATTTCTCGTAGCAATCAACGCGTTCACATTTTGAACGAAATGTTTCTCAAAGTTTCCCGTTTCGGTTCCCTTTTGTTGGAGTCGTGCTTTTCAAGGGTTTCCCTTTCACTATTGTTATTTTGTTTCGTCTACGTTGTCTGAACAGATAGACGGTTATCGCATTTTAAGAAATAAAACTTATTTATAGGTATTCTCATCGGGCACACAAGGTCTTAAAAAAATTAAATTAATAAAAAAAGTTTAGAAATTTCTACCCCTTTTCATGAGTGTGTTCTGACTGTGGTCTTAATATTGTTTAACTTGCGTCGTTTCTCCACTGGAACTAATCGAGACTTCACCAAACCCAAACCGAGACACAACGTAATATTTGAGCTCATAATTTAATTTAAATATTTTATTTTATCGTGAGTTTTTTACAAAACTTATACAAAAAATTGAGGCACATACACGAACCCCATTTTTGGCACTATAACAATGTTTATTTATTTATAGTCTAATATCTGTTTTAATTATTAAAGATATATTAACTAGTTTTCCATTAATTAAATATCTTATCTTTACGAGAAAATTTGGAGAGCGTCCGTGGTCTAACAACAGCTAGGGAGTCGGTAAGCGAGAGGTAGGTACAGAGTTCGATCCTCAGTACCTCTCCATACCAGTGACCTAGCACAATGAGCTAGCACGGCCTGCGACAAACTCGCGAGTCACGCCACTCCGATGACGATGAAACTTGATTGCGTGAGTGCACCGCGCAAAGGCTTACTCGTCTTTTGTCGATGTCATTTCGACAGTTGACCGCGTTGTTTTCACGTTGAGTTGCACACTAACTGATGCTTTTACGGTGAAGGAAAACATCATGAGAAAACCTACACCTAAAAGTTTAGCCATAACCCGACTCGGTCAGGTTCCCCTGTTACGGAGGTCAGATAGTATATAGTCGCTTCACTGCAGTGACTTGTCCTACCAAATCTTGGGTAATAATCAAGCTCTAGTTTTTTCCGGATTTATTTAAAATTGGAAAAAAAGGAAATTTGTAATGAGATTTTTAAAAAGAACACCCCTCGAAGTGTCTTGCCTATTCTTTTTGGGGAAAACTGTAGGTACCTTGCGAATAGGCGTAGTTGAAATAACAAATGTATGCGTGTGTCACCGTAACATTGTCAAACCCGTTATATTGTAATTGACTTAGTAAGATTATAAACTCATCATCATCATTTTATCAGCCTATTGCAGTCCACTGCTGAACATAGGCCTCCCCCAAGGCGAGGATCCTCCGCTTCTTTCATCAAGCCACTACCCGCTATCTTCTTTAGGTCATCTGACCATCTGGCTGGGGGGCGTCCTACACTACGTTTGCCAAGACGTGGTCTCCATTCGAGAACCTGTCTACTCCAACGCTCGTCGGTTCTGCGACAGACATGGCCAGCCCACTGCCACTTCAGCTTGCTACACTTTTGGATAATATCCATCACCCCGGTTTTCTGTCGGATGACCTCGTTTCGAATTCTATCCCTTAGCGAGATCCCGAGCATGGAGCTTTCCATAGCTCGCTGAGCGACGTGCAATCGGTGGGCCAACCTCACTGTCATGTTCCACGTTTCGGCTCCGTAGGTCATGACTGGTAGAACGCATTGATTAAAAACCTTGGTCTTTAGATTATGAACAGCCTTTCCGTGGGTGTCGTAAAAGGCGACTAAGGAAACACAAATAAGACCTGCCTCCTAGTAATCCATCCGAGGCAACGACACTTCATTTTTTTTTTCTGAATCTGAGGTGTCGTCTTATGGTCTCATGCGGTGTGGTAGGCTCTGTAAAGGGCCGTCTGGTTCGCGACCACCCTCCTACCGAAGTCCGACGCCAAAC
Organism: Aproaerema taeniolella; assembly: GCA_949987775.1. NCBI lineage: Eukaryota > Metazoa > Arthropoda > Insecta > Lepidoptera > Gelechiidae > Aproaerema > Aproaerema taeniolella. The sequence continues at coordinate 17,222,486 of OX465255.1, read as the reverse complement.
AGCTTGCTGTGTTCCGTCGGTGCGTGAGAGTACCAGTGCCTTTATAGGCATTTTCTGGGTTAACTTGCTCCATCGTCGACCTCATCTTTGACCTTTATGGTCAAGATTGAGGTCAAGAGTTAACCCATCTTATAATAAAAAAAATATATAATAAAAAGAAAAAAGCCTCATTTTTTCACATTGACGGACTTTTTCATAACATTAATGCAACCTAACCTAACTTATAAAGTTTTGTTTTATAATTTTACTAGGAAAATTGTAATATCGCGGGAGAATATCATTTCAGAAGTTAAATTGTAATACTACGGTTTCTAGAATTTTCCGGTAACGATTATGTAAATCCTTGAATGTAATTCACTACTTTTTTATTATTATTATGCTGTTTGGCGTCGGACTTCAGTACTTTTATTTTAAGAAACATCCTGAACGTTCTATGAAACAAAGCTATTTTGAATTATATCCCGAATGAGAGAAGACTACAAGAAAACTCCATTACTCTATTTTATAAGTACTTATCTTACAAAAATAGAATAACAACACACGCAAAAACGTTGTCGCCTACACACAATACAACAATACAATGATGTAATTCACTTATTCCCGCCGACAAGTTGATTATAATATAATTAAAAAACGTTCAATTACTATGACACTTTGATTCGAAGTCAGCAAGCCAGTATAAATAGACTTCGCAGTACATTGCCTGACCTTTGTAATTTGAGTTGTAAACTTTCAAGAGAAACGGCAATGAAAGTGAAATGATAATGGCGAATGATGAAAGTTGTACATACAGGGTGTGAGGGTCAGTTAAGCAAAGGTGAAACCCTGAATTCAGAGATCTTCCTGAATTATATTTCAGTGGAATTTTACTCAGGATTTTTTTATGTTTTTTAATATTATCCGCTTTCTTTTTTCTTTTTTACGAGCCCATATACGTCGCCACCGAGGGGCACGGGCCTCCCTTCAAAACTCCAAGGGGATTTAGGCCATAGTCCACCACGCTGGCCCAATGCGGATTGATGGACCGCTCGTCTTTCGAAAATGAATTTTCTTAGACGGGCGGGCTTCATCACGATGTTTTCCTTCACCGATTGAGCAAGTGATAATTAATTAGAAACCCGTACATAAATCCGCAAAAGACGAATTTAGTGTTACAGGCTCGCACCAGTATTTGAACCCGCAACATAAAACGTTTTACATAAAACATATAAAATCAAAACTAACATCCTTGCAGGAGCGCTAAGAAAGGTGGTAGACTGTATTCCGCGTCGTGTTCGTATAATGATCTACAACTCTCTCGCAAAATCTCACCTGGAATATTTAATTGAGGTGTGGGGCTCAGCCGCAAAATCTAGTCTCCAACAACTACAGAATTCACTAAACAAAATAATTAAAACCCTATTTAATTATGATTATTTGACTAGCACAGAAAAAGTTTGTGAGGAGTCTAAATTATTTGATCTGAAACAAATTTATATATTTACAACATGCATCCTTATAAAAAATATTAACTAATAAAATAAAATGTTTTAACAATATTTTACCTACCTAAAATGTCATACACACACAATTTAAGAAATTCAAATAAAATAAAGTTACTAGCACACAGAACATTATACGGTAGAAGATGTATCTTATATGAGGGAGCACAAATGTATAATAATTTGCCTAACGACATCAAGGATTGTGACTCAGCAACTTCATTTAAAATCAAATTAAAAAAGTTTATATTTGAGAGTAACATATTTTTAATTTTAATAAATATAACTAACATAATTCTTTTGCATCCTTGGGGCCGTTGTCTCGAACGATTTGCTGGACTATCCTTACTTGAATTTAATTTAATAAAAATAAACTCATTTTAAGTGAACTGTATTGTTCTTTATGAGTTAAATAAATTTCTCTAAACCGAACCTTGTGATTCAAGTCTGGCTCATTACCAACTGGGTTATCACTGCTTATCCGCTTTAAAGTTAAATAATTGATTTACACTCAGTTTTGCAATTAAACAAAACAACAGGAACAGCTTATAACACGAGAACGAGCAATGTACCTCTACATCGGATCCTTAAAGCGGCGCGGTGCGATTTAGCAGTACTCTACGTAGAAGCAGGTAAATAATGAAAACTCCTTCACTTGACGTTGCTGCTAAAAAAGAACACCCTGTATACAAGTCATTATTCTTCAGTGAACTTCATAATTGTAACCAAGTTATCCAATGTTACCTTGACAACTCATTTAGTGAATAACAATCAGTGTAGTCAGTTGTTTACGTTGTTTATATTAAGTGAACACATAAAAATATTTCTTAACCTGTAAGTATTAAGTTATCTAAAGCTACAGTTTATTGTATGTTAAACTGCTTAATTGGCTGTGTACATCTTATATATATAAAATTGGAGGTCCTGATTCACTGACTCATCAACGCCCAGCCCAGACCATTAGCCCCAGAAAGCTGAAATTTAGCAAAACGTTGTCTTTTATGACGTAGACATATGGTTCAGAGTTTGTATGGAGAAAACAAGTTTTTTGGACATTTTAACTCGAAACTTCGTCAAAATATACCTTGAAGCAAATAAACGGATACGTGTTTCGCGATTTTTCGAAAATCATCCCCTAAGGGGTCAAGAATGAAATGGGTGACTAAAAGAGTTCTTTGCGCGTGCGAAGCCGCGGGAAAAAGTATTTTTTTTAATAAAATAAATAAAAAACATCAACAAAAGACCTATTCTGTTTGGCGAGAAATGGGCAGAGGTACGCCGAGCTGACTACCAACCTTCAGTCATGGAGAGGAACGTGAAGAAGAAAATTAACAAAACTCTCTTTAAAATAAATTAGAATCAAAGATTAGATTAGGAAATAAATTAGATTAAATTAAAAAATATTAGATTAAAGAAAGAAAGTATTATAATATAATCTCCCACGGGCATTATATAATGCTCGCCTAAAACAGCGCCGTCTCTTACAGGGCATTTTATAATGCCAAGAGTTAGCAGCGGAAAATTTTGCCTTATTCCGATGAAATTAGGTGTTCTAATGGGTGAAATAATTTAAATTATTAAACAAACTTACCTCTTGTCTCATCAGCCCATATACAATTAAACAGTGAAGAGCTAGTAGGCATAGTCCACCACCCTAGATTTCAATAGGTTAAGGGCAACATTGACCAGGTAGAACCATTATTGCAATTTAAAACCTAATTATTTCAGCTGCCAAAGCAGAAAAGTCCAGTCTGTTGAAGTTAATTTTAATTTAGTGAAGCGCTCGTAGCCCAGTGGCACTCGCTGATCTCAACCAATCAGTGAGGTTAAGCAACATACACAGAGGCAGGGAACCTGATGGGTGACCAAAGTGGCAATTTATCACGAGCGTTTCCGTGCTTCGGAGGGCACGTTAAGCTGTCGGTCCCGGCTGTTGTCGATTGACTACAGTCGTTAAAACCAAGTCAGAGGCCATTGTGCGGTTTGAAAAACGTTCGCCACACACTTGACTATACCTACACGATAAGAAGAAGATTTTAATTTAGTTTTATTTTGATTAACACTTAATGAAACATAATAAAACAGTAAGCGTTTTTCCATTTAAAATTACAAGAGTTGTTTATCGAAATAGTACCAAACTACAATATATCTAAGATGGAATACAAAATATTGTGACACTCTTAGGCTCGCATTACAGAAGGAGACTCAAGTCTTGATCTATACTTAAGTATTAATTGTCTCTTTCTCTCACTATCGAAATGACAAAGACGACTGCTACTTAAGTATAGAACGGAATCTGAGTCTCATTCTGTAATACCGACCTTAGACTTGGAATAGTTCCTCTAAGTCTCCGAGGACGTAATTTATATTAAAAACGCATCAGATTGTGAGAACGGTTGTTAACTATTACTGAGCAGATTTGAATGAAGCTTTAAAATGATGTGTAAAATGATGTTTTGCGGAACCTCCTGACACAGGCATACTTGTAAATACCAGCTGGATACTAGCGTCACGCCACGGAGCTATGAGCACTCAACCCTATATAGAGAGGTACTACATGCGAATTTGAAAGAAAACGATTTTGTCAACTAGGTGCGAAGTAATCCGAAGAGATTCCGAACACGATCGCTAGGGAGTGCGTTATAATAGGTCTATGAAGTTGCCGATTTGTTCTCAAGCTTTATTTTATTCATAATTTATTTGATTGAACAGCTATACTCAAATTGTTTTTTATTTAAAACCTTGGCCATATAACGGAGATATTGAGTCAAATTAATACATATTTACTATAGATTTATTTGCTGAAAAAGAAGCTCAAATATAGCTCGTTTCATCCGTTGCCCGTTTCATTGCTTATTTTTGTTGTACCGTTGTTACAGTTACAACTTTCAATAAAGTAAGTATGATGAAAATTAACTTAATGTTTGCATTCCCGAGAAAAATCCAAAAACGTTAGTATGGAAAATTTTGTTTTCCAAAAATATTGTATGAAAAACGGCAATTTCATAGGTAAAGACCTATCATATCAGTTACTAGCCACTAACGAGTTGACAGGTTCGGGTCGCCTTGTATTGAAAAAAAAAAATATTAAAAATTCCTTTATTTAGACAAATCCTTACATGTAATAATCGGGGCTTCCCAGTAAGTAGTCATAGACACTTGTGATGGGAATGCCTCGCTCTTCCAGGTATACAATATATTCTAGGATATTCAGAGTGAGTTTACATTACTATTAACTTATAATTATAATAAAAAGTAAATACCTAATTAAGTAACAAGGTGTGGGTGTGTGTTGAAGTATGTGTGTGTATTTGTAATAGTGTAGTATGCGTGTATTTATGTGTGCTTGGGGTATATTATGTGTATGTTTGTGCCTTTAGTCAATTAGTAAAACTGTGTTTAAGGGGGGTAATTAGATGTTTAAGGGGGGTAATTAATTAATGTATTACATCTCTATATAGGGTTGAGTGCTCGTAGCAACTGAGATACCATGCTGATGTGCTGTACCCCTCCATTAACACTTATGAATGTTTAAAATGATATGTTTTGTAGAGTGTAGTGCAATAAATTTATGTCAAATAACCTACATTTATAACGGGTTCATACTACGGCATTTCGGAGTTTGTGAAAATTACAATACATGTAATTTTCTATTTTTAAAGCGCTTACCCGCGTGAGGAATATTCTCAAACAATTCCCAGTCTCTTAAGTCCCATTTGCACCAAACATTTTTCTTTTCCTATAAATTATTTGTGAACATACATGTCGCAATAACTCACAAAAACAGCGAGTAATCCCTTTAATACGAACAGTAATTCTTATGATAAATGTAATGTAAAGCATCAGAAGTGGTTTTCTCTTTATTGATCATCTTTGTGGGCGTATACGTGAGTTACAGGCATAACGAAAACACTAGAATACACAATTCACACAGCTTTATGTATATTACATGTCACACAATATAGATTCACGAAGGCCCAACGTCTATAGTTATAGCGCAGTCTAGATTTCACTAATTACCAAGCGAACTGAAACTACTAAATAATAGTTTATTCAAATTGAAATTATTTAAATGGGTTAGTGCATAAAACTTTTATGACGTTAGAGAACTGTTTGACAGAAATGTGGAGTTGCGTAGGTTTTAAATAATTTATGACATTTTGTAATTTTAATTTTTTTCATGTCATTTAATTGATTTGACATTATTTTAAAATAATTCTAATTGAATAATCTTGTTTTTTAAAATGAAATTCGCATGCTGATTCTAAATGGAAAAACATGACTGTACTTTTTTATTTCTTATGGTATTTATTTATACCGTTTTTTAAACGAATAAATGATTTGATAGATTGATAGCTTCACTATCGTCCCATCAATCACTCTAAGTGAACTGAACACTAAATATTACAAGCACTAGGTGATCTAACGAAACACAACAGGACAGTTCCTGGTACAAGCTGCCCGCGCGCCGGTTAGAGAAAGACTGTATGGCCTCCCATTATTCCCGACCACATGCAATGCACACAGACTCTGTCAAGTGAGCTGACGTCACTTGTATTTCGTTGACAATCTTTGACTTGAATTTTTGACCACTCCGACACACACATAACCTAAATATTTTTCAAAATATCAACGGGAACGTAATTTGCAAGCAGAAATCGTTACGTTCCACGTTATTATTCATCGATATATTTACGTTATTCATCACAGTCAATATCACGTCAAAACTTTACGTGAAAATCTGCACTCTCTGTAATTAATACTGATGGATAGATGTCTCTCCAGTTTCGAAAAACTGATTAATTGAAAGCAAAAACTTGTGAACGAAGGTTTATTAAACTTTTTCTGCAGGCGTCCTCTTTAGACATGACAAATGAAACTGAAACGAGAAACTTTTTTTTCTTTATTATACGATGGGTTAACACTTGACCTCAATCTTGATCATAAGGTCAAAGATGAGGTCGACGATAGAGCGAATTAACCCTGAAAATGCCTATAAAGGCACTGGTACTCCCAACGCACCGACGGAACACAACAAGCCGTTTGGCGTCGGACTTCGGTAGGAGGGTGGTCGTGAACCAGACGGCCCTTTACAGAGCCTACCACACCGCATGAGACCATAGGACGACACCTCAGATTCAGAAAAAAATTAAGTGTCATTGCCTGGGATGGATTACTAGGAGGCAGGTCTCATTTGTGTTTCCTTAGTCGCCTCTTACGACACCCACGGAAAGAGATGGAGTGGTGTTATTCTCAACCGATCACCACAAGTGACTTTCAATTTAGCGCAACAACATTTAAACTGAACAAGTTTTCTTAAGAAACCCTATAATACGACCTATGTTTATTGGCACTATCGTTCGGAGGGCTAATTCAAATTTTTAACACTCGCTACTTTCGCATCTTGTCCTCATACAACTGAAGCGATCAGCCTCAGTATTTCTTGAGAATTTATGTATGTATGTATGTATTTATTCTTTATTTTACAGTGATAATACAGAGGATAACAAGTTTACAGTAATAGGAAGTTTACAAAGACAGACTTATCCCACGAGGGGATTTCTTCCAGTCAACCTAGTAAGAGTATTTAAGAGAACACAGTACTACTCGGCGTAATGACAAATTCATATGGAATGAAATAACCCAATTTCATATGGGTTAATTGAAGAAATTTTTTCAATTTCATGAGAAGAATCATTTAGTATTTTTAATACCCTCACCCGCGCGAGGGATATTCACAAATATTTTTTAGAGTAAGTATAACCACATTTTATTCATATTTTTATACTTTTTTTTTCCCTAAACATTATTTGATAATGATCCCCGTAAAGAGCTTTTGCTTGTTAAAATCAGAGAGCAAAATCGTTGTTTGCTGCGAACATTTTTTGAGCAAGAGGAAAAGTGATTTGAATTTGGAACACTAACTTTGAAATGACTTAGCGCGGTGATTTGTTCTGAAACTAATTTAGGCCTGTCAAATCTCGAAATTTCATATTATTTATTGGAATCAAAATTACAAAAATGTGTTAAAAATTGATCGTTTAAGGAAATAAAAGGTTATTTAATATAAATTCTAATAAACAATGTAGTTTTCCAAATAAATATTTTTAACTTCGTAAAAATGTTACGAAGTGCAACGCAAGTGAACGCAAACTATAATCCTGACCACTTTCAAAAAAGAACAAAACACACAGCTATTTGTCAATTTAAAAAAAAAACAGCTGCAAATTCGATAGTTTTCTCGTTGTAGAGGTGAAAAGTTATGTGTTTAACACGAGAGCAAGTTGTTTTGATCTCATGCCTTTAAATCACGAGCTAGCGAAGTAGTCTACAGTTGAATCACGAGCGTTGCACTCGGGTAGAAAAAACCAACTTTGCTCTCTTGTTGAACAAATAAGTATTCGTTTCGTTTGCTGATTCACATCCTTAATTTTTGCTAGCTAATTTAAAGTCACCCAATATTGTATATGTATGTATTTATTCTTTACTAGCTTTCCACCCGCGGCTCCGTCCGCGTTGACTACAGGTTATATCCTGCCCAAATGTGGAATAAAATGTAGCCTATATTTCCCAGGCTCTAATCTATCTCTGTACCAAATTTCATCAAAATCGGTTTAGTAGTTTAGGCGTGAAAGACGGACAGACAGACAGAGTTACTTTCGCATGTATAATCTATACTTATACTTATACTTATATACTTATAAAGAGGAAAGATTTGATTGTTTGTTTGTTTGTTTGCATTGAATAGGCTCCGAAACTACTGGACCGATTTGAAAAATTCTTTCACCATTAGAAAGCTACATTATCCCCGATGAACATAGGCTATATTATATTTTCAAAAAAATTAGGGATCCTTACTGAAACTCAAATAATGTAACCCAAGGTGTAAAAAAATTACCTAAAATATTCTTTACATTGCGTGCGCTGCGTAAACTATTGATGATAGAATAAAATAATGTACTACGACTTTGCAGAACATATAAATATTTACAAGAAGTGTCGCGACAGCATATGTCTAACTATTGTAGTTATGCCACAATATGTGTTCTTTTATTTTAAAAATTTAATTGATATGTCGCCCACTATAAAATGCTCTTTATTTGTATCTTGGTATTAATTATTATCAAAATAAATTACTTCATATTCAAGACTGCTTCAATATCTTTATACAACTTTTTGAATTATGCAATTCGGACATTCCATTCAAAAGATATCACGAGTTTAAAAATGTAAGTATTAGAAACAAGTTTCGTGGTCGCCGCTGATCCTGCTCAGCTAGCTAGCTAGGCAGCACCTTATGCAATGTAGTCTTCACTGGGGTACGGGCCGTACGGGCGGGGAGTCGATGTCAAAAAATGAAGAAAAAAAACTTCAGAAAGTGTAATTTGTCATAAAATCAATCAATAACTATAGTTGTGTATGCTGTATGACAGCAATGCAGACTGCTTTTCCAGTCTTGGTGGACATTCCCTCTACTGGTAATTTAGGTCCGTATTACCTAAATTACCAAGCTTGATCTATACTTAAGTATTGATTGTCTCTTTCTTTCACTATCAAAATGACAAAGACGAATGCTGCTTAAGTATAGATCAGTCTGAGTCGCGTTCTATAATACGGACCTTAGATGCACATTGCATAAGTGCTCCGAGCATTTCAAGCAATTAGAATACCCTCTTCGTATATGATAAATACTTCAATAAGGCTACCTATATGCTATTTTAGGTTTCAAACATTTATTTATTCATAACTTAATTAAAAGACTTAAATTTCATATCTTAGGTAATTAGCATAGCCAAATACAGATTACTCTGGATTAGCAAATATTCGTCTGTTTAAAGGTGTTTTTATCTATGTAACAAACATGATTATTCTATTCAGCTTACATCTTTAGTAAATAAGTAATTCAAATCAAAAAAGTGTATTTTTACAGCACCATTGTATTCTATGTATACCTTTCTGCAGCTTTCTATGTAATACCTATCAATGTCAAGTGTATAAGATCTCAACTTTTATTTGTTTAGTTAGGAATCATCAAAATGGCGATGAACTTTACAGTACTAAGAAAGAATTTTTCTAAATTCTACCCCTAAGGGGGTGAAATGGGGGTTCAAAGTTTGTATGGAGAAAACAATTTTTTTGCACATTTTGACTCAAAACTTCGTCAAGATATACCTCGAAGCAAATAAACGGACACGTGTTTCGCTATTTTTCAAAAATCATCCCCTAAAGGGTCAAGAATGAAACGGGTGACTAAAAGAGTTCTTTGCGCGAGCGAAGCCGCGGGGAAAAGCTAGTATTATATAAGTATAGATTGTACGGACGACCGCAACTCAGGTTACCACACGCGTGCACTCTGTGCTGTTGTGATAAGAGCGGATTTGCAATGAAAATGGAGTAACCTGATGCGCTGGCCTCTGTACATGAGCATAAGTTACACAAAACACATTATAAGAAAAAAAGTACAAAGGCAGACTTATCCCACAAGAGGATTTATGCATTTTTTCAGATATCAGGATTTATGCATTTTTTCTCCCTGGCTAAGTAATGGAGGTGTCCGCAGTAATAGCCAACATAACGGCAGTGCAGGCTGCATTGCAAGTGTTACAGACATTACATTTTACTTCATATCTATATTACAATCAAGCCGATGTACAAGGTTAGTAACAACTTTTTGATAAATAATTTTTAGGGAAAGAAAAATATTCGGCGCGAATGGGACATGAACCAAGGATAAGCTACAAAGCCTAGCTCATAGACGCAAAGTAGCTTGCCTATGTGTTTTTTATAGGATGTACTTCGGAGAGTGTGCTCAGAGGCTACATGAGCTCATTCCGCCTGCCCCTTTTTCCATCGGACGTCCCCCTTATCTTGTCGAGATCCCTCGGATACGTACTGAGCTCTATTCTTCATCTTTTATATTGCGCACTGCCAGGGAGTGGAATTCCCTGCCGGCGTCTGTATTTCCGAGTTCATACAACCCAAATATCTTTAAAGTGCGAGTGAATAGGCTTCTTCTCGGTGAGCTCGCTACATCTTCGACCACATCTTTGCCATAAGCTAGATTGTGGTCAAGAGCGAACCAATATTTTTCTTTCCCTAAAAATTATTTGTGAATATCCCTCACGCGGGTAAGCGTTTTAAAAATACTAAAACTTTTTGATATTTTTCTACTTACCAGCCCATAATATACGTCCCCTCCGACCGAGGAGCAATATTAAGAAGGGTAAATAACTTCCGCAGATAACTCCACATACGACTTCATCGTGGTAGGAGGCGGTTCTGCAGGATGCGTGGTCACCAGAAGACTGGTGGACACCGGCAAGTACAGAGTACTGCTAGTGGAAGCAGGTGGGGACCCGACCTTCGAAGTTGAGGTATTGTATAACAGGCATTATTCATCTCGTGTGATAAACATCATACATCGTGACGTCTTTTGTTGAAACAATTGTCAAATTCATAAATCACATACAGGGTGAAAAAAAACCTCCTAGCTATATTCAAAATCCTGAACCAGTATCACTCAACGAAAACATTTATGAAAAAAATTTTTTTAAATATTTTTTCAATGGGAATAGTTATTTTTTTGCCTAAACGTAGACATTACTCCTACACCAGGCACGCGAGGGGTGCTAAAAGCGCTCGGGGGGTGCACCCGAGTAGTGTCTACGTTTAGGAAAAAAAACCCCACAGATAAAAAAAAACTAAAAAAAAGTGTTCCGGAAGTGATACTGGTTCAGGATTTTCAATAAAGCTAGGAGGTTCTTTTTCAACCTGTATAAGCGCCTTTGATCCGATATTTTTTCTTTGTCTTTTACATTAATCACTATTTCCATTTTCCTTATTTCCTTCTGGAATGTTATATAATAAAACGGGCACGAAGGGTTCCGTACCATTACCTATAAAACCGGCCAAGTGCGAGTCGGACTCTATAAAACCCATTATCTCTATAAAAACGGGAAAAATCATGTTTGTTGTATGGGAGCCCCCTTAAATATTTAATTTATTGTACTTTTTAGTATGTTCTATTACGGCAGCAACCGAAATACGTGATCTTTGTGAAAATTTCAACTGTACAACTATCACGGTTCATGAGATATAGCCTCTGACAGACTTATCTATAAAAACGAGAAAAAATACCACGTTTTTTGTACGGGAACCACCTTAAGTATTTATTTTATTTTGGTTATTAGTATATGTTGTTATAGGGAACATAGAAATACATCATCTACGAAAATTTCAACTATCATGGTTAATGAGATACAGCCTGGTGACAGACGGACAGACGGACGGACGGACGGACAGCGGAGCCTTAGTAATAGGGACCTGTTTTGTCCCTTTGGGTACGGAACCCTAAAATCGTATATTTCAGATCAAATTGAAGCATTCAGTTCGAAATTGATATCCCTTTCATGTTATAAAGACGTCTGAGAATATATGCAGAATAGAAGTAATCATTTATTTTTTGGTGATAACATCATATTTTCTACTTACTTATTTTGCTCCCTACCAATTCCGTTTTGAAATTGATAACTTTGTAGTTGCTCTTATTTTCCCATCAAATTTCCACTTCCACAAGAATAAAATAAATGTTGTCTTCTTTTATTGAGAGAAATTTATTAGTTTCTGTTTCTGCACGGAGAGAAGGATTAACTCAGATTTATATTCAATAATTAATTTTCTTTCAACTTTACTTAACAACATTATCAAATAATATTTCGGCTTAGGTACAATGAGAGCCTTCCATTATCAACTTCAAACCCTTTCCATCTGCATAGAAAATCGAAGCTTTCGTAATAACATAACACTCTGGATTTCTTTGCAGACTCCAGCAACAGTCATGTACCTTCCTAAATCTCAAGTAGATTGGAACTATACGTCTCAAGATGACGGCTACGTTGGTCAGTACCACATTGGCAAGACTTTCCAGGTGACTAGGGGGAAAATGCTCGGTGGTAGCAGCGGCATCAACTACATGGCTCACGTACAAGGTAGTGCTCATGACTTTGACTCCTGGGCTGATATTGTCAAAGATCCCTCCTGGAGTTACGAAGAAATAGCACAGTACTTCACCAAAAGTGAAAGAATGGAAGATCCAGATATTCTTACTTCTCCTTTTAACCTTGCCCATGGCACGAAAGGACTTATAGGCCTCACGAGACAACCACATAAAGTGTCTCAGAAGTATTTAAAAGCATTTGCTGAAATAGGCAATAAAATAGTTTTAGATGTCAATGCAAATTCTAGCCTTGGTTTCATGGAACCTACTTTGGCAATTTCAGAAGGCGAACGCCAACATACAGCCAAAGCTTATATTTCACCGATAAAGGATAGTAAAAATTTGCATATATTAAAGAATTCCTTGGTGAGCAGGATACTATTTGATGGAAAAGAAGCCACTGGTGTAGAAATTATGACAGAAGATGGAATCAAAACTGTGTTTGCGAGCAAAGAAGTTATTATATCAGCAGGATCTTTAAACACTCCTCAACTATTAATGCTTTCTGGTATTGGCCCAAAAGAACATTTAGAGTCGTTAGATATAGATGTTATTGCAGACTTACCAGTGGGGCAAAATATGCAAGATCATTTAGGAGTACTTTTAGCACACAAAATGGAGCCATCAAATGAATCGGTATTACCCGAACCTCCATCTGAGTTTCCAGTGCCCAATTTCTTTGGGTTTTCTACTACAAATGAGTCTCAGGACTATCCTGACTATATGACTGAGAACTTTATTATAGCCCACGATTCTCCCGCGTCCGTAGCTTTGTGCTCATTCTTCCTAGGCTTCACTGATGACGTCTGTCAAACCATAGCTGATGCTGGTGAAGGTAGAGAAATTCTTTTGACAGTTTTAGCTCTTCTCCACCCAACATCTAGAGGGCAAGTCCTTCTAAACAGTACAGATCCTACAGACCCGCCTTTAATATATCCTGGTTACTTTTCTAACGACGAAGACTTGAAAAAGTTAACAGGTTACGTCATGGACTTTCTCAAAGTATATAACTCAACATATTTCCAAAAAGAAGCCGAGTTTATTCATTACGACATTCCAGAATGTGTAGAATTTTCTCATGAAACAAGAGACTATTGGAATTGTTATTCCTTCTACTTGATGTCTTCAATGTACAGATTTAGCTGCACATGCGCCATGGGGTCTGTGGTTAATTCAGCTCTAAGAGTGTATGATATTCAGAACCTGAGGATTGTGGATGCAAGTGTAATGCCGACTATAACCGGATCCAATACTAATGCAAATGTTGTAATGATTGCGGAAAAAGCTGCTGATATGATTATTAAGAACTATGAATGACATTTTGACTCTTAGCTATACTTATAGAACATCGGTTTTTTCAATTGTATATTATTATACTTAGTTAATTTCTCAACTTTATGGTTTGACACGAACCATTGTAATCTTGATATAACCGACAACTAGCTAAATCGCTATCTTTTTAAAATGTTTGCATCATAAGTTCTCGTCGGTTATTTCCAAAATATATAAATAAAGACAGTTTTAAATTTATATTGACTTAAAAAGCTTTTTACTCTTTAGTTGTAAAGTTGAATAAAATTCTAGTTAAATTGAGGTAATTAGGTATATTAAACGATACTGTAACGATTAATTGAAATGAAAGAGGAGTCACCAACGAGTTACTAATTAATTCTAAATTATAAAGCTGAATATTTGGCAATTTTAGAATTTGCCTTTTGAATTTGTGTAAGTGTGTGATTTAATAAAGCGTGGCTCGTTTACAGTGTTTCAAGGATTTGTTTAGTTTGACTGATGTTTTATAGACTCATTTTATTATATTATCGTCTCACTTTTAGGAAGTAAATCACCCCACAAAAATATAGAAATTTTAGCAAAGAACATTATTTTATTCGAAATATTTACGAAAACTTTAACATCCCCCTAAAACCTAAGCCTTAGTTAATCATCATTTCCAGTTTACTCCTCTTGTTCGGATTTCTATTTTAAATTCAAAAATATCTGCATTTTACCCGTCGTTTTAAAAAGATGCATTCAGCTTTTGATCGGCGCCTGAGACGGACGTTTTAAGCTACCTATATTTTTTTTTATATGAATCTTTAAGACCTGTTACTAGTAATGCGTTAAACTACTTATCTCGACTACGTATTTTACCAAAAAATAAGAGTTCTAACTGTGAACAGTGTTTTGTTGAAGGGTTCTTCAACCGACGAAGTCAGCCGTCGCTAAGTTAATTTTCCATTACATTACCTCTCCAGACTTCAGCTGCTTGCTACTGCGGTTCGCAATTGGTTCATAATTAATTGTTTTTTTCGGTACCACTGGCACATGTTGAATTTATTTCAACATCAATCTTTTTACCTTTATCTTACTTGTAACGTTTGCAATGTTTATTCTTAGCTTTTATAAGATTATTTTTCTTTTCCGAACCTTCATCCATTACGAACGCCTTCTACCTTGATAGGTCAACCAAGAAAAAGGTTATTGAGATTATAATTTTCTAAAGAAACATTGAATATATTCAATAAACAAAAGATTTAATATTCAAGCCACTTGGCTTGGCTTTTCATTTAAGATTAGGTCTTTTCAAGGAACAAATTATTTCTATTTCCCGGTTCTAATTACTAACTTTAAAAACAGTTTCCATTATGATTCTCAGGCCCGTATTCTTAGAAGTCACTCAAGCGGTCGTTTTGAACTCTGATCATTTAAAACTGGATTTGAGTTCAGCTCAAATCTTAAGCATTGTCCTTGTTCCAGAACGCATTTTAAGTTCTACTCAGCTAACACTAGTTTTGAAAACCGATTTGATATCGTCTCAATTTTTGAAGTGAAAACTTCTTTAGCGGCGTTGAGCACTTTTAGTATGGGAAAAAATGTTAAACTCGCGATGAACTCGCGTCAGATTGTCAGATGTCACGTGACCCTGATCGAAAATGCGTAGGATAGGGTTGCCACCTTTTTGAAGTGAAAACTTCTTTAGCAGCGTTGTGTACTTTGAAGTATGGGTGGAAACCCGGACGGATGGCAGCCCTATGGTAAACTTATCTCTGTGACAGATGTCAAAGATGTCAACGATTATTCGCACATAGTGCGCAAATACCGATCGACTATTTTACTGAATTGAAAGTAGACAGCTTGGTCGAGTGGAAAAGTTGCCAGATTGTAAACAACAGGCCGAGGGTTCTAATCCTGAAAGAATAACGGACTCTTTTTGTGTGTTTTGTTTTATTTCCATATTAATGCACAACGTCAATGTTCAAGTTTTCACTTCTGCCGGCACTGCCGGGGTGCAACCCGTTGTTTTTTTATAATCTATGGTTTTGTATCAAAAGTCTGTTTTGATTTGCATTTTTTTTCTATTATTGACAATGTTTTTACGTTTTACGCAACAACTTACGTTAAAAATTATTATATCATGATTCATGATTATATATCAACATTTTACATTGAATAGGAACGTGGAACCGTCTAAGGTGTCAAAAATTTTAAACAGATCAAATCAAATCAAATATACTTCATTTTCATAGAACATACAAAGTGTTTCTTGAAAATGTCATAAAAATACATTAGCAAAATCAATGTAAATCATTGAGCAAAATAGTGAATCACATTTGACTTGGCGCCTATTCGCAAAGGTGCAGTCTTCCTCAGGAGAAGAATAGGCAAGAAACTCCGAGGGTCGCTCTTTTTAAGTCAATCATATAAATTTTCTTACTTATTATTTTAATTGACTTAATATCTGAATAACTTTGGAGCTGAGCAATTTATTCCCATGGTTGCTTGTCTAACAGATAATCAGAAATTCTGTAATAGCCTTTTTTACAAAGTTTTTGTTTAATTATTGTCTTAAATTTTTGTAAAGGTAGGTTTTGAATACACGTGGCAACCTTATTGTCTTATTGTAGAAGCGTATACATTGTCCCATAAAAGAGTTTGTTACTTTGTGGAGACGACTGTCTAGCAAATCCAAGTTATGTTTGCTTCTAGTGTTTACATTGTGCCTATCACAAATTTCTAGAACAATGTTCATGTTTCTTAACATATAAAAGATTATTAAATATATACTGGGACGCAAATGTCAAAATATCTATTTCCTTAAATCTATTTCTAAGAGACATTCTAGATCTCATTTGATAAACTTTTTTGTCAGTACCCAAATTTTTATTACGGTGTCAGTAACGTTGATAGAACGTAAATTAAGGAGGAAATTTTTCTTAGATGATGAAATTTTGTAAAACGCAGAAATACGGGTGTCACAAATTGTGCTGAACAGTACGAAAATTTCGATTTATTTTCATGCTTCAGATTAGACGATCTAGCTTGAAATTTTTATATGAAACGGTATAAAAAAAAAAATACAGGTCTGTTAAATTTTCATAAAGTTTACGTACATACAAAAAAATTGGGTACTGATTAAAAAATAACGTGGTATAAACTACGCGTTTAGCTTTGATTGTTATTTGTTGTTGGATATAGGTGCAAAAAGGAAGAAAAAACCGAAGGAGATGATTAAGGAGCCTGGGACGGTAGTTCTGAGGGTGGCGAAGCGAGGAAAAGTACTACAGCTTGCAGTTCTGGGGCAATAGGTTGGTAGGTCCTTTTTATTAGATTTTTGTAGCTCACCACCAATCAAAGTTAATAGGTAAGTATTAATTTTTTTTCTGTTTCTTGACTAAATCGGTATCTTAATTTGAATTTGTTTACGTATATTGCGTAAGGGCCTCCGTTATCGCAAATGTATCGCCGTGGAGTGTCAGAAATTGTTAGAAAAGAGTTTTGACCTCAGGAATATCAAAATTGAACAAGTTTTCATAATAATCATGAAAAACATTTTCGCCGAAAACGTCCATTGTCTTTAAAAACACACGAAGATCTCTTCTCAAGCGTGCTTCCATCTTGACTCACGTTCCATCTTGGCTCAAAATATCAATCTAGCATCTTTTTTTACCAGCCCATAGGATTCGCACGGGCCTCCCTTCGAAACACGAAAGGGATTTAGACCTTTTTTTTTTAAACAAGGTTTTACGGCCCTGGATGCTAGGTCCTTATGAGCCAGTCTTAAAATTGAGTTCACTATTAATTAATTCACTTTCACTTCATTCGTAATTATAAATTGTCCACAGTAGACACCCTGGCATCTGCTGAGTGACATTTCAGAAGTCAAAACTTCGCTCAACTTAGGATTTTGACTTATCAAATGTCACCAGAATGTCACTCAGCAGATGTAATTCAGCGGATCTTTGATCAACGAATCTTATTTCAAGTGACGTTTTAAAATAAAACCTCAAATTAAAACTAGATTCACGATTGAGACGCTTTCATGAATACGGGCCTCAAACTCCGTCGTAATACCGTTTAGAGAATAGCTTTCCATTCATAGGATATAATGTGCTTTCCATTAATAGGGATGTTGACAGTGTTTGATTTTATGAATTACTAGCTTACCGCTCGGGACTTCGTTCCCGTGGGAATTCAGGAAAATTTTGTAGCCTATGTCCATCGGGGATGTAGCTTTCTAATGGTAAAAGAATTTTTCAAATCGGTCCAGTAGTAAACAAACAAACAAACAATCAAAACTTTCCTCTTTATAATATGTATAGATTGTATGTGAAATAAAAAATAATGCTAGAAATATACTAATATCCGAAAACAGCATTAAAATTGGTTTATAAATGAACAAGTTATTAGCATTTACATTAACGTAAGGACCAGCTATCTCGTTTTGTGGGGAGAGCTAGCTATCTCGTTTTTACCTACACAAAAAAATGGCGGTGACGTCACATGCCGGTAAATGCATCTCTTTTTCATTGTTAGCTTGGAACTTTTTTATTTCTTAATAGTTTCCAAAAAAATTTGGATTCAGTTCCTTTTTAAGATAAACAATAAAAAACTTAAAAAAAAATAGAACCAACTTCAAAAAAGCGAAAAATAAATACAATATCATTTGGTGTGCTATGTAGTACTTATCTACTGAGCTGTTTGCAGTCGGTGCAAAGGTGGCCTATCAAACTTAATTTTCTTGGCGCCGACTTCAAACAGCTCAGTAGGTAGGTACTACATAGCACACCAAATGATATTGTATTTATTTTTCGCTTTTTTGAAGTTGGTTTTATTTTTTTTTAAGTTTTTATTTTTCTATTTTAGTGCAAATTATAACCTCTTCATTTTTTTTGAAGTCGGTTAATAAAACGAAGTGTTAGCTTTGAAAAGTTTAAGCGACTTTTTGTTTTTTATTTTACATACATAAAGTTTACACTGAGAACCCCCCTTTTTTAAGTCGGTTAAAATACTAAAACCTTCTCCTAAATGTGACAAATACTTTTCTGAAAACCGCATTAAAATCAGTTTAGCCAAACGCGAGATAATCGCGGACAAACATACATACATACAAACATACATACATACATACATACATACAGGACAAACTGAGAACCTCGTTTTTTTTTGAAGTCGGTTAAAAAATAGCCAACATCTCTATTACGAAATAGGGAAGTGATATACTGTCGGTTGTGGTGCTTATGTGTCGCCTACTATTTTGATAATGAAAGACCTGAAAATAGGGATGTTGACAATTTTTTTTTATTATTTATCTTAAAAAGGAACTGTATCCAAAACCCTAAACCGAAAAAATATTGAAAACTATTGAGAAATAAAAAAGTTACAAGCTATTAAATTTCAATAGAGGGGGAAACTGTCAAACAACAAAAAGAGATGCACTTACCGGCATGTGACGTCACCGCCATTTGTTTACATAGGTAAAAACGAGATAGCTAGTCCTTACGATAATATAAATGCTAATAACTTGTTCATCTATAAACCAATTTTAATGCTGTTTTTAGATATTATTATATTTCTAGCATTATTTTTTGTTTCACATACAATAATTCATAACATCAAACACTGTCAACATCCCTATTGAAATGCAAAACTTTGTTTTTTCTCTTAAGTGTGGTGCTCATGTTAATAGCAATGTATAACAGCAAAAGTATGATACTCGTAGCAGTAATGTATCAGTAATAGTATAGTGACTACAGTCGTTAAAACCAAGTCAGAGGCCATTGTGCGGTTTGAAAACTCTGACACCAGGGTTAGCCAAGTTCGCCACACACTTGACTATACCTACACGATAAGAAGAAGAAGTATAGTAGCAATAGTAACAGTATGACAGCAACAATATAGCAGCAGTGTCCAGGAAACATTCTTCGTTTCCAAAATATCGAGCGTCAAATCAAAGACTCGGAATTTTTTTTTTTTTACTATTTCGGCCATAACTTTCGCTTTTGATTTTCTCGGATAATTCTTTTTGCACCTTACAGCTTTCGTAAATACGCGTCTTTTGAGCCTTCTTTGAATATCATATCTTCACAATTCTCTGAGATATAAGGGGATCGCACTTTTTCGTGAAATCGGAGCCTACACTGGAGTAAATGAAAAGACATTTTCAGTGTCAAAATATGAAAATCTGGTGACTTTAACTGGCGAGTGGGGTAACTGGCGAGTTCTGTAAACTGACCAGTCATAACCCGACTCAAACTTTCGAGGGTGATTCTCCCCATTAAACAGAACTTTCCTCAGTAAGCCTATACGAAATTCTCAAAAAAAAAATTGGACTTCTAATAATGATATAATCAGCTGATCACTCAGTTTTCTGGAAATTGGAGAAGAATTATTTTTTTATTTCGACATGATGCTGTTTAGTTTAGTTAATCAACCCTTTGAAATCTTTCGTTAAAGCTAATTAATTTAACGGCACCCAATACTGAGTCCTTATAAGAGTATTGCTGAATTATTAACTTGTAATATAATACAAGTACCTATTTGTTATTTCAAACAAAATCTAAACAATCTTACGTAAAATCAAGTGCTTGTTATTTTCCAGTGAGCTTCAGTAAATTTATAAAAATATTACATTTTCTTCCACAAGAAAAGCATAAACTTTTACACGTGTTCAGTTTAATATAGCACTTTTATCCTGTTCTAAAAGAAAGGTTTATTTCACGTTTAACTCAAGACTAAGGTAAGCTAAGATCTAATGCAATACGTCATCTGTGATAGAACAGGATATGAAGTAGCTGTGTTAGAGAAAATCCATGTAAAGCTTCAGCACGTGCAACAGGTAAGATTTATAATGGAGTACCTACCTATTAAAAACATGCTCGTGACTTTGTTCCGATACGAATTTTGATATAAAACGCTACTTGCTCAAAGTTCCAACCGAACCCTTCGGATACACGCAAAAAACGCATAATAAATATCGCAGATCCTATAAAAACATCAAATTATGCTCTACCGCAATATTCAACAAAAAGCACAATCCAATTCATATTTCAGTTCTAACGGCTTCATTTTATTATAATGTCATTGTAAATATGTATATTGTACATACATATATACAATAGCAGGACAAAAATAGTAGTTTAATGTTTGAGTAAGTCTTCATCGAATGAGAAAGTGATTGATCAAGCACTTATTTCAAGAAAAGATAAAATCTATTTTAAAGATAGGTTTTTCTATGTAGTCTATGGGGTGACTTTACCGAAACTTTAGGGGATGATACTCCCTATGAAAATGAACAACTTTATCCAAGGAAACTATAATTTATGTTTCAAAAAATATTGTAGTCCGAAGGCAAATCAGCTGATAGTACACGTTGTAACGAGAAGCGATTTTTTTAATTTTGTGAGCTGATCCACATTTTCAACTTTCGCTTACCTTGAATTCTTGAAACTGTATCAGTTCTTGAATTTTGTTTCAAGAGTATATGAAAAAACAGATGAGCCTAAGTAAAATTCTATTCATAAAATTCATGAATTTCGTAGCAAGACAATTTTTTCTTTGCATGTAACTGGTTACGTAGCATTGGTTTCGTAGGCGGCCGAAGGGGAAATACCACTTAATAAAGTCAAAAAGTAAACTTACAAGACACGATCAACAAATGCAAAAAGCATTAAACATGTCAAATCAAAAACTTGGCACAAAACTAGAATAGAACACTTTGATAGTCCAAAGCTGAGAACCGACCCAAAACCAGAGAAGCACAATTCCTATTCTTTAAGCTCGGGAGCGTTTACAGATATATGAATATTTTCTGGAAGTTTTCCGGACATTTTTTTAACCGTCAATTTTACACCGTTTTGTCTGAACCGAACGTTTTTTAGCCTACCTCGTTTGCACGACGACAAAGTTTTTATTTTATTTCCATGACATTTTTAACTTTTATTTGCAGCAACAAGTACTTAAAAAAATATGAAACTTTTTAGGACTGCAGCGGAAGTCTTTAAGGAAAAAAAGAGAGGGCTTTGCCCAGTAACGGGGCGACATAGGTTTGATAAGATACGAAAAAGGTGTATCATAATTTGTTTTTGTCGGTAATTTAGCTATCCACGGGTTTTTCGACGTATACCACGAGGTTTAAAATGCTAGTGGATAAACTCAAATGGAGAGTATAAAATCTGTTGAAAATGTAGAATAAGTATTAAAAATATAAATTATAATAAGACAAGGGCACGGACATCAAGTCTGTGGATGCAAAATTAAGTGTTAAAAAAAATGCTAGTGGATCTACTGACGATTAGAGGTCAATGCATAGAGAACAAAGGCAGACTATCATGATGAACATTGCTAAAGGAAAATTTTGAAGGTTTTCTCTAATACCTTAATTACCATGAGTTAGCGTAATGCTATGCGACAATCGAAACTATTCCAGCAAAAGACAGCAAACGCTAGGACTCTTTTTTCGAGAGTTACAAAAAATCTAGTCAGAAAAGAACTATTCAAAAACCGACAGTATAGACTTGACGTGTACTCAAGAGCACATAAGGCTCCACATTTCAAAATCTGTACCGTTCTAGTTCCGTACTACGCGTGGTGAGAAATTGTCACTTCAAAATGGTTTTTTGGGTCGGTTTTTAGCTTTTAACATTTTAAATGTGAACTTCTCTGAGTGTACAGAACCTGCGTCTGCGTAATTATCAAGTATTCGAGGCACGGCCATCCGGGCAAAACACGGAAGACCATGAAACTATATCTTCTTACCTCGTGTCTTGTCGTACGTCTGTTCCACTATGCGCTCCATTTCAGAGATCTTGCGGGGTAGGTAGTCGGTGAAACGATGTTCAGCCGTCACTAACATGCCATTCGACTGAGCGAGTTCCTGCGAACAAATTTGTTGTAGTAGCTTCTTCTTCTTCTTCTTGTAATAGCTAATGTACTTTTTATTCAATTATCTATAAGTACTTTAGCTTTAAAAGTTATGATACATATCCATCTAAGTAAAGATACCAAACAAACATAACATGTTTTGTCTTGTTGTCAAAACCTTTTCTTGTTTATATAAGGTCCTAATTTATTAGTCACTTACCTTCTAAGGCGTTATTGTATAGGTTGATAGTATTCCAAAAAACAACATAAAAATTAATTATCTGAAAATTAAATTTTGTAAAATAAAATTAAAAAAAAAATCCATTTAAAGATAAAGGAATGGTTCTCTTTCGATTATAGCCGTCCACTCCCCGCTCGCCCGCTCTACTACTGCCATCATTATTTACGTTTGAATGGATGGGTTTATTCAACATAGTAATGAAAAAATATCATAACAAAATTTTTCAAGACCTTTTAAATTTAATATTATGCTTTTGTTTTTTGACTCAAATGATATATTTTGACCTACACAATAACGTGTTAAAAGAAAAGTGACTAATAAATTAGGACCTTATATAATATACACTCACGCCTATAATATTACTGTCGGAGTAGGTAGAGCATCATTATGACTGAAAGATTGCGAGTGATGAAAACGTAAAACAACCGAACCGCGCCGCTGCTGCCCGTCGCTGTACCCAGGAATGCGGCCTCAAAGCGAACACCTCTCAGATCCCGGAGTATCTAAATAGATACTTGTTAGGTATTTGTTATCTAATTAAAAATTGCGGACCTGAGAGAAGCGTAATCCAATGTGATTTGACAGCAGATGCTAATGAGACTTCTCTTTCTGAGTTTAGACTTTCGTCCTTTTTGTGGTTCAAGATCATTTGTAAAAGTCAATCGAATGCAATAGAAATGCAAACTTCTACTGTCACTTTGAAGGTTTTGTTTTCCTTGGCAATCAACTGTCATGAGAGAAAGGGCTAGCGCGCACGGGCAACTTTTGTGGCCAATAATTAAAGTATATTGTGTTGTATAATTTTGAAAATTAAAGCATGGGAAGAGATCAGTCGAATAATATTTCCCAATGTTTGGGATTACTTCTCTGACACTCCAAAGGGTATTCTTATCCTTCAGTATAAAAAATATTCAATTTCAGTATTCTTTAAAGTTTTTTTGTCATGCGTGAGAACAAAATGGCCGTTTCTTCGAAATCCATAGCACAAAACAGATAGGTACAGAAGTCAATCGCGTGTATGTACTTCACTTTTCATACCTACACTCGGTGATGCACACGCGCGCGTCTCTAGCGGGGCACTCGCGCTCGCACTGGTCTAGACTGGTCCCCGATATCGTGTCAGTGTCTATGTGTGCGTTGCTCAAGCGCACTTTGTTCGTTGATTGATTTCTGTATCTATCTGTTTTGTGTCCATAGCGACAAATGACGCTTCAATTTCAAAAAAGTTATGTCTCTATCAGCCTTCGTGAGCGCTGCTTTGGAGACGTGACGTAACAATGACAAAAACTTTTATGTGACCCTGACAAAAATAGTCCGTGCGCACTAGCCCTAAAGTTTCATTCCGCGCTAGAGTAGCTTGGTCTCGAAAGGAGACAAATTAAGTACTAAGCCAAACTCATTTTCTAAACTACAGTCTAAAACAGCATCACTTCATCTTACGACCGTCCTTCAGCACAAACTTCAAACTTCTGTTTGGTTTACACTACAAAATTCGCTGAAGTCGATGTTGATTGTCTTAAATAATTTCCAAGTTAGTTTTACATGGCAATTGGACTATTTAGAACAATTGAAATATAAAATTTCGTCCTTATATTTATTTCAAGGGATATTCAGCCTCAGCCGTTGCTAATGCACATTTATTTTGTAACAAGGTTATGCCCGGGACTTGGTGAAATCTTTCCTTAGTCCTTACCTTCGTTATAAAAGGAACAATTGTGCCAAACATCATTATAGGTCTAAAGGTTTGGGTCGGGCGTTGACCCAGTGAGTCAAACACGATACGTCAGACAATTTCCACAATTGTTCGATTTTGAATTTTATTTTACGTTTATTTTCACCAGTAAGTATACTTTTTATTAGCGCTTAGGGTACGACGAAAATATATTTAAATTCCAACACAGTTCTATGTTGAATCCAGAACGAAGGCAATTTGAAAAGTTGAAAATATTTTTTTAATCCCTTCTATTCGAAAAGTGTCGCTTTGTTCCTCTATAAGTTGGAGCAAAAGAGCTCATTTCTGATAAAAACTCTTTGGCGGCCGTAAATGAGCTTTTACGCCCGCCAATGATTTTCTGGCGGGGGCGTAAAAGACATTTGAATGTAGAACATGTGTCATTCATAGAAATCGAACGCAAATTGTATGAATACTGGCTGGTACGTGTTGGCTGCACGGCGGCGGCGGCCGCCGCGCTAATTGAAAAAAAAGCCGGAAATAAATCTCCTTGTAATTTATTTTCTCATAGAAAGGGGATGAAAAGTAAAGTATATGACTCGAGATCAAAATTATTTTTACCTCGTGCAATGTATTTTGAATCCCTCGCTGCGCTCATGGATTCTACGTTGAATCATTGAATCCGTTTGAATCCTTCGATTCGCTCGTGGTTCAAAGTACTATTTTGCTCTCTTGTCATACAATCTACTATTTTTTTGTAAAATAACTTGATACTCTGCTAATTCCTATAGAAAATATAAGTGCAAGTGGGTGTTGTTCTCATTTAAGACCATTCTATGCAAGTATTGTTTTTATAGACCCGTGTAATTAATACAAGCAGAGTACTGTTTAATATTTTATAACCTAATTCAAACAAAGCGATGTTGATGTTGTATTCAAAATTATTTATGTATAATGCCAACATTCTGTTTGTAAATTCAAACAAAAATCGGCCCTTTACGACCATTCAATCCTTGATTTCCCAGTGGAACGATAACATCATTTTCCACGATTTTAAATTAATTTAACTGTAGCGTGTGATTGTAGCCATTGTCATGTCACTTCAGAAATATATTTTTGGGTATAGTTCCGATTGGTTACGAGATTTACTGGAATTTTGATATTTTCTCTAACCAAATATAAGTTACTAGCTTTCCGCCCGGTACTTCGTGGGAATTGGGGAAAATCATGCACCCTATTTTCATCACTGTTAATGTGGGATTTTAATGGTGAAAGAATTTTTCAAATCGGTCCAGTAGTTTCAGAGCCTATTCAATGCAAACAAACAAACAATCAAATCTTTCCTCTTTGTAATATTAGTATAGTCTAGAGGATCCCCGGGACTTCGTTCCTTCGAACCTTTTTTTATTCCTCGCCCTCGATATCAAAGGAACTCTCGTGCCAAATTTCAGCTTTCTAGTTCCAAGGGTTTGGGCTGGGCGTTGATGAGTCAGTCGTCCTAGTATCGTGTTGGTTACAGTCAAGTGTGTGGCGAACTTGACTTACCCTGGTATCAGTCAGTGAGTGAGGACCTCCATTTTTATATATAATGATTTCTTTTTTTTTATTATGAGATGGCTTAACTCTTGACTCCAATCTTGACCAAGGTCATAGATGAGGTCGACGATGCAGCAAGTTAACTCAGAAAATACTAATTAAGGCGCTGGTACTCCCACGCACCGACGGAACACAGCAAGCTGTTTGGCGTCGGACTTCGGTAGGAGGGTGGTTGCGAACCAGACGGCCCTTTACAGAGCCTACCACACCGCAAGAGAGCATAGGACGCCACCTCAGATTCAAAACAAACTAAGGTGTCGTTGCCTAAGATGGATTACTAGGAGGCAGGTCTCATTTCTGTTTCTTTAGTCGCCTCTTACGACACCCACGGGTGGTGTTATTCTCAACCATTCACCACACGGCGGAAAAATTCGACATTTTACAAAAGATAGCATTCCATCTTACCTTGATTGCATCCATCTGCTGTCCAGCAGCAGTCATCTCGTCGCCGGCGACGATGGCGAACTTGTTCCACGAGAAGGCCTTGAGCAGTGCCACCACCGACTTGCTGACCTTGTAGGCCGGAGGTAGAGTCCTGGCGAAGGTGGCGCCCAGCCCAGAAGCGTCGCGGGAACCGCGGGCGCCGGCGCATTTCTACGAATTATGAATTTTAATTTAATATGTCAGTAAAATGTCAGCAATAGGCCCAGTTGCACCTCGAACACGATTGCGAAAAACTCGCGCGGCGCGCCACTCGGCTGTCGCTGAAACTTCACTTTTTTTTTATATTATAAGATGGGTTAACTCTTGACCTCAATCTTGACCATAAGGTCAAAGATGAGGTCGACGATGGAGCGAGTTAACCCAGAAAATGCCTATAAAGGCACTGGTACTCCCACACACCGACGGAACACAGCAAGCTGTTTGGCGTCGGACTTCGGTAGGAGGGTGGTCGCGAACCAGACGGCCCTTTACAGAGCCTACCACACCGCATGAGACCATAGGACGACACCTCAGATTCAGAAAAAAATGAAGTGTCGTTGCCTGGGATGGATTACTAGGAGGCAGGTCTCATTTGTGTTTCCTTAGTCGCCTCTTACGACACCCACGGAAAGAGATGGGGTGGTGTTATTCTCAACCGATCACCACACTTTGATTGTAAGAGCCCCGCGCAAAGGCTTGCTCGCCCTCTGGCGTGGTCAATGTTGATATTTTGACATGGGACCGCGGCGCATTACGCGCACTATCACCATCGTACTCGAGCTGTTGCTAATGAGCCAGACTTGTAACCGGAAGGTCGCGGGTTCAAATCCTGGTGCGAGCCTGACCCAGTAAATTCGTGTTTTTATTAATTATCACTTGCTCAGCGGGAAAGAAAACATCGTGATGAAACCCCAACGTCTAAAGAAATCGTTTTAGAAAGACGCGCGGTCCACCAACCCGCATCAGGCCAGCGTGGTGGACTATGGGTTAACTCTCTTTCGTGAACTTAACACACACTTTTTTATTTAGCTTCAAGTTAGTTAGCGAAACTTTAGGGTGTGATTCTACCCATGAAAATTAAATTCTCAAAACAAATGTTTCAATATCTGTACTAGAGGATGCCCGGGGCTTTGCTCCCATAGAAAATTGGACTATTTCATCCAATATATACAGGGTGTAAAGGACAGCTTAGCAAATACTTAAATGGTGAAAGCTACCCAGAAAGTAATTTTTTTCCCAGAAACGTCACGGTAAGGAGTTTTCATTATTTACCTACTTTGGTGCTACGTAACGTATCGCGAAACCGCGCCCCGCGCGTGACTTCCCCGCGCCGCGCTGCTATCGGATTGCAATGTACATTGCTGGTTTTCATGTTTTACGTTGTTATGATTGTTCTTTATTGCAAAATGGAGTGTATTCATTAAATAATAAAAAATGTAAGCAGAAAATATTAAAAAACATGAAAAAAATATATAAAAAAACAGAAAAAAATTCCACAGGAAAGTCATTCAGAATGATTGTCTGAGTCCAGGGTTTCAGTTTTTGCTAAGCTGTCTTTTACACCCTGTATATACATATGCTAAATCTATATAAGCTCATAAAAAAATGTGTAAAAAAAATAGGTCGTTGATCAGTTTAGTGGGCTAATTCCTATCCTTAATTTTCGCAAACTTCTTAAAGTCATTCAATATAATGATGACTTCTGACTTACATGGGAGAGGAGGGGTAGGTTCCACGCCGCCGCCAACTTGGCTTCCGTGTGGCAAGTACCATCAGGGCCGAAGAACGCCACCACTCCAAGATCACGCATCTGCGTCATAACCCTGTATAAACAGACAGAAACATATCGTTAAGGGATCATTCCACAATTACGTGACCACCGGAAGGGGGGGGGGGGGTCGGGTGCTTGTATATACATCTGGATTATTTGAGGGGGAGGAGGGGAGAATTCATGATTACTTCATCATTTTATAACACACATACAAACATGTGCTTTTTACACAAATGTTTGATCCGGCTGGGGATCGAACCCAGGACCCGTCGATCAAGAGGCAGCGCCAACTGCCACTCGACCAAACCGGCCGTCATGGAGTATGGAGAACTGGAGAGGGTTTTTCATATTACTTTTAAGTTTAGTTCAGCAGATGGGCTCTTTCTTCATTTCAAATTCAAATTCCAACAAAATTTTGCATGTTTGGTACTTAATCTAATAAATGTAATTATTTACAGTTTGTTGAAATGAGGTTTGAGATCAACAAAGCTAATTTTCAGCCCATCATTACAAGTCTAATTAATAAAAGAGATATTTTATCGACATTCATTTCCGCTTAATTTAGAATCATTAAAAACATCACAGCTTACATCACCTTTGTACGTAGTAACAGGAAATTTACACAGCAATCGTTAAATATTAATTTACAACATAATTATGGAAGTCGCAAATTAACAAAATTGATACAGATTTTGTGAAAACTAATCCCATTTATACTTGTTGACGTTAAGCTCTCAAAGCATAAAATTGTTTGTAATTTAGGGCGTAATAACAATAAATCAAAATTTGAATAATTCGGAATATTCCAATAACATCAAAATTAATTCTCAAATTGAAGATTCAGCATGAATCCTAGCGTAGCCGGTTAAAGACTCAAAAGGCTTATTGAAAGTTATTTTGAAGCAGTACAGGCCTATTCCACTAATTAATGACGTCTCACTGGCAGTCGACTGACAATTGTGATCATTTTGTCCGTTCATCAGGTAATCAATCAATTAATTCTTGGATTTTATGGCCCCGTCGGTTTTTAGCGATGATTCTGCTAGTAATGAGTACTTGAGAAGAACTTTTTTGATACAATTTTCCGGTAGATGAACAGATTTATGGTAAATTGGGACGTGAAGTAATTCCGTCGATTGTCTATAAAAAAAAATTTAAAAAAATAAAGCAAAATTCAAAACTGTCTTAACCTCATACTTAAAAGAGAAAATACTAAGTCCATGCCTCATACACTTGATGACAGGCGCCCTGATCAACAACCTGACCATACACTCTATAGACGGAGTACTTATGACGTCACAGCACTTTTGAAACAGATGCAAACGTTTTTTTTATTTTTTATTTTTTTTTATTAAAAATGGGTTCGCTCTTGACCACAATCTAGCTTAGGACAAAGATGTAGTCGAGGATGTAGCGAGCTCACCCAGAAGAAGCCTATTTACTCGCACTTTAAAGATATTTGGGTTGTATGAACTCAGAAATACAGACGCCGGCAGGGAATTCCACTCCCTGGCAGTGCGCAATATAAAAGATGAAGAATAGCGCTCAGTACGTACGACTGAGCGCGAGCTCCTACAAGACAGTAAGAGATAGGTTACTTTAACGCCATCTCTTTCTGAGTAACCCATTTTTTGATGTCACGATTTTCAATTCGTGACAAACAAAGCGTTTGATCTGCAGCTTCTGTCAGTCATTACGGTTTTTAAGGTTTTGTGCATAAAGTTTATTCGTGTTTGTAGTGAGTTTGTGAAAAAAGAGACTCCATTAGTTAAGTTGTTGTACAGCTTTTGTTCAGTGAAGTATGGTTGGGTGCAGGGAAGGGGTAAACTATTGCTATCTAAGAGGGGCACGCTCCTGGCTCCGTCTATAGAGTGTATGGTCTAAGTCAACAACTTTACGATCAGCAAAAAAAATACCAAATTGGAAACTACCAAGCAACCAAACATTCAGTTGGCGGTACCGCTGCCGGTCAAGGTAGCTGTCATTAAATGTGTGAGATAGTAATTTTTAATTGTAAGACAGGCTGGTTTCCGCAACTCGACGTCAAACTACCTTTTTTTTATGAGATGGATTAACTCTTGACCCCAATCTCGACCAAGGTCGCCGATGAGGTCGCCGATGGAGCGAGTAAACCCAGAAAATGCCTATTAAGGCACTGGTACCCCCACGCACCGATGGAACACAGCAAGCTGTTTGGCGTCGGACTTCGGTAGGAGGGTGGTCGCGAACCGGACGGCCCTTCACAGAGCCCACCACACCGCATGAGACCATAGGACGCCACATCAGATTCAGAACAAATTGAGGTGTCCTTGCCTGGGGTGGATTACTAGGAGGCAGGTCTCATTTGTGTTTCCTTAGTCGCCTCTTACGAAACCTACGGAAAGAGATGGGGTGGTGTTATTTTCAACCGATCACCACACGGTGGGAAATCTAACCTCTAACGCATGTTAGGGGCCGTCCACATATTACGTCACGCAAAATTTCGAGTTTTTGAACCCCTCCCCCCCTATGTCACGCTTTTTTGGTATCCCTTTAACATGTATGGTCACGTTTGAGTAGGGTATTATTGGGCATTCTAATTCACTTTTTTCAAAAACCAGTTCACTTCACTCCGTTTGCTCCACTTCGTTCCGCACTCCGTTTCGTGAACTGGTGTTTTAAAAAAAGTGAATTAGAAAGCCCAATAATACAATTATGAAATGAACCTATGCTAACACTTACCACATCAAACGGCAGCGAATGCGTTTCCTCCCGGCGGCCCGTTCCCATTTCCCATACAGCAGCAACAACAATAATTGTCTATTTCTATGTCTTATCACTAATTTTGCGAGAACACTTTTTGCGGAATCGTTATTTTCATAAAAACTGGAAATATTAGGTTTTAGTCACAAATTTCGCGAGATGTATGACTATAAAATTTAAAATGATAATTTTCATTAGAGAAACCAACTAAATCGTATTACACATTTACGAGATTTTCATACTTGAATGAGGGTTTCTGATCAATCAAAACTGGATCCTAACGTTAATTGTTGAGGCTTTTCAACTGACCAGAACTGGTTCCTCTCAAATCAAAACCCCATGCTTTCCTCTCAATTTTAGTTGGTTTTTCTAAGGAAAACTGAATTACGTAAATACCTTCTATGTCAGGTACTAAGCACATTTTCAAGGTTTACATAATTGAATGAGGGTCTCCCACCAGTTGAAACTGGATCCCAACTTTACATGTTTAGGCTTTTCAACTGACTAGAGCTGTTTCCTCTCAATAAAAACCTTGTGCTTTTCCCACCCTAGACAAGTACTTACGCGTAAATATTAGGTTTTAGTCACAAATTTCGCGAGATGTATGACCATAAAATTTAAAATCATAACTTTCATTAGAAATACCAACTAAATCGTATTACACATTTACGAGATTTTCATACTTGAATGAGGGTTTCTGATCAATCTAAACTGGATCCTAACGTTAATTGTTGAGGGTTTTCAACTGACCAGAACTGGTTCCTCTCAAATCAAAACCCCATGCTTTCCTCTCAATTTTAGTTGGTTTTTCTAAGGAAAACTGAATTACGTAAATACCTTCTATGTCAGGTACTAAGCACATTTTCAAGGTTTACATAATTGAATGAGGGTCTCCCACCAGTTGAAACTGGATCCCAACTTTACATGTTTAGGCTTTTCAACTGACTAGAGCTGTTTCCTCTCAATAAAAACCTTGTGCTTTTCCCACCCTAGACAAGTACTTACGCGTAAATATTAAATTACACAATCACAAATTTCGTGAGATTTCACGTAACTCCACAATCATGATTTTCTTGAAAATGCAAATCAAAAACGATATCGGCACACATTACAAAGATTTTTAATATTGAATGAGGGTTTCCGGTCAATCAAAACTGGATCCTAACATCAATTGTTGAGGCTTTTCAACCGACCAGAACTGGTTCCTCTCAAATCTAAAACCTGGTGCTTTTCCCACGCTTTTGACTGTGTTTTCAAACGAAAACGAAATGTAGAAACCGACGCGGTTGGAGTTACGAATACACTAACGCTTTGCAGCTATGCTTCCCGAATCTGATTAGTAAGCATTTGAGTTACTATTTACAATAAAGGTTGTCACACACCACATGCGAGCGATAATTTATCTTCTTCACGCTTTTGTTTCACAGATTTTCATTATTTCTGTTTATTTTCTACTAAAATTGAATTTGTGTAAACACTATAATCGTATATTAACATGTTCAATAATAGTTATTTTTAACAATTCAGTGGATTATCATTAGATAACAAACATTATTTAAAATCTCTTAATCAAATAATACCATTTATTGTCTTACGTAATATCAACAAAATAATCTCTAGATGTTTAACTACCTATTTATGATAATTGTATAAAAAATAAATGTCACTAGTATTTTAAACATTTTCAATCAAACCCCCACTAAACCTTTTTTAAATATATACTAATAAAATAATTATTTTTTTCCTAATCATGATGAATATAAAAAATATATTAAAAAATAGCTTTATCTTAGTGTATCCCAGCTTTATCTCACAATTTAGTTCCCAAGAGTCACCGAGAGTTCCACATACTCGTAAGTATTATAGCTTTACCTGTAGATTAAATTACTAAGACGTTGCAGTTAGTCTACAAACCCGCAGGTGGACAAATAAATAATAAGACTCAGTTCACATAAGTAGTGAATACAGATATTTCAAAGAGGGTAGGCAGGGAAATTTAAGACAAGAGAACATTTTATTTTTGTATGTAGTTTTATTCAACTAGTAAAAGGGTATGTTATTGGAATTTACACGTTTGAAGATAATGAAATTAGTAAAACAACCACGCATACAGATATTTTGAAAAGGGTAGGTAGAGAAATTTAAGACAAGAATACATTTTATTTTTAATTTTATTTTTAATAGTTTTATTAAACTAATAAAAGTCGAATTTACTTTTCACAAATCGAAAATATTTTTTTTCTTACGAACTTATTATAATGTATATTGTATCCTACTGTCAGCTACTGTTTACTGTTGTCATCTAATGTCCACTATTGTCAAGTATTGTCTTGTTTTCTCCGAAATGCATGATGTCAAAATAATTCTCTGAATCAAACTCATGGAAATATCTTTTTGAAATAGGTATATAAAGTTATGTATACGTAAAGGTTAAATGTAATGCAGAACGTTTTTTGTAAGTTTCATAATTGTCATTATAGGATGAACGTGCCCTAAGTCGTATTAGTCGAATGAGAACTAAGTATCAGATTCTTTTCCACGGTTCATGGGAAAGTAGTGATTTGCTGTCGCAAACTATTTCTAACAGCAGAAGTTACTTTTGCTGACTTTATTAATTTTCAGGGATAGTAAACATTACACGGTTTTATAAATTTTAAAAACCTAACATTTTGTTCTAACATAATGTTTGCATATTAATTATTTATTAAAGACATTTTTAAATACGTAAGATACCAAAATTTACTAATATCTATCTATCTATATAATACAAGAAATTTATAAAAAAAAATTGTTTTATTTTTTCACTGCAAAACATGTAACTTTTTAATTTTTAGGTTTCCCGTAAATACTTACTAGTAAATACATACTATTAAGTTTGGTACCTGTACAACCAATAAAATGTAGCAATATTATTATTTTTTTCCATGAGTTTGCGATCCCTGACAAATTTTGCTTACTACGGAGAAATTACAGGATAAATACCACAAATTAATTTCTTAAATTCATTCACTTTGTGTAAAGCTGTTCGTGCTTCCGAACCTTTCGCTCGTGCTTATCAAGTGTCGTTTAATTTCAAGAATACTGTGCTGTGGTGCTGTGCGCTAATTTCAACAAAACTTCATTTTATGCGGATCCCGTGCATCAGAATAATGTATGTAAGTTCGAATTAACTTAATTTTCAAAATACCTTCCTAATTTTATTTAAATGTTGAGTAAAGTGATTTAGTTTGATTTTCTTTTTTTAACCCTGTCATAACCGATATTTTCAATTTGTTTTTTTCTATTACAGGTCTGAATCAAACTACAAACGTACCAAACACGAGAAGGCTGAGACCGACTTCTTCGATTCAGAAGACGAGGGTGCAAGGTAAATATTTTACTCTACTTAAAGCAAATTAATGTTTTAGTTTATACGATATTTCCCTTTACCTTAATGTTTTTTTAGTTGTCTCTCTTATTTTCTAAACACCTTCATAAACCGTGATCACAAATTACTTATGTTGAAATTTTTTAAATTATAAATCGACTTTTCTAAGTTTAAAGACTAATATATATATATATATTTTTTTCTCAGTGCTAAGAAGAAAAACAAGCCAGGCCCGAAGCCCCGTGCTTCCAAAGCAGCTACCCCGTCACGCGCACCGTCCAAGTCGCAGTCAGAAGATCCGGCTAGCTGGCTGTCGGACAGCGAGGACGAGACACAAGCACGACAGAAGGCGCAGCAGACGCCGTCCATTTACTCAAAGCGCGTGGCTGATGGTACGATACGGAGAAAAGCGTTCCTTAGTGGTAGTTTAATTGCGGAGTTACGACTCTACAACTGCGCAGAAATAAAAGATCTCGAGGGATTGGATAGGTGCGAGAAAGCGTTCGTATGGCTCCGCTATCAGGGCGATCAACAAGATCCCGAGTTTTTATTATTGAAAAAGTTTATTAAGGGGGCTAAAGAAAAGTTTACTGAAGAAGGAACGTTTTACCAAGCAAAAAAGAAAAAGTAGGTAAAAGTTACACCTTGTTCGATTCGAAAATACTTTCTTACTAGATTTAATTTTTTATTTTCTGGATTTAAGATTTGCGTGGTAAAGCGTTCTTTTCTTTATTTTAATTTTATGGTTAAATATTATTACGTATGCGGGTATATTCTTATTTTAGTACATTTTATTTAGTAGTGTAGGTATTTTGTGTTAGGATTAGGATATATTACTTGTGCGTTGCTTATAATAGTCTTAAGGTTTTGGTCAATAAATCAATATTTTAATCGTTTTAAGTTTATAATTTACAGTCTAATTCTGTTAGATAGGTAACTAAAACAATCTTCACCCGCTTGTTCAGACAATTCTTATAATGACACATTCAATATTTTGTTCAGTTTGCGATATTTCGATTAAAAGTAAAGTGTTCTCTGCTCACCTTAAAAGTATTTTGCATAAAGATAATAGTTCAATCAATGAAAGTGATGGCATTGACAAAATTAGTAGCGCTTTCCGTGCACGTATTGCATCATATCGTGTACGAGGTGACGAAGCGAACCAACCGCTACCACCAAATGAATTTTTGTTTAATATTCGTAGACATGTACGCAAACTCCTTACTACTCGCGTACAAACTCATACAAACTTGAAAGTCAATTTTGAATTGTTCGCTGAATTTTCTTTACCCAAAATTCAAGACAAGGTTTCGATTAAATCTTTTGCCACAGAAAATATAATTTTGCATCGAAATTTCGACTTTAAAACCTTATATTATAAAGTTATTGAAAACATTAGTAGAAAAGTGGAAGAGTTTGAAGAAAAAGATAGTGGCTGGGCCTTTATTCGAAACCTTTACCTTGAAGTGAATATGAACAAATACAATCCGATGAGAGCTTCCAGCTTTATCGATTTGCCTAAAAATATAAAGAACAAACGTGCTTGCATTAATATTAGAAACGCTGACAACTTTTGTTTCCTATGGTCGATAATGGCTGCGTTATTTCCAGTTAAGAACAACGGTCACCGTACGTCTTCGTATCCACACTTTGAAACCGTTCTTAATACGAGAAACATGTCTTTCCCTGTAGGATTCTCAGATATAAAAGTATTTGAAAAAAATAATCCAAAGATAAGTGTGAATGTTTACGGTCTCAAAAATAATAAAAATATAGTAGGTCCCTTGTACAGAAGTGAATCTCGAAAAAAACATCACATTAATCTTCTGTTTTTAGAAGACAATAATCGTTCTCATTACTGTCTTATTAAAGATTTGCCTAAATTGCTTCGTCAACAAGTAACAAATCACCATGCAAAGTTATATTTTTGTGATGATTGCATTTTATTTTTTGATACTTTAAAAAAATTTAAATCTCATACTTGTGGGCAAGTGAAAACAATTCTGCCTGAGGCAGGAAGTTTTATTCAATTCAAAAACTATGAACGAATGCAGGATATGCCCTTCGTTATCTATGCTGACTTCGAATCTCTGCTGAAGCCCGTTGAAAACAATGCTGATAACACATCTAGTTGTACAACATCTTTACAGCAACACGTGCCAGCTGCTTTTGCTTATTATATAGTTTGTTCATATGATAGTTCACTTAACAGGTATGTTACTTATCGAGGACCAGATTGTGTTGCAAAGTTTTTACATTCACTTCAATCCGATGTTACGAAAATCTATGAAATATTACAAACCCCTGTGCCAATGACATTCACGGAAGAGGATTTGATTAATCATACTAACGCTGACTTATGTTTCCTTTGCGATAAAATACTATTTGACGATAAGGTTCGAGACCATTGCCATCTTACGGGACGTTATCGCGGAGCTGCTCATTCGTATTGTAATATCCGATTTCGCTTGCCTAAACTGATCCCAGTATTTTTCCACAACTTGTCAGGATACGACTGTCACTTATTTATAAGGGAATTAGGTGAGTTAGACGGTAAATTAAAGGTAATCGCGAAAAACAAAGAAAATTACATTTCATTTACAAAATTTTTTCAAGTCTATGAGGATAGAATACCTGTTCGCTTCGTAGATTCGTTTAAGTTTTTAGGTACTAGTTTAGAAAAACTTGTGTCTAATTTGAATTCAAATGATTTTATTCATTTAAAACGCTTTTTTCCCTCAAATGTACAATTTAATTTGGTGAAACGCAAAGGGGTGTATCCTTATGAGTATATGACTAGCTGGGAACTCTTTGAGGAAGTTAACCTACCACCACGTCATTGCTTTTACAGTACATTAACTAATGACATTATTTCTGAATCGGACCATGAACACGCACGAAATGTTTGGAATCAGTTTAAAATAAGGAATCTCGGAGAATACACCGATCTATACCTCAAGTCAGATGTATTATTACTTGCGGACGTATTTGAAAACTTTCGCAAAACGTGTAAAGTTAATTACAAGCTAGATCCCGCTTTTTACTTAACAGCTCCTAGTTTGAGTTTCGATGCTATGCTTTTAAAAACCGGAGTGCAATTAGAGCTTATTAATGATTTGGAAATTATAAGATTAATTCAAAAAGGTATTCGTGGTGGGATTTGTTTATGTTCCACTAGGCATTCAAAAGCAAATAATAAATATTTGCCTGAGTACAATAGCTCACAAAAAAACAATTATCTGATTTACATCGATTGCAACAATCTATACGGGTACGCTATGTGTGCTTATCTACCATATTCCGATTTCAAATTGCTCAACGAAGAAGAAATTAATCGTATAAATTTTTGCAATATTTCTTTAGATGGTGACTATGGTTACATATTGGAGGTTGACATAGAATACCCAGAACATTTACATGACCTTCATAACGATATACCATTTTGCGCACAAAAGTTTGCACCACCAGGTTCCAAAACTCAAAAATTAATACCAAATTTGTACGACAAGTTCCACTACGTAATTCATTTCGTTCATTTGCAGACTTGTTTGAAACACGGGTTGAAATTAGTGAAAGTGCATAAGGTGATTGAATTCAAACAAGGACCATATCTAAAAGAATATATAGACATGAATACAGAATTGCGTAAAAAAGCTAAATCTACGTTTGAGCAGGACTTTTTCAAATTATTAAATAATAGCATTTTTGGTAAAACTTTAGAGGACACAGAAAAACGAGTTGATATAAAATTAGTTAATCAGTGGACTGATACTAGGAACAAAACAAAAAAAAATATTACTGCAGAGCAACTAATCGCACGTCCTAATTTCCATAGTGTTTCAATTTTTACAGAGAATTTTGTAGCTATTCAAATGAAACCTGAAACTGTTACCTTAAATAAACCTATCTATATAGGTTTTGCGGTTCTCGAAATTTCTAAAAGTCACATGTTCGATTTCCATTACTCTGTCATGAAACCTTTTTATGGCGAAAGACTGAGATTGTGTTATACAGACACAGACAGTTTTCTTTATACTATAGATACGGAAGATTTTTATAAAGATTTGAAAAGTCATTTTTTACAATATTTCGATACTAGTAATTATGATATAAACAATTGTTACAATATACCTTTATTGAATAAAAAGGTACCAGGTCTCTTTAAAGACGAATTGGGTGGGACCGTTATTTCGGAGTTTGTGGGGTTAAGGTCAAAGCTCTATTGCATTAAAACACAACAAGACGAATTAAAAAAAGCAAAAGGTGTACAAAAGAACGTTATAAAACATGTTCATTTTTCAGATTATAGCAAAGTTTTAATGGAGAATAAGCTGATTCGTAAGAAAAATATAATTTTCAAATCACTTAAACATAAAATATTTACACAAGAACAGAATAAGATTGCATTGTCAGCAAACGACGACAAGCGCATTATTTTGAAAGACCGCATTTCAACTGTTTCTTGGGGACACTGTGATACTTTATCCTAAAAATGACAACTGTAACGAAACTTTATAATTCACCATGGCCGAGAGCTACCTGACTGATTGTGTCATTTCAATGCGAGTGTATACACACGACAACGGTATTAATATAAAATCTGGACTTTGGGTTTTAAATGATTTCATGCCTCAACTTCATATTTTCAACGAGGAAGAAAGTCTATTTTTCTCTATTAATGAGTGGAATCTAGTGTGTGAGATGTTAAATAATGGTTATTCTTTTGGCACGGTGAAATTTACAGATAAAAAGGCAGCGTTACAAACTTTAACCGTGTTAATATATAGTGATAAACGTTGTTCTTTACAATTTGGTCATCTCGTAAGCGAAGCGATTTATCATTTTATTGACTGTATTAAATTGAGAGTATTCCAACTTGAAAACGAATATGTTGAAGCAATTAATTTTGTTAAAAAGGTAGAAAGCAATTTGGATTTTAACTGTTTGTCAGCTTTTCAAAATATAAATAATTATTTAATTTGTTTCGCCAACCCCCTTTCCTTAATCGAGCTAGAAATTGTAGCTACAGCCAGTGCATATTTTATAAGGATTTTGTAACAACTAAGTATGTTAGATAGTAAGTTAAGAAATAAGTATTAGTTTTAGGTACTAAGTTTAATGTATTGATTTTATTTTTATATCAATAAATGTAGCTAAACTAAATGTTTTATTTATTTTATTTAAATACAATTACCTACCATTATTTGACTAGAAATACAAAATAATGTACCTGCATACTAGTAATTTAACATGAACGTGTTTGAACATGTTCTAACAAATTCTGACATCTACTAACAATAACAATGAGGTGTTATGTTCTCTAGTTTTAAATTATTGGTAAGTAATACTAGCACAGCAAAAACGAATCGAAACGTGAGATGAAAAATTGAACAAGTTTCAACATGTTCAAATAAATATCAGGAACAAAGGAGGTGTTATATTACATGACTCCGTTTTATCTATTGTGTTGTTCATTTACGTTTAGTTCTTCAAGCAAAGCAGTGCATAGCTTTA
Organism: Aproaerema taeniolella; assembly: GCA_949987775.1. NCBI lineage: Eukaryota > Metazoa > Arthropoda > Insecta > Lepidoptera > Gelechiidae > Aproaerema > Aproaerema taeniolella. The sequence continues at coordinate 17,182,543 of OX465255.1, read as the reverse complement.
AACATGAGTGAAAAAGTCGATCTCACATCCTTCTTGTGCGTGTATCGAGACGATAAGACTCCACGTTTTGGAGTTAAGGTGGAGTTATCTCAATTTGAAGACGATGAGAAAATTTGCCGTACAATTTTGAAGAGCAATTACATCGTGCACGATGAAGACGATCCGGTGCTCAGACAGTTGGTGCAGCTGCTTTATCACGTGTGCAAGGAGTTGGGAGAGCGATCGGAGTTTGGACTATAAGCTGGTAAGTATATAAATATATTTTGATTTTGTGTTGTCCGTTTCGAACCTCATAGTACAAGTTAATTAAAATCTTATTTTCTCTTTTCCAGAAACTGCAGTGCTACAGGAAACAACCTCTGTTGCAGCCTCTATAGTATTAAGTTAGTTCTACTATTTGTAATTTCTTAAGTTATTAAAATTGTTTAGATTGTAAATAAATAGTATCTACTTAGGAATAATTATACTTTTTTATTGTTTCATCGTATCAAATGATAGTAAATACAATAAAATATGCATTTTGACGTTATGTAACTATTAAGAGTAGTTTTGTTAAGATGAGTTAAAATAAATAAAAGGCTATTGTTTTATAAGTACGTAATTTATTAAACTTAAAAATAAAAACTAGTTAAAAAAATTAAATTGATCTATATTATTATCTTCATACCACTTTTTAATACATAATACATTTTTTAAAGAACATTCTTTTAAATGAATTATACAATTAAATTTTGTAATATCTTTGCAGTACTTATTATGAAGACTTGCAATATTAGGACAGCCTTTACTACCTATATCGATTATGTTACAATTTTCGCATATACATTTTATCCATTTTATTTTTTCTTCTCCTTTAACAATAATATTTTTGTTTTGTAAATGAGGTTTTATCACTCTTTCAAATTCCCTAAAGTCGATGTATCCTTCACTCCAATAAATACCACGGTTCTTTTCTAACCACAACACACGTTTCTTTTCTTCTTTTGTTAATTTGACATATGGATATGGAGGTTTTATTAAAAATACTTGAGTGTGTTCTTCAGTGGCAATAGCACATTCTTTAATAATGAATTCATTTTTTAAGTTTTTAAAACCTTGTACATCCACAATTATTGCATTCATGATATCTTTTTAACTATACTGCTCAAAGGTTTGTATTCTATCAAGCAATCGTTAAAAATAAGACAATATGCAGAAGTTTGATCAGGAATTTCAGTATCACACTCTATTTCAATGCGCACGTTGACAACAGGTCCTGTTTTTATGTTATCGTTTTGCCTGGAGCAGTCAATTACAAATAGAGGTGCTATATCTTTAAATTGTTGTACCGTTAGAAGCGGTTCTACTCTTTCACGACCGTAGTACGACTGCTGAAATCTCGCATACTGTTCATATAATAATGCAATTCTGTCTCCTACAAAACTAATGTCAAGACTTTCGTACGGAAAGTATGTAGAATTTAGATACACCTTTACATCTCGTAAGTAACAGTGATCAAATCTTGACATATCAGCACTTGCATTATTTTTCCGGTTAGTTTGCAATGCTAAGACTACAAACCGTGGCTTTTCAATTTGAGAAGATGTTTTAATAGACCAAGTATGCTTTGTTGTTTTAGGTAATAAAGGATACTCATATAAATCCCAATTTCTAAAGGCTAGTTGAATTGGGCGATCTTTATCCAACAAGCGCAGTAAATTGACTTTTTCCTTATCAGACACCTTGACATGTGGAACTCGCCATACAATTTTATTCATAACAATATCACTCACTACTTCACCGGTGTTAAGTTTCAGAGCATTTAAGTTGGTGTTACTGCGTAGAAGAATAAGTTCATGCTTACAGTTTATTATTACTTTCTTATAATCTTCAGCGAATCCTAGTATGTTACTTAGCGGAATAGATGCTGAAAAGTTTCCATGGTGAATATTTTTGTTACCCTCTATATCCCACCCCCATGCTTTAGACATCCGAGACTCGCTATCGTTCATTGACAGAATGGATTTCAAAGTTGTAGTAATACCTGCATTTTTAATTTTATCAATTTCAATCCCATTCAATTCGTATCGTATATCTTGAAAAAGATACATTAACGGATTGTTAGTAAAATGTACAGTATCAAGACTCTTCTGTGTATCACCTTTAACAACTCTAACAATGCCTTCTAAATAAAGAGTGCTGGCTGATGGTAAAACATATAAATCCTGCTGATTGATTGCAATCCGAATTTCATCATTTCTGTTAAAACTAGTAACATACGGTTTGTATGAATGAAACTCGATACCTTCAATTGAGTTATCATAGTTAGGTGTGCTAGTAAGATTTAATATGTTCATTTTAGTAGACCTAGTAATTGAAGAAATTTCCTGTTTTCTTTAGTTAACTTATGCTTCGTTTTTGATGTTTTCTTTTGGATAGCACAAACCGTACTGGGGTTTCTGAGTTGCGGTGGCAAGTATTTATTATTGTAATCAATCATTTCTTCTAAATTGGATATATAGTTGAACTTCTTCACCACGCAGATTAACCAAGTTATTGTTAGCGTCTAATATCCTTATGTTAATGCAACTAATATTTTTCTGGTTCACTGGATAGTAAATAATATTTTTTGGTATTTCAACAACTCTGTAACCAGGCGGCACGTTAGGAGCAAACTCGTGAATTATATGGCTCGGTTTCCCGTTAATAAATGATCCACTCACAATATCACATTCGATTCGTACGACTGTTGTAGACAAAATGTTGACTGGTAGCTGTGATGTGTGCAATATATTCGCTTTAAGAACTTTTTTCTCAAAACCTAGCAAATTACCCAGAGCATTAGGTTTACTGAAATCAATGTCTTTCGTACAAAAGATCGATAGTTTCAAAGTATTATTATTACATAACATGTCAAAAGATGTATCCTTTACATTACTTTTTAAAAATTCCTCGATATCTTGAAGTTCGTAAGTTCCTTCGGGTATCTCTATCACTTCGTTATTACCATAATAAAACTTGTTATTGTTGCTATCAATATTGGGAAATGAATTAAATGTGCAAAAATGTAATAAAGCACACTCATATTGACCTTGTAATTCTAAAGGAGGTGAGTAAATAGTTGATAATGTCGGTTGGTTACCGGTTATTGACAATGTGAAAGACATATTGCAAATGATGGAATTAAAAAACAGTTCCAGTATTTTATAAGGTTTCTTTATTTTTCCAAAAATCTCTTAAAAACTTTAGACAAAGATGACCACAGTTTACTGTATTATACGTTTGATGTTTTGTATAATTATAAAATATATTAAAACACTTGAGATATTCTAAGAACTCGAGCGGCGGCTTCAAATCACCAAAACTATCAAAATATTCGCAATAATCATTATATTTCACATAGGCTACCCAATGGGTTCCTTCGCTAGTAGACTCGTCTAGATTAATAATACCACACTCATTCTTTTTAGGCTTTTTCGGTAATGTGTCTCTCATAAAAACACCTCTAAAAAATGGTATATCTCTAGCATTCTCTAAAATATCATAATTTGTAAGAGCTCTCCTTGGTAGCCTTTTCTTCAGTTTTTTGAATTTGTTATGTATAATCCAGCCCCTTTCTTATAAGGTTTAACATATAAACCTTTTCCTATTGACATTGATTCCATAGCTCTATTATGTCGCTCAGTTTCTCGTAAACTTTGTTGGGCTGTTTTGTAATCATTTACAGTTTTCGCAATACCAGCAGCACCTCCAGCTAAGGCTCCTAAAGCAGATAGCCCAGCAAAAATTGGGATCAAGGGAAGGATGCCTCCGGTTTTAGGTAAAGGTATAACACGAGGCAACCTGACTTTATTTTCTTTAAGTAGTTTCTTTGCAGCACCGTACGCATATTTAATTGCAGACTTATTGTTACTTGGCTTTCGTTTTTTCAGATCAGAACGTATTTTAGAAATAATAGCTTTAAAAGTTTTGGATCCAGCACCTGATTTCACTTTAGCTTTCATAGCTTTCCCTACTAACCAGGAAGCAAGCCTTTCACCTTTTCCTGCATCTTTTGATTTGAGTCTTTGCTTGCTCATCTTCAATAATTCTAAGTCAGCTTTATGACGATTGTCTAGATCTGAGTAATTAGAATAAGCAATATCGTGGTGCTTACAAGCTTCGTCTAACCCGTTGACACCTTTGTCTCCTCTTAATAATCGTTTTTTTAATTTTGTGCCCGGACCACAATAGTTATATCCAGGTAAATGTAACTCAAAAGGTAAATTATTGATTAAACTATTAATAAGTCCTTCTCCTTTCATTACTATCAAATATATGATAACATTATCTATAGTACTTCCTTTATATCAATCCAACTATTTTCAGTAGTAGGAAGGCCTAACCATTTCACGAAGAGTTTATTTTTCTTTTTTCTTAGTACTTTTTCTATTAAGTAAACATTTGGATATGCTGTCTTTTGCAGTTCTTGTTCATAAAAAGACCCTAATATAGGTTGTTTCTTAAGGTCTACAATATTATACGTTATGGGAGATGTATTATTAACACTTCCCACTTGAAATAATTCTGTGGACCAATTAGGAGTATAGCCTTTGTCAAAACAACTTTTATGTTTGCTTATTCTTACATAATCACCGGAATTAAATTTAACTTTTTTAATAACATTTTTGTTTCTTTGCATGCAATTTAAATTTTGCAAGACCAATTTTTCTTTTAATTTATTAACATCTTTGGGTTTGAATTGTGTACTGCGATGTTTGCTGTTATTGTAAGTCTTCACAACTACATTGAGAGGTTCTCCCAACCATCTGTAACTACCATGTAAATTAAAATACCTAAAAAGCCAAGACTTTATTGTTCTGATAACTCTTTCAACAATAGAAGCTTTTTTAATAGAATATGTAGAGTAATGGTTAATTTTATGGAAATCCATAATTTTTTTGAAACTTTCATTATAAAATTCTGTTCCCATATCAGTTTGTAAATTATGAGGACATCTTTTAGATGTAGAAAGCACATGTTTAAATGCAAACATTACATCTAATTTATTTTTTGTTTTAATTGGTACAGTCCACACAAATTTTGAAAAACAGTCAATAACGACTAAGATGAATTTAAATCCTTTATTGAACTGTTTCAAATTTCGGAAATCTATTAAATCTGCTTGCCATAAATCATCAATCCCTTTAAGTATAACATGTCTTCTGTCAAAATTTCTTCTTGCTGCTTTATGAATTTCATTAACGATTTTTTGTTTTTCCATTTTTTAGTTTCAAAATTTCATCTATAGCCTCTTTTGTGTAAAATTCATGTAATAACTGAGTCTTGAAGTCAAGTAGCAAACGTTTTATAGCTGTTTCAATTAATTCTTCCACTCTTTTTTCACTACACAACTTATTATAAACTGTATCAACATATTCTTTATTTACAGCATCATCAGGTGAAGAAGGATATTTTACGCCTTTCAATCGTTTCAACTGTAAATCAAAATCTCCATCTTCGGTTGTTAACATTTTTTTATTAGAAAAATTAAAGATATCTGATAATCGTAACCTTTTATGTACATTATGACCGAATTTATCCACATTCATTTTAAACGACTATTATATGCGAGAATTTCAACTTAAATGAAAAAATGTGAAGACAACACAAACTTATTATGTAATTATACCTCCCTCTTTCAACTCCTCTAAGATAGATATAATTTCATTTTCAACTCCAGTGTTACCAGCATCATGAGAAGCAATCAAAAGTTTGAGTCTTTCCACCAATTCATTAGGATCATCCCAGTATACATAATCTGTATTCTTTTTCCATTTTTTTAGCAACGATAAACCTTTGCCTTTAGTACTGCTGCCTGTACTTACAGAATAATTACGTTGTTGTTTAAATAATGGTTTTATAATAAAATTATATTTGGAACCTTTATTACTGTTAATAGGTTTTTTGGCATCATATCCTCGTCTATGTGCATTTGTGTCTAATAACATCATTTTGTAATATGACTTGTCCTCTTGTGTGACTAACGATAAGTCGGGTTGCTTTTTCATGAGCAATTCTGATAATCCAGGAGTTATTTTATATTTACGACCTGCTATTACTATAAAACTATTGTTTTCAGCAATATAAACATTAGTTGCACCCATCTTGAGTTTTCCTCGATCATTCCTAATACCATAAGGAACATCTTTAAAACGTTCAGGAGACAATGACCAGTTAGATACATTTTGAGAAGCAGTTGTATCAATAACTGATTTATACGACTCATTGCTAGTATTAAAACTTTCATAATTTTTAAAATTGTTAATTTTAAAATCCTCATCTTCCTCTTCTTCCTCCTCTCCTTCCTCTTCTTCTTCCTCCCTCTCACTTTCAGTGTTGCTATAACTTTTTTCAGAATTTTTATCATTTTCACGATCGTTATTGTTTACAAGAGGAGGCTTATTTATGATCCTTCTCTTCTGTTGAACAATTTTATTTAAAGGGTCGGAGATCGGTTTAAAAATGGTTTTTAAAGCTCTTTCATTGTCCATTTCTATGTTTCTGATTTTGCTAACTTTTTTCTTGATAGCCTCTGCTGCATCAGCGACTTTTCTTTTCAAGTTGGTTTCCATTATAAATGAGCGTGTAAGGTTTCAATGTGAACTTTATAATAATGAGACAAATTACATTTTAAATGTGTTTAAATACTATTTGTTAATCAAAAACTATAAACGTATCAAATTTTTTTCTATAGCAACCTTTATTTTTTTCAGAGTTCTTGTCTATTACCAAGTAATTGTAAGGGTCACTCCATATTTTCGAACACATGTCTCGAAATTCAGTCCATGACATGTCCGTTGTTACATGTTCATTATAGACATGTTTCATATTTGTTTCATCCTGTTTAAATAGTATAATTAAATTTGCATTGTCTCTTATAAGTTGTTTCGGCACCTTACTGTAGGTTTGATTTAGATAAAAACAATCAACATTTCGATGTCTTCCCATTGCAAAGAAGTCTCTAATATTATTTTGATTTTCACAAGCCACATCATCAAATATTATGATGGAATCTGGTTTTGCTTTCCGGAGACTAATGACGTGTTCATTTTCTCCATATTTTGCAAATGTAACGTCTGGTACCTGATATAAGACATTTTCCAAAAAAACGTACTTAGATTGATGGAGAGTTTTAGCGTATAGGTAAACGTTTCTGTATCGCAATCCGTTTCTATGTAAAAGAAGTCCTACCATCAGATTAGTCTTTCCACAGTTGGATGGACCACAAATTATACAACGAATAGTATTTGGTAAGAGTTTCCCGTGACGGTATGTATGGGTTTTAAGATCAGGACAAATTTTCTCGACTTGTAAATTTAATGGTTGTTTCACAAATTTCATTATCTTCAAATTGAAGGAGACGCTTGATATTGAATGAGAATATTATGAAACCACAACTGTATATATATATAGACACACATTGTGAAAGATCCCACCCCATATATTTTTATCCGTAATTACTGCGTAGAACCTTTGTACTGCTGTATAGAACCGTGTTTGCTATCATTTGATGAGGTAAATGTTGACAAATTAAGTTCACTTCATAATTGTATTATTGGGCTTTCTAATTAACTTTTTTTAAAACACCAGTTCACGAAACGGAGTGCGGAGCGAAGTGGAGCAAACGGAGTGAAGTGAACTGGTTTTTGAAAAAAGTGAATTAGAATGCCCAATAATACCCTACTCGTTTGGTATGACCCCCCCCTCCCCCATACACTGTGACGTAATATATGGATGACCCCTTATAGGTTTAGATAGTTTTAAATTTCATCACCTGAACGGATGAAATGATCACCATAATCATTCCACAGCCATAGAGACGTCCTTGGTTAGTAGAATAGCAGCCCAGATTTCGAGATTTCGAGTAATACTGCGACGTAAACATCTTAAGCGTGTCTTATGAAACGAGGAAAGTTCCTTCTAATAAGGTATCTGTCTGTTTGTCTCATTTACTTTGTTTAACTCTAAACCAACTGCTATCTACTTACTTATAACTAGCTTCCCGCTCGGGACTTCGTTCCCGTGGGAATTCGGGAAAATTATGTACCCTATGTCCAGTGGCGTGCATAGACATTTTAGGCAGGGTAGGCAGTGAACTTTTAGTGATGAAAATTATTAAGATTTTAGAATGTTAGTTAAAACAACTTAAGGTTATTCAAATCAAAATAACCTGTGCTTCCAAACTTTTATATAACAATTTGAAAACAAAATGCACGGAACACAAAATAAGCGGTTAGTATGCACACAGCCCGTGAGCCAATTATGAATGTCGTATATTTTAGTATTAAAATGTCTTACTGCGGTACCTTTTTTTGCGTCAACGCACGCATCGGCCTTTTGCGATAATGTTTACTTTTTCTTGTAAAGGTAAACTTGAAAAATTACGCAGTTTCGGCAAACAAACATCATCACCACACTTTTCACAACTTATTGTACTCATTTTGTTCTAAACAAATGTCGAATAATCACTATAAACTAATAAAACAATAATTTGCAAAAGTTTCCGTTCGTAGTTGCAAAAGAAAAACAATCCAATAAGAAAAAAATGCCGCAAAATTAAAAATCTATAACAGCCCTTCCAAACTTACCAAATATTGACACTTCTCAATTTGGTAGCATCGCTTTATAGGCAGAGCTTTTTTCGACATACAATCAGTTCGTTAATTTTTCGCGGGGGAGGCGAAACAGCCAATCAGAAGCCAGCATTTTTCAACAAAAAAGGCATTTCAAACGAGTGCTTATAAGCTTCGCCATCTAGCGGCAGCGGCGAGCGGCTCTCTCTTCGTACTTGTTCTAATGTTGAACTAGTAACTAGTTTAGATGGCGCTGTTTTGAAAAAGTTTAAATTCGATAAATCGTTTCACACATTTTGATTCTGTGATCGTTAGTGTACATTATGTATTTAATTTTTGTTTTATTTTCGTTGAATACCTTAGGGTAGGCACTGCTTTTCTGCTTGTATGGAATGCACGCCACTGCCTATGTCCATCCCGGATAATGTAGGATTCTAATGGTGAAAGAATTTTTCAAATCGGTCCAGTAGTGTCGGAGCCTATTCGATGCAAACAAACAATCAAATCTTTCCTCTTTATAATACGTATAGATATACATAGATAGAAGAGGAAATTCCCTTGTAAATCTTACTTAATATTATAAATGTGAAAGTTTAAATGTTTTGATGGATGCTTGTTACTCAATCACGCCAAAACTTCTAAACGGATATGGATGAAAAACAAATATATAGATTTTATTATAGTTTGGAATTTCATATAAGCTATACATTTTTCTCCACAGGATCGAAGTGTCGGGCGAAAGGTAGTATGTTATAAACTTATTTTGAACTAGCTTTCCACCCGTGGCTCCGCCCGCGTGGACTACAGGTTATATCGTGCCCAACTGTGGGATAAAATGTAGTCTATGTCCTTTCCTAAGCTCTAATCTATCTCTGTACCAAATTTCATCAAAATCGGTTCAGTAGTTAAGGCGTGAAAGACGAACAGACAGACAGACAGAGACAGACAGACAGAGTTACTTTTGCATTTATAATATTAGTAAGAAAACTTGACCAATACAACCACTGTAGATGCAGTTCAATGTTGTAAATCTACACTAATAAAAAGAGCAAATATTTGATTGTTTCTTTGTTTGTTTGCATTGAATAGGCTCCGAAACTACTGGACCGATTTGAAAAATTCTTTCACCGTTAGAATCCTACATTATCCCTGATGAACATAGGCTACATAATTTTCTCAAATTCCCACGGGAACAAAGTCCCGGACGGAAAGCTAGTAAGTACAACATAATTTTACGAGCTCTACTACAGCGCTCGGCGAAAAAACGCTTGTTTTAGCCGCCTCCGCTCTAAATTCAAATTTAAATATATTCATTGCAATGTTACAGGTAAAGAAATAACATAAGATGGTGATATAAAAATAATTAATGGATACGTTTTTCCATATTTAATATGTTTGTTACAATATTCTTACTTATCTATATCTTCTTAACAGCCCATATACGTCCCCACCGAGGGACACGGGCCTCCCTTCGAAACACGAAGGGGTTTTAGGCCATAGTCCACCGCGCTGGCCCAATGCGTGTTGGTGGACCGCTCGTCTTTCGAAAATGAATTTTCTTGGACGGGCGAGTTTTATCACGATGTTTTCCTTCACCGTTGAGCAAGTGATAATTAGAAATTCGTACATAAATCCGAAAAGACGAATTTAGTGGTACGGGCCCGTACCAGGATTTGAACCAGCGAGCTTCGGATTACAAGTCTGGCTCATTACCAACTGGGCTATCACTGCTTCACTTATGTATATATCATTAACTTATTCTTTATATTGTGTTGTAATAACATATACTAACTAAAAAATTGTACAGTTTTTGCTTAAATGTCTAATATTTAGATCTTTTATAGATACGGGGAAGTGATTTTACAATTTAGGAGCCAACACGGAAGCTGTATTTTTATAAAATTGTAGTTTTGGGCGGTGTAACGGTAACATCTATTTTTTCTAACTTTACGTGGGTGTCGCACTTCTACTAATTTTAAAATTATTTGAATGCTGATGAAAAAATACACATGATACAAGCGAGAGGTAACACTTTTAATTTTTTGAAATAGGGTACGCAGCTGCTATTCTGTTGACTTGCACTAAACACAGCCTTTATGCAATTTTTCTGGGTTCTAAACAGAGGCATTATATGAATAGCAGCTGCATTACTCCAGTGTAATATACCATACGTCAAATTAGAATTGAGCGGTGGCTATACCGAAGCTTCCCTCGTGCCTGAGTCCTTTGACAAATGACCAAAAACCGAACTCATGGCAAAAAAATAAAAAAATCCACAATATTTTTCCCCAACTGGACATATAAACCACGAGCTATATATTCCGTACAACTGTATGCCTTCTCTGTTAGCCTACTACCGAAATTTCGAAGCGTTGTATGTCAGTAGTACATCTCTATCTTGTACTGTACAGATGACAGTGACGGGTAGTGACAATTAACAGCCTTCCGTCTATTGTAGACTTATAGAGTACTAGCTTTCCGCCCGCGGCTCCGCCCGCGTGGACTACAGGTTATATCGATTTTCAAGATTTTCCCGCTTTTCTGTTGAAATTTTTCCTGAATTTTCTTTGCTATAAACCTCACGGAGCCCGAGACCTTTCCAACGAATGCAAAACCGTGGAAATCGGTTCGTGCGTTCTGGAGTTATAGCGTCAGGAAGGAAAACCCGACTTATTTTTATATAGTAGAAGACTAGCCCTAGATTAGATTTATATATAAGCACGACTAATTCATCAAATAAACAGTAATCATCTTGTATGCGGAAGTCTCATTTCTCTCCCTAACTCCCGACATCTCAGCATCCTAATGGTGAAAGAATTTTTGAAATCGATTCAGTAGTTAAGTTTATTCGTTACATACAGAAATACAAAAATACAGATCTTTCTTCTTTATAATATTAGTGGAGATGACGTTTTCAAGAAACATTTTGTATGTTCTATAAAAATAAAGGAATTTTTGATTTCGATTTTTTGATTTGATGTGAATGATACAGGGTATTTTTCAACTTAAGCAAAGTTGCGGGCAGAAAACTAGTAACAATTTTAAACCCCTGACAATAAGAGCTTTATGTAAATCTGGGGTGTAACATACAACGAGTAGATACATATATTCTGTTTCAAACCATGTAAAGTAAACAAACATCCCACAGATAAAAAACCGAATTAAGAGCAGAAACACTTTTGTATTCTTTAGCTTAGCTCTATATTATGTACTGTCCTACGGAATGGGAACAATAAACCGCCGTTTTTTTAAACGTATTTTCTTTCTTTCTTTATATTTTTCAAACATGTATACACTGTAGCACGTAAAACAAAATATTAAAATTCGACATAACTTGACAACACCGTGACAAGTTTCAAATGGCGTGCCATCATCTTTATTTACATTTTAGGACACTTGCCGTACTCAGAGACGTCAATTAAAGTTAAGAAGCAATTAAATGTCATGCTATCCTTGTTTGTATCAACAAGAGTGAAAGAGACAACATCAGAGTTTAACAGTAGGTACTTAGCTTTAATTGACGTCTCTGGACCCGTATTACAGAAGGAGAATCAACTCTTGATCTACACTTAAGTCTTGTAGACGACTGCTTCTTAAGTATAGATCAGAGTATGAGTCGCGTTCTGTTATATGGCCTTAGTTCGAAATAGGATATAGATGTCATGAAGCCGCTTACCTGAGAGAGAGACTGTCTTTGTCCATCGGCAGTTGTGGTCGAGGGCCACCAATGTCGGCTGCTACGAACCGCAGTCGTAAGCCGGGTAGCAGACTCGGTTCCCCGTTCACGACTCCCACAGCCAATGGCAACGCTCCGAGCACCGTCTACATTATAAAAACAAACACTTATTTCACGTTTCCTTCTTTTCGACGTGCATGTCAGAGTGTACATGACGCAAATTATAAACGTAATGAAAGAGATGTATTTGTATTTGTATTCGACGGCCGGTTTGGTCGAGTGGTAGAGATGTTGCCTCTTGATCAAGGGGTCCTGGGTTCTATTCCCAGTCGGGGCAAATATTTGTGTAAAAAGCAGATGTTTGTTCTCGGGTCATGGGTGTTAGTGTTTGTCTTTGTCTTTATATGTGTTTTGAGGGACCCACGACACAAGGGAAAACCTTGAAGTGGGCCTAGTGTTTATTTATTTACTAGCTGTCCCGACAGACGTTGTCCTGTTTTATTAAGATCCTTCTCCTGATAATAATGAACAGAACAAAAAAAGAATTAGCGAAATCGGTCCAGCCGTTCAGGCGTGATGCCGTGACCAAGGGAAATAGGGATTCATTTTTATATATATAGATTTATCGTACTTATTCAGCGATCTTTAGTCATTGCCTAGCCCAATAGGTTTGCAATGTTGGGAGTCGGAGGAAAAATGGAAATGACCAAGTCTGATGGAAAACTGTATTATTTTATTTAGAAAAATCCTCTTATATGGGACTTTCAACTAGATAGCAGCAAAGCTTTAGGAGGTGAGTCTTCTCATGAAACTGAACAGCTTTCCCAAAGACCCGATATTAAATTATGTTTAAAACCGCTTGCTGTGTTCCGTCGGTGCGTGGGAGTACCAGTGCCTTTATAGGCATTTTCTGGGTTAACTCGCTCCATCGTCGACCTCATCTTTGGCCTTATGGTCAAGATTGAGGTCAAGAGTTAACCCATCTTATAATAAAAAATATAAAAAAATAAAAATATAAAAAATATTTGACTTCCCATACTAAAGTCCGTTTTACAGAACGCGACTCAGACTCTAATCTATAATATCAGTCAACTTTGTCATTTTGATAGTGAGAGAAAGAGACAACCAATACTTAAGTTTAGATCAAGACTTGAGTTTCGTTCTGTAATACGAGCCTAAGACGATTAGCTGATCGCTCAGGAGAGTGATTCCACTAATCAATGGCATCACATTGGCGGTTGAATAGCAGCCCCGGATCTATAATTTTTTCGAACCGGGGCAAAAACTTCATAGTAGCGCCCCCTCCCTTCAGTGTTTGAGAAAAACTGTTAAAACTGACAAATGAGTAGCATTTACTGTTAGAGCAACACAAATGTGGAACAGACTGCCGATACCTATTCAAGAAAGCCCTTCTATTCACACTTTTAAAAAAATTTAAAAGAACACTTTCTTTCGAGACTCTAATGAGCATATAATATATGTATTATATAATGTATGTATTCTATATTTATGTATTTATTTTATTGTAATAAGTATCATTTTATTATTGTTGTATTTATTTGGTATTATTATTATTGTTATTTTTTCTTCTGTAAACTCTGTGCGCAAATCTCTCTACCCCTTCTACTTATATACTATTTCTCACTAGTTAGGTTGGCTGGAAGAGATCTCTTTTAGAGATAAGCTTGCCTTTGTATACTTGGTTTTTCCAATTGATTTAATAACTATGTTTGTGCAATAAAGAATAATACGACGGGATTCCCCTGGCAGAAAGATGACGCAAACTACGCACGCGTTAAAAAAAATTACTTGATCTGTTAAGATGCGTTCATGAATCACTTAGTAAGTATATGTTCAAAAACTAACTGGGCGTATGGAATTACAAAAGTTTGTTTTTCAACCATATTATATTAAGATTCGATTACTTAATAAAAACCTAAAAGATTGTAGGAAAAGAGGCTTCACTTGTTCGATATTTCGAATTCTTGTCTCAAGGATTTGGCGCCCCCATGAAACTGCCGCCCTGAGAAAGTGCCCCGGTTTGCCCCCCCTTCGATCCGGGGCTGTTGAATGGTATGGCTCAAAACAATTAATACAAGATAGTTTTGCGTCTTAACCTTTCAGGGCTGACGTTAAGAGAAATATATGAGTTAAGTGTAGTAAAAATATCTAGTTAATTAGATACGTTAGTGTTTAAGTCGTATAAACACATGACACAGTCAACAGTAATAAAGCTAAAAATTAAGCAAAGGATTTCCAAATACAGCGAATACTAAAGAAAAAAGAAAATCCACAGATATTCAAATGTAGACTGTATATGATTAACAGATGGTTCATTTTGCAGAGACTGTACCCTCTCATAAGGACAATGACTTGCTTTTCATTCATAAACGCGTGGGCTGATAGAAATTAATTATCTTTGGTCAACATTCGCCACTTCCGCAAGTAGGGACTTTAAATTATACAGTGAAAACTCAGATAGTATCAGTAAAGTTAAAACCCCGCAGTGTTTGATTTCAATATCTCATCATATCAGGGCTCCGATTCTGTAACTAAAGTTATGTGTCGATGGAATGGAGGCATTTTTATCTGTTCAGGTGGCGAAATTCAGAACTATTTAAATTCCATATACTTGCTGACAACTATACCCCGACCAGCAGCGCCATCGCCAACCGAACGTAAATTTGCAAACTACCAAGCAACTGAAAATTCAGTTGGCGGTGGTGCCACCAGTCAAAGCAGCCATCATTTGATGTATGGAATATGGATAGTTCTCAATTTCGCCACCTGAACGGGACAGCTTAGTAAAAACTGAAACCCTGACTTCCGACCATCATTCGAAATAATTCTCAATTTTCTTTAGGAAAAACTTCTTTCACAAAACAACGGCAACCAAATCGGTCCATCCGTTTAGGAGCTACCGTACTACAAATAGACTCACAGAGGTACAGATATTCTCTTCAATCTTATAACTCCCTTCTTTTTGATCGGAGGTTAACAATAAAGGATGGTGAAGTCGCCGATATAAAATAAATAAATAAATAAATAATAAGTTTATTTGACACTACAAAGATAGCCAGCACATTAAAATATTTAACAACAAGGTTTGTCCACTGAGCTATATTATTAGGGACAGCAGCCACTTAAAATAGGTTTAATAAAAACCTGTGCTATAAGTGTCTGCTTTACAACTTAAGTCACAATTTCGACACCGTACAGACATTTCATGGCTTAAGGCTACAGGCATTGATTTTAAGTTGGGCTATAAAATCGCAGTTGCACATGTCGGTGTTGGAGTACATGTGTGTGTGTGAGTATATGTGTGTGTGTGTGTGTGTGTGTGAGTGTGTATGTGTGTGAGTGTGTATGTGTGCGAGTGTGTATATCAAGAACAGAAACCCTTAACGGGTTGTAGTACGTCAGAGCTTCGTCCGTTGATCAGCAGGGTGCATCGCTAGCAGGTGAGGATGACGATTTTGGAGCACTAAAACATAATGACTTAACGACTTTTTGTACCTTTAAGTTGACAAAGCGTTGTTTCATTGTTTGTTTTTTTTAAAGTGTTCAATAAAGTATATTGTACTGTATTGTATGATTCCACACACCCTACAAAGGTTTTCGAGGGTTTATAGAATTTCTGATTATCTTTAGAGACAAGCAAACATGGAAATAAATTGCACAGCTCCAGAGTTATTCATATATAAGGTCGATTAAAATTAGAAATAAAAAAATTATATGATTGAGTTAAAAAGAGCGATCATCGGAGCTTCTTGCCTATTCTTCTCCTGAGGAAGACTGCACCTTTGCGAATAGGCGCAAAGTCAAAAATGCGAATGTAATTTACTATTTTGCTAATGTATTTATTATGACGTTTTCAAGAATCATTTTATAAAGCAATTTAGCAATAAAGCAATTTTTGATTTTTTTGATTTGATGTGAATGACATAGGGCATTTTTCCACGCAAACAAAGTTGCGGGCAGAAAGCTAGTAAATTTACAATTTTAACTCCCAGACAAAAAGAGATTTATGTAAATCAGGGGTATAACATACCACGCTGATTTAAATATGTTAAGCTCACAAGCCCGCGTTTGTGAGTTTTCATACTTTGACCTTTCAGGGAAAAGGATTACAAAGTTATATGTAAACATTACCATCTTAATATCAATTTAAACATTTGTGACTGTGTCAATAAGAGCGATTAACATACATTATTACATTATATTTTCACTCTTAACGATTACCTTCAAAGGGGTCCCTTTTCCCAGACACTGTCATATTTCAGACTTTATTTTACTCTCTTTTTTTAGATTACTTTTCAATATGGCTTCAAGTTCGAGAAATTAATTCACCACAACGCTTTTGTTATATTTATATTTTGAAATTCCATCAAGACATTAACATAAACGTTATTGAAAGGCATTATCAAGGGAAATGGAATGTTAACATGATTGCAGACTATTGCAGAGGGACACTGAGAATAATGAACACAGACCAAAATCTTAAAAATTAAAAAGAAGCTTCAGTGACAAACGGAAGAGGTATCAAGTATTTTTAGCAGTTTATTTTGTAAATTACTTTAGTGCTAACGTCATGAGAATCTAAATGTGTGGGTAAGCTTTGTATGTTTTTATTTTTTAAATTTTAATAAAATATCGTCTTGAGGCATAAAATGTTTTTTTTTTTTCTATATCTCATTTATCTAAAAAAACCTTACGTGATAAAAAAAAACTATTATTCGAATTCAGCGCCCCAAAATTACCTTACAAAGAATTAATTTTTAAACAGATAATTTTTGCGTACCTGTGTAATCAAAAGATGGGCTTCTTGATTTAGGTTTTCGATAAAATTTCAAATGTTCACTAACCATAGAACTTATTTTTGTCATTAATTGTACAATTAATGTAACTTTTTATTGTAGGGCTCTATAGAAACCGCAAAAACGTTTAAAATTTTGAAGTTCGATATAACCCATTTTATCTATGTACAGAGGCCAACGCATCAGGTTACCCCATTTCCAACCGACTTCAAAAAAGGAGAAGGTTCTATGTTCGAATGTATGTACCTATTTCTATGTATGTTCACTGATTTCTCAACCATGTTAGAAAAATTGTCACCAAGTCAGGATCTGTTAATGGGATCCCAGGGAAATCACTGGCAACCCTCGAATTTTGTAGGCACTTACAAAGTTTCTCATGTACTTTTCTTTTTTTTTATTAAAAGATGGGTTAACTCTTAACCCCAATCATGACCAAGGTCATAGATGAGATTGACGATGGAGCGAGTTAACCCAGAAAACGCCAATTAAGGCACTGGCACTCCGATGCACTGACGGAACATAGCAAGCTGTTTGGCTTCGGACTTCGGTAGGAGGGTGGTCGCGAACCAGACGGCCCTTTACAGAACCTACCACACCGCATGAGACCATAGGACGCCACCTCAGATTCAAAACAAACTGAGGTGTCGTTGTCTAAGATGGATTACTAGGAGGCAGGTCTCATTAGGTAGTGTTTCCTTAGTCGCCTCTTACGACACCCGCGGAAAGAGATAGGGTGATTATTCTCAACCGATCACCACACGGCATTAAATTTCTACATAAAAGATATGAATAATGGACTTCTGTGTAAACTTTATCATATTTATATTCTCTTTGTGTCTGCCCGTAGGATAATAAAAAACAGGATTTATCTTGGTAGAAAGCCATCTCAGAATAAGGTATCTTTCTTCATATACAGGGTGATTTTTTTATCACCATCCAAATAATATTTATAATATTTTTCCATCAATTTTTCCATCTAATTATTTCATTACTAAAAATCTATTAAAAATATATGTATAATTTACCAAGGCATACTTACCTACTCGCATGCATACACACACACATACACACACACACACACACACACACACTCAAACACACACACACACACACTTAAACACTCACTCATATACTCCTCACACATGAAGAAATGCACTCGCAGACGTCTTATGCGGTCACGTTGACGGGGCTTAAGCCACAAAAGGTACTGACAGAATATCAGCGCTACAGCCTACTGCTGTAGCATGAACGCTGAGTCAGCGCCTATTTAGATGACATTATATTATATAGCTGCATAATGTTTAGTAATAAGATTATTTGTGTCATTTAAATAAGGTTTATTTCTTTCTTTCTTTCTTTCTTCTTTCAAAGTTTTCTTACGGCGTCAGTAACGTTGATAGAACGTAAATAAGGAGGAAACATTTTTTTTCCAAAATTTTATGATTTTAACGACTTAGAGGATGAATTTTGTAAAACGCAGAAACACGGGTGTCACAAATTGTGTTGAAGAGTACTTACCAAGTTTCAAGTCAATTGGGCGATGTTTTTTTTTTTCCATGCACAAATTTTGAATTATTTTCATGCTTCAGACGATCTAGCTTGGAATATTTGTATGAAAAGTAGAGACAAAAAAATACGAGTCTGTTAAATTTTTATAAAGTTTACGTACTAATCTGGATGGTGATAAAAAAATCTTCCTGTAGAGAGGCCCCGAGCCACCCCGAGCTTAGGAAAAGTATGATTTATGTATAAGTTGACACAGCTTGCAAAATGGAGATAGTTTTTGCAAGTTTACACGTGATAACGGTAGGATCAAAATGGGTTGGATAACTTTTGTTTGGGTATCATATGGAATGTGATAAATATTTTTGAGTTTTTTTTTATTTACTAGCTGTCCGCCCGCGACTTCGTTCCCGTGGGAATTGTCCCGGAGGATTTCCATATATTTTTTATTTAATCTATACTAATACTAGCTTTTCGCCCGGGACTTCGTTCCCGTGGGAATTTCCCCTTCAATTTTCCAATGTTTTTAATAGTTATTCTGCTATTCGGGACGGAGAGAAATACAACAAATCAAAAACCATGGAAATTGGTCCAGCCGTTCTCGAGTTATAAGTGTTGTAACAAACACGACTTTCTTTTATATATATATAAGATAAGATAAGATTATAAAGAGGAAAGATTTGATTGTTTGTTTATTTGTATGCATTGAATAGGCTCCGAAACTACTGGACCGATTTGCAAAATTCTTTCACCATTAGAAAGCTACATTATCCCCGATGGACATAGGCTCCATAATTTTCCCGAATTCCCACGGGAACGAAGTCCCGAGCGGAATGCTAGTCTTTAATATAATTAATTTTCTTTAATCGTGACAATAAGGAACACAACAAAAAAATCATCGGCTTGTTCTCAAGTTATAGCGTGACCAGGAAAAATAGCCCAGTTGGAAATGAGCCAGACTTGTAATCCGAAGGTCGCGGATTCAAATCACTAAACGGTAAAGGAAAACATCGTGATGAAACCCGCCCGTCTAAGAAAATTCATTTTCGAAAGACGAGCGGTCCACCAACCCACATTGGGCCAGCGTGGTGGACTATGGCCTAAATCCCCTTCGTGTTTCGAAGGGAGGCCCGTGCCCCTCGGTGGGGACGTATATGGGCTGAAAAGAAACAGGAGAAATAGGGGTTCATTTTTATATGTAAGTACATATATAGATTTATTATTTTGCAAGTCACATGAATTACAAAGGTGGTACTTAGAATAAAATACATGTGATCTAATTTGGCGCTACGCAATGTATCGCAAAATTACGCAATGTTGTTTTCATTGATTTTTTATTGCAAAATGGAGTGTATTCCAATTATTTTTATTTTTATGAAATCCCTCTAGGAAAAATTCAATGTTTAGTTTTTGCTAAGCTGTCCCTTACAGTCTGTATTAAAGCGATTTCATGGACCATTGCCAACAACCAACGAAGTGTGAAATAGAATATCACAATATACTCCATAAGTTAATCTTCAAAATAGATAAAGGAGTTAGTCAACTGAGAAAGCTGCTTGATGTCCTCAAAACTATTTAATCGAAGCGTGAACGAATAATATATCGTAATAAAAGTTATAAGAACTGAGGACGTATAATATTCTCTCCCGTTGTCCCGTTTTTAGGGTTCCGTAGTAATCTACGAACCCTTATAGTTTCGCCATGTCCGTCTGTCCGTCTGTCCGTCTGTCCGTCTGTCCGTCTGTCCGTCTGTCCGCGGGTTTCCTAAGAAACCCTTGGTACTACAGAGCTGAAATTTGGCATGGTCATAAATATTAACTACGCCGTCAGAACTGTAGAGTAAAATCTTTGAAAAAAAATTTTTTTCGGGTGTCTCCCATAGACGTGAAAGGGCGATGAATTTTTTTTTTCTAACCAATATCATTAAATGGGGTGTCATAGGACCGCTTCTTAAAAGACAGAAGGGGTTTACTAAGAACGTTTTTCGATTCAGCACCTTGTTTGCCTAATATAAATTTTTAAAGTGAAAATTTTTGTCAAACACAAGTGTCCCCCCCCTCTACCAGCTAAACGGTTGATTCTAAAAATGTGAAAAAATTCATGGTGGTAGTGTATACAATGAAATTATAAGGAAAACTATCACACATAAGATGGCTCTTCAAGTTTGCGAGTAATAGTCGACCAAGTGCCAAACTTAGTTGGGATTAATAAGAATATATCTACTAATATTAGATCCTTGGTACAACAGAGCTGAAATTTGGCATGGTCATACATATTGATTGCGCCAACAGATTGAAAAAATAAAATTTTGGAAAAAACAATTTTTCGGATGTTTCCCATACACGTGATGGTTTTTTTTTCTCGCCGGTATCATCGAATGAGATGTCATAGGATAGCTTTTTAAAAGATAGAAGGGGTTTACTAAGAACGTTTTTCGATTCAGCATTCCCTTTGCGAAAAATTAATTTTTAAAGTGAACATTTTTATTAAAAACAAGTGTCCCCCACTACAAGCAAAACGATTGTTTTTAAAATGTGGAAAAATTCACGGTGATAGAATATACAACAAAATTAAAAGGAAACTATTACACATAAGTTGGCCCTTCAAGCTTGTGAGTAATAGTCGACCAAGTGCTAAACGTTGTTGGGATTAATAAGAATATATTCACTAATATTAGATCCTGGGTACTACAGAGCTAAAATTTGGCATGGTCATACATATTGATTGCCCTGACAGATCTACAAAATAAAATAGTGGAAAAAAAAATGTTTTCCGGGTGTTTCCCATACACGTGAAAGGGCGATGTTTTTTTTTTCTCGCCGATATCATCGAGTAGGTTATCATAGGATAGCTTTTTAAAAGATAGAACGGGTTTACTATGAACGTTTTTCGATTCAGCAATCCGTTTGAGAAACATTAATTTTTATAATGAAAAAATGTGGAACAATTCACGAGGGTAGCATTTACGACGAAGTGTACCCCAATCCAAAATGGCTGCCATACAAGGTTCCACGCTAAAAGTGAGGCGAGCCGAAAGCCAAGCTGTAACATATTGAAATTTCAGGTGTCGTTTAGTAGGTTTTTGGGGGTGCTAATTACGAAAATGACATCAAAATTATACACGATCACCACGCGACCTGCTTTAGCAGCAGCTCGATATTATTATATTATGCCTAACAATAATATTATCGCAAAAAAAAATAAAAAAAAAACCAAAAAAAAAAAACTAAAAAAAAAAATTCGCGCTCGCTTCGCTCGCGCATTAAATTCTTCCATTTCATTATATTTATTTCATTTTTATTTCTCGCCGGTATCATCGAATGAGATGTCATAGGATAGCTTTTTAAAACATAGAAGAGGTTTACTAAGAACGTCTTTCGATTCAGCATTCCCTTCGCGAAAAATTAATTTTTAAAGTAAACATTTTTATTAAAAACAAGTGTCCCCCACTACAAACAAAGCGATTGTTTCTAAAAATGTGGAAAAATTCACGGTGATAGAATATACAACAAAATTAAAAGGAAAACTATCACACATAAGTTGGCCCTTCAAGCTTGTGAGTAATAACTAGTCGACCAAGTGCCAAACATTGTTGGGATTAATAAGAATATATTTACTAATATTAGATCCTTGGTACTACAGAGCTAAAATTTGGCATGGTCGTAATGTTGATTGCGCCGACAGATCTAAAAAATAAAATGGTGGAAAAAAATTGTTTTTCGGGTGTTTTCCATACACGTGAAAGCGCGAGGGATTTTTTTTTCTCGCCGATATCATCGAATGGGTTATCATAGGATAGCTTTTTTCAAGATAGATGGGGTTTACTACGAACGTTTTTCGATTCAGCAATCCGTTTGGGAAACATTAATTTTTATAAAAATAAAATGTGGAATAATTCACGAGAGTAGCATTCACGACGAAGTGTACACTAATCCAAAATGGCGGCCATACAAGGTTCCACGCTTAAAGTGAGGCGAGCCGAAAGCCAAGCTGTAACATATTGACATTTCAGGTGTCGTTTAATAGGTTTTCGGGGGTGCTAAGTACGAAAATGATATCAAATTTATACAAGATCACCACGCGACCTGCTTTAGCAGCAGCTCGATATTATTATATTATCCCTTACAATAATATTATCGCAAAAAAAAATCAAAAACCAAAAAAAAAAAACTATTAAAAAAAACAAAAAAAAATTCGCGCTCGCTTCGCTCGCGCATTAATTACTTCCATTCTGTTATATTTAGACCAAAACTACAATTATTTCTGAAACTACAAACTTTTTGATACGTTTCTTTTTGATACTATAGTATTTGGGGATTTTAACATCGACTATGACAATATGCTCGTAGAATTAAGAAACCAGATGCATATTTGAACCATGCTGCTACGGAACCCTACAATGCGCGTGGCCCGACACGCTCTTGGCCGGTTTTTTTTATACAAAATTCACTTGAACATGATCTAGGATTTGGCCAGGTGTTACTATTTTGTTGCGGTTTTATTGAAAATTCTGTTTTCACGATGGGTAAAACTATTAAAAGTGGCGTTCGACAACTTATACACAAGATGTTATTGAATTTCCAAAATATAAAGGAGTTGGAGTCTGTTCGTGAGCAAAAGGAGCAATGTTTACATGAAATTCTAACCGCTACGAGTAAGTTTGCCATATACTCTTGATATTTTTTTTTTTATTAGTTTGCATTAATTTATGACGAAATTATTATAACACATTGTAGATTAACATTATATTTTTATTTTTTCAAGGTGATTTATCAGCAGCCCTTCGAAATACTAATTCTGTACAGAAAATGAAAGAATTAGATAAGTTGAACATTAGTACAGAGGCGACTTATATAGAGAAACTTTGTTCAATGACTGGTGAGATAATCAACATAACATCACCCTTGCCCACTTCAACTGCTTCTTCCTCTCACATAGGTTAGCTGGAAGAAAACTCATTGCCTGAGTTAAGCTCGGCGGTGTAGATACATGTATTTCTCTTTTGTAATTTATACGTATGTGTGTTGTACACAATAAAGAATAAAGAACATAAAAATGATTTTGTTATTTTATGACCCTTTCTTGACTAAAACAATAATTAATTACTACTTTAAGTGTGAGCGTAAAGACAATCCGCCAAATAAAAAATTAAGTAAACTAATCTCAAAAGCTTAAAAAATATATAACCGAAACCGTTTCATTCATTATATGAATGAATAATGGGAGAACGGCTCGTTTATTATCCATACTAATATTATAAATGCGAAAGTAACTCTGTCTGTCTGTCCGTCTTTCACACCTAAACTACTAAACCGATTTTGATGAAATTTGGTACAAAGATAGATTAGACACTGGAAAAGGACATAGGCTACACAGTTGGGCACGATATAACCTGAAGTCCACGCGGGCGGAACGGGGCCGCGGGCAGAAAGCTAGTAGTTGATATAAATATTACATTACATAAATTACAAAATTCATATTATTTACAACTATAATACATGTATACTTGTTTTAAGTTCAAAGCCAGTTGAAGTGCCTAGGCAATTTGGATCTGGAAACAAGACGACTGCTTAATTTTAATTAAGATTACGAACTTTGGTGTACTTAGAAAAAAATAATGATTTAATAAAAGTATGAAATCGTCAAAGTCGACTTAAATCAGTATTGCCCTAATAAAAAGTTTGATAAACTAGGTTGTCACTTCATTGCAGAGTTATTGAGGGAGCACTCTATTTCTTAAAGCCCCGGCTAAAATGCAATTATAATATTGAAAATTAATTAAGGAACATATTTTATATCTAACTGCCTACGCCTCCATAACAAAGGCTATTGGGGGGTTTCAGTAAAAATAATGTAACAATCTATTTACAAAAATTCACAGATTTCGTGCCTCACACTACTATCGTGCACATTGGAAATGAATCTACGGAATTCGAAAAAATGTCATTCTGACTTTTTGACTTTTTTCAAAAAGGTTAGGCTACATCATTCTTCGTTTCTAAAATATCGAGCGCCAAAATCAATAATTCGGGAAACATTGATTTTTTTTTTATTTCGGCCTTAAGTTTTTTCGGTTTTGACTTTCTAGAAAAATTTTTTTTGCTACTTACAGCTCTCGTAAATACGCGTCTTTTGAGCATTTTTGAATATCATAATCTTCACAACTCTACGAGATATAAGGGGATCTCACTTTTTCGTGAAATCGTAGCCTATACTGGAGCGAACGAAAAGACATTTTCAATGCCAAAAACAAAGTCGTGTTAGTTCACAACTCAAAAACGGCTGAGGGGTTTTCATGAAACTTTGCAGTAATATAGCTTTAAAATTAAAATGACATATAGGCTGTATAAAAGGATGGCTAAAAACAACCCAGAATCGACGGGAATGAAATGTGTACCAATAGATTACCAAAGAAATATATTTAATGTCACCAAAAGGAGCAATCTAAATATATAAAAGGAGAAACTGACTGACTGACTGAATGACTGACACATCAACGCACAGCCTAAACGGCTAAACACTTGAAATTTGGAAAGGCCGTAGCTTAGGTACCGTAGAGGTGCACTAAGAAAGGAATTCCCGAAATTCCCTCGGGAACGGGAATTAGCGGGAAAATCCTTTTGTATGAAAAATCTAAACCGCTTAAGTTAGACGCTTGAAATTTGGCATGCAGGTACCTTAGTAAACTTAAAGCTTAGTTGCAACGGGATATTGCAAAATTTCCACGGGAACGGGAGTTAGCGGGAAAAAACTTCACGCGGTTCCCGAAGTTCACGCGGGCAAAGCCGCGGGCGGAAAGCTAGTAGATGATAATTATTTTAATGACAGAAAGCTAGTTTTTAATGAATGGAAAATTTTGGCGTGGCTGAATTGAATATGTTTTCAAACGAAACGTGACACGCATTTCTACCTACGTAGAAATAAAAGGTGCCTGTTGCGTCATCTCTCCTTATTTTTTAAACATATAATTAAATTGAGGCTTTTGATCGCTCTATGACAGCCTCATTAGAAGACTCATTAAAAAAATATGGAAAACTCTTCAGTCTGTCCGTATCATTTTACAACATTAAAGTACGTAAGTACATAAACAAATTGATAAATGCTTTAATTACTGGAGCATTTATCAATTTGTTTATGTACTTACTGGGGAAGACTGCACCTTTGCGAATAGGCGTAGAGTCAGTAGGGTCAAAAGAACGAATGCGTATTTATGTATTTAAATCCTTTAATGTATGTTTGCATGTATTTCATGTAATCTTGACTTGTTTTAAGTGGCATCCTGAATGTCCTATAAAATAAAGATTTTTTCTATTCTATTTTAACACATCATGTTCCAAGATGACGCTTACTTACAATTTAAAGGTCATTATAAAATTTTATTACCTCATAATAATTCACATAAAAACATAAAATTATTAAACTCCTTGAAACAATAACAATAAGATAAGACCATAAAGCTATACAAAAGTTTGGCAGCTCGTTTTTGAGAAAAATAAACTAAACCTAAGTAAAAAAATCTAATAAAATAACAAAAAACAAAATACCTACTTAAATTTCATCTCATTACTTACATTATAGTATTAAGTTTATCTTAATGTATGTTAATGTATGTGGAGTCCGTTTCTACTCAAGAAGTTAGTTGAATGAAGGCAAGAGCTGATCGAATTCTTATCTTTGCCGTGTGGTGGTCGGTTGAGAATAACACCACCCCATCTCTTTCCGTGGGTGTCGTTAGAGGCGACTAAGGAAACACAAATGAGACCTGCCTCCTAGTAATCCATCCCAAGCATCATTTTTTTTCTGAATCTGAGGTGTCGTCCTATAATATGGTCTCATGCGGTGTGGTAGGCTCTGTAAAGGGCCGTCTGGTTCGCGACCACCCTCCTACCGAAGTCCGACGCCAAACAGCCTGCTGTGTTCCGTCGGTGCGTGGTAGTACCAGTGCCTTTATAGGCATTTTCTGGATTAACTCGCTCCATCGTCGACCTCATCTTTGACACCTTTATGGTCAAGATTGAGGTCAAGAGTTAACCCATCTTATAATAAAAATAATAAAAAAAAACGGAACCCGCTTCAGGGTTGCGAAGTTATTTTTTTCTTAATATAAACGCCATACACTCAAAGGCCCACATTAAGGTTTTCCTTTGTGTCATGGGTCCCTCGGAACACACCTAAAGACAGACATAAACACACATGACCCGAGAACAAACATCTGCTTTTTACACAAATATTTGCCCCGACTGGGATTCGAACCCAGGACCCGTCGATCAAGAGGCAGCGCCACCTACAACTCGACAAAACCGGTCGTCAACCGTAAACCGGTATAGACGCTTTGTGCGGTATTGAGAACAGCAACTCGAGTACGATGGTGATAGCGCGCGTAATACGCCGCGGTCCTGTTTCAAAATGTCAACATTGACAACGCCAGAGGGCGAGCAAGCCTTTACGCGGGGCCCTCGCGCAATCAAAGTGAAGTTTTACCGTCAGCAGAGTGGCGCGCCGCGCGAGTTTGTCACCATCGTGCTCGAGTTGCTGAGACTAGCGATAGGGTGCCTTGTTGAGATATGAGAATGACTTTAAATTAAGTAGCGAAACTTTAGGGGGTGATCGTCCCCATGAAACTAAACAACTTTCCCAAAGGAACCCCTATGAAATTCTGTAAAGACTTCTTTGATTTCTAACATAAAGGCGATTAGCTGATCGCTCAAGTTTATGGAAAGGATCTTTTTTTTAAATACTTTGACCTTTATTTCTTGAAGAAAGTTGTGCAGTTTCGTGAGTTGATTTCATCCTCAATTTTCGCTAATAGGGATTTTGACAGTGTTTGATTTTATGAAACAAAAATAATGCTAGAAATATAGGTATTAATAACCGAAAACAGCATTAAAATTGGTACGTAAATGAACTAGTTATTGGCATTTATATTAAGCCAACACGAATGAGACAAAATCAACGAGACCAGACGTGACGGACTTGTTAGAATTGTCTCGACTTGAACTTTACCGACGATCAGTGACGACCAGTGATGATGCTATGCAAGTTGGATGTCCGCTCCGAACTTTGAGTATTGGTTTCCAATACTGAAGGATGTTGCGGACTCCTTCGTGCATATCTATAGTTTTTGACTAAGACTTGACAGATGACGGAAGAAAGGACGATTCGACGGGACATTTTAGAGAACGAACGCAATAACTTTGGTAATTTACATCTAATTGCAAAAATATACATTTCATAAACAAAATTCACGCCTATCCTTTGTTAGGACGTAACAGGTATTCTAATAAATAAAATAAATGAAAAACTCAGCTTCAAATTGTTAATATTTACATTTTTGTTCCTTTTTACCTAACTAATCATTGTACCTATTTATTTCAACTGTACCCTCTATTTCGAGTAGCTAGCTGGGTTAGGGCGCCGGGACAAAATTTTGAACTAGTAAGTGCGCCGCGGTCTGAAAAAGTTTGGGAACCCCTGGCATAGGAAGTATAAAAATTTGGAAAAATCAAAATGGCCGATTTTGGACGCCATAATGTGAAAAAGAAAAAAAGAAAATCGACGAACTATGTCAAATAGGGTGTCGTTGAATAGGTATTTAAAAATCAATCGTTTCTCAAATCGTTTTTCAATCAGAATTACCTTTTAGGATCTAGAACGATTTAAAGTTGGTTAGTAACGATTTTCACTTAAGTATTGGGAACTGTTAAATTTTTATGCAAGTGAGATATATATAAAAAGCTAATGATAAAATCAATATTCAAATATAAATATCTGACCCTAACTAAAAAATAAAATAAATTAATTTAAAAATAAAAAAACCCGACTGCATAGTAAAAACTGAAAAGAAAAAACAAGTAAGTCCAGTAGTCGAGACTTGTTTTTTTCTTTTCAGTTTTTATAATGCAGTCGGGTTTTTTATTTGATATTTAGGTTACATGCATCATAGTTAAAGCTGGTTTCATACTTCTTACTAGGAATTGCACACACTACAGATGTATGCCTAAAATAAGTCGTTACATAAATTATTATATGACTAAATAAAAAGTTACGTAACCACAAACCCCTGCAGACTACTTTTTGGTTACGCCATTTCTCTTCTTTCTTATCCCAAAATAGGGCATCAATTACGAGACCTCATAATACTCTATTACCCTCATTCTATTAACTTCTGCTAGAAAAAGCGGATAAAAGGACGGACCAAGGTCACAGTTACGCCAGTTTTTTTATTCATTTTCTCAGTCAACTGTCATTTCAGAACTTTGTAGCGAAGTTCAAGAAGCTTGTGTATTGAATACTTTTATTTTAGAAAATGAGACGAAACTTTTAAATTTTGTACTTTTTTCCATTGGTTAAAAATGATTAAAATATATTCAGGGCTTTAGCTATCTCTCTTTCAACCTCTCGGGTGGTTTGATTAACCTGATTGTCCATGAAATTGAACAACTTCCGCAAGGAACAGAGGTCAAAATGCGAAAACATTTTTTTTTATATCCCATACAAAATGCACTATAATATGCTCATGAAGTTTGTATGGGAACTCAAATTTTTTTTTCGTATTTTGACCTATGTTCCTTGGGGAAGTTGTTCAGTTTCATGGACTGATTCACCACCCGAGAGATTGAAAGAGAGATACCTAAAGCCCTGTACATATATCCTAAATATTTTTTATACAAACTAAACCGATTATGATAGCAGCTGCTTGAATAAGTTTGCAAAACCAATTTACTTTTGCAGTCTACACACGTACATACACACTCATAGGGTAGGCAGAACGTCATGAGAACAACTTGACTTTGTTTTTCGGTCTATTTACCATTAGGTAATTAGCATTTGTTTTGAGTGTTTTGGAGTGGACAAACATTGATTTTTCGGCCAACTTTTTTTAGAGTTCCGTAAATCAATCGGAAAAAGGGTCACTTCATTGTTTTTTAACCGCCAACGTAAAAAGAGGGGGGTCTACGAGGATAGAGATGGAGGCATCGAGTTCCCCTTGATTTTGAAACCCTATTACTCTCTTCCCGTGATACTGTTGCAAACCGCAATTATTATGGACACCTTTAGCACCATTAATGACTAGTTAATTAATTATTTGGACCAATAATAATAATAAATTATTTATTTCAGGCTTTACATAATCAGATACAAAACAAAATACTAAAATTAAAATTGTTACAATGTCAAGAATAATAAAAATATTATAATGTAAGAAAAAATTATTAACAAAAGAAAATTAATTTTGTAGCAAACTGATTACTTGTACAATGACATATTTAAATATTGTTTTTAAAGGTGCTAGAGATTTTGTATTAGGGTGTTTTTAAATATGTTGCTGTTGCCTAATTAACAATGGAATTCTAAGTAGCTCTTGTCTGGGATTCTACGAGTAATATTATGTTAAGTTTAAAAATACATATTCATAAGAAATTACGACGTTAAAATTACTCGAGAAAGATTCTGCGGTCCCCAACGTCATTAACTGTTCGAATAAATTGCAAAATATATGTTTTTTTACTATATATTTTTTTATTCTAGTGAAAAGAAAATGGCCAAAGATAAAACGTAGTACACACGGCAGCAAATCACGCAACACATATTGACCTTGACGTCGCTCTTATTTCGCTCGTAATAATGCCGGCTTTCGTAGTGCAAATGGTTAGCCTGACATGCTGCTATCTGTACAAGTATTAGAAACAAATGATTCTCTTTTACGTTATGCTGCAAAATTATTAATGTTTTAAATTATAAATATACATTCATCGCTTACAACTTTTAAACGGCTGAACCAATTTTAATCAAACATAGCTAAGAACCATCTCGATTACGTCAGCTTTCAAACGAAAAAAACCGCATCTAAATCGATCCATTCGTTTAGAAGCTACGATGCCACAAACAGGCAGAAAGACACACAGTTACACAGGCACTCAGATACAAGGTGTCCCAGAAATCGTGAATCAAACTGCTATGGGAGGTAGCTTGATTAATGTCCTATACATAAAAAATATGAAAAAAAATAAAACGCTCATGACCATAAAAAAAGAATATCCGAAAAACGGGAAAATTATCAAATTTTATTAAGTTTCCAGCTCTAAAAATTGTGGTTTGGGTTTCTTTGTACATTTTTTACAAATAAACACAAAAAGCAATATTTTTTTTTATGGTACATGACCATAAAAAAGAATATTGCTTTTTTTCTCATTTTTTGTGTATAGGACATAAGTCAAGCTACCTTCCATAGCAGTTTGATCCACGATTTCTGGGCCACCCTGTATACCTGTCAAACTTAAAACACCCCTCTCTTTTTTGTCGGGGGTTAAAAGAAACTGCTTTCACGTACCTGACTCCGAATATAAGCGCCGAGAAAGCCAATGGTGATGCTGCCATCATCCGTCCAGTTCACTTCTTTCTTGCAGACGGTGGAGCCACCACACCCGCTGTCTACCACCTCGAATAAGCTCACTCCGTTCTTCTCCAAATTCTCAACAGAGTGCTCCTCTATCAAACTCAACTCAAAGTTCACTGTCTGCAAATCCGCCTCATTTGAACTGTCCGTTTCGGTATTATTATCACAAGCTGTTTTATTGGTTTTCAATTCACTATCACTATATACTTTGACTTCGACAGTCGTGTTGTACGAGCTTTTAACTTCAGTGTTAGCTACTGTCTCGTTTGTGATTAAACTGCTGTTGAAACCAGCATTGACAAAAGGGATTATAGTCATGATGTAAAGAAGTTGCACCGCCATTTTATTTCATTTTTTTTGTTTTGACCGCGATGGTGGAAATCTGAAAAGAAATTAAAACACTTTATTCCATAGGTATGTAAGACGTAAGAAAAGGAAGCGCGGTCCTATGTCAAAATGTCAACATTGACAACGCCACAGGACGAGCAAGCCTTTGCGCGGTTCCCTCGCGCAGTCAAAGGGAAGTTTCAGCGTCAGCCGAGTGGTGAACTGCGCGAGTTTGTCGCCATATCGTGCTAGAGCTGCGGTAAGCAAAGGCATCCTGCCCTTATCGCTAAAAAGTGATCTCTTCCAGGCTGAATATCAATTAGTAATTCATATGACACGGATTTTGAAACGATGCTAGAGGGTATAAACAGACAAACAGATAATAATATTTGTAAGATGAATTTTTGGATAATTTTTACTCTGGCTTAGTATTTTTCTTATGAATATTAATTCATTTTCACAATAATCAAACCTTTAATCACGGGTCTTAGACTAATTAGTTTAATAACTAGTTTTGTCTAGGTCACCTTCAAGTGACCTAGACAAAACTAGTTTGATACTATTTGATACTAACTTTCCGCCCGCGGCACCGCCCGTGTGGACTACAGGTTATTATCGTGCCCAACTGTGAGATAAAATGTAGCCTATGTCCTTTCCCAGGCTCTAATCTATCTCTGTACCAAACATCAAAATCGGTTCAGTAGTTTGAGCGTGAAAGACGGACAGACAGACAAAGTTAGTTTTGCATGTATAATATTAGTAAGGATAGCGATATTAACTAACAAAACACAGCATTCCCTGCGACTTATTTCGTAGCCTATGTCATCTAGTCTTCTTAGCCACTTTTTTACCTAGTTTTTGTAAAGGGCCATCTGGTTCGCGACCACAGAGCCTACCACACTGCATATATAAGACTACTAGCTTTCCGCGTGCGGCTCTGCCCGCGTGGACTACAGGTCCCAGCTGGGGGATAAAATGTAGCCTATGTCCTTTTCCAGGCTCTTATCTATCTCTGAACCAAATTTCATCAAAATCGGTTCAGTGGTTTAGGCGTGAAAGGCTGTCCGTTACTTTCGATTTATAATATCATATTTACTAACAAAAAATAGCATTCCCTGAGACTTATTTCGTAGCCTATGTCACCTATTCTTTTTAGCCACTTCTTACCTAGTTTTTATAAAGGCCCGTCTGATTTGCGACCACAGAGCCTACCACACCGCATAAGACTATAGAACGCCACCTCAGATTCAGAACAAATTGACGTGGCGTTGCCTGGGATGGATTGAAAGGAAGCAGATCTCATCATTAATACCCCATCTTATTTTTAACTGATCACCACACGGCTTGTAGGTAGGTATAGTTTAAAATTGGCTACATTTTCTTTCGAAAGCTGAGCTTCTTCGAGAGCGCGATATTATTGAATAACAAGCGAGTGAAGCAGCGCAGCGGGCGGAAAGCTATAATCCGGATAAAAACACAGATACATTACAATAAGCTGATATATAAACAAAAAAATACAGATTTCGTACCTCACACGATTATCGAGCACATTGGAAACGAATCTACAGAATTCTAAAAATGTCGTTCTGACTTTTTGACTTTTTTCAAAAAGGTTAGGCTACAGGGCAAACCCTTAACCCGATCGTCTTTGTTTTAGGCTCAAATTGTAGCTGACTAAATTGTTCAGAAGAACTTTTCTCAAATTTTAATATCATTATTTGTTTCCAAAATATCGAGCGCCAAAATCAAAAATTCGGAATAATTTGAATTTTTTTTCACTATTTCGGCCATAACCTTTTTAGTTTTTGACTTTCTCGAATAATAATTGCATCTTACAGCTCTCGTAAATACGCGTCTTTTGAGCCTTTTTTAAAATATCATATCTTTATAACTCTCCGAGATATAATTGGATCGCACTTTTTCGTGAAATCGGAGCCTATACTGAAACGAAAAGACATTTCCAATGTCAAAACACAAATTGCATTATTGAGGGCTACCATAAAGTCATAACTCCCACAGTCGTGTCTAAAGATAACTTTAGCGAGCGTTGCGTCGTATTCGTATTTTCTGCGAATTAAATTGTACTAAAACGACGATGCGCAATTATATTGACACCTACTTTTAGCCCGTAAACATTGCAAAGCCTATTAAATATATTTTTCGGAAAAATGGCGTCAACGATCGTTAACTTTGCCAATGTCAGAGTATTTTGATTAATTGAAATTGAGAATAGGGAAGTTAAGTAAAAAACCCTGTAATATGCCAGAGTCTGTCCGTTGATTAGCAGGTTTCAGACTTCAACCATGAATTTTATATGTAGGTATTTCTGCTAGAATTTAATTTGCTTTTACTTAGTACCTAATTCGTAACAAAATAACAAGCCAAAATAAGAAGTGTTTTTCCAACGGCTCCCTATGTCTGGGTAATTATTATCTAGACAATCAGGCACAATCCCGTCGGGGTAGGCAGAGTATAATATGTGGCTCTAGAACCACTTAAAGCCACATTTGACATACTTTCTAAGAGTTAATGGATGAAACTCAGAAAGTATGTCAAATGTTCCTTCCATGCTGAACAGGGAGTGAAAGAAAAACTAAGAACGTGCCAGCTGCAAACACTTCCCAGGCATACTGTCAAAGTCTGTAAGTGGGATGATCGGGTTTTGCTGTATCATGGGCAAAAGTTGTCACCTCTTACCATGCTATAACACGTTCCATCTGAAAGCCCTCACAATTTTTGTCAAACGCACCATCAAATATTTTGCTAGAACGACTGATACTCAGCCTACCCTGTTAGGGATAACATGTGTGAGCGTATGTAAGTATTGGTTGAAACTTGAGTAGAATAGTGATAGCTTTTTGCCCAAAATAGAGTGAAGCCCTCACACCCATCTCAATTCAAACGTAATACTAGATTTGTTTACACAATATAACAAATTGAGGTGGAATATTCTCGAAACTTCATTCCTCCGACACCTTAATATTGTTTACAGGTTTCTGCGCTTACTCAACTGAATTATACCTTCATCATTAGAATTACATTAAAAGCTATTACGAAAAGACTGCCCCGATTACTCGGTAATGTAATGAGTAATGGCCTTATTTACTGACCCACTCCCGACACGAATATTTGAAAATTATTGTTTCAAATATTTTCGAAGAGTCTGGGTATTTACGTACTGTATAATAATAGCGACCCGAGAGAGAGAGAGCGTCGGTGGTCTAACGGCTAGTGGATCGGACTCGTAATTGAGAGATACCGAGTTCGATCCCCAGTGCCGCCGTGTACCAATTATTCGTTTTCTGAGTTATGTACATTAGTTGCACACTAACCGATGCTCTTACGGTGAGGGAAAACATCATAAGGAAACCTGCACATTCAGGAGACTGAATGACCAACTATGATCCAATCCGGTCAGGTACCCCTGTTAACAGGGTCGCGGAGGTCAGATGGCAGTCGCTCCACTGTAATGACTTGACCCGCCAATGGATCATGGTCAAGCGTACCCCGAATGAGAAACAGGACTTAAGCGCTAGGAAGAAGAAGATACATTTTAAAACATTCCGGAAAAAATAGTCTACATGATAGTGAAAACCTTTTCAAAATCCGTTGCGTAGTTTAGAAGGAATTAATGGATAAACAAACAGACAGACAGAACACGGAGCGTGACTTCTTTTCCTCCTTATCGTGTAGGTATAATCAAGTATGTTGCTTTATAGTCGTATGTCAAGAATATTATGAATAGATGTATGTATGTAATGCATATAAGTAATATTAATACTTATCTAGTCACCATATTACAAGCCCTGCATAGTTTAGGGTAAGAATGGAATTGTCAATGAATATTTTAAAATTCAAATCAAAATTTGTTTTATTTCCCAAACATAAGGCACAATTTCAAACTTATAGATTTTTATTCAGTAATTTGAGAGATTTTATTTAAACAGCCAACGTTTTTCCTTAATGTTTCGGAGGAAGGCCCGTGCCCCTCGGTGGGGATGTATTATGACTGGTAAAAAAGCAAACTTGACACACATATAGGCCCACATTAAAGTCTACCTGTTATTGGTAAGACTCATACACAAAGTCAACAAACACCCATACCACAATTTTAATAAATATTTAAAATTTTGCACCTCTAATGTAATACCACTGATTTACGAGTACTATGATTTTACCTTTAAGATGAGTTTTCATTTAAGCAAGTACTTTAATTTTACTCAAAACCTAACATTTATTTTCACGTCATACATAATATTCGTAGCCGTTCGTAGGCACTCGTAGCAAATATCTACAACGTAGCACTGCGTTGTAAACATTACCGGTTATTTAAATATTTCATTAATAGTCTTTTGTTTCCGAAGTTACTTTAGCGTGTTTGAGGCAATAGATGAGTTATTAATCTTCCGTAAAATTAACAATACAAATTTACATCAAAGAAACAAGCGATTGACCGTTTTAAGACTAAAGTGGTTTGTTCTGTCTCTCTCTTCTTCCTAGTGCTATTCTTCTTCTCTCTCGGTCTCTCTTTTTCTTCCTTTTTGAGTACCTAGTTATGTGTAACCCATATGAAAAACGGGAAAAAGCGCTCAGAAGAGGGCAGAAAAATGCTTTATCTATTTCCTGTATGTACACCGTATTCCTGAGGATATCCATTAACTTTAACATGCTGTTCAGACCATCAAGATATTTTTTTTTCATTGTGAACACATTCCCGAATTATTATTTTTTATACATTTTTAATTTTCATACAAACTAAATACCTTGACATTAATTTATCTGACATGCAAGGCTCTTTACAGGGTTTAGCTCTCGGCTAACAAATAAAGTTTGATAGAAGCGGCAACGCAGCTCGAATGAAGACCCTTCTCACTTCACAACCCAATTAAACAATTTCACAAGTAACTTCGAAACGAATCATTTTTGAGTACTAAGTACTTCCTTTGTAAGATTTCATTAGTTAAAGCTATAGAAGTGTTCGCATGAGTTAATGGATATTCTCAGGACCACGGCGTATATACGGGGTGTAAATATAAATAATAATAATAAATAAAATTTTATTCAAAAAAAGCAGGCAATTTACAATTTTACAATACTTATTTCGACATGAAAACATTTAAATAAACTGCTTGTTAACAGCCCTGCAGCCAGTAGCGATTTACCTAAAATCCCACACTAGGCTAGGCCTGTCTTGTGGTGATTTTATACAAAATAACATTACCAGTTCATCTAGTTGCGGCTTATACTTAACATTTAGGCATTAAGATAGTTTAAAAGTCAAAATAATATAAAAATAACTAACTTTGCCTACTCAGAAAATATAGATATAAAAAAGTTCTCCGATCTCTCATACGTCCAATCCTGTAACCCCGGAACAACAGCTTAAAAAACACTTAAATGGTGGAATCTAAATATATAAAAGGAGAAACTGACTGACTGACTGACTGACATATCAACGCACAGTCTAAACGGCTAAACGTAGGAACTTGAAATTTGTAAAGGACGTAGTTTAGGTACCGTAGAGGTGCACTAAGAAAGGAATTCCCGAAATTCCCACGGGAATGGGAATTAGCGGGAAAATCCTTTTGTATGAAAAATCTAAACCGCTTAAGTTAGACGCTTGAAATTTGGCATGCAGGTATCTTAGTAAACTTAAAGCTTAGTTGCAACAGGATATTGCAAAATTCCCATGGGAACGGGAGTTAGCGGGGAAAAACTTTTGTATGTAAAAATCTAAATCACGTAAGATAGATGTTTTCAATCTGTGTACTCGGACATCAGTTGCGGACATCAGCTAGTATATCCATAAATATGATTGGCTTAAAGTAATTTTTTTTACTGTAAACTTTAAGTTAAGTTTTTATCATACCAAACCGCGCCCGCACCGCGCCTCTATCAAAATGAAGTGTACAGACGGCAGCATATCCGGCTATTCTTGTTGACCTTGACGTCGCCCTTATCTCGTTCGTAATAGCGCCGGCTTTCATAGTGCAAATAGATAACCTGACGTGCTGCTGTCTGTACATTGCTAGTTTTCGTATTTTACGCTGTTTTTTTCGTTTCCAGTCAACTCAATTTTGTTACAAAACTCATAAAATATGTTACTTTATTTAAAACTTGCTTTCCGCCTGGGGCTTCATTCCCGTAGGAATTCGGGAAAATTATGTAGCCTATGTCTATCAAGGAAAATGTAGCTTTCTAATGATGAAAGGATTTTTCAAATAATAATACTAGCTTTCCACCCAGAAATTCGTTCCCGTGGGAATTCGGGAAAATCATGTACCTTATGTTCATCCTGGATAATGTAGGATTCAAATGGTGAAAGAATTTTTCAAATCGGTCCAGTTGTTTCGGAGCCTATTAAATGCAAACTAACAATCAAATCTTTCCTCTTTATAATATTGGTATAGATTAGTATAGAAGAGCAACCCTTAGAATTTCTTATCTGTTCTTCTCGAGGAAACACTGCAACTTCAGGAAAAGACTTGACCCGTATCACAGAAGGAGACTCAAGTCATGATCTAAAGTATTAATGTCTCTTTCTCTCACTATCAAAATGACAAAGACGACTGCTACTCAAGTATAGATCAGAATCTGAGACGCGTATTGTAATACGGACCATAGATTTAAAAGAATGAATGAATGAATGAATCGTTTATTTCTGCATACATAAAGCTTAAGAACAAATGTATTTAAAAAGTAAAATAGTCTGTTTTCTGGCAAAAGTTTCATTTTTTAGATAGATAGATAAAACCTTTATTAACTGACACATTACACACACAATTACAAAAACAAAAAAAAAGAAGTAAAAACATTTGCAAACATTTGTTTTTTTTTTAATTAGTTTTAATTTAAAATTTACAAAGAACTCAGTAGGCCTGCCACAATAGATTCTTAGCATTACCTTTTCGAACTGCTCGCTGAAAATAACAAGGTTAAATAAATAAATAAAGATTACATTATAGACAGGAACGCTATTCTACAAATCAATGACTTCTCAATGGCGGTGGGATAAAAATGATCTCCATTTTATGCGTTCAGGTGGCGAAATTTAGAACTATCAAAATTTTAAACATTTGTTGACGGCTGCTTTGACTGACGGCGCTACTGCCAACTGAATGTTCTGTTGCCAATAGACTAAGCTCCCGTTGCATGAAACCCTAACTCACGAGGTGGCAGCTCAGAAATGTAATGTAGTGATAGATACTACTTAGGAACACTGGATTTTAGTAGTTTGCTATCGCAGTTTTTCTGATCAGCCACCTAGAACAATATATGACGAAATCTTGTTCGAGGTGGCTGAATAGAAAAATTGCCAGGCTGAATGCAGGCAACCCTATATATATTCATGAACGGCACGTCTAGGGCAATCGATCTGCATCAGTTTCATATTGCCACCTGATATAGACAAGAAGTTAAAAAAAAAATTACTTCTTCCAGGATATGCGATGGTAAACTACTAAAATCCAGTGTTCCTAAGTAGTATCTATCACTACATTACATTTCTGAGCTGCCACCTCGCGAGGTAGGGTTTCGTGCAACGGGAGCTTAGTCTATAAGTTGTTTCAACATAACGTTTTGTTTCACCACCTGAACGGTTAAAATGGTCGCCATTGTCATTCAACCTCCATTGAGATGCCTTTGATTCGTCTTCTATACTAATATTATAAAGAGAAAAGATTTGATTGTTCGTTTGTCTGCATTGAATAGGCTCCGATACTACTGGACCGATTTGAAAAAATCTTTCACCATTAGAATCCTACATTATCCTTGATGAATACAGAGTACATGATTTTCCCGAATTCCCACGGGAAAGAAGTCCCTGGCGGATTGCTAGTAGATAATAAAACCCTACTCTATATTATAAATGCGAGAGTAACTCTGTCTGTCTGTCACGCTTTCACGGCTAAACTACTGAACCGATGTTGATGAAATTTGGTGCAGAGATAGACTAGACCTTAGGAAAGGACATGGGCTACAATTTATCCCACAGCTGGGCACAATATAACCTGTAGTCCACGCGGACGGAGCCGCGGGCGGAAAGCTAGTAAAATATAAAATAGTAGAATAGATGCTCAGGTTTCTACACAGAGAACATAATTTGTAATATAAAGCACTGTTCGCGCTTTTGTTGAATATGGAAATACAATATCTTAATGTTGATTTTTCCAAAAACGATATGACTTTGCTTTTAATATGATAATATGTACTTGTGTATCTAGGTTGATATTAGCTTACAAGGTTTTACATTTGACCATACCATTTATAAGTTACAATACAATCAGCTTCTTCTTATCGTGTATGTATAGTTAGTTGCGTGGC
This sequence comes from Aproaerema taeniolella, assembly GCA_949987775.1. Lineage (NCBI taxonomy): Eukaryota > Metazoa > Arthropoda > Insecta > Lepidoptera > Gelechiidae > Aproaerema > Aproaerema taeniolella. The sequence goes on along the minus strand of OX465255.1, from coordinate 17,142,907 downwards.
GAAGTTGACTAACCCTGGTGTCAGAGTTTTCAAACCGCACAATAACCTCTGACTTGGTTTTAACGACTGAAGTCAATCGACAACAGCCGGCACCGATAGCTTAACATGCCCTCCGAACACGGAAACGCTTTTTATAAATTGCAACTTTGGTCACCCATCAGGTTCCCTGCCTCTATGTACATTGCTTAACCTCACTGAGCGATTCACAGTAATACAATAATCATCTATAACACAAACGACTGATAATAATATGTTGTTATAACACAAAACAGATTTACGGAAAAAAGGACGCGAAGAAAATGTTTCCGTAATTTCAGAGAAATAATAAAACTCTCAATGAACTAAATTGATAAGAAAAGACCCTTTCACTTTCTTGTATCTCCGTCTGTTTTCCTATTTGTCCGTCTGTCTATCAATATTAATCACACTGTCATTAAATATTTTAATACAGGGTGTAATGAAAAGCTTTCGAATACTTACAGTCTTATTCATAAAAAGTTAAAATAGGTTTATAAGCTCGCTATAAGGACATTCTTTGAAAACGTTATTCATAAACGTTCAATACCACTATAAGTATTCAATAACGACTTCATAACTTATACAATGGTGAACCCTACTTTAAGCTTCTAATAAATACAAAGATGGCCGCAATACAAATACAAAGATTTCGTTTCCTGGAAAGGTTTCTTCGAGAAAGTTACTCAAAACCATTGACTGAGCATGTACTTTCAGTATTCGGAAGCGTTTCCCTTACACCCTGAATATAATTTTTTATAGTTTTTGCTCTTAACTACAATCTAGTCCAAAAGAGATTCGGGTTACAAGAGTCCGGAAATACAGGCGCAGGCAGAGAATTCCAATCCTTAGCGGTCATAAAAATATAATATAAAATACTAGCTTTCCGACCGTTTCTCCGCCCGCGTGGACTACAGGTTATATCGTGCCCAACTGTGGTATGAAATGTAGCCTATGTCCTTTCCAGGCTCTAATCTATCTCTGTACCAAATTTCATCAAAATCGGTTCAGTAGTTTAGGCGTGAAAGACGGACAGAGACAGACAGATAGACAGAGTTACTTTCGCATTTAAAATTATAGTAATAGTAAGGAGTAAGGATAAAAGACTGTCGTTCAATCTGACTTTTTCATGCTTTCATAATTTGCATAGAAACCGTGCCGTGCCGTTCGCATTATAAAAATGCCTCTTTCCTTAATATTAATAAAATGTAGATAAGAAAAAGTAATGAAGTAAGGAAAACATACGTAGATTTTTCCTTCCTAAACATCTTGATCAAATATTGTGCCGAAGATAAACTATGATGAAGTAATATCGGCTGGATGGATACAATCAAAATCAGTGTTTGCCCTCTATGTAATCCCAAACTATTAAGCTGATTATGATTAAACTTTGGTTAGTGGTTCTACATATGCCTGCCTGCAAAGATTGCTAGCGAAAAAAGTTTTAAAAAAACCGGAGACGAAGTTGCGAGGATCAGCTAATATTAAACAGATTTTGATTAAACTCTTAGTGTAGCAATGCTAATCGATGTTTTTGTCGTGTTTTTTGATTAAGGCGACTACAGCACCCGATAAAAGCAGCACACATAGGAATAGTGCCATCTCCGTCTCTCAACAGGCCTTGGCCGGTAGTGCGAACAGTGTCGATACACGAAGTTTACGGACTAAGAAAGCGTGCGTGCGTAAAAACATGTTCGAAAGTTAGAAAAATGAGATTTATGGAAAGGTAACAGCTTAAATCGAAAAATGCGTTAACTACTTATCGAGAGTGTTCAATCACGAACATTTTGATAGCAAATTCAAGTTCCTGTGTGCATTTCACTATCGTTTTTACGGCTTAAAAGATACACAATATTTGGTATTTAGAGGTGACTTTGTGAGCTTTTTCTATGGAACCAAAAGTGCTGAATCATGTTTTCAGCAAACTACTTATCTAGTTTATGTCCTGAATATTACCGTAGTATTTTTTTTCTTCGATTTGATGCAGTGCGTCATGCTTATCTACGCATCATAAAATCGTAATTTAGGTGCTGTAGTCGCCTTAAACTCGTAGTGCGCGATTCAACGCGGTAACGCTGCGAACGTGATGGTGAGACGCGGGCCGGATTTTGACATGAACTTATTGTTTTAAATTTTATTTTATTAATTTTAAGTTTTGACAATCTTTTGTTAATAAATTTAAAAATAAAAACATACCTACCTATGTCATTCACCATAACTTAAAGCTAACTTACACATACATACATACATACACTGACGCCTATAATCCCTATCAGGGTAGGCAGAGCATCAGTGGTTCTAGAACCACTAGATGCCACGTTTGACATAAATTGTCAGGGTTATCAGATGAAACATGTTGTGGTGAGAAGTTGTCAGCCTTTCACACATGATATCACAAAACCCTTGCATCCCACACTGACTTTACAGTACGCTTGGGAAGAGTAGGCAGCTGGCACATTTTACGTTTTTCCGTCACTCCCAGTCCAGCGTAGAAGCTTCTTTTAACTCAAATAAATTATGTTTTTAACGGTTTTGATGGGTTAAGGGCAAAATAAACCAGGATTGAGTTTAGAACAATTGATTTTATTTTCGAACAATAACACCGTGACAAATTACAAGATGAAAGAGACAGTGCAATACGAACAATTAGGGGAGTATGAAAAACGCGCCACCTAGTGGACAATTAATGCAACTTATTTATGACTTCTGAATCTGTTTGGTTTATACTTACTAACACCTGCCCTTAAACTAAACAGTCTTTAAACCAAGATTAGAAACACAACTGAAATGCTTTTCTCTACCTAAAGATTTTGTCAGTACATCTGCTGGCATAAATTCAGTGGATAAGTACTCCAAAATCACAATTTTATCTTTTACAATTTGCCGTACAAAATGATGTCTTATGTCTATATGTTTACTTCTACTATGATGTATTTGACTATTACATAGTTTTTGAGCTGACTGACTGTCGTTATACAGTGTTATAGAAAAATATTTACCCAAACATTCATTTAAAAAACTTCTAATAAATTTAGCTTCTTTTGCACCTTCACATAAAGCCATATATTCAGCTTCAGTGCTTGAAAGAGCCACGGTTCTCTGTTTACGGCTTTCCCATGATACAGCGGCGTTACCTATTTTAAATACATAGCCTGTATAAGAACGTCGATCTAATTGATTCGATGCCCAATCTGCGTCAACATAGCCTGAAACAGAGAATGTGGATCCCTCATACACTATGTTATAGTCTATAGTACCCTTTAAATATCGCAAAATGCGTTTTGCTGCTTTCCAGTGTATATCAGAATGACAATTGTTAAACTGACTTAGTAAACTTGCTGCGTAAGCAATATCTGGTCTTGTACATACTGCTATATACATAATGCATCCCATAAGACTTCTAAATCTTGAATTAGGATCACTCTGATCTCCTTTTTCATATTTCATACCATTTTCTAATGGTGTATTCACAGGCTTACACTCAGACATTTTAAATTGCTCCAGAACTTTCTGTATGTAATTTTTCTGATCAAGAATTATTTTATTTTTTTCTTGTCTTAAACGCATTCCCAATATATGTGTAGCTCGGCCAAGGTCTTTCATTTCAAACATCCTCATTAGCTCTTCTTTTAGCTTCATCTTTTCTGGTGTATCTTTACTGAATATTAAAATATCATCCACATAAAGTGCCAAAATTATAAGATTGCCTTTGTCATCAGATTTTATGTAAACACATGGTTCGCTGAGAGATTTTCTGAACTGAAGGTCTGTTAGAGCTTTATCTATCTTGTCATACCAGGCCTTCGATGCTTGCTTCAGCCCATATATTGCTTTATTCAATTTAAAAACATAGTTTTCCTTCCCCTTCACTTTAAACCCATCTGGCTGCTCCATATACACGTCTTCTTTCAAATCCCCATTCAAAAACGCCGTTTTGACATCCATGTGATCAACGTGCATGTCTAAGTTAACTGCCAGGGCAAGTAAGGTACGTATTGTAGAATATCTTACCACAGGTGAGTAGGTTTCCTTGTAGTCTACTCCATACTTTTGGGAAAAGCCTTTTGCAACAAGACGAGCTTTATGACGTAATAGTTGACCATCAGTTCCCATCTTCTTCTTGAAAACCCATTTACATTTCACCGCTTTCTTTCCTGCAGGTAATGATGTTAAAATCCAAGCCTTATTCTTTTCAAATGACTCATACTCATCTATTATCGCTTTCTTCCAGAGTTCACTTTCATGGCCAGATAACGCCTCGTCAATAGTCAACGGTTCGTCACTGCCATTCATAATCGTCATGGCCGCTTCATCAGTTGCAGCGTCTTCTAAATCTTCGTACTCACTCGTTGATAAATCTGAAGCCATATCAGGAGTCCACGTAACATCTGAATTATTATCATCAGAAGAATTAGAATCAGATATTTCTATTATTGATTCACGTGGTCGTGATTGTAGCTCAATTTCATTACTGATCATCTCGGTAGTCGCGCTATTACTATCATCACAACTGAGATTTATTTGACAATCAACAGTACTAGTTTCCTGATTATATTCTAAATCCTTGTACATTTTATCCTCTAAAAATTGAACATCTCTAGACCTAATACATTTAGATGGATTATCTGGATCTGCCAACCGATAACCTTTCGACTCATTACAGTAACCAGTAAAAATGTACCTTTTACTTTTGGCATCTAGTTTCCTGCGTCTTTCATAAGGAATCATAGCATACGCAATACAGCCAAATACTCGTAAGTTAGATAGATCAACTTTATTACCAGTCCATTTTTCCTCCGGTGTAGTTCCTCTCACTGCCTTGCTCGGTAATTTATTCTTAATAAAGATAGCTGTGTTGACTGCCTCCGCCCAGAACTTTCGATCCATTCCTGCATCCTGTAGCATACAGCGTGCTGCCTCCATAATAGTGCGATTGGCCCTCTCCGCAACACCGTTTTGTTGTGGCGAGTAGGGCACGGTTGTCTGGTGCTCTATGCCATGCTCTCTCAGAAATATCTGGAATTGTTTATTAACATATTCACATCCATTGTCGGTTCTAAGCTTCTTTATTTTCAAATCAGTTTGATTTTCCACAAAACTCTTAAATGTTTTAAATACTGGCAACACTTCATCTTTTGTTCTAATAAAATAACCGAATGTCATTCTAGTGAAATCATCTATAAAGGTCAATAGATATTTGGCACCGCTAAATGAGGAGACTGACATTGGTCCACACAAATCAGAGTGTATAAGACCTAGTCTTTCAGTTGCTCTATTGTGAGACTGTTTTGGGAATGGTAGTCTAGATTGTTTCCCTTCAATGCAAGCTACACAAGGGGTACACTTATGATCAGTGTAATCAATTCCATTAGCCATACCTTTCTAGAGTAAGTCCATGCTTCTCATGTTCAGGTGCCCGAGTCTGCGATGCCATAATTCTTGGGATGACCTCGCCTCGCACAGATTCGCAGCTTCGGCTTCCTGCCCTTCAGACAGAATCTCCATCAAAGGTTGCCCTTTTGGTTCTGTCTGACAAACTGCAGCCAGCTCACGTCCATCTGTCGCAGTGTCTAGTTGATAGACACCATTCACCTTCTTAGCACTTGCAACGACTGTCTCACCACAGCCAATTCTGCACAATTCTGTTTCAAAGTGCACACTTAACCCCTTCTCTGTCAATTTATTAACAGACAGTAAATTAGTCGACAAGTCCGGCACAAAAATAACATCACTAATTTTTGTAGTTTGTTTAGTTCCTTTCAAAAATAATTCTACATCACCATGCCTGTTTGATACATAAAATCTCTTTTTTACATATTAAATCTATTCAGTTTTAGTTTATGCTTGTTATGTTTTTTTTTTCTATTCTGTCATTCTTTCCTTCAATTTGTTAGCTTCTATAAGCTGCTTTATATTTCAATAAATATAAATTCTATTTAAACTTAAACTATGTTTTACTGAACATAGTTTTGTGGTCCTTCAGGATTTTTAAAGTTTAGTGAACTAGTGTATTAAATTCAACTTGCTTTTGTGCATCTGAGATATCGGCAGTTTTGGTATTGGAAATTCCATTCAGTTACGCCATATTTGTGAAAAACTTTCTTTTGTTTCTTTTGACGTTCCGGAGGGAACAGAAAGGAGATAATCCATCTATTTGGATTTGGCATGCTGTCAGTGTCACTTCATGTCAGCATATGTAAATAAACAACAGTTGTAAATATAAACACTTCGGAAAAACGTGTAATTAAAGTGTAATTTTCCGGAAAAGTGATAGTGCGGGAAAAGTGCGTTGTTCAAATGCGTCATGTACAGTATTGTACAGTTAGTAAATTATGATTTTCGGGTTTACAGTGGATCTTTGAACAATTTTATGGACTGAAGTTTTAAGTTTTACTATTTACTAAGGTACTGTAATTTCTTATTTATTATATTCACGATGGCAGAAGAAATTAAATTAAAGAAACTCGTTCAGAAACGTACTTATGCAAAAGGTTGTATATCTAGAATTAAAAATGTAGTCGATGCTCAACGAGTAGAACTTTCTGTCACTGTGGATGATTTGGAGGCAAGATGAGACAAACTTAAGTCCGTCTTCACAGAATACGAGGAAATTCAGATGATCATCCTGGAAATTAATGAAAATGATAACGAGGACATAGGTTCTGTAGAAAATAAATACTTTGAGACATTAGCATGCTTAAATCAATTAATAAAACAACTATCGAAAGAGATATTGCCTCAGAATACTTCGGATAAGTTATTCCATACAAAATTGCCTAATATAGAGCTTACTGTTTTTTCAGGTAAAGATCTTTCTCAGTACAAGCCATTTATTGACATGTTTTTGTCTATTATTGATAATAACAAAACGCTGTCTGATGTACAAAAACTTTATTATCTGAGAAAATACTTGACTGAGGAGGCTCTAGGCCTAATTATTAACTTGCCATTGACCAATGAGTCATACCCTGAGGCTCTTTCTCTGCTTAAAAAGAGATATGAAAATAAAGCTCGTCTTGTTACCAACCACATAAATATATTACTGGATTTACCTGTTGTACAGAAGGGTACTGCTGTAGCGCTTAGACATTTCAACTCGCAAATTCAACAGCAACTCCATGCTTTAAAAAACTTGGAACAGCCCATCAATAGTTGGGACATGTTATTAATTTCAATTTTATCGAGAAAGCTTGATGCTTATACAAATAGGGCTTACCACCTAGATAGAGTCGACCAGGAAAAGATGCCAACTTTGGCTGAATTTTTATCTTTTCTCGAAAAAAGAGCGATTGCTTTGGAGGACAGCTTGCCGTTCTTCAAAGACTCTCACGATGAAAGACCAAAACAAAAACCTGGTAATTTCAGTAAGGTTACCAATGTAACTGCAAAATCTGGTCAAAATTATAAATGCGACTATTGTAGCAATGACCACCTTCTATATGCTTGTCCAAAATTTAAACTAACTGCAGTTGGAGATCGAATCAGCTTTGTAAATAATCGTAAATTGTGCACTAGATGCTTGCGATCTCACTCAGAGACCTGTAAATACACATTTCGTTGTAAATATTGTAAAGAAAACCATAATACTCTTCTGCACGAGGAAATCCCATCAGAAGTGTCAGTTACTACGACGTTGCATTCCTATAGTGATGCACGTACTTGTGTTTTTTTACCTACTATAAAGGTAAAACTTTGTGACAAAAATGGTCATGATTTTTTTGTTAAAGCACTGCTCGATAGCGGGAGCCAAGTTTCAATTATAAAAAAGTCTCTTGTTGACAAAATTGATTTGAAACCTTTCTCACAAAAAACGAACATTGTTGGCCTTGGAAATTATAAGAACCAAACAAATCAATTTGTCAACATTAGACTGCCCTCATCAGTTTATGACTTAAAGTTTGATGTCAAATGTCATATAGTCACTTCTATTACATGTGACTTGCCCCAAAATGAAATTGATACTTAAGAATTTGTTATTCCAAAAAATATTGTTCTCGCTGATTCTGATTTTAATGATCCATCTGAAAATTCAATTTTATTAGGTGCCAATTTTTATTATAAAATACTACTGGATGGAAATGTTAAAATAGGCGATGGACTCGTTCTTCAGAACACTCTCTACGGCTACGTTGTAGCTGGTTCTGCGGTATGTAAATCTAATAATTTTGCTTCAGATGCGAAATTAGTTTCCAATTTTGCTATTAAGGATAACGAAATATCTCATTTTCAGTGGCCATTAGGCCATTGTACAAACACACCCAGGTCAGATGGTCATGTAAAGGTAGCCGAAGTGAGGATAGGCCCAAGAAATAAAAAAAAATTTAAGGTCTTACAAAAAGCTGTATCCTTTACCTTTCAGAGACATTTAATGTTAATTTTAATGAAGAAAATATTGATTTAAAGTCAATTATTCTTATTTCCTTTGGCCATTCTCGCCCGGCAACTTATGTTTGATACATAAAATCTCTTTTTTACATATTAAATCTATTCAGTTTTAGTTTATGCTTGTTATGTTTTTTTTTTCTATTCTGTCATTCTTTCCTTCAATTTGTTAGCTTCTATAAGCTGCTTTATATTTCAATAAATATAAATTCTATTTAAACTTAAACTATGTTTTACTGAACAATGCCCCTCACTGAATATTTTGTGATTGTTCGCAACTGTAACCAACCGCGGAGTGTCCACAACATAGTTCTTGAGAATGTTTTTGTTGTTTGTCATATGACAAGTAGCACCGGAATCAACATACCACGCATTTGAGTTAATGTCCACTGCCAATGCCGTAAGTAATGTCCCGTTCCACGCTTTTTCACTTTTCTCACTCTTTTTATCACTCTTGTTTGTTTTTGTTGGACAGTTTTTAGAAAAATGACCGGGTTTTTTACAAGTGAAACACTTTAATTTTGTAGAATTTTTGTTATTTGATTTCGACAACCGATTTGTCAACAATGCACTTTCTTCACTTTTATAAAAGTCTCTGCGTAAGTTTTCTTGTAAAAGTTTGCTTTTCACGGTTTCACTGCACAGTTTTATGTTCGAATTTTCTAATGCCATAATTAGTGGGTCATAGTTTGTAGGCAAACCACTCAACATCAACACTGACAGGAAATCATCGTCCAATGGAGCACTAATGTCTCGTAGTTGTTGATCTAAATCACTGATCTTCATGAGATACGCTTCCATATCACTGAATTGTTCCAATTTCAATCCAAACAATGTTCGTAAAAGTCCAAGTCTTCTACACAGCCCCCGGTCCTCATAAGCATTTTTGAGGTTATGCCAGGCTGCATGCCCGGTGTTGACATTTCGCACATGCGAGAATGACGACGGCTGAACCATGAGACATACACTGGGCGTCAAAAATAAGTAGTACAGTTTTAAAATTGCGATTTCTCCCAAACTATAAAACTTAGACCTTTGAAACAAAAAAGGTTAAAAAGAAAATTTAATCTTATTCAATAAAAACTTCATGCATTATAAGAACTTATAATGCTTGACTTTAAAAAAAACGAATAAATAAAAACACTTTTTTTAAACTGTTGAAAGGTGTTGTCTTACTTAGGATTTTTGTGTTTGACACATTCGCTGCTGATAAAGCAATTGTAATTGAAAAGCATAGGTATCTTCAGAGAGTAAATTTGACTAATCATGCCTCTTTCACCAGAAGAATGTGCAAGAATCTTAGCTTTTCTCGAAGTGGGCATCAGTATGCGTCGTACTGCAAGGAGGGTGGGTGTAACTTTAAGAACGGTTCAGCGAGTAAAGCAAAGGTACGAAGAGACTGGAAACCATCTAAGGAGACGAGGTAATGGCAGACCCAGGTGCACAAGTACCCGAGAAGATCGCTTTATTGTTTCCACTGTGTTAAGAAATCGACACCTTAATGCAGTTGAGGTTCAGCAACAGCTTCTTCGGACCCGAACAGACTACATCAGTGAGAGTACAGTGAGAAGAAGACTTGCTGAAGCTAACCTGAAGCCTCTAAGACCAGCAAATGGCCCCAAACTTGAGACAGAGCATCGCGTAGCAAGACTACGCTACGCCCGTCAACACGTACAATGGGGCGAAGAAGAATGGGCTAGAGTTTTATTCACAGATGAGTCTCGATTCTCTTTATACACTTCAGATGGACGGCGGAGAGTCTACAGACGACCCGGTGAGCGATACATTCAAGCTTGTATCTCGGAAAGAGTCCAATATGGCGGGGGCTCTGTACACGTATGGGCTGGTATCTCTTCAGAGAGTCGCACAGAGCTTGTGGTAATAGAAAATGGGACTTTGACTGGTGAAAGATATGCCTCGGAGATCCTCAACGAGTATGCAGGGCCATATTTAATAAATATGGGTGATGGAGCCATCCTAATGCATGATAACGCCCGGCCACACACTGCTCACCACGTACAAGAGTACATTCAGGAGGTTGGCATCAACTTGATGGCTTGGCCATCGAGAAGCCCAGATCTCAACCCGATTGAACACGCCTGGGATGAGCTTGGGAGGCTAGTCAGAAGGCGCAGTCCACCTCCTGCCACACTCAGGGCTCTAAAACATGCGCTGATAGAAGAATGGGAAAATATTCCCCAACACCGCCTCCGAAACTTAGTGTTCAGCATGCCAAACCGGATCCAAGCTGTAATTAGAGCCCGAGGCGGCAACACAAGTTATTAAATTGTGAAAAAGTTCCAAAACGTGAAAATTAAGTGGTTGACATATCGTTAAAAATTGATACTTTTTAGTATTTATCTTAATTTTAAGTTTGAAACTTTATTCATGCCAAATAAAATATAACTTTAATAAACTTCGTTAAGTTTACTATAAACTGCTTTTTATTTCATAAGTGTAACTACTATAGTTTAGGAGTAATTGCAATTTGAAAAGTGTACTACTTATTTTTGACGCCCAGTGTATTTTCGCTAGCGCCCTTTGTTGTTTGCGCGCGTCCTGAACCTTGGGTACACCCGGCGCCGATTCCTCTATGCAGTCCCATAAGTCCTCATGTATTAAGTACATGCGCATCGAGAATTTCCAATTTCCGTAGTTTGAAATGCCATTTAGTTTCTCGAAATTCACGGAAAAACCAGAACTTGTAGCTATTGAACCGGCACCGCCCGCGCCGCCGCCGCCGCCGCCATCACCATTAGGCATTTTTATTTTATTTTATAGTTTAACTTTTTCCTTTACACACCAAATACTATTTTTATCTAAGGGTGGGTTGTACCATCTTACTTTAACAATAACAAACGCCAAAATTTCAGTTAAAGTATCGGCTAGGCCAAAAATGAGTTGCACCAGTTGACAATTTGTTAAATAACGTCATAACTTTAACCATAACCGTAACTGCTCACTTTTGGCTGGTTAGTGTTATAGTTAGTGTTAAGTTATCCGTCAAATTGACAAACGCGTTGAATATAACGCGTTGTCTAAACATCATGTCCCTGCTCCAAGAAATACCCGTGGAAACCAGTTCTGAAGACGAAACTGATGATCTTGTCAGTGTAAATAGAAAAAGAAAAGTATACTTACCTATACTTCGTTTTTTTTCGTATTAGAAATTATGTAAACAAAGCAGCAGTGGTACTAAACATTTTCTTACAAACATAAAAACTATGATAAAATAAAGAGTTGAAATAAAACAAATGGAAGGCCTAACTATGCCACCAATAATATATTTTTGTTTTACTCTACAACAATGAATTTGTCATTACGCCGAGTAGTTCTTTGTTCTGTTAAGTACTCTTACTAGGTTGACTGGAAGAAATCCCCACGTGGGATAAGTCCGCCTTTGTAAACTTCCAATTACTGTAAACGTATTATCATTGTACAATAAAGAATAAATACATACATACATACATACATGACTGATAATAATTGGTCTGAATAAGAAACTGAGACCATGTTGAAACTATTTTAGATATAGATCTTGCAAAACGAAATAGATTTAATTTAAATATTTTAAAAACCCCTTTCTGAGTAAGGCGGCAAGACGGAGGTTGATGAAATGTCTGGTTTTGTCTCAGTTGGATTATTGTGATACAGTGTATGATCCGTGCCTAAACCCAAAGCTGAAAAACAAGTGCTGACAGTGCAAAACTTGTCTATCTGATTTTGTTACAACGTCTCCAAACGATCCCATCACAATCTTCTTAAATACTTACAACATGCTAACTACGAAAAATAGAAGGACGTTGTAATTTAATTTTCAAACTAAAGAAACTTGAGATCCCTGCCTAACTAGCTAGAAAACTTAAATAGACTAGCGCAGGCCCAGGTAAAAAGAAGTAAGAACGATTTCCTAAGTTGGTTTTACTGCACTCTCATATATCACTAGATATTCAAAGTTCCCACCATCTTCGGGATATTGACAGCAATAATCTGATACTTAATCGGAATCATCGCGATCGGAGTCCGAATCGCCGCTCTCTGGATATACAACATCATCTTTTTTTTGCGCTTACTTTTAGCGCCCATCACGCAAATTTAAGTTATAATAAAATAATAATCCAAAACTTTTTACAATAGAGAAAAAATGTTCACCATAGCTGACATCAATGAAATGAGTGACATGAGGTATTTAACAATTTATTTCTATGTCTATGAGTGACACTATGTCTATGGTTTTTACGATTATGTTTAGTATTGCCATTTAAAAATGTCACCCGCATCGAATTTGGGGTAAATCAGGCTTCATTTGACTTGCAACCCCTTTAACTTTAACAAAGCTAACGAATTCGCTGGTGCAACGCATTTTGCTGTAACTGTTAAAGTCAGAGTTACTGTTAGTGTTAAATTTGACACAAACTTTTACTATGACTGCTTCTGTGGTGCAATCCACCCTAATTATTTACGTATCCTGGGCCCATAACCTGATGGGTTAAGGGCAAAATAAACCAGGATTGAGTTTAGAACAATTGATTTTATTTTCGAACAATAACACCGTGACAAATTACAAGATGAAAGAGACAGTGCAATACGAACAATTAGGGGAGTATGAAAAACGCGCCACCTAGTGGACAATTAATGCAACTTATTTATGACTTCTGAATCTGTTTGGTTTATACTTACTAACAGGTTTTTCCTCAATTTTTTTATTTCAAATGCGGCATTTTCATCCATTATAAAATGAAGAATAATAAAAACGAGTCTTGAGGATTATTTTTGAATCCCGCTCCTTTACGTTTTCTCTGAATAACACTTTATTAAATATGAGCACAACTGTTTCAAAAGAATTCAAATTGGCCCATTCCTGTGTAAGTGGCATCGTATTTTATTAAATTCGACATCGCATTGTAATTTGATGATTTTCATAAGGAAAATCACTTGTAAATTCACTGGAAAATTTCACAGTGAATGTAGTAAGATAGATAGATAGATAGATAGATAACACCTTTATTCAATGACCAACAACTTTTGTCATAAACAACTTCACTCAACTCAGACAATTTAGTATAACTCAACACTTAAGGCGACTACAGCATCCGATAAAGGCAGCATACATAGGAATAGTGACATCTCCGTCTCTCAACAGGTCTGGGCTGGCAGTGCGAACAGTGTCGATACACGAAGTTTACGGACTATGAAAGCGCGCGTGCGTAAAAACTTGTTCGAAAGTTAGAAAAATGAGATTTATGGAAAGGTAACAGCTTAAATCGAAAAATGCGTTAACTACTTATCGAGAGTGTTCAATCACGAACATTTTGATAGCAAATTCAAGTTCCTGTGTGCATTTCACTATCGTTTTTACAGCTTAAAAGATACACAATATTGGTATTTAGAGGTGACTTTGTGAGCTTTTTCTATGGATCCAAAAGTGCTGAATCATGTTTTCAGCAAACTACTTATCTAGTTTATGTCCTGAATATCACCGTAGTATTTTTTTCTTCGATTTAATGCAGTGCGTCATGCTTATCTACGCATCATAAAATCGTAATTTAGGTGCTGTAGTCGCCTTAAACATTTTGTTTATCCCACGGAATTTAGGGCCCTACTACAAAATATTACATTGACAAAAGTCGGTTTTTAAGTGGTGTTTTAATGTTTTGTGGTAAAACAGCTATTGTATTGCTTAAACGACTAAACCACTTTTAATCAAATATTGCTAAAAACCATCTTGATATAGCTTTTAATTATTCTTTTAAACTGCGTCGAAATCGGTAAATTCGTATAGGAGCTACGATGCCACAGACAGATACACAGACAAACAAATACACACTTCAAACTTATAACACCGCTCTTTTTTGTCAGGGTTTAACCTATACTTGGCACCGATTTTAAGGTGTGATTTTGGTTTATTTGATAACAGTTTATATTTTCTATGTAATTACGGAGCTCATAAAAAATATTTGAAAAAATCCTATATATATAGTTATTGTAATATAGCATGTCCCTTATAATGCACATTGCCAAGTTGTCTGATATAGACATGTGCGCTGCGCCGGCACGCCGCCACCGCCGACTAATCATCCCCCGGCGTCGCCGCCGCCTTTTTGAGACGGCGTGGACGATTGGCGAGGTGGCCTCACGTCAATCGCCAATGGCGTATTATTTTAGTTCATTTATTCTACATTTGGCAGATGCTATTTTGACGAATTCCATGTAAGAGAAAGCAGATCTCTTCGCATCTCTTTTTGCGAGCAATTCTCTTATGGACTCTGCCTCTCATCAGCCGCCGTCAATACCTCGCTGTGACTTCTCAATGCCGGAAGTCACGATACATAATAAAGAGGTTCGCGGAGCACTACAAAGTCTAGACGTGAATAAAGCTAGCGATCCATATGCATATGCTCTGCTCTGAGGTATTGTGGTCCTGAGTTGTCTCCTGTACTGACATTCTCCCTTAAGACTAAAACCGTACCCAAATCCTGGAAGCTTGCTAACGTGCAACCAGTACCCAAAAAGGGTAGTTGTGCCGACCCCTGCAATCACCGAATTATAGCCATCACCCCCATACTCTGCAAGGTTATGGAAAGGATACTGAATAGCAAGCTGCTGACTTACCTAGAAGACAACGACTTACTCAGTGATTGAATATGGCTTTCGCCTGGGACGATCAACAGGGAATCTACTAGTTTACGTCACGCACTGCTGGGGCTATGCTATCGAGAAACATTGCGAAGCTCACGCCGTGTCCTTAGATATCTCGAAGGCATTTGACAGGGTTTGGCATCCAAGTCTGCTAAGCAAGCTTCCTGCGTACCGAGTCCCTGCCGACTTATGTGACTGGATAGCTGACTTGCTGAGAGAACGGTTGATCCGAGTAGTCATGGATGGCTGCTCTTCTGACCTAACGGCTATTGACGTTGGAGTTCTTCAGGGGTCCGTTCTCTCTGCGACCCTTTTCCTGCTGCACATTAATGATATGCTTTTGCATGGAGTTATTGCATACGCAGATGACAGTAAAGTCATGGAGAGATACCTGTCCGGTCCAGGAGCTGGTGGAGATGAAATTGTCTCAGAAAGGAGAGCACTGGTAGAGCGAGTAAATTCAACCTTAAGTCTTGTCTCCCGATGGGGTGACAATAATCTGGTTAGTTTCAACG
The DNA here is from genome assembly GCA_949987775.1 of Aproaerema taeniolella. Taxonomy (NCBI): domain Eukaryota; kingdom Metazoa; phylum Arthropoda; class Insecta; order Lepidoptera; family Gelechiidae; genus Aproaerema; species Aproaerema taeniolella. The sequence goes on along the minus strand of OX465255.1, from coordinate 17,127,356 downwards.
CCACCAAAACACAGGCGTGTCTGTTCTGCGGAACGGGGTCCATTTAATCTGACTCCTACTTTTCGAGGTACATCTGTTCCTGTAACCAGTGAGTTGTCTGCCAACCTAGACTTCGGCACCTCCATCGAGTCCAAAGCTTAAACTGCGGCCAAGAAGCTGGGCATCCTTAACAAGGTTGAACGGTACTTTACGTCCGATTAACTCTTGTCCCTCTATAAGGCACAGGTACGATCGTGCATGGAGTATTGCAGCCACCTTTCTGATGGTTCAACCAAATACCAACTAGCCGTATTGGACTTCGGAGAGAGTGCACAGGAGCTGCATGAACTTATTCTGCCTGCCCTTTTCCAGACGTACTGCAGGGTATCACCCTTACCTTATCGAGATCCCACGGCGCTTTTTATCATCTTTTATATTGCGCACTGCCAAGGAATGGAAGTCCCTGCCTGCGTCTAAATTTCCGAGCTCATATAACCGAGGCCTCTTTAAATTTCGAGTGAATAGGTATTTTCTGGATGAGCTTGCTTCAGCTATGATGATCATTGGAAGCAGCAACGGAGCAGAATTTGTCAAAAGAAGAATCTCTCGAAATAAGAATCTTTCAAATGTTAACTAAACGTATGGAATGTTGTTTCATTTTGCAACTATGCTCATATTTGGCCGCCGCCGCCGCCAAATTTTTGCCAGTTCGCCGCCGCCGGCATTTTCTATATCGGTGCACATGTCAAGGCACCTCAACTATAAAACCTGAGTTGCTCTTGGTTGTACATATAAATGATCTATTAAAATAATAAAATTCTATCTATTATTATTATTTTATAATCCACGGGGACGAAGTCGAAGTCAAAAACTAGTACATAATGATTAATCTTTCTGTCGACAGTTATGATTAAATCAAAGAAAAAAAAACTGGCGATCTGGCAATGTGTATCTAAATGCACACGGTAAATAGAAGGTCGATTTGCGAGTGAGTTGGCAATGTGCATTTGTAGACACATCAATAAATATACATGTGTTACGATTGAAAATCATGTGCATCACTACAAAATACTAGTAAATATCGAACACGTATATATTCAAGAATAATATAATACAACCATACATAGGTTTTATACAATATATAATAGGATAACAATCGATTTTTATCTTGTGCTGCGTGGACTCCTGCACACGTTCCGCCATCTTGCGACCCACTGACAGCTTGTGTGGCCAAATAAAGTTGGTAGATTTTTTTTAAATAAATAAAATATTTTCCTACAAAGTGTTGCCAAAAAAAACCCAAAAAAATTGCCTTTTTTTCTGGTATATTTTTTTTAGAACTATGTGCATTTCAGTGCACATTACCAAGTATAGGGTTAAAAACATCAAGTAGAATTGTGATGTTAAACGTTGGTCAAGGCCTCAGGGTTAACACTCGCTACCGATTTAGAGGTAAAATTATTATTGAAATTAATCAAGCAAGACAACAATGCTTATACAATCAAGAGTAACTTTAGTTAGGAAGTGTAGTAAGTAAAAACACAAATTAACATAACCAACCATGTTATTGGATACCTAGCCTATACTGGGTGAAAAAGAACCTCCTAGCTCTATATTCAAAATCCTGAACAAGTATCACTCAAAGAAAACATTGATATATTATTATTTTTTTAATATTTTTTCAATGGGAATAGTTCATTTTTTGCCTAAACGTAGACATTACTCCTACACCAGGCACGCGAGGGGTGCGGGTAGCGCTCGCGGGGGTGCGCCAGAGTGATGTCTACGTTTAGGGAAAAAAAATCCCCCCCACGCAAAAATAAAAATAAAAAAAATAAAAAACAAATAAAAATAAAAAGTGTTCAGTAAGTGATACTGGTTCAGGATATTCAATAAAGCTAGGAGGTTCTTTTTCAACCTGTATATCTACTAACTACAGACACGTATACAGACTATTGTGATAGCAAAACGTGTTTCTGTCTGGTTTTAAAATTGTTCGGCTATTGACTACAAACAGCAAATATTGTAGAGAAATATAATAACAAGAATATTGTTTTTGTTAGTTTCGTTATTAGTCATTTTAATTACGTAAGTAAGTAGATAGGTACACTTATTATTTTGTTCAACACGCGACCAACGCGGTGAGCGCGCGCGCGGCGAGTGGCAATCCGCGTCAGGCTTGGAAATCGTAGTATAATTATACTATTTGTACCAGAATTTCATTAGCATGGTAATGCCAGTATACTACGCGAAAGTCCCATCCTGAACTCTTTAGGAAGCTAACCGAGGTCTCGGGTATGGCTCAAAGAACACAGTATATAAATCTACTACATCAACCTCAAGTTAGATTTGACATTTATCGTAGAAACGCTTATAACATGTGTGTCCAATTATTTAATAACCTACATACCTGACGACATAAAATTTCTTCACGGACCCGCTTTTAAATTTAAGTTGACTAAGTGGCTTCAAGGAAATTGTTTTTATTCAATTAGTGAATTTATGAAGTATCGTATTAATTTGACGTATCTTAACAATAATAAATTGACATAATTTTTCAATTACTGACATAATTAAAATATTTGCATGCTATAAACGGCCGAATACTTGTACTTTCTACACATTTATATTTAAGACCTTTATAACTTGTATTCTAGCAAATAAAGATTGAAAAAAAAGAAAATACCAGAATTTTTATCGACCAGTGGAAGGGTAGTTTTTAATGTATTTTTTTACTATTTCCTATCTTTTTGACAGAATAGGAGTTGTTATGTATTTTATCTATGTGTGTGAGTGAGATGACGATTACTTATATGCACTTTCTTGTGTAGGTATGCTCTTACAATTTTCTTGAATAATATGCTAAAATAAGGTAAAACAAACAGTTTTTTTTATATCGCAGTTTCTATAATACTTCAACTAAATAAAATAGGCTAGAAATTGCAACAAAGGATATTTTTGTGATTATTTTTTATTATTTTAATTGTTTTTTATGCAATAAAACAAAATTTACTTTAAAGTCGTTGAAAATCGAAATGTAGTATTATTTTTTATCAAGTAGTATAATTTTGATCTCCAAGTAGTAAAATTTTCTGACGGTCTGATTCCAACCCTGATCCGCGCTCGCTGGCATACTCCAGTATGCCCGCCGCGCGAACAGGCCTAAACTGCGGAGTGACACCCCCCTGGTTGTGGTAAGAGCCACAACGTTGATTGTCTTGTCTGTTAGTGCCAGTAAAGCGCCCATAGCTTTGACTCTCGCCACAGACTCTAGCTGTTTGGAATTACTCAGGTTAAGCGTTACATGGGCAGGGAACAGGGAACTTCATGGGGTAATCATAACCATAGAGACAACTTAACACATATGGTTTTTGCTTCGGAGGGCAGTCAATGCGTGATGAGTGATGACTGCTCGACGATGGTGTTCGAAACTGGTTGCATTAGTTTTTGTAACTATCAAGTATTGAGGGTTATAATGCGAGCTTAAAATGAGACGCAGCCGTATTTGATACTAGTATCACGTAGCGATATTATACCTTAAATACATACAGTCACATACACATACACTACAACTACAAATACGATTTACAACATACGGTTTTTACTTATATTTTTCATATTTATCTACTATTTTTATTATATTTATTATATACATACATCATGAATACTACACAGTAACATACACACGCGCGTAGAGAGCGCCTCCGTCCACTTAGGTCTTGGCAGAATAACAGCGTTGTGGTTTCTTACAACAACAAATGCTGAGCCAGCGCTATTTTCACTGACACGATACACGATACACGCAACACCAACTACACACACGCACACACACACACACACACACATTCCTACTCACTCTCAAACACACACTATACTCTTCCAAACACATTATTTTTAATTAATAGTTAAGATTTTTTTTTATAATAAGATGGGTTAACGCTTGACCTCAATCTTTATCATAAAGGTCAAAGATGAGGTCGACGATGGAGCGAGTTAACCCAGAAAATGCCTATAAAGGCACTGGTTCTCCCACGCACCGACGGAACACAGCAAGCTGTTTGGCGTCGGACTTAGGTAGGAGGGTGGTCGCGAACCAGACGGCCCTTTACAGAGCCTACCACACCGCATGAGACCATAGGACGATACCTCAGATTCAGAAAAAATGAAGTGTCGTTGCCTGGGATGGATTACTAGGAGGCAGGTCTCATTTGTGTTTCCTTAGTCGCCTCTTGCGACACCCACGGAAGGGGATGGGGTGGTGTTATTCTCAACCGATCACCACACGGGTCATCGTGTGGTGATCGGTTGAGAATAACTTAGGTTTTTGTTTATTAATTTTTGTAATTGTATGTGTAATTTGTCAGTTAAATAAAGGTTTTATCTATCTATCAAATACATAGACACACTCACGCCTTACATCCCTGTTGGTATAGGCAGAACATCATGTGATTCTTAAACCACTTGACGCCATATCTACATCTACATCTACACTAATATTATAAAGAGGAAAGATTTGTACCTATTTTAGTATGTTTGTAATGAATAGGCTCAAAAAGTACTGGGCCGATTTAAAAAATTCTTTCACCATTAGAATGCTACATTATCCCTAAGTAACATAGGCTACATAATTTTTCCGAATTCTCACGGGAACGAAGTCCCGAGCGGGATGCTAGTTTGCTATACATTCTTAGGGTTGTTAGATGATACAGAGGCCAGCGTAGTAAACCGCTCCATTTTGGTTGTAAAACCGCTCTTTTCACATTAGTACAGAGTGCACGCATGTAGTAACTTGATGTGCTGCCGTGTGTACATGAGTATAGTGGTGATAGATTGTCATCCTTTCGTCCACAATACAATAATACCCTCACATTGGCAGCTGGCACATTTTAAGTTTTTCTTTCACTCTCAGTCCAGCGTGGAAGAATAAAATACTACTACTAGAGCATGCCAGGGACTTCTTTCCCGTGGGAATTTTGTAAAATCTTTCCTCGTTCCTTGCCTACGTTATAAAAGGAACCCTTGTGCCAAATTTCAGCTTTGTAGGTCCAAGGGTTTGGGCTGGGGTTGATGAATCAGTAAGTAAGTCAGGACCTTGCATAGATATACATACATATATAGTGCTAAACCTGAATTTTCAATTCTAATCAATACATCATATCAGCCTATTGCAGTCCACTGCTGAACATAGGCCTCCCCCAAGGTGCGCCACTTTGCACGATCCTCCGCTGTTTTCATCCAGCCACTACCCGCTATCTTCTTTAGGTCATCTGACCATCTGGCTGGGGGGCGTCCTACACTACGTTTGCCAAGACGTGGTCTCCATTCGAGAACCTGTCTACTAACGCTCGTCGGTTCTGCGACAGACATGGCCAGCCCACTGCCACTTCAGCTTGCTACACTTTTGGATAATATCCATCACTCCGGTCACTAATCAATAAATTTTGTTTTACTTGTTTGTGAAAACGTGACGAAAATGAAAAAAAATGCGTTAATTCGACCATTTTCTTACAAAAAGCAGGCAAAAAGTGCATTTTCGTTTACGTTTCCATCACGTTTTGACAAATTTTAAATAAAACAAAATTTATTAACAAGAATGTAAAATTCATGTTTAGCACATGCTCGTCTGAAAATTATAGCCCTCCGTATATCGAGTATGCTTTTATAGCTTCTCAAACAGGCCTCTTTTGTATGAAAAATCGTGCAATATCCCTAGACCGTGTTGATAAGGCATGCTTTAGCATTGTTATTTTTGTAAATTCATTTCGCGACATGAAAATCATCAACCTGTTCATTCAGCGACTTTATTTCAGTAAGTCACAAAAGACTCGGTCATCGCCGCCGCCACACGTATCTATCCATCTATCCATGCATACGCTCACGTCTATAATCCCTAACGGGGTAGACAGAGCATCAGGGAACCACTTGATGCCACGTTTGACACAAATTGTGAGGGTTATCAGATGGAAAATGAGTATATATACTATAGTGGTGATAGGTGGTCAGCCTTTCGCCCACGATACAGCTTCTACAGTATGCCTGGGAAGAGTCGGCAGCTGGCACATTCTAAGTTTTTCTTTCACTTCCAGTCCAGCGTGGAAGTATCTTAAAGTAAATAAAAATGGAGTACTCGTATCTATCCGGGACACATAACCCTATGCGGGCCAACACTGGGTGCTACGTTACTCCCCACATCAGCCTTACCTGCAACCAATACACGTCTCTCCCGCAAGCTCTTCCAGCTAAAGAAGACCCAACTTCGTGCGGTTACGAGCGTAATAACAGGACATGGTATGTTCAACAAACACCTATACACTCTAGGTATCACAGACAGTCCTTTATGCAGAACATGCATGGAGGAAGAGAGACAGCCGCCCACGTCGTGTTAAACTGCAAGGAGGTGGCCAACTACCGGGCCAAACACCTGGGCACACCCGGGTCCCTCCCGGAAGTGGTGGAAGACCCTAAGAGACTTCTGCAATTTCTGGAGGAGCTGGGGTGGCTAGACTGACAGCCATCCTAAACAATTAATCACGCAAAATAGGCGCATGTTGACGTCGAGTTGCGGAAACCAGCCCGTCTTACAATTACAATTACTCCCCACATCACCTTAACCACAAACTCGACTAGTGCTAAATCCCTGCAAACCACAGCTTATTATGCCAACCATTATTGAGATAAACTCTGCCTGTGATATTATTATTAAAATGGTTATACATATACAGGGTTGCTCGCGGAAGTGTTGGCAACTTCGTGACAAAGCAAATGCTAAATTGCTTTTAGCGTAAACACAGGAAGGCGCTTTGTGTCAAGATAAGTAAATTTGGTTTCGCGGCAAACTTGGTAATTCGATATAAGATAACAAAACGGTGATTTGAAATGAGAGATTGGGCCTTTTTATAATACAATCTGTACGACGCGGCACGGCAAAACTGTATACAGAGTGTAAATGACGGCTTAGCAAATACTCTGGTGCTGTTATCTATCCATTACTACAGTCGATTACAAGTTATTTTTTTTCCAGGAAACGTCAAGTTAAGGAGTTTTCATTGTTAATCTACTTTGGCCTACGTGTGCGTGTGCTGCCTGATGAGCCGGCTAGACAGCCGTTCGTCGAGCTGCGAGTGCTGACCGTGCCCTCGCTATACATCCTTTAGGTTGCTAAGTATGTGAGGAGGCACCCCGACGAGTTTCCTGCTACTTGCAGATACTCAGCTAGACTTGGAGTCAGGCTGGCTTCCACGAGCCGGAGATTGCAAAAATCTAGTAACTCCTTAAAAGCAATGGGTCCGCAGATTTACAATAAAATCGCCTCTGACATAAAGGAGGCTTCAACTCAGCACTCCTTCATCAGGAAACTAAAACTGTTCCTAGCCCGTAAGGCATACTATAGCGTGAAGGAGTTCCTTGAGGAATGAATTACAAATTTTTTGTGTAATAATTAGGTACTTGTTTTTGACATTTATCATGAAATACAATTATTTAATATTATATTTTATACTGACTGACACAATTTCATAATTTGATGTTATATTTAATGTAATTAATTATGATAATTATTCAATTATAATTTACTTTAATTACTTTAATTGTAATGTATACTTAATTGACAGTGTTATGACTAATACTAAATAAATATGAATAATAATAATGAATAATAACGCAATATACCGCGAAACCGCGCCCCGCACGCGGTCCCCCCGCGCCGCGCCGGTGTTGTAACGCGGTGTACATTGCTGGTTTTCATGTTTTAAGCTGTTATCATTATTTTTCATCGGAAAATGGAGTGTATTATAATGATGTAATTTTAAAGCAGAAAATATTAAAAAACTTTAAAAAAAAAATTAAATATTTCCTGAAGGAAATTTCACTGGAAAATCATTGAGTATGATGGTCGGAGTTCAGGGTTTCAGTTTTTGCTAACCTGTCCTTTACACCCTGTATACCATTGCCCTCCATATTCCTTGTGATGCTAGACGCTGGGAACATAGAAGATAATAATTTTACACGCTAATTTTATTTATATTAAGGTAATAAATTTTAATTTGACAAACTGGAATGTTGCACGCTGTATAGTTTGCAATAAACGGAGCATAGGTCGGCAAGTATAAAATAACTAATTTTTTTTTTAAACGTATAACAGCTGAACAAATATAGCTAAGAACCATCATTAGGTACGTCAGCTTTCAAACAAAAAAACCGCATCGAAATTGGTCCATTCATTTAGGAACTCGCGTCAAACCTATAATACTCCTCTTTTTGTAGAGGGTTTAAAAATGATGTTTGTTCTCACAATGTCGTCATCAATATAAAATCCACCATAGGTACTCATCGCTCAGATTATCTCAGATATAAATGACCATAGTACAGGGACAACAGCACATCATGCCATCCAAAACTGTCAAATTTCTTCACTTGATTGTAAATTTTATCTCCAACCGTTAGAGTTTACTATCCATTGGAGAAATTTGACAGTTTTTGGTAACCTGATCTGCCGTTGACTCTACCTTCGTATAAATATTTTATAACACGATTTTTGTTTTAAATAATTATCCGATATTTCGGCGCTGTTGCCAAGCACCACGATCATGAATTTAAAAAACCAAGACAATCTTAAACAAATTGTCTTGTCTTATTAGGCTTGTCTTAATAAGACAAGGGCACGGACATCAAGTCTGTGGATGCAAAATTAAGTGTAATTAAAAAATAAAAAATAAATAAATAAACAAATTGCCTTGCAATCAAATATAAAGAACGAACCTTTACTTTGTTTTAAATAGATTGTTTTTCATTCCGGAAAACGTTATAAACGAAAACCTATTGCGAAAATATGGCAACATTTATTGTACTAAATAAGGCACACCTACAACCTGTAAATTATTCATAACAAAAGCTCTTATAAATCGAAGTTCTGCTAAATGAGATCCATTATTTTCCCAAATCCTTTCAATGTGTCCCAGAAATCCAAGAAGGGTAGAAATCTCCATTAAGAGGCCATAATTGATTTGGAAGATATATGTAGCAACACCTCTGGTTTTCCCGTAGGCGTTAGAAAAGTGGATTATAGTTATGTTCGCAGAACCGATAACAGCAGGCCGAGTACGATAGTGACAGCGCCGCGACATCACCGCGGTCCTATGTCAAAATGTCAACATTGACATCGCCGAGCGCGAGTTTGTCGTTATCGTGCTAGAGCTGCAGAACCCAGAAGCAAAAAATCTCAGTAATACAATACAAGTAAAGAGCTTCTTCACTTGAAATTGGTGACTTCGCCTTTCTATATTTTAATTATGATTGAAATACACAGACATTGGCAAAATCTTCTATATATAAAAATGAATTGCTGTTTGTTAGTCTCGCTAAAACTCGAGAACGGCTGAACCGATTTGGCTAATTTTAGTCTTGAAATATTCGTGGAAGTTCAAGGAAGGTTTAAAAGGTGAGAAAATTCGAAAAAAAAAATAAGGCTTTACGAAGTTCGCCGGGTCAGCTAATAATAAAATCACGATCGTGGACGCCATTTCCCAAAAACATTCATTGAATTAGACATGTCAATAATCTACTTACACCTTATCAACACTAACATGTTTTCTTGTATTTCGTTTTCGGTATTTATTGTGCTTGATAATTTTGATAAACTTCCTTGACTGATAACCCACCATTTTCTCATTAACTTGTAGGTATTTTCAGTAAATTATTTAAACAAATAAATTGATTAAGCTTAGTAGAGTCAAGCTTTCCAACCTTATAGGCTTATAGACTACTAGTATTCCACCCGGGACTTCGTTCCGGTCGAAATTCAGGAAATTATGTAGCCTACGGGACTCAGAGATAATGTAGCATTATAATGGTGAAAGAATTTTTAAAACCGATCCAGTAGTTTCGGAGCCTATTCAATGCAAACAAACCAACAAACAATCAAATCTTTCATTTTTATAATATTAGTGTAGACTAGTGTAGAAAAGTCAATCGGCAACGGATGAACGTGTCCTCCGAATCTCGGAAATGATTGTCATCAAGATCAATTGTCATATGGTCACCCATCGCGGGGTACCGACCCATTTACGGCGCTTAACTACACAGATTCAAATAAAAAGAAATAATTCAAGAACTATTGTTACTGCATCATTGTTCGCCACATACCTGATTATACCTACACAATGGTTTGGTAAATACGTACCCGAACCTTATTAATCAGGGCCCCGATTCTGTAACTTCAGTTGTGTGTTGATGGAATGGAGGCCATTTTATCTGTTCAGGTGGTGAAATTGAAAACTTGACGGCCGGTTTGGTAGAGTGGTAGTGACGCTGCCTCTTGATCGGCGGGTCCTGGGTTCGATCCCCAGTCGGGGCAAACATTTGTGTAAAAAGCAGATGTTTGTTCTCGGGTCATGGGTGTTTGTGTTTGTCTTTATGTGTGTTCCAAGGGACCCACGACACAAGGGAAAACCTTAGTGTGGGCCTTTGAGTGTGTAGCGTTTATTTATTTAATAGTAAAAGGTCGATATGCAGTCTCTTCCCGGAATGGCTGGTTTATCCTAGGTTAGGTCAGCCTGAAGATTGACTAGTCAAACCTAGGAGCGCCGGAGCTTCGAAGTTTGTCTATAACATATACATTGACACCGTTTTAAAAAAAAAAAAAAATCATATACTTGCTGACAACCACCCCGACCAGCAGCGCCACCGCCAACCGAACGTAAAGTTGCAAACTACCTAACAACTGAAAATTCAGTTAGCAGTGTCGCCACCAGTCAAAGCAGCCGTCATTATGTATGAAATTTGGATAGTTTTTAATTTTGCCACCTGAAGCGATAAAATGGCGGCCATTCCGTCGACACACAACTAAAGTTACGGAATCGGGCCCCAGGTTTGCCGCATTTGACCGTATTTGCGCTGCTTGATTTGAGCCCAGGGGAAAACAATTATTCGAGGAACAGGAGCCGAATTGTTGTATTTGTTGAGTAATTTCTATTTGAAGAAATCAAATTGTCATTGTTTTTTAACCGACTTCAAAAAAGGAGGAGGTTTCTCAATTCGACCGTATATATATTTTTTATGTATGTCCGCGGATAAATTCGTTGTTTATGAACCGATTTTGATTATTCTTTTTTTGTTGGAAAGGGAGTATCCCAAGAGTGGTCCCATGGTAAGGAAACCGGGATCTGATGGTGGAATCCTGAAGAAATCGAGGGAAACTCTCGAAAAAATTGTCTTTCCGACTAGTGTGTTCCTTAATATTATTCAATATAAAGAATTTTATTGGGATTGAAGTCGGTGACTCTTACGTTTTTGACGTGGAAAATTATCACATGTTTATTGTTATGTTGCCATTACAAAAACAAATTAGGGGTGTGTAGTCATAACATATTAGTTTTCCAAAATCGTCATTCTCTCCTGCTAGCGCTGCACTTTGTTGATCAACAGAAGACGCGACGCTCTAACGTATTTCAACCCGTAAATAGTTTATCTACTTCAGCCATTCTCAAAGTGTGCTCCGTGAAGCCCTAGAAATCCGCAAGCCCTCTGTGGGGTCTCCGCAAAAATATCCAGTTTAGTAAATACTCTACATTTATTGTAAGAATTTCCTACTTATTTATGGAAGAGCAGAGCCTCCCAACACAAGTATTTAACATTACTTAAAGGGAGTGCTCTTGTAACATAATATAATAATGTAATGCTAAGTTAAGGAAATAAAATATTTTTAATTTTTTTTTTTATTTTTTTTTTTAGTATTAAAACGCATATCTAATGCAAGTAATGAATAGAGATACCATAATATGAAACCACGAGCGCCCGGACTGTCAATTAAAAGCTTAGCCAACAATTCAATTTAACCAATTTTTTTATCATTATTGGCTTCCAAACTTTTCGTTTCCAAAAGGGTTCCGTCATTAAAAATGTTTGGAAACCGCTGCTCTACTTGATATTGGTGACTTTGACATTCTATATTTTAATTTTGATTTATATACTCAGACATTGACAAAATCACCATTGTAGACGCTATTTTTTTTTAATTCAATTGAAACGAAACAAATTATCTTTCGAAGAGAATTATAGGTAACTCTCGAAAATAATTGTTGCATTTATTAAACGACCTCTGATAATGATATTCACATTTTATAACTACCACACAAACATTTATTTAAATTAAAATACCTGATTATATAAATAATTAATCTAAAAAACATGCATAATTTAAAAAATATACCCACCTCTGCCAAAACACTGGCAATTCACAGAACAGTTCACATTTTAAAACTACAACAATCTTAAAACTTCACAGCACAATGGCAAACTTGTTCAAAAATCACTTCGCATTCCAGAAATCACTTCGCACTCCAGGACATCCGTAGAGGACACGTGCGCTCTCAACAAGCGCTCGCTGAAGACTGACGATGGAAAATGGAAAACGATCGCAGAAAAGATAACATTTTGATAGCAAAACTTTTCGTGTTGTTCTATGCTGAGTGGCTGTGTATAAATCCAGTGAAGTAACGCGAGTGGAATACTTTAAACATTTTGGAGTCTGAAAATGCGCGCATATTAGTTTATCAGAAGGGATCAATTTTTTTAAGTTAATTAAACACATACGTGTAGATATTAATTCACGTCTATTTTATCTTTATAGGGGTGGGTGGCTAGAGCTTCGGAGTTCTAAAGCCAATTTTTTTTTTTTTCAGACCATGTACTTGTACGTTCTCACTGAAGGTCACGGGCCTCCCTTCGAAAACGGAAGAGGTTTTAAGATATAGTTCACAATGCTAGCCTAATGTGGGGTCACGCCTTCGAAAACGAATTTTCGTAGACAATACGCCTTTTTAGGGTTCCGTAGTAATCTACGAACCCTTATAGTTTCGCCATGTCCGTCTGTCCGTCTGTCCGTCTGTCCGTCTGTCCGTCTGTCCGCGGGTTTTCTAAGAAACCCTTGGTACTACAGAGCTGAAATTTGGCATGGTTATACATATTAATCACGCCGACAGAACTGTAGAGTAAAACCTCAGAAAAACATTTTTTTTCGGGTGTCTCCCATAGACGTGAAAGGGCGATGAACTTTTTTTTTCTCGCCAATATCATCAAATGGGGTGTCATAGAATAGCTTTTTAAAAGATAAAAGGGGTTTTATCTTTGCGAATCATAAGTTTTTAAAGTGAAAATTTTTGTCAAACCCAAGTGTCTTCCCCCTCTACCAGCTAAACGGTTGTTTCTAAAAATGTGGAAAAATTCACAGAGGTAGAATATGCATCAAATTTAAAAGGAAAACTATAAAACATAAGTTGGCCCTTCAAGTTTGCGAGTAATGGTAGACCAAGTGCCAAACATTGTTGGGATTAATAAGAATATATTTACTTATATTAGATCCTTGGTACTACAGAGCTGCAATTTGGCATGTTCATACATATTAATTGCGCCGAAAAATAGAAAAAATAAAATTTTGTAAAAAAAAAAAATTTCGGGTGTTTCCCATACATGTGAAAGGGCGATGGATTTTTTTTTCTCGCCGATATCATCGAGTGGGATGTCATAGGATAGTTTTTTAAAAGATAGAAGGGGTTTACTACGAACGTTTTTCGATTCAGCAGTCCGTTTGCGAAAAATTAATTTTTAAAATGAAATTTTTTTAAAATATTTCACGAGCATTTAGATTTACGACGAAGTTCAGCCTAATCCAAAACAACTGCCATACAAAGTTCCACGCTAAAAGTGAGGCAAGGTCGAAAGCTAAGCTGTATCATATTGACATTTCATGTGTCGTTATAGGTTTTTGGGGATGTTAATTACGAAAATGATATCAAAATTATACACAATCGCCACGCGACCTGCTCTTTAACACCAGCTCGAAATTATTCCTAAAAATACTTTTGTTGCTAAAAAAATTAAAAAAATATATTTTTTTGTTTTAAAGTAAAAAAAAAATTCGCGCTCGCTTCGCTCGCGGATTAAATACTTCCATTCTGTTGTATTTAGCCCAAAACCAAAGTTACAGTCCCCCCTTCTACCAGCTAAACGGTTGTGTCTAAATATGAGAAAAAATTATCGTTGGTAGAATATACAACGAAATTAAAAGAAAAACTATCACACATAAGTTGGCCTTTCAAGTTTGCGAGTGATAGTCGAACAAGTGCCTAACGTTTTTGGAATTAATAAGAATATATTTACAAGGTTCAATACTAAAAGTGAGGCGAGGTCGAAAGCCAAGCTGTAACATATTGACATTTTAGGTGTCGTTAAATAGGTTTTTGGTGGTGTTAATTACGAAAATGACATCAAAATTATTTTATCTGCAGGTCTATATTATTTCTAATAATATTGTCGCAAAAAAAAAAAATTTTTCGCTCGCTTCGCTCGCGAATTTTATAATTTCATTATGTTGTGTTTAGACCAAAACTAAAGTTATTTCTGAAACTACAAACTCTTTAATACATTTGTTTTTTATAATATAGTATTTGAAGATTTTAACATCGACTATGACTAGTGATGGAAGATACTCAGTCTTTTAAGGCTTTTAATAAAGACTCACCTTATTTTTGACGCCTCACGACTGATTCAGTCTTTTAGTTCTCAACCTTTAGTCATAAGACTAGCTTTTGTAGTTGAAGTCTTTTAACGTAAAAAATTGAGCTGTTACTTAAACAGCTTAAAGGACTTAAAAGACTAGCGACTCATTATCGGGGAAGTCGACAGTCGTAAGGTATGTGTTAATAGAATGTAAATATCTCATTTTATCTCCTTGTCAAATGTTATCAAAATGTATTGGTTTAGGCGTGAATTATTCCTTTTGGTTGATAGGTTACAAAAGAAATATTTAATATCACACACAAACTGCGGTGCGATCCCTTTTACATAAAAGAACTTGAGTCGTTTAAGTCTTTTAGTATTTTGAAAACAACTCGAGTCGTTTCAGTTTTTAATCTTTTAATAAACTACTAAGTCTTATTAATAAAAACTCTAACTTTCAGTCTTAATTTTAGAGTCAAGTCCTGTAAGATGGAGGCGAGTCTTTTTAATAAGCCTTAAAAGACAGTCTCTTTCATCTCTAACTACGACCGTAACGATAGTACACCCGTTTTAAATGAATACGTAATGTAAACAATTTTTATACAACCATTGCATCCACGCGAGGTGGTTATTAAACAGATGATTTTTTTTTTCATTTTTCTTGTGGCGCTGGAATCTACATTTCTCCTTTAGTTACCTTCTTTCTTTGTGACCTCGTTTTTATTAGACATTATTAGCAATTCAACCGTCCATATGCTCGTAGAATTAAGAAGCCAGCTGCATATTTGAATCATGCTGCTACGGAACCCTACAATGCGCGTGTCCCGACACGCTCTTGGCCGGTTTTTATAATTCAAACGGCACGGCACGGCATGTCGAAATTTGAATTACCATTGCCCCCTCATATTTCCAGCTTCTAGCATTACTTGTACATAGAAGGCAATGGTATTACAATCTTGCCGTGTCGTTTTCGAATATAAAAATGCCCATTTGGGTATCATGGCACTATTATAGGGCTTTTATTTAATAACATGTACGGCGTTCATACATTGTACGGACGGCCGCACATCAGGCTACCACAAGCGTGCACTCTGTGCTGTTGTGATAAGAGCGGTTTTGCAATGAAAATGGAGTAACCTGACGCGCTGGCCTCTGTACAAACAGCAAAACCTTCGCTAGCCACCGTAGAGCTGGTACATTATTATTCTTAAATATTAATTAGCTATTTAGCTATTCGTTTCACAGAGTTTAATTTGGCTAAATAGAGATCTCTTCGCCTTTATAACAGCTTTTGACGGCCGGTTTGGTGATCGGCGGGTCCTGGGTTCGATCCCTAGTCGGGGCAAACATTTGTGTAAAAAGCAGATGTTTGTTCTCGGGTCATGGGTGTTTGTGTTTGTCTTTATGTGTGTTCCAAGGGACCCACGACACAAGGGAAAACCTTAGTGTGGGCCTTTGAGTGTGTAGCGTTTATTTTTTTTTACAGCTTGTGTAAAAAAATTCTTTATGTATTGTGTACATTGAGAAAATGTATAAACATTACTCCAAGCCTTCAGGATCCTCTGCTGGGCAAAGGCCTCTTTTTTAACCCCCGACAAAAAAAAGGGTGATATAAGCTTGACGTGTGTATCTGTGTGTCTCTCTGTGGCATCGTAGCTTCTAAACGAATGGATCGATTTTGATGAGGTATTTTGTTTGAAAGCTTTACTAATTAAAAGTTATAAGCTATGAATATTGGGGATGATACAATTTTGTTACCTCTTTCGTGAGCATCTCGTTCTCACTTTTGAAGGGGCCCATGTTATGCATTATATTCGGTCCTTACCAATGAAATTGGCGATATTTTCTCAAGCTTAATTTGTTCATCATTTATTTGATTGAACAGCTCTTAACAAAATTGTTTTTATCTAAAAACTTGGCCGTATAACGGAGAGTTTCAAAGAAATTAATACATTTTTACTTTAGATTTATTAACTGAAAACGAAGCTCAAACATAGCTTGTTTACTGTATTGCGCGTTTCAGTGCTTATTTTTGCTTTACCTTAGATATAATTAAAAATTTCAATAAACTAAGTATCGTAAAAGTTAAATTGATGTTTTCCAAATCTTCCAACAAAATTTTCTTAAATTTGGATTTTGCATATCTGAGAAAAATCCAAAAACATTAGTATGAAAAAATGCGATTTCCAAAAATATTGTATGAAAACCGCCAATTTCATAGGACTTAAAAGCTGGGTGTCCTATCCAGTCCCACAAATAGATTTTTTTTTTAAATAGAAATACGAGTGTAACAAACAAAATAATTACGAGTGTAACAAAACAGTATCACAAACATCACAAGTAGTCTCACTAATAAAAATCGATTCGTTATCTTACAAATAGCAAAAACTGCAATGACTTTTGCCTTCGCTTAAAAACTTATGACCGTATTTACAGAATGCGATTCAGACTCTGATCTATATTTAAGTAGCAGTTGTCTTTGTCCTTTTGATAGTGAGAGAAAGATACAACCAACTTGACCTATACTTAAGTATAGATCAAGACCTAAGTCTCTTTCTGGAATACGGGCCTTAATCTTTCTTACCGCAATTGTTTATACAGGAAATAATATCTACGCAAAAGCTCGCGCGAAGTCCGTGCTCCTTTTTCTCCCTTTACATTATATCAAATGAGTTTAGTGTTGACCTTACATTCAGCCTTTACGTATATTATCATATGGGGATGTGATTAAATATATTTTAGCAAAATGCGATATGATAATAATAATAAAATCATTTATTTTCAGGCAACTAGGCCTACAGACTAACATATAAAATATCATTTAACAAAATTAAAACTTAATTAACACTATTAATATGCAGCGGTCCATTTTCCTTTGAATTCGTAAAGTAATACGCCAGTCATATTTAACACGAGAAATGTCTAAACCAACAAACTAACGGCTAATTCTGATATTAATATATGTTGTTAGGACCACTACCAGTATCGTATATATCGAAGTTTGCAGCTTGGATATACGATACTGGTAGTGGTCCTAACAACATATGAAAAAATCAGAACTAGCCGTTTGTTTGTTAGTTTAATATTCGATATGACTGGCGTATAATGAAGTAAAATAATGGAAATACTTCATCTGTCAAAGAGTTGAGTGTATTTTTCCTATACTATATTATTTAATGTAAATACTTCATCTGTCAAAGGGTTGAGCCTCACAAAGAACTAAACTTAAGCATTCCGTTTCACTCTCTAATTATTTTCGGAAACAAAACCTGTAGAAACCACAGAATGACGCAGCAACACGTAAGTTGAGCTGTAACTAAAGTATTTTTCTTTTGCAATGAGGGCTTTTCTCAAACGATATTTTTATTCATAAATAGATGGCGCTGCAGTTACACGTAAGGGCATGGACTTAGTACTTTAAGGGTCACTGTGAAAGAAAGTACCACAGCCACCTCATTTCTATGTCTACGACCACAAATTTCATATAATAATAATAATAAGCATTTATTTGTCCATTAAAAACATTTGACAATTATAACAACAAAACGATATTTATAATGTTCTAAGGACAAATTGGTCTGTGGCCTCAGACTGACTAAAACCTATGGAGGGTTTAAGTCGCTGTTATTCTGCCACAGCCTTATAATTACATTAACGGAGAAACACATCAAACGTATAGAAAAAATAAAATTATAAATACCAAAATAATTAAAAAATTAAAAGAGTAAGTGAACAGAACATCACGGAGAGCCATAAAAATATTATTATTTAAAATAAAAAGCAGCTTCCTCGGACTGCTTCAAGAGTATTCATATCATAAAAATCTGTTTTTTAGGTACCACCGTTACCTTGTCGAGATTCCTCGGATCCACACTGAGCGCTTATCTTTTCATCTTTCATATCGCGCACCGCTAAGGAGTGAAATCCTCGGCCTGCGTCTGTATTTTTGGGCTCATGTTATCTGAATGTCTTTAAAGTTCGAGTGAATAAGCATCTTTTGGATGAGTTCACTCTTGCTACATCCTCGACCACATCTTGCCTCTGAGCTAGATTTAGACTGATTGTGAGCTAGATTGTGCTCAAAAGCGAACCCATTTTCTAAAAAAAAGATCCACACAGGCTACAAGCCCCCAAATTCCTATGGGAACGAAGTTCCGGGCAGATAACTAATATTTCATGAAGAAGATATATTTATAAGCAGCGTGTATTTAGTGGGCTACTGACCTATTTACTGAAATATGTGAAAATTGTGCGCAGATCTTGCTGCTGTCATTTGCGGTAATATATGGGCTGCCTCTTTTCATACGTGTAACTCAGATTGACGGGTGTAGATTAGCTTGCAGTAATTTGGAAAATTACTATTATTATATATATATTCTTTATTGCACAAACACAGTAGAAAAATTTCACATAAAAAATAGTGTACAAAGGCGAGCTTATCTCTAGAAGAGATCTCTTCCAGCCAACCTAATTGGTGAGAAATAGTGTACGAGACGGGAAGAGAGAATTGCGCACAACGTAAGAAAATATCAAATAAGAGAAGGGCTTATATTATTACAGTGAGAAGAAAAAATATAAGGGAAAAAAATAAAAATAAACTACGCAATGGTTCAGCTCTACCATACATAACTCTAAAATTAAAAATGTTGCATACACCCCGATATTTAGGGTCTTACCACAAAAAATAATGGCTATATGGACATAGAAACAAAAAAAGGGGATTTATAAGTTTGACCTGGGTATCTGTACGTCTATGTGTCTTTGTCTGTCTGTCGCGTCATAGCTCCTAAACAAATGAACCAATTTTTATGCAGTTTTTTTTTGTTTGAATGTCGTCGTGATTGAAATGATTTTCAGCTATATTTGATCAAAATTGGTTAAGCCGTTTACATTTTTTTTAAAATTTTAGAGTTATTACGATATTTTAGATTTACTTAAATTGATTAACCTATTTCAGTAGTTTCAGTACAATAAATTTTTAATTTGTTAATGATAAAACAGTTCCTAAGTTTATTGATAAATGAAAGCTTACTCAGAAACATTAATCGAGACTGAGCGATTTTAAGCGGTAAGAGATCGTGATAGATGATCTCTACAGTACAGTCAAGAGCAGGTCACGCTTGACACTACCAGTTTAAGCTGAGCTCTGATTTATACCGCGCGCCATACAATGCAGGGCCGGTCCAAAGTCCAAAGTGTCAAGCTTGACGTGCTCTTGACTGTACATTCGAAGCCCGAAGATAATCCCGAAGTGCTTTTTTATTATTATTATGAGATGGGTTAACTCTTGACCCCAATCTTGACCAAGAAGATGAGGTCGACGATGGAGCGAGTTAACCCAGAAAATGCCTATCGGCACTAGTACTCCCACGCACCGACGGAACACAGCAGGCTGTTTGTCGTCGGACTTCGGTAGGAGGGTGGTCGTGAACCAGACGGCCCTTTACAGAGCGTACCACACCGCTGAGACCACAAGACGCCCTCAGATTGAAAACAAACTGAGGTGTCATTGTCTAAGATGGATTACTAGGAGGCAGGTCTCATTTTTGTTTCTTCAGTCGCCTCTTACGACACCCACGAAAAGAGATGGGGTGGTGTTATTCTCAAACGATCACCACAAGTAAACTCTAATTTGAACCTTATGATTATGAGCAATAGATAACAAGCTTTTTCAAACGCCACACACAAGGTTTACAATGTGATCCATGCAGGACAGAAATAAATACGTTGACGGCCGTCGAGTTGGAAGTGACACTACCTCTTGATCGGCGAGTCCTGGGTTCGATTTCCAGTAAGGGTAAATATTTGTGTGAAAAGCAGATATTTGTTCTCAGGTAATGGGTGTGTTCGTGTCTGTCTTTATGTGTGTTCCAAGGGACCCACGACACAAGGGAAAACCTTAATGTGCGCCTTTGAGTGTGTAGCGTTAAAAATTAAAAAAAAAACAACGGGTTTGCACTCCGGGAGTGCCGGCAGAAGTGAAAACTTGAACATATATTACTTCTTTGCGGTCTAAGAAATTTTTACTTCACCCTCCGTCTCACGAATTTCCGATCAGCATCACGTGACCCTTTTACCCATCCAAAAAGTGCACAACGAGGCTAAAGAAGTTTTCACTTCAAAAAAAAAACAAGTAAACAAACAGCTTGTTTTTTCATGCACCTCAAAGGTAGCGTCAAATGGTTTTAGAACCATAAGATGCTCTGCCTACCCTGAGAAAGTTGTTAAGCGTTTATATGTATGAAAACTTGTCACAGGTCTGTTCTTTCAAACTCAAACTCAAAAGTATTTATTTCATCTATATATATAAAAATGGAACCCGATTTTCGTTGTCACGGCATCACGCGTGAACGGCTGGACCGATTTGGATGATTCTTTTTTTGTTCTGTTCGTTATTA
Organism: Aproaerema taeniolella; assembly: GCA_949987775.1. NCBI lineage: Eukaryota > Metazoa > Arthropoda > Insecta > Lepidoptera > Gelechiidae > Aproaerema > Aproaerema taeniolella. Next base: position 17,106,486 of record OX465255.1, on the reverse strand, counting down.
TCAGGAGAAGGATCTTATGAAAGAAAAAATTAAGAAAGTTGAAAAAAAAAAGAAAACAGGACAACGTCTGCCGGGTCAGCTAGTTGAATATATAAAATGTTTCTTGTACACGTCAGTGATATATTGACATCAGCAAAATAGTGAATTACATTAGCACTTTTGACTTTGCGCCTTTTCGCAAAGGTGCAGTCTTCCTCAGGAGAAGAATAGGCAAGAAACTCCGAGGGTCGCTCTTTTTAAGTCAATCATATAATATTTTCTTACTTCTAATTTTAATTGACTCAGTATCTGAATAACTCTGGAGCTGAGCAATTTATTCCCATGGTTGCTTGTCTAACAGATAATCAGAAATTCTGTAATAGCCCTTTTTACAAAGTTTTTGTTTAATTGTTGTTTTAAATTTCCATTACGTGAAGCTGATGGCATACAGGGTGTAAAGGGCAGCTAAGCAAATATTTACATTTACAACAAGTAACAAATAATATTTCAATTAATATTTTTTTCTCGGAAACATCAACTTAAGGAGTTTTCATTATTTACCTACTTTGGCGCTACGCGCGCGGTCCCCTCGCGCCACGCCGTTGTCAGAATGCGATGTACATTGCTGGTTTTCGAGTTGTATGCTGTTATCATTATTTTTTATTGGAACATGGAGTGTATAAGAATTAGTTACTTATTTAATTTTAAAGCAGAAAATATTAAAAAACATGAAAAAAATTATGAAAATTCCACCGGACTTTCACTTTTGTAATTCTTTATTACTAAAAGATATTCACTTTGTAAGTGACATCACACTAAGAGCGCCCCGATAACAATTGCAATGAGAGTGATGATTGGATTTCTACCAACTAACTGAGAGCACGGATGCACTGACATATAATAGATAGATAGATAGATAAACTTTATTGCTTCTTAACAATTTGTAACATTGTACAATCTTCTTATACAATTAAAAAAAAGGTTAGCGAAATGTGTGACGTAGATTTTAGAAGCAAATAGGACACAGAACTCAGCATACTTGCTGTCTATGACAGACAACAAACTGATTTTCAGCTGTTTAATAAAATTGGTGAGTAGTAATCCTGGACATGTCTGCTACTTGAAAAAAAAATATTTTGATGTACCCACATTGTTTTTTTTAAATTCACTTTCGGCCAGCTAATTAATCAAAATCTATGTGCAATAGTTTGAGTTCATGGTTTCAGTTTTTGCTAACCTGTCCCTTACACCCTGTATAATAAGTTCATTGACTTTGCACGACGGAGCGTACCTTAATCTAAACTGATACCTATGAATAATTTATGATCTAGTCTAGTCGTTGCTATTAATTCTTATCTTAGGTGACTTACGTTAACGATTGGAATCAGAGAGCTTTTGAAATTGGAAAAAACCGGCCAAGTGCGAGTCGAACTCGCGCCCGAAGGGTTCCGTACCCTTATCTATAAAAAACGAGCAAAAAAAGTCACGTTTGTTGTATGGGATTTAATATTTATTTTATTAAATCCCATAAACCAAACTTGATTTTTTCGCCCCCTTAAATATTTATTTTATTCTGTTTTTTAGTATTTGTTGTTATAGCGGCAACGGTACATCATCTATGAAAATTTCAACTGTCTAAATATCACGGTTCATGAAATACAGCCTGGTGACAGATGGACAGCGGAGTCTTAGTAATAGGGTCCCGTTTTTACCCGTGGGTACGGAACCCTAAAAATGATTAATTGATTCAATTTTTTTTAAAGGTGTATACCTGGGAGTCTATTCCTATAATCAATGGCGTCTCAGTGGCGGTTGATTGATAATAGTGACTATTTTATAAATGTTCAGGTGGCGAGATTGAGAACTATTCATACTAAAGGAACCAAAAATTCATACTTACCTTTAGTGAAATGAAACATCTAATTACAAAGCACTAGCTTTCCGCCCGCGGCTCCGCCCGCGTCCTATTTTTTTTAAAAATAAAAAGTATCCTATAAACCTCACGAAGCCCGAGACCTTTCCAACGAATGCAAAACCGTGGAAATCGGTTCGTGCGTTCTGGAGTTATAGCGTCAGGAAGGAAAACCTGACTTATTTTTATATAGTAAGAGATATACTATTTATTTTACCTTTCTGAGTGAATAAACTTCAAAGCTTCAAACTCTACCATTAAGCAGCTTTAACAGCTGGGCTATGATGATCGCTATGACATATTATCTCACGTGCTACCTCATGGTCACGTGACGCTTTCTCGTAATCTCATTGGTCGAAACAGTCACGTGATAGTGACATAGCACGTGAGATAATATGTCATGGCGATCATCAATGCGCATGGATAGGACAATGTGCAGTGTGGCCCAGCGGGCGACGTCCAAAAGAAAAATTTTTATGGACGTCCAAAAGAAAAATTTGGGGTTATCTGAATGCCCCCTAGCCTTAGACGATACACTCTATAGACGGAGGACTTATGACGTCACAGCACTTTTGAAAGAGATGCAAACATGTGAGTTCCTACAAGATAGTAAGAGATAGGTAACTTTAACGCCATCTCTTTCTGCTTAACCCATTTTTTATGTCACGAATTTCAATTCAATCAATTCAAAAACCGTAATGACTGCAGCTTCTGTCAGTCATTAAGGTTTTTAAGGTTTTGTGCATAAACTTTATTGGTTTTTGTGGTGAATTTGTGAGAAAAAGAGACTTCATTAGTTAAGTTGTTGTACAGCTTTTGTATAGTGAGGTATGGTTGGGTGCAGGGAAGGGGTAAACTATTGCTATCTAAAACAGGCACGCTCCTGTCTCCGTCTATAGAGTGTATGGTCTAAGCCCCTAGCACGGGGCATCCAAATTTTTCTTTTGAACGTCACCCGCTGGGCCATCCTGTATATCCACCTTATTTTTTCTATGTCTATGTGTATATCTCATCTGTCGATTGACGTAAATCTGTCTTACTATGATCTTAGCACGTAGGGTTGCTAGTATATAAGCCAGGCGCGGTCGCAGCCAGAAATATTGGAGGGGGTCACTCACCCAATTCACAACTAAGTAGACAGCCTTTATCTTGAATCTTTACTATAAACCGACAAATTACATTATTAGAATATTGTTATACAATCTTTATCATAACGACGCATATCGATTTTGCTAGGATTACCAAAACTACGTAGTTCGGTTCCTTGTTTCTAAACTAGATATCATTTCCAAGTTATTTTGGCCATCGTACGTAGTTCATAAAAACACCACTAGATGTCAGCAAACTATAAATTTATCGCGGTTAGGGGATAGCTAGAAATTTCCTTTTATTATTTGGCAAATTTTTGAGATTTTTCAAATTGACCTTAGATTTTGGGGGGGGTCATGTCCCCTGTGACCCCCCCCTTCGGACCGCGCCTGATATAAGCCAGTTCGTCTTCCAATAAACATTCTAGTTGCTGGTCTATTACCACCCGACTCTATTTTATTGTTTTATTAACATAATTATTACGTTTATTCGTTCAACTAACTACTTATTTTCTATCATTCTTACTTATATATTATTTAACTATTACTATCAATTTTCCTTTTCTTACTAATATTCCTACTCTTAAGGCGACTACAGCACCCGATAAAGGCAGCACACATAGGAATAGTACCATCTCCGTCTCTCAACAGGCCTGGGCCAGCAGTGCGAACAGTGTCGATACACGAAGTTTACGGACTATGAAAGCGTGCGTGCGTAAAAACATGTTCGAAAGTTAGAAAAATGAGATTTATGGAAAGGTAACAGCTTAAATCGAAAAATGCGTTAACTACTTATCGAGAGTGTTCAATCACGAACGTTTTGATAGCAAATTCAAGTTTCTGTGTGCATTTCACTATCGGTTTTACAGCTTAAAAGATACACAATATTGGTATTTAGAGGTGACTTTGTGAACTTTTTCTATCGAACCAAAAGTGCTGAATCATGTTTTCAGCAAACTACTTATCTAGTTTATGTCCAGAATATTACCGTAGTATTATTTTTCTTCGATTTAATGCAGTGCGTCATGCTTTTCTACGCATCATAAAATCGTAATTTAGGTGCTGTAGTCGCCTTAATCCTGTTTTTCTTTGTTTGTTCTACGAAGTGCGCGTATATTTTTAAAGGCACTGACAGAACATCAGCGTTGTGGCTCCAACCACAACACTATGCTGAGTCAGGACCTCTTCCTTGACCAGCGTTTCACATCACGATTCCCCTTGATGTTTTTTCTTTGTTTATATTTGTGTATTGTGTGAAGTTGTTCGTTTTATGTTTATGTCAAAGTTGCTGGTCATTGAATAAACGTATTATCTATAATTTATTTTTACGAATTTTAAAGCTGATAGAATATAAAACAGTAACTTCTTTAACTTTAACCCACGGGGACATAAATACATACATGTGAAATAATTTACACCGCATCCATTAGGAAAGTATGTTAAAAAGAAAAATACATCATTATTCCCATAGGAGGAAAATTTGTACGAAAATACCTTAGGAAAATACTTTCAGGTTGTGTAAATAGCACAAGAGAAGTCATTAAGCCAACGTTTAAAAAGTTCTCGTTTCGAAATTTAAGAAATGACACTGGCCGCTTGTATTTTTTATAGCGTATATTCTTAATTTGAAAAGTAAAGATTCTGCGGTGATTTATTGGTTCATATTTTACATAGACATAGAAAAAATTGTAGTGTGTAAGTAAGTCGATGTAAATAACGCAAATTAGCGTCAGCAATTCATGTAACATAAATACGTTTGAGCCATGTGTTCGGGCCTTCTTTTGCACAGTCGTTACACAATTAACCAACGTATCATTATGTGAGAATTCATACAAGCATCCCTCCGGAGCTACCCCTATTCCGGTTACCTGCTGCCAACTATCTACGCGCCCTGGCGACCTCATTGGAAAATAAGTTATCCCGGAACGTCGCGATTCGCCCCAACAAAAATCCAAAATGGCGGATATGAACTGGCGGTCGGCGGGTATTTTTTATTTTATTTTTTATTATAAGATGGGTTTACTCTTGACCTCAATCTTGAACATAAGGTCAAAGATGAGGTCGACTATGGAGCGAGTTAACCCAGAAAATTCCTATAAAGGCACTGGTACTCCCACGCACCGACGGAACACAGCAAGCTGTTTGACATCGAACTTCGGTAGGAAACCACCGCGAACCAGGCGGCCAGACACAGAGCCTACCACACCGCATGAGACCATAGGACGATACCTCAGATTCAGAAAAAAATGAAGTGTCATTGCCTGGGATGAATTACAAGGAGGCAGGTCTCATTTGTGTTTCCTTAGTCGTAAGCGACACCCACGGAAACAGATGAGGTGGTGTTATTCTCAACCGATCACCACACGGTTGACAATTAGTGACGCTTCGGGCTTCGCCCTACGCGGAGCCATACCAATTACTTTGGTTTTCGTTTCGACTATGTAACTTCTATTCATAACACATTGAACTGACTATGTAACTTAGTATTGACGCTATGCGTTAGAATGCGAGGTCGTATCGACACACATGTGACAAAATTATGTCACGTGCGCATGCTAGCTAGCCGAAATGTAGGATAGATAGTTTTTTTACAGTCAAGACTAATTCAAGCTTAATGACGACACTTCAATGTTCAATGTGCAGCATTCAATGTGTCTTTTTAAGAAGCAACTACAACCGCAAATACACTAATAAATATTATATTCTTCTATTCGATTCTTGATGATTTACTTTTTACTTCACAAGATCCTTAAAGACAATAACCTAAAAAATCCACTAGATATTTATTTTATTTGCATTCTCATTAATATAATGTTTAAAATCTAAATATATAAAAGGAGAAACTGACTGACTGACATATCAACGCACAGCCTAAACGGCTAAACGTAGTCACTTAAAATTTGGAAGGGACGTAGCTTAGGTACCGTAAAGGTGCACTAAGAAAGGAATTCCAGAAATTCCCACGGGAACGGGAATTAGCGGGAAAATCCTTTTGTATGAAAAATCTAAACCGCTTAAGTTAGACGCTTGAAATTTGGCATGCAGGTACGTTAGTAAACTTAAAGCTTAGTTGCAACAGGATATTGCAAAATTCTTACGGGAACGGGAGTTAGCGGGAAAAAACTTCACGCAGTTCCCGAAGTTCACGAGGCGAAGCCGCGTGCGGAAAGCTAGTCTTTTTATAAAATAGATTAATTTCGAGCGCCAGGGTAAATAAAGGGGTGTATTAAAAACCTCTCTGAAACAAATACGTAACATTTTAATAGAAAAAGTGTAAAAAAACAACAAGATTTTTCTATCTTAAAATAAAGCATCAATTTTAATTGGAATGTTAAACATTTTATTGGATTTTCAGGTACGCTTATCCTTTATAAATAAAGTGAGCCCTCAATTTTATTTATTACGTCGATATATCTTTGGTTGATTAAAAAGTAAAATTGCTGCACATTAATATTGCTCAGACGTTCAATTCTTTATATCCCTACATTTTCTATTCAGCTCATGTTCTAGTACGAATTATTCTTAGGTTGCAAAATGCATCTTAATCTACGATTTATGAATGACTTCTTCCTGCGAAGTGGTTTATTCTTTAGCCCGTGCTTTGCCCACTGACCATACTATTCTAGACGAACTGTAAAAGCAGCCGTGTAAATTTCGACCACAACTTAGTCTCAGTCTTCTTCTTATCGTGTAGGTATAGTCAAGTGTGTAGCGAACTCGGCTAACCCCGGCGTCAGAGTTTTCTAACCGCACAAAGACCTCTGACTTGATTTTAACGACTACATGCCCTCCGAAGCACGTAAACACTCGTGATAAATTGCCACTTTGGTCACCCATTAGGTTCCCTGCCTCTGTGCACTTTGCTTAACCTCACTGATCGGTTGAAGCCAGCAAGCGCCACTGGGCTACGGGTCTCACGGTAAGCTCTGTAGTTCTAAGACTGTATAGAGTAATAGAATGAAAAAAAAAACAACATTACAACACATAGTAACAAGCAAGATCACACAGGAAAACGGAGCAAGAATGAAACAAAAGAAAGAAACATAATACAATAACATAATAGAATACAATAACAACCTTTAGATCGCTGTGTTGTATTGTCCGAGACCGAGACAAAGGGACCCCAACTCAATATACAGGGTGTAAAAGACAGCTGAGCAAAAACTGAAACCCTGGACTCAGACAATCATTCTGAATGATTTTCCAGTGGTGTTTTAATATTTCCTGCTTATATTTTCTATTATTTAATCGAATACACTCCATTTTGCAATAAAAAACAATCATAACAACGTAAAACACGAAATCCAGCAATGTACATCGCACTCCGATAGCAGCGCTGCGCAAGCCCTATCAGGCTAGCATAGGCAATTTAGCAAAATTTAAAAAAAAATGGCCAACATTTGTAGCTTTTTAATTGCTAATTATTTGCCAAAATAACGATTTTTTTGCTCAAGCCGATCGCGAGAAATCGCAAATTATGCTACCTTGATATAAACGTAGCAGAGTATCTCAATACGTTGCATACTTTTCTCTTGAACATGACAGTAGATTTTGTTGCTAATTAGTTGCGATAAGTGAGAAATAGCGAAAAATTCAAAAATATATTTTTTTAATTTTTCCGCTCCATGCTACCTTGAAACCCGTTTTTCCTTGAATAATGAGTGCTCTCAATTTGTTGCTGACTGAGAGAGTACTCAGTTACTCCTAAAGAACCAGCAACAAAATAGTTGAAACCGATCAGCCGATTTTTTAATTTTTTTCGATTTTCCTGGTCCTTGCTATCTTGAATACAGGTTTTCCTCGAAAGTAGAGTGCTCTGATTTTGTTGCTGACCGAGAAAGTACTCAGTTACTCCTAAAGAACCAGCAACCAAATAGTTGAAACCGATCACCCGATTTTTTTAATTTTTTTCGATTTTCCTGGTCCTTGCTATCTTGAATACAGTTTTTTCTCGAAAGTAGAGTGCTCTGATTTTGTTGCTGACCGAGAAAGTACTCAGTTACTCCTAAAGAACCAGCAACAAAATAGTTGAAACCGATCAGCCGATTTTTTTTTTATTTTTTCGATTTTCCTGGTCCTTGCTATCTTGAATACAGTTTTTGCTCGAAAGTAAAGTGCTCTGATTTTGTTGCTGACCGAGAGAGTACTCAGTTACTCCTAAAGAACCAGCAACAAAATAGTTAAAACCGATCAGCCGCTTTTTAACATTTTTTTCAATTTTTCCGGTCCATGCTGCTATCTTGAAAACGGTTTTTCGTGGAATAATGAGTGCTCTCAATTTGTTGCTGACCGAGAGAGTACTCAGTTACTCCTAAAGAACCAGCAACAAAATAGTTGAAACCGATCAGCCGATTTTAAATTTTTTTTTCGATTTTCCTGGTCCTTGCTATTTTGAATACAGTTTTTCATCGAAAGTAGAGTGCTCTGATTTTGTTGCTGACCGAGAAAGTACTAAGTTACTCCTAAAAAACCAGCAACAAAATAGTTGAAACCGATCGGCCGATTTTTAACATTTTTTTCAATTTTTCCGGTCCATGCTATCTTGAAAACGGTTTTTCGTGGAATAATGAGTGCTCTCAATTTGTTGCTGACCGAGAGAGTACTCAGTTACTCCTAAAGAACCAGCAACAAAATAGTTGAAACCGATCAGCCGATTTTCAAAATTGTTTTCGATTTTCCTGGTCCATGCTTATCTTGAAAACGGTTTTTCCTCGAAAGTAGAATGCTCTGATTTTGTTGCTGACCGAGAGAGTACTCAGATACTCCTAAAAAACCAGCAACAAAATAGTTGAAACCGATCAGCCGATTTTCAATTTTTTTTTTCGATTTTCCTGGTCCTTGCTATCTTGAATACAGTTTTTCCTCGAAAGTAGAGTACTCTGATTTTGTTGCTGACCGATAAAGTACTAAGTTACTCCTAAAAAACCAGCAACAAAATAGTTAAAACCGATCGGCCGATTTTTAACATTTTTTTCGATTTTCCTGGTCCTTGCTATCTTGAATACAGTTTTTCCTCGAAAGTAAAGTGCTCTGATTTTGTTGCTGACCGAGACAGACGAGAAAACGGTTTCAAGATAGCATGGACCGGAAAAATGGAAAAAAATGTTAAAAAGCGGCTGATCGGTTTTAACTATTTTGTTGCTGGTTCTTTAGGAGTAACTGAGTACTGTCTCGGTCAGCAACAAAATCAGAGCACTTTACTTTCGAGGAAAAACTGTATTCAAGATAGCAAGGACCAGGAAAATCGAAAAAAATTTAAAAAATCGGCTGATCGGTTTCAACAATTTTGTTGCTAGTTCTTTAGGAGTAACTGATTACTTTCTCGGTCAGCGACAAAATCAGAGCACTCTACTTTCGAGGAAAAACTGTATTCAAGATAGCAAGGACCAGGAAAATCGAAAAAAAAATTAAAAATCGTCTGATCGATTTCAACTATTTTGTTGCTGGTTCTTTAGGAGTAACTGAGTACTCTCTCAGTCAGCAACAAATTGAGAGCACTCATTATTCAAGAAAAAACGGGTTTCAAGGTAGCATGGAGCGGAAAAACTAAAAAAAATATATTTTTGAATTTTTCGCTATTTCTCACTTATCGCAACTAATTAGCAACAAAATCTACTGTCATGGTCAAGATAAAAGTATGCAATTTATTGAGATACTCTGCTACGTTTATATCAAGGTAGCATAATTTGTGATTTCTCGCGATCGGCTTGAGCAAAAAAAATCGTTATTTTGGCAAATAATTAGCAATTAAAAAGCTACAAATTTTGGCATTTTTTTTTTTTAATTTTGCTAAATTGCCCATGCTAGCCTGATAGGGCTCGCGGACAGGGGGATCGCGCGCGGGGCGCGGTTTCGCGATACTTGCGTAGCACCTAAGAGGCAAATAATGAAAACTCCTTACAGTGACGTTGGGGCCATCCATAAATTACGTCACACATTATGAAGGAGGGAGGGGGTCGACGAAGTGTGACATTGTGTGACAAGGGGGCAGGAGGGGTCCTTAATTTCGTGACGTCACATTTCAAAATATATTATAATCATAGTGTTAAACCACGAACTTTGAACTATTACCGAGAAACTCAGAAACATTTGCAACTCTATCTGTATAAAAAACATAAGGTTACGTGTTACGCGCCGACTACTTAAACACCCTTTATAAATGCGCCAAACTCACCGGCGCCTAGCGCCTTTAATTTAATTTTGGAACTGCTGTTTTAATTCAATAATTACTAGATGTAAAATCAAAAATTATGTGACGTCACACTAGGGAGGGGGGGAGTCTCCCAAATGTGACCAGCTGTGACAAGGACGGGGGGGGTCCAAAATCATGAAATTCGTGTGACGTAATATGGATAGCCCCTTTCCGGGAAACAGTAATTACTTATAGTTGATGATAATTATGGGTAGATTCTACAATTTAAGTATTTGCTAAGCTGTCCTTTACACTCTGTATTATATGTAGCTATTAAGTTATGAGTCGGGAAATGAGACAGCAAGAGCAGCAAGGGTGAGCTTGCTACAGACTCGACCGCATCTTTGCTGTTGTACTAGATCAGGGTTTCTCAAAGTGGGGTACGCAAACCCCTAGGGGTTCGCCATTCGTCGGTAGGGGGTTCGCGACAAGATTTACGTGATGGCGGCTTGATGAAATACAGAAATCGACTTGATGCCGAGTCAGAATTTAAGGTTAAAATTCAAAATTACTCCTAAAATTGACTCAATTTGCGACAAGAAACAAGCCCACCACGTTAATATTCAAAAGATATTTCTTTTGTCACTGTATTTGTTACCTTTTATTGACATAATTACCTTATTTTCTTCAACAGTCAACTTTATTATTTTCTATGGGGGGGATTTCATTGGTTAGTCAAGGGGTTCGCTGTCATCTGGAAAAACAGGGGTTCGTGGAGCCAAAAGTATGAGAAACCCTGTACTAGATTGTGCTGACGAGCAAACTTATTCATAAAAAAAAAAACGCTGGTTTAAGTTTAAAAAGATGGCTAGCCCATGGCATAGCAACACGTAGTAAGTCTTTAAGCATATTAAACGCCTGTTTAGAATGAATTGTTAAGTTAAATATAAGCTAGTAACAGAATGTTTATGCCCTAATCTATTCAAACTTTCATTTAAATCCTTGTTATACTTTATCCCTTTTTTATTTCATGAAAGCATTTTAACATTATTATAAAAACTATATAATATGACACCGAAACCCTATCGGGTTTAATATGTGTCGCGTCTGACATTGTTACATGATTATATATCTACATTATTCTAGGTACATACATATTTTCAATTTTTATAAAACATAAGTAAAGTACACCCAAGGGCAGATCGATGGTTGGAATAGGACTTTACTTCTTAAGGCGACTACAGCACCCGATAAAGGCAGCACACATAGGAATAGTGCCATCTCCGTCTCTCAACAGGCCTGGGCCGGCAGTGCGAACAGTGTCGATACACGAAGTTTACGGATTATGAAAGCGTGCGTGCGTAAAAACATGTTCGAAAGCTAGAAAAATGAGATTTATGAAAAGGTAACAGCTTAAATCGAAAAATGCGTTAACTACTTATCGAGAGTGTTCAATCACGAACATTTTGATAGCAAATTCAAGTTCCTGTGTGCATTTTACTATCGTTTTTACAGCTTAAAAGATACACAAATTGCGTATTAGAGGTGACTTTGTGAGCTTTTTCTATCGAACCAAAAGTGCTGAATCATGTTTTCAGCAAACAACTTATCTATTTTATGTCCTGAATATTACCGTAGTTTTTTTTTTCTTCGATTTAATGCAGTGCGTCATGCTTATCTACGCATCATAAAATCGTAATTTAGGTGCTGTAGTCGCCTTAAGAGCATGATATAAGAACATGTCGTCGCTCGATCCGCTCTCGAATGCACAATTACATCTACCTACATAAATTGTTTTTAATAATGAAAAGGCATTCCATATCAGCATTCGGCATTATCTTCAACTTTATAACTTAAACCTTGTGTGTTATAATTATAACGTTAAAATGCGAGCTCCTTCACTAGGTTTACACACGAAGAAAGTCGGTTTTCCCATGTACTGAGACAGTATTTTTCTTTTTAAATCTTCCACGTGGCTCTTTTTAACCTGTGAACAGAAGAAATAATTTGACTTTAAAATAGTGCTTCCATGTAGTAAAAGAAAAGCAAAATGGGCCAGTTGCCTACTCTTCCAGGGCATACAGTAAAATTCACTAAGGCCTGTGTTCACCAAAAAAATTACCAACGGTTAAAGCGCGGTTAGAAGCTAATCAGACCAAAATGACAAAAAAAATGTATGAAAATGACATTGCAAATCTCTGGTTAGCTGCTAATCGTTGGTAAAATATTTGGTGAACACTGGCCTAAATGAGATGCGAGGGTTTTATTGTATCATGGGCGAAAGTAGACTGACAACCTCTCACCATTATACAACTTATTCTTTCTGATAATCAATCAATCAAATTATTTATTTGTGAACCATATGGACATAAGATCTTAAATATAGAAATAACATTTTAGTTCCAATATGACCAGCCATTTGGCATACAAATATTCATTTATATTGTAAAGTTAATAAAAATTATTTATAAAATGTGATAAAATTATTCATACGTCTTCTAAAAATAAATTTATACTATAATAACATTTTCTTGTCAGGAATTTATAAAGTTTGTTTTTGAACATAGTGACAGTCTCCACTTGAAGCATCTGCGTCGGAAGGTGATTATTATCTTAGCACACATTTTTAAAATACTTTTACTAAACAGAGCTGATTTACAGCTTTGTGGTATACAAATTTTGCTTTGATGGCGTTTACTGCGATACTTTCCGAATAAATCAATATTACATTTCACAAAAACAGAGACTACAAAGATGTATAGGCACGGCAAAGTCAGCAGCTTCAATCTTTTAAAGTATCTTTTAAAGTAGTAAGTCCAAAATATGTTTCAAGCGTTAAATGGCGTTAATCGGGTTTGGTCGAGTGGTAGTGACGCTGCCTCTTGATCGGCGGGTCCTGGGTTCGATCCCCAGTCGGGGCAAACATTTGTGTAAAAAGCAGATGTTTGTTCTCGGGTCATGGGTGTTTGTGTTTGTCTTTATGTGTGTTCCGAGGGACCCACGACACAAGGGAAAACCTTAGTGTGGGCCTTTGAGTGTGTTTATTTATTTATTTATTTATATAAAAAAAAGCGTGGCATCAAGTAGTTCCGTATAGAACCCTGGTTTGGGCGTGAGCTTATGTATGTATGTTTAAATAGTGAAATGTGAGTGTCTCCATGGAACCCTAGTGAAATTCTCAAAGAAATTGAGTTCGACCTTCCACATTAAGGGTGGAGCCAGTCGGATTTATCTTCTAATCACGCACGTTAAGCTATCGGTCCCGGCTGTTGTCAATTGACTACAGTCTTTAAAACCAGAGGTCATTGTGCGGTTTGAAAACTCTGACAACAGGTTAACCAAGTTCGCCACACACTTGACTATAACTACCCGATAAGTAGAAGAAGATTGCATATATGAACTCTAGGTCATACCTTAAAGAAATTGTTTTTCTTTTAACTTACCAAGGTGACCACGCAGCCGCCGAATCCACCGCCGGTCATGCGCGCCCCGTACACACCTGGAGACCCTCGAATGATCTCTACCAGCTGGTCCAGCTCTGGACATGACACCTCCATTAGGGAGCTTAGAGATTCGTGGGACTGGTACAGGAGTTCTCCAACCTGATAAAACGAAATTAATAGTGTTTTGTTTCAAGCTTGTTCTAATAGCAAGCTAATAGCTCAAGAATAATTTTCCACGTTAAAAACGTATGAGTCACCGACTTCAATCCCAATAACAGTTCGCACAAGTATTTTTTATTTTTTGCAGACTATAATGCCTATTAGCAAATAAGCACAAACGAAAATGTCACTCATTTATTTAGATGATGTTCTGGTTTGTAGTATTTTTTGTTTTTGTTTTTTTTTTATTATTATAAGATGGGTTAACTCTTGACCTCAATCTTGACCATAAGGTCAAAGATGAGGTCGACGATGGAGCGAGTTAACCCAGAAAATGCCTTTAAAGGCACTGGTACTCCTACACACCGACGGAACACAGCAAGCTGTTTGGCGTCGGACTTCGGTTCGGTAGGAGGGTGGTCGCGAACCAGACGGCCCTTTACAGAGCCTACCACACCGCATGAGACCATAGGACGACACCTCAGATCCAGAAAAAAATGAAGTGTCGTTGCCTGGGATGGATTACTATATAGGAGGCAGGTCTCATTTGTGTTTCCTTAGTCGCCTCTTACGACACCCACGGAAAGAGATGGGGTGGTGTTATTCTCAACCGATCAACACACGGTTGGTTGAATCATTTTAGATAAAACCACCTCTGGAGTTTACTCTTTCAAACAAAAAAATAATTTTGAAAATCGGTCCATAACTAGCGGAGAAATCGGTGAACATACATTAAAAAAAATACATACAGTCGAACATAAAACCTCCTCTTTTTCTGAAGTAGGTAAAATAGATTTAATTTGGACCAAAGTATCGAACTTGAGATAACCAGCTGAATTTCGGTACTTTTACTCATTGATTGCGTAGGTATCACTCATTATCTACAACTCACCGGCTCTCAAATCTTAAGCTTGATCAATCCCCATTTATAATCAATTCAATTCATTTCTTGAGAAAATTGCTTCCACGATTTACGTGACTTTGCAAATGTCGGTGTATTTTAATTAATAAGTATTAAGATAGAGAATGACGAAGTCCTCAATCTACATCTAAGGGGGCGTCCATTAATTACGTGAGGGGTTTTTGGCGATTTCCCCCCCCCCCCTCTGGTGAGATGTCGTGAGATTTGGCTATAAGATACCTACCCCCCTCCCCCTTTTATCTCACGTGAGTTTTATGAAAATGCTTAGTTTTAGTGTAAATACGTTAATTGGTATTTTATTTAGAAAACTTACATTATTTGCCTAATTATTTTTAAACTTTTAATAATCGAACAATAAAAAACAGGTATGATTTACCAACTTTTTGAAAAAAAAAGATTGTTCTAATTCAATCCACGGGAACTCAGAGTGGCTACTGGAACAACACGGTTTAGTTGGTTTAACTTAGCTTTCCCACAATTTAACACTATTTCTTTTGGGGGAAAATATTACGTTATATTTGTAGAGACCCCCCCTCTCCCCCACGTGAGATTGAGTGAGATCCGGCCCGACCCCCTCCCCCCCCCAAAACGCCTCACGTAATTAATGGACGTCCCCTAACCTAATATTATAAAGAGGAAAGATTTGTATTTTTGTATGTAACGAATAAACTCAAAAACTATTCAAACCAATTTCAAAAATTCTTTCACCATTAGCTACAAGCTACATAAAATTATTCACATAGGCTACATGATTTTCACAAATTCCCACGGGAACGAAGTCCCGAGCGGAATGCTAGTCTATATTATATCTATACTAATATTATAAGGAGGAAAGATTTGATTGTTTGTTTGTTTGCATTGAATAGGCTCCAAAACTATTGGACCGATTTGAAAAATTCTTTCACCATTAGAAAGCTACATTATCCCCGATGGACATAGGCTACATAATTTTCACGAATTCCCACGGGAACGAAGTCCCGAGCGGAATGCTACAAATACAGAAACCTTCCTTATCGTGTAAGATGTGACGAACTTAACTAAATAAGAAGCGCTCGTAGCCCAGTGGCTCTCGCTGATCTCAACCGATCAGTGAGGTTAAGCAACGTACACTGCGGCAGGGAACCTGATGGGTGACCAATGTGGCAATTTATCACGAGCGTTTCCGTGCTTCGAAGGGCACGTTAAGCTGTCGGTCCTGGCTGTTATCGATTGACTATACAGTCGTTAAAACCAAGTCAGAGGCCATTGTGCGGTTTGAAAACTCTGACACTATGGTTAGCCAAGTTCGCCATATACACGATAAGAAGAAGAAGAACTAAATAATGTTACTGTAACTGCCGTTCTCAGAGACGTCAATTAAAGTTAAGAAGTAATTAAATGTCATGCTATCCTTGTTTATATCAACAAGAGTGAAAGAGACAACATCAGAGTTTAACAGTACTTAACTTTAATTGACGTCTCTGAGTACGGCAGTTAGTGTTCTTTAAGGAATAATCTTACTTTAAATTTATTGAAAGCGGTTGTCACCGGCCGGTTTGGTCGAGGGGTAGTGGCACTGCCTCTTGATCGACGGGTGCTGGTTTCGATTCCAAGTCGGGGAATCGAAACCGTTTGTGTAAAAAGCAGATGTTTGTTCTCGGGTCGGGGGTGTTTGTGTCTTGTCTTTATATATGTTTAGAGGTATCCACGACACAAGGGAAACCTTAGTGTGGGCCTTTGAGTGTGTAGCGTTTATTTATTATTTATTTATTTATTACCTGTAATCGGGTTACCGTTAAGGCATTTTTTTAAGTTTGTGCCATTTTAATTAAAGTTTGGTGGGTAACTTATTGGTGATCTATTAAATCTATATCTATCTATACATATTATAAAGAGGAAAGATTTGATTGTTTGTTTGCATCGAATAGGCTCCGAAACTACTGGAACGATTTGAAAAATTCTTTCACCATTAGAATCCTATATTATCCGGGATGGACATAGGGTACATGATTTTCCCGAATTCCCACGGGAACGAAGTCCCGTGCGGGAAGCTAGTATATATTATAAAGAGGAAAGATTTGATTGTTTGTGTGTTTGTTTGCATCGAATAGGCTCCGAAACTACTGGAACGATTTGAAAAATTCTTTCACCATTAGAAAGCTACATTATCCCCGATGGACATAGGCTACATAATTTTCCAGAATTCCCACGGGAATGAAGTCCCGGGCGGAATGCTAGTAATAAAATAAAATAAACCTGGTGTCAGAGTTTTCAAATCGCCATACTACCAGGGTTGTAATACGTAAAAGCCTGGTCCGTTGATCAGCAGAGTGCACCGCTACCAGGTGAGGATGGCAATTTCGGAGCACTAAGATGTTATAATAATAATAATAATAATAATAAAATCATTTATTATCAGGCATCTAAGGCGGCCCATAGAAATACCTTTAGAAATACATGTGAATTATAATGAAACAAAAAAAAACCCACACTTCCGAGTGCACATGCGATTCCCTTAATGTACAGTAATGTTTGTTTGTATGTACTTATTGCCCTCCATGTCGTTTATCCGATTGCAGTGAAAGGCGTCGGGTCAGCTTATACCCTTAAAATGTCATAAGACTAACTTTTACCCCCGGAAACACACACAGGTGCAAAAAGTCGATCAACCACAAGATCTATTAATGTTAGTAAATGAAACTTAACTCTATGTATGTAAGGTTCAAGTACTTGGACAACTAATTAAGGCATGCGTACATAGATGCACTCACTCGTTTCAAATCTTTCTGAGGCAGGATTCTGGCGACCTCCTCAGTACGCTGAATCTCCTTGATGACATGCTCGGCCCTCATTACCACGAATTTATCGCACTTTAGGCGCTTCAGTTCTGATAAAAAAAACAAGTTAATAGCCCGGTTCTTTATTTACTCGCATAAATTGAACTAATTTTTTGTTGCATGAACTTTATTACGCAAAACGATATTTTGTCATAATTTATTCTCCGTTATAACAAAATATCGTTATGCGAAAAAGTGTTATGCGTAAAAAGTTATGCCAGAAAAAATTTGGGCTTTCAATTTTATGCGAGTAAATGTGGAACCAAATAGCCTGGTACAGCTATCATAAAAAAATATGTTAACAACAATTCGTTCTAAATTACCGAACTTATAATAAGACACAGCTTAGCATTATTATTTTAGGCGATCGAATGTTGATACCAAAGTTTCTCATGCCAAATTCTGATAAAATGTGAGAAATTTATACTGAGTCTATAATTTGTTAACTCTATGTAACATCAAACAAGTGAAATAAAAATTATATTCTATTCTATGAACGATTGTATACCTAAATCCTGTTTTATGCCTCAATCGCGCAATTTCCAAAAGTTACCAAAAACGCCTCACGATACTTCAGTTAGTTAAATATTCCACGAACTTTTAATGGTGTTCAGTTCAGATCACCTTAAATTTAATTGAAATAATACCTTTCGGCAAATGAAAATGGTAATTTGTTTATCTCTTGGAACAAAATTCTAAGTATTTCTAACTTTGTTTGAAGATGTACAGAGGCCGCATATAAAGTTACTCATGCGTGCACTCTGTGCTGTTGCGATAGGAACAGTTTTTG
Organism: Aproaerema taeniolella; assembly: GCA_949987775.1. Lineage (NCBI taxonomy): Eukaryota > Metazoa > Arthropoda > Insecta > Lepidoptera > Gelechiidae > Aproaerema > Aproaerema taeniolella. The sequence goes on along the minus strand of OX465255.1, from coordinate 17,088,245 downwards.
ATGTGCTGGGCTCTACGAGCACTCAACCCTATATAGAGACGTAATACAAGGCGACCCGAACCTGTCAACTCGTCAGTGGCTAGTAACTGATATATAACGCACGCCCTAGCGATCGTGTTCGGAATCTTTTCGGATTACTTCGCACCTAGTTGACAAAATCGTTTTCTTTCAAATTCGCATGTATTGCGTCTCTATGTAGGGTTGAGTGCTCGTAGGCTGGCCTCTATTCCTGATTTTCTTATAAGCTTGAACGAAACAGTGTGTACTTAGGAATCGGTACAGTGTGTCCTTAGGAAAGGTCAAATATTGTTGCTAGGAGAATCTATAAAATGAGGTAATGTGATGCTTCATATATTAGACTAGCTGATGCCCGCAACTTCTTTTGCGTGTTATTTTTTTTTTTTTTGTACAGAGTACACAGATTGAAAACATCTATCTTACGTGATTTAGATTTTTACATACAAAAGTTTTTTCCCGCTAACTCCCGTTCCCGTAGGAACTTTGCAATATCCTGTAGCAACTAAGCTTTAAGTTTACTTAGGTACCTGCATGCCAAATTTCAAGCGTCTAACTTAAGCGGTTTAGATTTTTCATACAAAAGGATTTTCCCGCTAATTCCCGTTCCCGTGGGAATTTCGGGAATTCCTTTCTTAGTGCACCTCTACGGTACCTAAGCTACGTCCCTTCCAAATTTCAAGTGCCTACGTTTAGCCGTTTAGGCTGTGCCTTGATATGTCAGTCAGTCAGTCAGTCAGTTTCTCCTTTTATATATTTAGATAGAAATGCGGAAAGTGACTATTACGCTTCGAAATAAGTGTACTACGCTTGTATAGTTTTCGCTATCGCATAGGTTTCCTTTAATTTGGCAGGGTAATACGAACAGGCCGGCTATTCCACTAATCAATGACTTCTCAATGGTGGTTGAATGAAATGGTGACCACTTCGTGGTGGCGAAATTAGGAACTATGTATACCTCATACTTCTTCTTCTTATCAACCCATATACGTCCCCACCGAGGGGCACGGGCCTCCCTTCGAAACTTCGAAACACGAAGGGAAGCCATATAGTCCACCACGCTGGCCTGATGCGGGTTGGTGGGCTGCTCGTCTTTCGAAAATGAATTTTCTTGGACGGGCGGGTTTCATCGCGATGTTTTCCTTCATCGTTGAGCAAGTGATAATTAGAAATCCGTACATAAATCCGAAAAGACGAATTTAGTGGTACAGGCCCGCACCAGGATTTGAACCCTCGTCCTTCGGATTACAAGTCTGGCTCATTACCAACTGACTACATTTGATGACATTTACTATGACTGGTGGCGCCATTGCCAAATCAACGTCATCAAATGTATGAGATTTCGATATTTCTCAATTTTACTACCTGAACGGGTAAAATGGTCACCATTGTCATTCAAGACAACATGTTCCATTAATAACCCTCACCATTTGTGTCAAACGTGGCATTAAGTTGTTTTCTAGAACCACTGATGCTCTGCCTACCCCGTTAGGGATTACAGGCGTGAGCGTATGTATGTATGTATGTATGTATGTATGTGTTGTCATTCAACCGCCATTAAACATTCGCGCGATTCTTGCACACCCGAGTATGCAATATTTGTATCGCACGCGGCGTAAACAAGCGCGCGACAGGTAAAGACGCCATCATTGTTTAGAGCAGTGGTTCCTAACCTTTTTAATATTGTGACCCCTGTAACCTATTAGTAAAACTGATTTTACCCCCTCTTTAAATGTTATTAAATCAAACAAATGTTATTAAATCAAACAAATGTTATTAAATCAAACAATACAAGCAAATATCAAATCAAACAATACAAACAATGTTTTATCTTTTATTTTTGAGAAAAACTCTTTTTCTTTTTGTGTTCTCTGTGGTACAAAAGAGAATTAAATTTTGCACCAACTTCATCGCATAGAACTTAGAAGATTCTCGAGTTTGTAGCACTGCCACGAATATGGTTCACAATTGTTACTTTTTTACGATTCTAATAATTCGGTCTTCGTTACCCCCGTAAAATAGCTGATTTACCCCCAGGTTAGGAACCCAGGGTTTAGTTAGAGGAATAGACGCCCTGTGCCCGGTATAATCCTACCAAATTAAAGGGCAGTGTGCTGTATAACAAACAAGAGTCGTGCCCACTATTTTGTAGCATATTGCTACTTTTCACCTTCCGATCTTGATGCGGAGTTATAGTTATTTCTATGAAATCTGATATTAGATATCACCATGGACTTAGCGATATCACACAATAATTCAAATAGGTTACTCAATGACGGTAACTTGATTAGCCAAGGTGATATCCAGTGAGCATCTTTATAGTCGCTCTAATAGTCGAACAATTCTTTAACACAGATCTACAGAAAAAAAACACGAGAAAAAACCCGGCTAGGTCTAATACACAACTAAAACTTAAATTACCAAAATGTCAAAATCAATATGGTTATAACCAACTTATTTATAAGATACCTTTCCTAATCAACGAATTACCAGAAACTCTGAAACAACAAATCAACCATCAAAATATTAAAAATAAGCTAAAAACACATTTCCTTGCCAAACTAAATTAAATAAAAAACTATTATATACTTATATATCACTTATACTATACATCTAATATGTCTATGTGTATGTTATATTTAATACATCCAACTGACTCACAATTCCCTATCAGGGTAGGCAGATCATCGAACAAAAGGAGCACGCTGTATGTCAAGTAAACGGTCACACTCACACAAACACAGTCACGCACCCACACGCACAATGCAACGCAAAACACATACACTAGGCCCCGTCTACTCATCGCACCGCTCACTTGCCACTAATAAAACAGTGCGCACCACGAAACTAACATCATTATTAAGAGGAATAAGGAAAGGATTACATAGGGTAGGCAGAGCATCAAATGGATATATAAGGTACTTGACTTGATTCAGTAGCTAGCTACAACCACTTGATAGTTTGAGGGAAAAAAATGGGACACAACATACACACAGTCAAAGCTACACACACAAATGAAACGCACAACATATTTACTAGCCAACATCTACAAACGTGGACAAATCCTCGGCGACGAACAATGCAATGTACGGGAAAACAATTTCGTTTATGTTACATTGCATTTAAGATAGTTTTTAAGATAAATGTTTGTAATAAATATAATAAATAAAAATAAAAAAAATCAATAGGTAACACAACTTTGAGAAAGTATTATTTCGTTATAGATAGTTGCTGATGGATTAATTAACGTGAAACGATGGTTTAATTAACTTGAGATAATTTTATATTCAAGACGTACCTAGCACAGTGTACGGGGGTTTCGATCAAAAGTGAAAGAGACAGAAAGTGACAGGAATGACACTGACAGATATATGACAGCTATTGTCAAAAGCGTTTCGTTTTACATATTTGTTTATAATTGCGTTTAGTTTACACCAACAGTTGTCAACAGCAAAATATTGTGCAGAATCCGTTTCTAACTCAATTTCAGCTACCATACTCCCGATTTCATCAGTTAACAATTCAGCCTCAGGCAATTTGTCTACACAAACACTTATCTCATATTGCCACTGAGCACCTACAACCCTCAGCCCAATAAACACATTTATTTGCTTAGGACACACAACCGCACAACAGTATACACAATGTTGTTCTTGACGTAGGCCTAATGTCGTAAGTAACAAGGTTTTCGTGGTATCTACGCGCTGTTAGCTGTACTAATAGTAGTCTCGCATCGGCTTTGATCGTTCACTGGAATTTAAGAATGAGTAGCTTTATTAAAAACGAACGTGGTGTTTTTTTTTTTTTTGTTGATGAAAACGATTTTCGCAATCAGCTGGACTCTGTCAGCCCCCCGATTGTGGTAAGTTTGAACGTATTTATCAGAGCTTAATCGCCCACGTTTCTTTTGTAGTCAGCCCAGAACAGAATGAAACGTGAGCGGTTTAGCTTTAGTAAATATGTTCAAACTTACCGCAATCGGGGGGGCAGATAATAATGAAACATGTCGCCTCAAATTATTCTTCTATAGTTTGCCAATTTTAAGGCAAAGACGTCTCATTTTTTAATAGGTCGGAATTCCTCGTCAATACATAAGTGCCCGTCATTCTTTGTTGGTCGATGGTACCAGCAGTCTTCTATTGTTTATATTTATTGTTTAAGCACCGTGATCGAAGTCAGCTATATACGTCAGTGGTGAATGGTATCACATTCGATTTTGGTCGGCACTTTTCTGCGCAAACGAATATAACCGATGCTACTTATTAGAATGGTAGACCTGCCAAGGTAAGCAAGGTCACTGGCGAAGCTCAATTACCACTGCCTTAATAGCCCACTGTTCAGGGCACATTGCTCGTAGGACTGATGGCCGTTGAAGTAGAATAGTCCTCGATTGGTGACCGCGCCGCCTACCGAAAGTCACAGCGTAATAAGGTCTCCCACAGGGTAGACCGACAACCTGGTAAAGATTGCGGGAATCCGCTTGAGCTCCTTGAGGGAGACTATGTCCAACAGTGGGCGCCTTACGGCTGACATGATGATGAAAACGTACGAGTGCTGTATACCTCTTACCTTCCAAGTCAGACAACTTGGCTCCTCTCAAGGACGGTAGGCCAAGTTTGTCAGCAGCCTCTTGGCACTGGGCTCGTCGCTGAGGGTACTCGCTGCCAGTCAGCTGATGCTTCACGTTGGAGTTGGTAACCAGGATCACGGCTTCGTCTAATGCCACTTTGATTTGGGTGGATTCTAATGACCTGCAACATACGGTCATTGGGTATGTGCTGTTCTTATATCGGGCTAGTAAGGGAGAAGCCAAACTTCTAGAGGACAGTATGACTTCTGAGTGTGCAACTTATTCCTTGCAACAGGAGAATTTATTAGTATCTGAATTTTGGATGGAAGAAAAATGTTGTTTCCGAACAAAATCTTACTCTTACTGCTGGGAAAAGTTTTTCGGTCATATTTTCGTGAAAATGTTTTAATGTTTTACATGTGACTTTTTTTAAAGGCACGTTTTTGTAATAGCTACTCTGAAAACAGTTTCAAAGGCTTTCAAAACTTCTTCAGTGATTTCTAAGTTTTTTGCCAAAATTCTTATTAAAATCCTTAGCTGTAGTAGAGTAAAATGTAGATATTTTTTTATAATTATATTCTATTCGTAAGAATATACACAGATAGACAAAATTATAATTTAAAAAATTTAATATCTCTCTGCCAGGTACTGTGATGGCAAAGTGATTTTCTTTGTGAGCACAGGAACCTGTTAACTTATTTTTACCTTTAGAAGCGTTGATAATCCGTGTCAAGATTTTAAAAATTGTACAATAGTAGACTGTTAACCGAGGGTGGAAAGAATCAATTCCCGTGGTATTTAGAAGCCCGAGCGCAGCGAGGTTGGCTATAGTCCGAGTAGGAATTGATTCTTTTACCCGTGTTAAACACTCTTCTTTTCATTTCTCAAAGAAGTTTGCGCTAAGTTCACACTGGCTGTTTAGAAACTCACATGGCCGCAGCATTTTTTAATTAGTTTTTTTTTTACATAAAACTCTTCACAGCTGACAGCAGTTCTATTTTTAAAGTTCATTCCAGCCCTTAGGTGGGAAGTAATTTGTATTTTCCCTCCCTATGAAGGGAAGTATTTTCCACCCAATAATCAGATCAAAATAACACTACTTTCCGAGTATGAGAAATGAAAAATAATTTCTTCGTTGAAAGGCGAATCAAAGTCAAACAGTTTGATGTATGTTCATTTATTGAAGTGAAAAATTCTTTAGTGGCGTTGAGCACTTTTAGTATGGGGAAAAAATGTTAAACTCGCGATGAACTCGCGTCAGATCGTCAGATGTCACGTGACCGTGATATCGAAAATGCGTAGGATATGGTCGCCACCTTTTTTGAAGTGAAAATTTCTTTAGCAGAGCGTTGTGTACTTTGAAGTATGGGTGGAAACCCGGACGGACGGCAGCCCTATGGGAAAATTATGTCTGTGACAGATGTCAACGATGTCACCGATTACTTGCACATAGTGCGCAAATAGCGATTGACTATTTTACTGAATTAAAAGTAGACAGTTTGGTCGAGTGGAAAAGTTGCCAGACTGTAAACAACAGGTCGAGGGTTCGAATCCTGAGAGAATAACGGACTCTTTTTGTGTATTTTGTTTTATTTCCATATTAATGCACAATGTTAATGTTAAAGTTTTCACTTCTGCCGGCATTCCCGGAGTGCAACCCGTTACTTTTTTATAACATATGACAGTTAGCTACTTCCGAATAATTCGGGGAGATAAATTGTTCCGGCTTTTCTCGTCCTCTAGTTGACTAAGTTATTTTATTAAATTAAAAGGTATGTATTTATTAAAATCGTCTCACTATTCTTTTTTCATTCGTTCAATGAGAATTAGTTGGAGTAACTTTAAATTAGCACAAAAAACGTGCCGAGTGTTTAATTTCTGTAATATGTATTGAGTGCAAAAATTATTATTATTTTCCAAAAAACTAACCTGATTTGAAAGTATGTGTGTATTAGGTATATACCTATGAAATGGCTGTTCTCCGTTCAAAACAACCAGCAACCAGTCATGTTGTTCTCCATTCAGTCTTCAATCACTTTTTAGGGTTCCGTAGTAATCTACGAACCCTTATAGTTTCACCATGTCCGTCTGTCCGTCTGTCCGCGGGTTTTCTAAGAAACCCTTGGTACTACAGAGCTGAAACTTGGCATGATTATTATTGTTGTGTTTGTTTTAAATAAACAATTTGAATTTGAATTTTTTTCAAAAACTGTTTTTTTTCAAGCAGACGGTTTTGAATATTTTTCGGGGATGTGAATTCCAAATGAAACAAAATGTTGTGGGAAGATTAGGACAGCATTCAGCAAATAATTGCCAGATTTAATTCACTGAAAGTGACATTTTTTAAAAGTTGGAGCGAAAGTAAGCATTGAAACGGAAATCCAGTCAAATGAGCTGTATTTGGGCCTAGTCATCAGTTAAAAAACAAAAGTGTATAAATTGTACTCAAAATCTCGGTACATAAGAAGAAGAAGAAGATTGTAACCGAGAAAAAAAACATCAATTTCATTATCATAATCATAAACTTTATTTGCATAAAACATGGTATTACAAAGGTTGTATAATTATATACCACATAGGTGGCATAGTTTTTCATAACAACCAATTAAACTTTCATACTTATACAAAAATACAAAATTCTAACACAATAGCCAATCAAGGAAAAATAAGGTATTTCTTTGAACAGTATTTAACAAAGTATCAAAGACTTTGAAATATCATCCTCCGTTCACTATAAGACGATGAAAGGAAGAATTGGGAAAATAAATGAAATGTTTCCATTTAATTGGCGTAATTGCATAAGTACTGTGAAACAGTGGAAAATTCCACGACGACATCAAAGTTCCCTTTTGACAAACACTTCAAGTTGTATACTTTTAATTTTGTTTCAATTTCATTAGGATAGTACTTGGAAAGTACGTGGAAAGTACCTAATGCCGTCCTGATGCGTCATTGTCAAACAGACGGTGTTCAACTATTGCAGTTCGACACGCCAGAGTTATTTAGATACTAAGTCAATTAAAATTAGAAGTAAGAAAAATTATATGATTCACTTAAAAAGAGCGACCCTCGGAGTTTCTTGCCTATTCTTCTCCTGAGGAAGACTGCACCTTTGCGAATAGGCGCAAAGTCAAAAATGCTGACGTAATTCACTATTTTGCTCAATGATTTATATTGGTTTTGCTAGTGTATTTTTATGAAGTTTTCAAGCAGCACTTTGTATGTTCTATGAAATAAATATTTTTGACTATGACTGACTTTGACATGACTTCACTTTGATTGCGCAAAAGCTTGCTCGCCGTCTGGCGTTGTCAATGTGGACATTTTGACATAGGACCGCGGCGCATTCCGCGCGCGAGCACATCGTGCTCGAGCTGTATCTGATGTATACCTGTGAATCTGCGTCTGTAGCATTGTAGCTCCTAAATGGATAATACGATTTTGATACGTTTTTTTTGTTCAAACGCTGTCGTGATCGAGATGGTTCTTAGCTATTTTTTTTTTTACCAGCCCATATACGTCCCCACCGAGGGGCACGAGCCTCCCGTCGAAACACGAAGATGATTTAGGCCATAGTCCACCACGCTGGCCCAATGCGGGTTGGTGGACCGCCCGTCTTTCGAAAATCAATTTTCTTGGACAGGCGGGTTTCATCACGATGTTTTCCTTCACCGTTAAGTAAGTGATAATTAGAAATCCGTACATAAATCCGAAAAGACGAATTTAGTGATACAGACCCGCACCAGGATTTGAACCCATGGCCTTCGGATTACAAGTCTGGCTCATTACCAACTGGGCTATCACTGCTACTTTCTTAGCTATATTGTATTAAAATTGAAGTTATAGGCAATTAATGTCGGAGGTGACACATTTTAGAGTTATGGGTTAGTTGGCTGGAACATGAGAAAAGTCCTTAAGAGGAGCGTCTCAGTTTGGACTAGCGTCTCAGTTGTTTTTCATGCTGTCTCGATGTCGACCACCCGCCTCAGACTTGTGCGAAAGGGACAATTGCAGCTTTCCGGCGAAATGCCGAGTTTTATTTCCAAAATTATGAGTTTAGGCGTCAATGAATTCCTACCCCAAAAACTTAATTAAATCGTACGGTTGTAAGCGTATAAACATAACATTATAAAAAAAATTTTAGTTTTTCAACAGTTACCTCTTTAATGTTGAAATTTTTTTTTGCGAAAAATGCTGACTTGTAATCTCAAATATCTTTTTGTCTACTAAAAATATCACAAAAATCAAAACGTACGGACCTAGTTATTGGTGATCTTGATACTATACCAAAATTTCACAGGAATCTGTTGACGCTTAGGGGATGGAATCCATTGACGCCGTTTGTATGGGAAAAAACACTGAGACGATCCTCTTAAGGTAAATATGTAATTGGAATAAAGTTTCTTATCTCCTATTTAGCCTGATGTGCTGCCGTGTGTACTTTGTCTCTACTCTCATAGGAAAGTAGCCCAGTGGCGCTCGCTGATCTCAAACGATCAGTGAGGTTAAGCAACGTACACAGAGGCAGGGAACCTCATGGGTGACCAAAGTGGCAATTTATCACGAGCGTTTCCGTGCTTCGGAGGGCACGTTAAGCTGTCGGTCCTGGCTGTTGTCGATTGACTTCAGTCGTTAAAACCAAGTCAGAGGCCATTGTGCGGTTTGAAAACTCTGACACCAGGGTTACACGATAAGAAGAAGAAGAATAGGAAATCTACAAAGATATGCAAAATCGCATTAAGTACCTGCAGTCTATGAGAAGCGCATGGTCCTTCCTGCCCATGGTGACGATGTACTGATCCATGATCCCGCAAGGCATGCCCGGGAACTCATGCTCGGCCTTCTGACACAACTTGGCTTTCACCACGGGGCTGAAAATAAAAAAAGACTATAATTAAAAACGCTACACACTCAAAAGCCCACACTTAGGTTTTCCTTTGTGTCGTGGGTCCCTTGAAACACACTTAAAGACAACAAACACCCATGAACCGAGAACAAACATCTGCTTTTTAGACAAATATTGGCCTCGACTAGGAATCGAACCCAGGACCCCGCCGATAAAGAGGCAGCGTCACTATACCACTCGACCAAACCGGCCGTCAAACAGAACTAAATTCACTTTATTACCGAAACTAAATATTCAACCGAATTCAGAACCTCCTCTTTTTTGAGGGGCGGTTAAAAATATAAGCCATAGACAATAGTTGGAAAAATGGGTGACTGACTTTAAATAAGTTAGAAAATTATGTATTTGTTTTAAAAACAAACAAAAAAAATTATTTGGTACAAAAATTCCCCTTCTGTCACAAAAAGGGACCGCAGCACCAGAGGGGCTAGTGGGATTATAGGATTCGCGGTGGTATTTACTATAACTTATTTCCATGTATATGGATCCACGGAATATAGTTTTTACTTTTACCTAATCGGCACAATCCACAAGATGTTTTTTTTTATTATTATAAGATGGGTTAAATCTTGATCTCAATCTTGACCATAAGGTCAAAGATGAGGTCGACGATGGAGCGAGTTAACCCAGAAAATGCCTATAAAGGCACTGGTACTCCCACGCACCGACTGCCCTTCACAGAGCCTGCCACACCGCATGAGACCATAGGACGACATTTCAGATTCAGAAAAAAATGAAGTGTCGTTGCCTGGGATGGATTCCTAGGAGGCAGGTCTCATTTGTGTTTCCTTAGTCGCCTCTTACGACTCCCACGGAAAGAGATAGGGTGGTGTTATTCTCAACCGATCACTACACGGTAAATCCTTAATTTTATCTTACATTTTATTAAAAGTCCACTGCAGGGCGCATGAATCTTGTAAAATTTGATGAAAACAATAGGGATGTTGACAGTGTTTGATTTTACGAATTATTGTATGTGAAACAAATAATAATGCTAGAAATATATTAATATCCAAAAACAGCATTAAAATTGGTTTATAAATGAACAAGTTATCAGCATTTATATTAAAGTAAGGACTAGCTATATCGTTTTGTGGGGAGAGCTAGCTATCTCGTTTTTACCTACACAAACAAATGGCGGTGACGTCACATGGCGGTAAGTGCATCTCTTTTTCGTTGTTTGACAGTTTCCCCCTCTATTGAAATTTAATAGCTTGTAACTTTTTCATTTCTCAATAGTTTTCAAAAATTATTTCGGTTTTGGGTTTTGGATTCAGTTCCTTTTTAAGATAAACAATAAAAAAAATTAGTCAACATCCCTATTGATAATATAATTTTTAAAAGTATTTGTGTTGTCACTTCATAGACCGAGTATTTCTTTTTATGTAGCCTATTTTGCTTCCCACAGCTGGGCAAGGCTTTTCCTTGCTTCCGACTATTACACTCAGTGAGTGATTTATTTTACCAGTACTTAGATAAATAGGTTTTTCTGTATGCGTTGAAACCAGAGATATTTTTTTCTATATTAACGTTTGCAAAGTTGTACCAAGAATTTGGTAGTCTATCACTAAGGAATGCTCTTTCCAGCTTTGAGAAGAAAAAACAATTAACTGAAGAGCGGGGAATCCGTCGCTTTAAACTTGAGGAATCTTGTAAAGTTTACAGGGAAGCATCACTCACTAAATTGATAAAATTCCCTCAGGAATGAAGTAAGCATCAAACTTTCAGTACTGACAAAGTATTGACCGCATAAAAATAAGCGTAAAAGATAACTTTGTATCTTAATGAATTCATTATTTCATTTTAATATTACATTAAGGTGTTTTTGTGCACTGTATTTGAGACGTATTATTGAAACAATAGAATTGCAATTCGCATACGAATTGGGATTCTATTGGTTCAAAAATACGTCTCCTGTGATCGCAACGACATATTATCTCACGCGTTATCTCGTGGTCACGTGACACTTTCTCGTAATTTCATTGGTCGAAACAGTCACGTGACCACGAGATAACGCGTGAGATAATATCATAGCCGGTCTCGTTAAGACACGTGAAAACTCAACTCGTTTATTATTTTCTGATATAACAGCAGACAACGGTCTATTGATATTGACTATAGACTATAGAGTGCTCTCTGATCTGAACTAGTCAGTAAGGTTAAGCAACGTACACAGGGGCTGACAAGCTGATGGGTGACCAACGTGGCAACTTGTCACGAGCAATTCCGGATACGTTTTGAGCTTTTTTTACCCCATGTGGTGATCGGTTGAGAATAACACCACCCCATCTCTTTCCGTGGGTGTTGTAAGAGGCGACTAAGGAAACACAAATGAGACCTGCCTCCTAGTAATCCATCCCAGGCAACGACACTTCATTTTTTCCTGAATCTGAGGTGTCGTCCTATGGTATCATGTGATGTGGTAGGCTCTGTAAAAAGCCGTCTGGTTCGCGACCACCCTCCTACCGAAGTCCGACGCCAAACAACTTGCTGTGTTCCGTGGGTGCGTGGGAGTACCATTGCCTATATAGGTATTTTCTGGGTTAACTCGCTCCATCGTCGACCTTATCTTTGACCTTTATAATTAAGATTGAGGTCAAGAGTTAACCCATCTTATAATAAAATAAATTTAAAAAAAAATTCGGATGTATAGAAATTGTCTAAGATTATTAAAAAAACTACTTATTCTAAGAAAATTAATAAAATACTACGAGTATATAGGTGACCCAATTCTAACACTCGACTACAATAAGGTGTTTTTCCTTCTTACACGATCTAAACATCCGGGTTGTGCCAAAAATAGGACTATTTTCGTCACAAAAAGCGGGGGATGCATATTAATATATCACAAACATAAGAACGTCAACATATTTATGCGAAATATCCTCTTTTTACCTTTTTCACGTGTCACATACAAAGGAAACATAAAGGAAATTTATAAAAAGAAAAAATATTCTGAGTCGTTTCGTGAGCGAATTCTGCAAATTAAATGTATTATTAAATACTTAAATAAATTTAAACAGGAAAGAAAACCTGACAGGGCCCCGATTCTGTAACTTAAGTTGTGTGTCGATGGAATTGAGGCCATTTTATCTGTTCAGGTGGCGAAATTGAGAACTATTTGCAATGGAGTCAGGTTGAGTAGCGCCTCCATTGCCATCGTCGGAGTGGACGAAAGAGCACCTGTTGCGATAAGGCAGGCAAGTCTCTGAATTTTATTAAGTAAAGTGAAATAGGTAGACTGAAGGGTTTTTCTGTGCCAGGCTATACAACCGTAGGTGACCACTGGTCTGACTACAGTGGTGTACAGCCAAAGTACTATTTTAGGGCTAAGGCCCCAACGCAACCCAGCCAGTCTGCTGCTCGCGCCCATTGCTATTTTAGCTTTCCTTACAATGTGAGTTACATGCTTGTTCCAAGTGAGTCTGTTATCTAGGATAATACCTAGATATTTGGCCTCCTTGGAAAAGCAGATGGGGGTACCAAAAAGAGAAGGAGGCGTTAGGGTTTCAAGTCTCCTTTTCTTGGTAAATGGCACTATGATGGTTTTACCCGCATTTACTGACAATTGGTTCTCAGTGCACCAATCCTCTACAATGTATAGTGCCCTTTGCATAAGGTTAGAGACAGTGCTAGGGCATTTTCCCACAATCACTATCGCTAAATCGTCTGCGTAACCATGAGTCTCAAACCGAGCTTCATTTAGTTCGCATATCAGGCTGTCAACAACCAGGGACCACTCGAGGGGTGAGAGCACTCCCCCCTGAGGGCAGCCTCTGGTAATTTTGAACCATAGTGTCGTGTCCAGTAGGCTGGTTGACGCAATCCTATTCCGCAGCATGTGGTCTACCCATCTAGTGATGGTATTCTCAATGTTGCGACTGTGCATGCTGCGCACTATGATATCGGTTGGGGTGTTGTCAAATGCCCCTTCGATATCGAGAAAAGCGCACAGAGCTATTTCCTTGTCTTCTATGGCTTTCTCCAACGTGTCTACCAGGTCAGAAAGTGCCGTTTCAGTGGACTTTCCTTTTTGGTAGGCATGTTGCCTAACATGCAGAGGTTTGGGCCCTAGATGGGCCTCTCTGATGTAGGAGTCAATTACCTTCGCCATGGTTTTAAGTAACAAGGACATGAGACTAATAGGTCTGTAGGATTTGACCCACGACATAAGGGAAAACCTTAGTATGGGCCTTTGAGTGTGTAGCGTTTATTTATTATATCTATCTATAACATAGTTGCCAATGTTACTCTCGTTTAAACTTTGTGTTGTTGCTTCTTGATGGAACTCCATATTACTACCAACTAGCTTTCCGCCAGCGGCTCCGCCCGCGTGTATTACAGGTTATATCGTGCCCAGTTGTAAGATAAAATGTAACCTACGTCCTTTCCCAAGGTCTAATCTATCTCTGTACCAAATCAAAGCGTAACATACATATAGACTCGTGCGATCGCTGCTAATCATAAAGTGCTATAGGGCGAAGCGCGGCCTTCGACGCGTTTTTTATTTGTTTCCTACTCAAACGAAGAATCCATCGAAAACCTAGTAAATGAAATACCAACTCCACCCGTGTGCTGCTGAGAGCCTCCAGGAGTGTGAAGACTGCCACCTCGACCGAAGCACTGCTGGAGAGGCCAGCTCCCATGGGAACGTCCGACACTATCACCATGTCGAAACCTTTGACTTCTCCTAAAAATAAAATAAAAATAGTAAAAAGAAACGTATTTTCAATATGCTTATTAGCTACTGTTACAAAGTAGTTGATACCTCCTTGTAAGCTATTAAGCCTATGTTAGGAGGTACCGCTCTTCATGTATGCTATTTTAAACATTTATCTTAAACATTAATCTGAAGTCCGACGCCAAACAGCTTGCTGTGTTCCGTCTGGGTTAACTCGCTCCATCGTCGACCTCATCTTTGACCTTATGGTCAAGATTGAGGTCAAGAGTTAACCCATCTTATAATAATAAATAATAAATCTATACTAATATTATAAAAAGGAAAGATTTGATTGGTTGTTTGTTTGTTTGTTTATTGAATAGGCTCCAACCCTACTGGACCGATTTAAAAATTCTTACACCATTAGAATCCTACATTATCCGTGATGAACATAGAGTACATAATTTTACAAAATTCCCACGGGAACGAAGTCATGGGCAGAAAGCTAGTAACTTATATGTTTATAAATAAAAACATTAACTCTACTTCCTTATCGTGTAGGTATAATCTAGCACAGAGGTTCCCAAACTGTGCGCGGCGCCCTGGTGCGCCGAAGACAAGTCAGAGGGGCGCCGTGAGGCGATCCTCTGTACCATACTCCGATCCGCCAAACCTTAAGTTAAGGTTTTGGGGGTACATAATAAACACTCCGATGCTTTGAAAAACGTGTGGAGATCACAAAACTCAACCTATCACATTGACTAGGTAGCTGTTTTTGTTTTAATAGAGCATGAATAAATAAAAATATGAATAAATTGAGTTTTTTATTTATTCTAATGAATAAATAAAAAACTCAACTTCATATTGTAGATATTTAAATTTTTGTGCCTATCTACCTTACAAGCATCATTGTACCTACCTATTTCTTTCAACTGTATCAATCTATTTCAACTGTCTAGCTAGGTTAGGGGCGCCGAGACTGAATTCTGAAGTCATAAGTGCGCCGCGGACTGGAAAAGATTGGGAACCCCTGATCTAGCATATTATTTTAACTTATAAATAAATAAATAAATAAACGCTACACACTCAAAGGCCCACACTAAGGTTTTCCCTTGTGTCGTGGGTCCCTTGGAACACACATAAAGACAAACACAAACACCCATGACCCGAGAACAAACATCTGCTTTTTGCACAAATGTTTGCCCCGACTGGGGATCGAACCCAGGACCCGCCGATCAAGAGGTAGCAATGTTATAATATTCTCCTGGAAAAGGCGATTTACTTGATATCACGTTTGACACAAATTGTGGGGGCTTACAGATGGAACAAGTTGTATAATGGTGAGGGGTGGGAGCGAATAGTTTATATTTTTGTAGGGTCTTCAAACCACACTCCTTCGTTTTATTTTTCGGTTTTTTATCAACCGTCCCGCGCTGCGCGTGCGATACAAATCTTGAACACCGCGTGTGCAAAAAGCGCTCAAAGGTTTAATATTGGGTTCGCCCTGGACAATAATGTAGCTCAAGGGCGAAGATGCGGTCGAGGATGCAAAAGAAGCCTCTTCACTCGAAGTGTAGTAAAAAGTTTAGGGTTATACTCGTATGAGCCTGGAAATGCAGACGCAGGCACAGGGATTACAGTTTTCTAGCTGCGCAATAAAAAAGATGACGAAAATTAGTAACGGTCGAAAAGTTAAAAAAAATTGGTTTTCAACTAAGGCGCCCTACACTATGTGTGGTCCGACACACTCTTGGCCGGTACAGAATAAACGTAAAAGCAAAGACTGTGAGGAATTTGTCTTGTTTCTACCTCTCATAGTGACATTTGTAACACCCAGAAAAAAAAACCCTCTTCTCATACAGTTAACACATTAAGTGCTTAAACAATGGCTACACAGTAATAACCGGGACACAGAATAAATAATAGTACTAACGTACAGAAGTCTCACTCCCTAACAAAAGTCAACTTTAAGCGTAAAAATTTGCCTACTATTGCAAGCGGCACAGGCTTGCAAGAGAAATTGAAACTTATAGTCGACTGGTAGCGTTCATATTCTATTGCGCACCGCCGACTCGATGCCGCGTTCGCGACGAGAGCTCAGGGTTTACACTCGCCGCCGATTTAAAGGTAAAATTATTATTGAAATTAATTAAGTAAGATAATGCTTATAAAATCAAGAGTAACTTTAGTTAGGAAGTGTAGTAAGTAAAAAAACACAAGTTAGGTAACACAACAACCATGCTATTTGATACCTAGCCTATATACCTACTAATTACAGACACCTACAGGCTATTGTGATGTTAAAACGTGTTTCTGTCTGGTTTTAATATTGTTAACTAGTAGGTACACTTATTATTTTGTTCAACTCGCGACCAACGCGGTGAGCGCGCGCGCGGCGATTAGCAACCCGCGCTCGCTGGCATACCTACTCAGTATGCCCGCCGCAAGAACATGCCTAAACTGCGGAGTGACACCCCCCTGACCGGGAGCCAAAACTTTTATGGCGAATTTTGATTGCCAGAGTGGCCGCGCAAAACAACATTCACTCGCCTCGAGCGCCGGCGTTTTTCTGGCTACTACAAAATGTATGGGACGCTTGCTCGGATCCCTGCCCTTCTCGGCTCCGATTAAAAGGCAGTGAAAGTGTTAACTACTAAGAATCAAAAAAAGAACTTAGTTTCACCACTTTTTCTTTGAATTCAAGACGGCAGCTCGCATCTGCCCTGAAAGTTGAAAACTTGGATTTTTTTTTAAGCCCCCCTAAATCAAGCGACACGTGGCTTAACTGTTTTTACTCCACCTTTTGTAAGGTACTAATAAAATCCTCACTTAATGGACTATTATCTTTCAAAGGCCTCACAGAATGGACTATTAGGTTTCAACGCAACGTTTCCTACCCACTTTAAATAAGAACTCTACACGTGTCCCCCTAACAAAGGGCTAACCTCAGGAAAATCAGACCTTTAATGACCTTTTAGACCTTTTTACACGTGTCGTGTCAATAGATCTAGATTATATCATTTATTACAACATTATCAATTTCATAATTACAATGGATGTCAAAATTTTCAGAGAATAAAGTTTTCCGAGCATATAATTATTTTCGTAATATACCTATAATGAGAATAATAATTTATTAGGTATGTCCCTCGCTATCACATATCTTTTAATATTCCAGGGTAAAAGCTCGCACTGGCCGGTTCTTCTTATTTTCAAGGGTTTAGGTAGGTAATATTTGTTAAGATAACTTTTTTGTTTTGTAAAGTTTTATATTTTTGCTGGTAGACTTGCACGTGTATTTTTTAAACGTCTTTAATATATTTTACATATCTCTTGCTCTGTAAGTACTCACTTACTTCCCTGAATGCCGGGGTGTATGGATATCATTACAGCATAGGTTTCAAAACCTACCATGTAATAACATTACAGCATAGGTTTTGGAATTTGAAAAAAGAACTGTCATACTCAATACTGCAAGAAGAATATTTTTAAAAAGTTACTTTTTTTTCTCGGTATCGATTATTTACTCGAATCGGAATCAAGACAATTTATATAAGAATTTATGAAGACTTTATTTTTAATGTCGAACTATTTGTTTCGTAGTCACATCGTATGTTAGTGGCCAGTACGATTTGACGCGCTTGCGTGCCATAAAATCGTGAAGAGTAAAAAAGGCAGTCGACTAGCTCGGCGCAAAATTTTAATTAAATACACATTTCTCTTTAATAAATGTTCATAGAAACCTGCTTTCTTGTTTTTTTACTTACCTCACAATCGATATGTAAAGCAGAGTGTTTATCTCGGGTGTAAGCATCAATTGCATACTCGGGCTAATTAGCGCCCTCGCTACGCTCGGGCGCCAAAAACCTCGTATGCAATTGATGTCATACAGCCCTTGGTTAACAATCTACTATTATACACCACCTGCATCTGGAGCACGTATTATACGTCAAGTATTCTATATTTAAAAGTAAGCCATTAAAGCTTAAGGGAAATAAAATTGTATGGAACTTCCCTTGGGCATTAATGACATTTAAATATGGAACGCCATTTCAACAAAAACTTCTATCAAAAATAATTTCGAAAAAAAAAACAAAGCTATTGAAGGCTTAACTTCCTTGGTCCAAGGAGATTTCAAATATAAAATTTGACACATCAAAGAGATTTTACTTTTATTAAAAATAATTAGTATAAAAACTTGGCTGTATGTCTTAGCTATTGACTTTCCTTTGCCTACGGAACTAAATATTATAAGAAAACGTCGTCGGTGATTTTGGATCTGTGATTTTTACCGCGAATTACTAAATTGTTTGGTAAGCTTTTTTAATAAATCTGATAATTTTCCACGTTAAAAACGTATGAGTCACCGACTTCAATCCCAACAACAGTTCGCACAAAGTAGATATCTAGTTTTTTGCGGACTACAATGCCTATTAGCAAATAACTACAAACAGAAATGTCATTCATTTATTTAGATGATGGTCTAGTTTGTAGTATATTTTGTTTTTGTTGATTTTTTTAAAAGCGCTTAATCATTTTCGATAAAATTTATATGGGACCTCTTCAGGAGTATACTCTTTCGAACAAATAAAGAATTTTGAAAATCGGACAACAGTTGCCGGAGTAATCGCGTAACAAATATACAAAAAAAAAATACAGTCGAATTGAGAACCTCCTCCTTTTTTGAAGTCGGTTGAAAAAAGTCCAGTATGTAGGTAATTCCAGCGACTCTGACATAGAAACAGAGGCTCAAAACATTATTGATGGGATGAATTTATGATTTCTTTTTTATTTAACCTCAAAGTAGGTGTATAAAGTAGAGTAAGCTCCTCGGGGATAAAAGTGTCTTAGTCTTGGGCAGACTTGAATCCTTCGCTTCATTCAGGATTCTTAACATAATTCACTCGCTTCCCTCACTACGTTCGAGAATGAACTACAGAATCCTTCATTTCGCTCAGGATTCAATATGCTGCCCGTGACATAATACACTGTTTTATCCCCTTGTTGCTTAATCTACTATTAGCTGCTTCAGTAAAAAAGGAACTCCTATTCGGCTACATACCTCATCTATGGAGTACTACTCCGAGTCGCGTATTTATCAGGAAAGGTCTGAAGAGTACTCGACTCGAACGAACTCGTATGACACGAGTTCCGAATAAATAGACCAAGATCCCACAGGGCCGCCAGACCTTACTTATTTTCTCATTAACCAAAAGTGTGCGAAAGAGTAGTACTAATATGTACTATTAACTTTGGCCAATTTTAGCTACCAGGTTTTGAAGGTACTTCCAAAAATTACTCACTTGTCTTGAAGTGGGTGCCCAAAAAATATTGTTATAGTTCCCTGAACATCATATAAAAAAATTACAGCTCAGATTGTAGGTATACAATCGCATAATTTAATTGCGAGCTGTAAAGTGTCTGGCACAAATTACAGCCGACGGAGAGTGTCTGACGGTGTTGGTCATTAATTTTTATATTTAATTAATTGTATTCTATAAGACATCAGCACCCAGACCCAGACTTCAAGACAAGTGAGTAATTGTTGGAAGTACCAGGCTAGCAGGTATTCATATGTTAATAGTACATATTAACACCACTCTTTCCCACACTTTGGGTAACTGACAATATTAGTAAGGTCTGGTGACCCTGGTATATGGCATCTCAGCTTAAAGAGGAAACAAAAGAGGTGTGTTTAGATTCAGACAATCTCTGCAGCTCAAGCACAACGTGAAAATGACGCGGTCAAATGTCAAAAAAGTGTCGAAATGACATCGCCAGAGGGTGAGCACTCAGCAAGCCTTTGCGCGGTGCATTCTTGCAGTTTTACAGTCAAAGGCGTGACGCGCCAGTTTGTCGCGGGCCGGGCTAGCTATGCTGGTCTCTACATATCCCATTAAGGCAAAAACTGACTTGATGTACACACATCAACGTGGTCTAAGGATATTGCACGATATTTCATACAAAAGAGGTCTGTTTGAGAAGCTATAAAAGCATACTCGAGATACATGGAGAGCTATAATTTTCAGACGAGCAAGTGCTAAACCTAAATTTTTAATTCTAGTCATTAAATTTTGTTTTACTTGAAATTTGTGAAAACGTGACGGAAACAATAACGAAAATGCACTTTTTGCCTGCTTTTTGTATGAAAATAGTCGAATTTACGCAATTTTTTTTATCATTTTCGTCACGTTTTCACAAATTTCAAGTAAAACAAAATTTATTGATTAGAATTGAAAATTCAGGTTTAGCACTTACTCGTCTGAAAATTATAGCGCTCCATGTATCTCGAGTATACTTCTGTAGCTTCTCAAACAGACCTCTTTTGTATGAAAAATCGTGCAATATCCCTAGACCGCGTTGATGTGTATATAATCTTTTGGTTCTATTTATCATCCTACTATGCAATGACCTTAAACCTTACCAGGAAAGTTGGCCAAGACTCCTTTGACATAGTTGGCCCACGCTGGCTCGCCAGGCCTGAGTGCTGCAGTGTCTGCGGGGAAGCTGGTCTTCAACTCCTCGCCACCAGCTAAGAGGGACACCACGTTACATGTTGACGTTGCGTTGTGAGCTCCCACTACTACCGTTAAGAAAGGGAGAGCCTGAGAAATAAGGACAGAGATATAGGTAATTTTAATATTTTTTAAAAAGCTTACCCGCATGAGGGGATATA
This sequence comes from Aproaerema taeniolella, assembly GCA_949987775.1. Taxonomy (NCBI): domain Eukaryota; kingdom Metazoa; phylum Arthropoda; class Insecta; order Lepidoptera; family Gelechiidae; genus Aproaerema; species Aproaerema taeniolella. The sequence goes on along the minus strand of OX465255.1, from coordinate 17,067,418 downwards.
TTCACAATTTTTTTTTAATGTAAAAAACTATTTTCTTTTCGAGATGGATGTTCCAAAAATTTATAAAAACGAGAGAAAGTTACATATCTCTCTCAATTTTTTTTTCAGAAAAAGAAAAATGTTCGCCGCTTGACATGAAGGTACGATTGCTCAGTTGGTTAGAGTACCAGATCTAATCCTGGGGTCGTGGGTTCAAGTCCCATTCGCGCTGAACATTTTTTCTTTTCCTAAAAAATGTATTTACTACAGACATATATCGAGATAGACAAAAAGAGCGCTTCAAACTGTATGAGAAACTAAGCGTGTCGAATTTTTCGTGCCTAAAATGACGTCACGAGCGATATTTAGTGATGGGAAATCAAGACCGCGCGGAAACGATTCAAAGGCGCTTAATTAAGTAAAACAATAATGTAGGTCCGATTAAAATAGATTATCATTTACGGCATAGGTCTCAAGCGGACTTACTTAAGTCGGACAAAACTGTGACAAAACCTCACACTTTTTACACGCAAGGTATGTTAACGTTTATATATATAAGGTCCTAATTTATTAGTCACTTTCCTTTTAACACGTTATTGTGTAGGTCAAAATATATCATTTGAGTCAAAAAACAAAAGCATAATATTAAATTTAAAAGGTCTTGAAAAATTTTGTTATGATATTCTTTCATTACTATGTTGAATAAACCCATTCATTCAAACGTAAATAATAATGACAGTAGTAGAGCGGGCGAGCGGGGAGTGGACGGCTATAATCGAAAGAGAACCATTCCTTTATCTTTAAATGGAAAATTCATTTTTTATTTTTTTTACAAAATTTAATTTTCAGATAATTAATTTTTATGTTGTTTTTTGGAATACTATCAACCTATACAATAACGCCTTAGAAGGTAAGTGACTAATAAATTAGGACCTTATATATAGGTATGTGGTATTTACAATACAATATACTTTATTTGCACACAGTACAATTAACAGAACATAAAACGTAGTGTACAACAAGGCGGCCTTGTTGCTAGGTAGCAATTTGAGGGAGATAGGTAACTTTTTCTCGTTTTAAACAATTTTCAGAACATCCATTTTGAAACCAAGACATCAAACTACAGACATCAACGAAAATAAATTATATTAGTTACCCAAGTTTGCCACACACTTGACTATACCTACACGATAAGAAGAAGAAGAAAATAATACTTCATACAATTTTTTTAAAGTTAACAATAGTATTTCGAAGTACAAAATCCTGGGCCCCGATACTGTAACTTAAGTTGTGTGTCGATGGAATGGTCGCCATTTTATCCGTTTAGGTGGCGAAATTGAGAACTATCCTAATTCCATACATCTAATGACGGCTGCTTTGACTAGTGGCGCCACCGCCAATGGGCTATGTGCAAGATTTTTAAAATAATTTGATTTTTTTATTTTAAGCAGGTTTAAGGTCCCATATTCAAATAAAAAATATATCAAATAATTTTGATCATAGATATAAAAATAATTAATTTTTAAAATTTTGGTTACGATTTGTTGCTTATTACAGCATTCTACAGAAAACTCCTTTGCCAAAGTAAAAAAAAAAACGATTGACAGTTGGTTGACATATAACCTACACCGTTGCGTTTTTGAGTTTAAGTTCAACATTTAAGTTTCAATCACAGACTAACTAGAGATACGTTTCAATGTACTTACGTTTAAATGATCCTCACAGCAAAAAAGTGGACGTTTGGGACAATTCCTATCAACCATTTTACACCAACTTTCTTTCAATTCCTTTGGGATAGTAACAAACGTCAAATCTGGTGTGTTAATGTCAGTGTTTGAACAAAGAGGTTTAAAACATTTTTTTGGTTCTCTCCACCGCTGTAACTCGTCAGATGCCATGTTGAGTAGCAAAGCCTGCTGCGCTGTCGTTATTAGTGTTATTCCACAAATCCGAAGAGTATTAATCACTATCCTTGAAGCAGTTCTCAGAGTCCGGTATTAATAAGGTGTAGTCGTGAGAAAATCAGTCAAAATCTAGCACTACAAGTCCATGCAAAGTTAAATCGTAATCCGGTATGCGGTAGCAGTAAAGGACTTCAGAAAAAATTAACCAAAAGCAAAAATAAAACTCAAAAATAAACAAACAAATACAAAATTAAATAGGTTATGTTTTTTTTTTAATTGACATGACAGCTTGGCAAAGACACGATTGTATAATGCCGTATTTATGATTAGTTTACCCTATTGAGATTCTTTTAATTATTATATTTTTATTTCAAAAGATAGATTTTTTATATATATTTTTTTAGGAAACGGGACCTTATTCCTTTATGTTAAATAAAAAATTAAACGAAATTAAAAATATTTTTAAAATGTCGTACATAGCCCATTGAATTTTCAGTTGCTAGGTGTAGTTTACAACTTTATTTTCGGTTGGCGGTGATTGCGGTGATTGTCAGCAAGTATATGAAAATTAAATAGTTCTCAATTTCGCCACATGAACAGATATAATAATTTTCCACGTCAAAAACGTAAGAGTCACCGACTTCAATCCCAAAAAGAGAATTTTTTTCAAGAGTTTTCCTCAATTTCTTCAGGATTCCACCATCAGATCCTGGTTTCCTTACCATGGGACCACCCTTGGGATACTTCCTTTCCAACAAAAAAAGAATAATCAAAATCGGTTCATAAACGACGAAGTTATCCGCGGACATACATAAAAAAAAAAATATATACGGTCGAATTGAGAAACCTCCTCCTTTTTTGAAGTCGGTTAAAAATGGCGACCATTCCATCGACACACAAGTTACAGAATCAGGGTCCCGCTCGCGCTGGTTGGGAGATCGCCACCCCAACAGGGATATTAGGTGGGAGTGTTTTTATGTAACAAAATACTATTGATCAAATATCACGGTTCCCAGTTGTATAACGATGCTTTTGTTTATGTTTTAGCTCTATAATTTTGTTTAGAGGAGGAAATATCTTATGGTTGTCTGTGTAGAAAAAAATATTTTCCAGCATATTTTTTTTTTTTGTAAAAGCATATTATATGTTTTTATACGTTAATCGCCGAAGTAAAAATGAAAAGTATTTGATTTGCCACTATTTAATTGAATTACAAACAAAAAAAAACTGGAAAATCCGCAACCAATCGGTCCAAAGAGTGTTGCTGTGGCAGAACAATCACCAGCTCATATTCTGTCCCGCATAGCTAACATAGGTGCGTGAAATATTTTAGTCGTATGTATCTTGTCCCATCTTCTCATCATATCGCATAGTGGGGAAGTACGAAAAATGAAGAACAACATGGACTAATTATAACACGGGTCTATGTTAGCCCAACTGGCCTTCTCCGAAAATTGAACTTAAAAATAAACAAAAAACCAACATAATTACTGAAATATCCTAAAAGGTCTGTAAATTCTTTCTTCAGTGTAATTTTTTTCCAATAAAAATAAAAGTTTGTAATTCACAAGAATTTTCAGCGGATTTTATACAATCCTTCTACAAGCGAATTTGAAATCTCTTTATTAGAACGGATTTAGTTATAAAGATTATTAATTTTCGATAAACACACCTACAATCAACTTCAGCTACCAAAAAATGTAAAACAGATTATTGTTGATTTTTTTATAACTCGTTTCTAATCCGATAAAGCGATTCCCAAAACATTCTCATTAAAAAGTTACGGTTGAAAGTCTTGCGCAATTTGGGAATTTATCTCAATTTCTAAAATTGTTTACTTATAAATTTTGTTTGTTTACGCCCTCGACGGTATTGACAAATGATGTTTTTGTGTCACTAAATGAACCATAGGAAACAATTACTTATAGCTTTTTTTGAAGAGACTGAGTTAATGAAAGCTCTCTTGAGTTAAAATCATTTCTGTTTTTACAAAATTAACTTTAAAAGTCATTTCAGATCTCTTTTGTCATAATTACATGTATTTTAGCTTTTGTATTCGCCTAAACTTTATTTATTAGTGTACATCTTTATAGTTGATCGAAGGTGTACATACATTCTCAGTGGATTATAAATAGACTATAAATAGACTTCATTAATGAATTAATGCAAGTCCAGAATTGAATTGATTGTTTTTGATTACATTGTATAGAGGACATAATTCAAAACTTACCAAAATTTAAAAGTGGCGGCCAAAAAAAGTAAAGTTATTATTTCAAAAGGACACATTATTCTTAAAATTTTTTATTATGAAAGCTAAGCTGTATGACCTTTACGAATTCATTTTTAAATCTAGAATTTAAACCTTTAACCTAATACGAAAAATGTTTTGTATCACAATCTATTGAAACACTATTTTCTATGGCCGGAACATTTAGAATCCAGATTTATAAGTGTCAAGAACGAATCTAGTAATAGTCGCACAGCTTATCCATCATACTAAAAAATTTTTAGAATAATATGTTCTTTCGAAAACCTTTTTTGGCCGCCACATTAAAAATGTTGGTATTTTTTATATGAGCCGTGAATGATGTCTTTTAGATTTACACAATGTAATCTGTACCGTCTGTGATCTGTTATGTAGACTTATTACAAATAAAATAAAATAAAAATAAATTCAAATAGTTTTCCATCCTCGACTCCGTTCCCGTAGAAATCTAGAAACAACGTTACGTTACAGAGTTTTCGACGTATAAACTACGTTAAAATCCGATCAGTAATTTTTGTGAGAAAATGTAACAAACGTCAGTTCATCCATAATGGATTTTGCGTTGCCATCTCTAAAAATCAAAAACCCGGACTCACCCGTCAAAAAAGCCGAACTTTTGGGTACCAAAGCCGGATATTAAGGAAATGAAAGAAAATTTTTAAAAAATTCGTTTAAATCACATATTTAAAGGACATTCCAAAGCCGGACACTAAAAAAAGATATTTTTGTCATTTATTTTTAATAAAACACATACTTTATTAGAAAATAAAATATGTGTTTTATTACCGCGCGCGTTCGAGTGGTAAAGACGTGCCGCTATAGTACGTACTTGTGTTGAACTTACGTTCAGTTCAGTTCAGTTGCGTACGAGTCAGCGAATCTCGTCTGGTCGGATGGAATTGAACGATAGTATAAAAAGCCTAACAAAAGCCGGTCGGGCCGGACGCTGTCAAATTTGTCCGGACAAGAGGTCAAAAAGCCTAACACTGTCCGGCTTTTTCCATTCAATCGTTTATTAACATCAACTTCACAAACTTTTTAAATTTTTTCTGAGCTAGCTACTCACTGACTAATTAAATCAATTTTTTATAGGTACCTATATAAATACATTAATGAACGATAAAAGAACTTAATGGTAATCTGTAATACAAGCTTAAATTAATGGATCTCCGTATAGGTGTGAGATTAGCCGGCTTTTAGTTTTGGTTATGTTAAGAATAGCTTTCTAATCTTAAGTTTACAGCCGGATAAATCTAGGTGTAACCCCGTATTAGCCATTCACAAGATAACATTAGCCAAACTTTTTTTTTCCTTTTTTTAATTACATTAGATACCTAGAGCCAGGCTTATTATATTGGCAAAAACATAGAAATAAGGTAATAATCTTTTTTTCTGTGAACGTAAATACATATTACAGCGAAGAAAAGTGTCAAGTTTTACATAACTTTGTGTGTACTATCATCAATATAAATTAACGACAAAGTACGGGAAGGAATTAGCTTAAAACAACGTAAAATGATGAAATACATTAACGTAGACGGAGCTTTGATCTTTTGTAATACTTTTTACTTTAGTATAAACAGAACAAAGACCTGACTTTGAAAGTCTTTCACCAATTAAAGCGAGTGTATAAGTATCTACAACTCACAAACTTTTTAATTTTGTTAAAATATAAAGTTAAAAGTTAAAAATAACTTTATTTTATAGAACATACAGAATGTTGCTTAAACACGTCAAAATAGTGAATTACATTAGCATTTTTGTTGGTTAATGAAATATTTACGTACTTATGTATATTTAGACTGCGGGTAGCTAGACTTACATTGAATTTTAATCTAGGAACCCTGTGTAAAGTTTAGAGCACCAATATTACCCTTTTCAAAACCTCAATTTAATTAAAATCACGATAATCACGTTTTGCAGGGTCGTAGTTAGGGGGGCCTTGAAATCTTGGAATTAAAAATACCAAAAACTAAGATAAATTATTATAATTAAATTGTTTGTTCATAGCAACACTCAACAATTAATTATTACCTCACTCAGACGAGGATCTCCACATCCAAATCTGGAAGTTCAACCATCTTGTTCGCTTGTTCTTCATCAGTGAGGATTTTATAGTTATTAGATCTCCATGCTCATGCTCTCTCACATAAATTATTTGTCTAAGAATAGCTATTGAAAGGTCAGTGATATACATGGTGATTGATTTAGGAGCCCGTGTTTCGAGGGCAGGTCAATAATGATTTTTTTTTTACTTCTGCCCTACCTCAAATTCGACTCTAGCTACAGCCCTGACGTTTTTTTAGAAGGAGCTATATTATATGACGTAAATAATAGTTACTAAGGAGTCACGTGTGATGGAATGTGTAAAGTGAGCCCACAAGAAACACGAGCGAAGTGAGCTAGCACGCAACTTGAATTAGTAACCTTTGACTACCGGTTTGGTCTAGTGATAGTGACAGTAATTGATCGACGATTCTGGGTTCGATTCCTGTATAGAGAAAATATTGCCGAGCATACAACTCTAACAGTATACTCAGCAAGAGCTTACAGTTGGCACTATGTTATTTTCGCATCGCAGTCTAAGAATTCGGTATTCTTTTTTACCCGACTGCGGGACGTAATGTGTTAATTATTAGCCTATGTATGTATGTATTGTGGGTTTGTTCCTTCGTGGCACTATTTAGACCAACGCGGGGGCTGATTTTAATAAATGATACGTTGTTGGATTTCTCATGACGGCGCGAGTGTCACAGAAAATATAAAAATTTTGAAAAATCGAAATGGCCGATTTTGGACGCCATAATGTGAAAAAGAAAAAAATGAAAATCAACGAACTACATACGTCAAGTGGGGTATCGTTGAATAGGTATTTAAAAATAATTTATAAGTTCTCATGTAGTTTTCAATCAGAATTTATTATCGTTTAGGATGTATAATGATTTAAAGTTGGTTAGTAACGATTTTCACTTAAATATAGGATTTTAATTCGGAAGTTGTTAAATTTGTGTGCAAGTGAGATACAATTATATACAGCGAATGAGAAAATCAATAAACAAATATAAATATCTGACACTTACTAAAAAGTGTAAAATAAAATAAATGAATAAATAATTCAGAAAAAAATAAATCTTTATGTTATTCAATAATATTCAATAACAAAAGTCTCGACTACGTTTTTATCAGTCGGGTTTTTTTTAATTAATTTGTTTAAGTTCCTGCTTTATTTCCTTATTAAAAAAAACATTTTGGCCACACTAGAAACTCTTACAGTACCATGCTCGTAAAGAGCTATGACAGGTTACATTTTAAAGCTTCAAGTACATCAGACTTTGTAGTTAGTACAGACAACAACAAGTCAGGTTACCCATTGGAACTACGAAAACCGAGCTACTACGAGTGGGATAAGGGCGACGTTAAGGTCAACATGTATAGCCTGATGTGCTGCCGTGTGTACCATTATTATTCCGTAAACTTCAACCTTCAACTGTCCAACGTGCTTTTATTTTTTCTATGTGTATGTCTTTAGTGCATATGAAGTGAAAAGCTACGTCCTCATTCAGCCACACGATATTATCGGATTGCGAGACGGAAGTCCCGCTCCCTCAAAGCCGCGCGGGGTGAAATGAGAACGCGCCTTAAGAGGATCGTCTCATTGTTTTTTTCCCATACAAACGGTTTCAATGGATTCCATCCCCTAAACATCAACGGATCCCTGTGAAATTTTGGTATAGTGTCAGGAACACCAAAAACTAGGTATGTACGTTTTGATTTTTTTGATATTTTTAGTAGACAAAAAGATATTTGTACGAACCTCGTTTATACGCTTACGAATCGATAGAGACCAAAAACGTACGATTTCATTAAATGTTTGGGGTCTAGGAATTCATTGACGCCTAAACGCACAATTTTGGAAATAAAACTCGGCATTTCGCCGAAAAGCTGCAATTATCCCTTTCGCACAAGTCTGAGGCGGGTGGTCGACATCGAGACAGCATAAAAAACAACTGAGACGCTAGTCCAAACTGAGACGCTAGTCTTAATGCACTACGAACCACAGGCAAGACGTATCCCTCGCAGTAATCAATATGTTCCCCAATAAAGTTGACCCGACCGGGCGCTGCAGCCGCGGCGGTTGGAACGCGGCCGAACAGCGCGGCGAATTTATCGCGCGCCAGCAGCAACAGTGCCGCCTCACCTTTAGCCACCGCTTCTGTTGCCATCTGGAAAAAAGTTTACTGAAGTTAGGGTGTAAATTGTATTTTAAACTGTTTTACTCAAGTTACCGTTTCGATCCTACACGAGGACCTTCATAATTATGTGTAACACTCACTATGTTCTATTCTACTCTCACGAATCGTTTATTAGTAAAACATACAGAATGATTTTGAAATTAAACAGAATGTAATTTTTTTGTTTTTTAACGTTTCATACAAAACTTTTGGCCACGAACATGGGCTTAGCGGCGGGCGATGAAGTTTGCGGCGCGGTGCCGGTGGAGCGTTGGCCATGCCACGTACAGCGTACAGGAGATGTATTTTTGAAACAATAGAATTCCAATTCGCATACGAATCGACAAGATTTGTATGGGATTTTCATGCGAATCTTGTCAATTCGTATGCGAATTGGAAATTTGGAATTATCTTGTTTCAAAAATACGTCTCCAGCTCAGTAGCGTTTTGAGGCTGCGACCTAGTGGACTTATTCAGCATGGCGCTATCCAAAGTGGCTTGTCTTTGTCTCGAGAGCAGTTCATATTTAAAATACGATATTTTTAATTTGAGGGAAGGAGTGCACAAAATAAATAGAGAGCGCTACAAGTGGGGAATCCCGTAGAAAATATTTTTTATTTCTTCCCACATTACAGCTACAGATATGATTTTGTATTAGAAAATAATCGTACAATTTGCTGAAAGCTTGGTAATAATTACTGTTCAACACAATTCGTGAAACCCATCTGCGTTTCTAAAAATTCATCCCCAAAAAAAATATTCATTATGTTCTATTAATGATACTGATTAAGTAATTAAGAAAAATGTGTCCAGTGATAAGTCACCCTGTGTAAACCTTGATCTCTCCCAGCCAGAGTGGGAGAGATTATAACACAGATAAGGACAAAAATGCGAACAAAAATATTGATAAACTTGATATAACTTAATAGAATACAGACCCTTGTTTCTTTACCTCAGTTCCTCTTCACTGCGCTAAATTAACAAGGTTTGACACCTGGACGGCTATTCCACTGTTCAATGGCATCTCAGAGGCTATTTGGCGGTTTAAAAACAGGTTTAGCCAAGTTCGCTACATACTTGCTACATGGGCGTAGCCAGAATTCTGTTTCTGTTTCGGAAATAAAACAACAACAATGTAGGTACCTATAAACGAAATCGCCAAAATTGTTGGCGACCTTACCCGTTTCTACTGCTACTTTTCGCACTTTAAGTTTTGCTTTGACTACAGATGTACTTCTTTCGAGCACTGACGAGTACATACAAATCACTTCGCTAATTTCAGAACTGGTCGCAAAATTTGGAGGTAACACAATAGATAATGCCGATGCTGCTTTCCGGTGTTTTGTAGAGGGATAAGGGCTCATCAGGGGGTTGAACCCCCTAACCCCCCCCCCCCCCCCTGGCTTACACAGTGCTTGACTGGCACCACCATCACCGACTGTGAAATTGCTAGATAGTTAGCACTGGCGGCGGTTGTCATCAACTGTGTGGTTTTGATAGTTGATTGCGTGCTCTGGCGTTGTCAATGTTGACATAGGACCGCGGCACATTACGTGCGCTATCAATAAAACTCGAGCTGCTGAATGGATAAAATTGTCACCATAGTCAATCGACTGCCATTGAGACGTGCCGACGGTTATTGCAATAATCATGACGTTGGAATGGCAATGGTAACGATTGGTAAAACCTCATAGACTTATGACAACCGCCCTGGGCCCCGATTCTGTAAATTCAGTTGTGTTTCGATAGAATGGTCGCCATTTTATCCGTTCAGGTGGCGAAATTGAGAACTATCCTAATTTTATACATCTAATGACGGCTGCTTTGACTGGTGGCGCTACCGCCAACTGAATTTTCAGTTGCAGGTTGTTTGCCACTTTACGTTCGGTTGCCGGTGGCGCTGCTGGTCGGGATGGCTGTCAGCAAGTATATGAAAATTAAATAGTTCTCAATTTCACCACCTGAACAGATAAAATGGCCTCCATGCCATCGACACACAACTGAAGTTACAGAATGGGGCCCTGACCAGCATTGCCACCGCCAACTGTACGTTAAGTTTCCAACTATCTAGATTCAAATGTTGGGCACCGGTCAAGGTAGCTCTCATCAAATGTATGAGAATTAAATAGAACGGATGAAGTGGTCACCATTATTATGCCACCGCCACGCCACTGAGGTGCCATTGGTTAATGGAATAGCCGCCCAGCTGATAACTTAAAGGATTTTAACGATAAACCTCGTCCCACGGGTGCCGATAATCTTTTTACTCTCAATCAGTAATTTGGTCTTAACTTTATTTAATTTTTCCGCGCTAGCAATTTTCTTCGCAGATTAACGAAGTCTCTGTTAATTAATTTATTAAAATAATAAGTAGATATTAAGCTGCTATAAGTTGTATTAAGGAAGAGCGGCATCTCCTGGCTAAAGCTAATATTAGCTTAAAAGGAGATTCCGAACAAATGTCACCTTTATTCTCTTTGTTTTAAGAAATAAAGATTTTATTTATTAAAAAAGATTTTATTTATTACTGTGCTTTATTAAATGACTGCTTTCCGCCCGTAACTCACTAGAATGTAAAATTAGTCTAGGTAATACACCTCTCCAACTGTCTTTGTGCCAAATTCCTACGTCAATCATCGAAAGAAGGACAAACAAACGTGCTATCCAAAGCACGGAAACGCTCGTGATTATTACACCTCTTTAGTCAATAATCAGGTTCCCTGCCTCTGTGTACGTTACTTAACCTCACTGATCAACTGATCTTTCTCATAATGAACTGTCTATCTTGGGAGAGTTCATTTCGGGGGTCGTCACAATAATTATAATAGAGACAGAAAGTAAATGCGTGAGCACGTCTCTGAAAATGCTGGCTCAAAATTAATACCTGTCTGATACTGTCTGATACTTTAAGGGGGAGAAAATTATATACTCAAGTGCATGCCGTTATCAGGTCATCGATTCCACTAATCAATGTCGTCTCAATGGCGGTTGAATGACAATGGTGACCATTTTTAACCGACTAAAAAAAGGAAGAGGTTCTATGTTCGACTGTACGTTTTTTTTTTTAATGTATGTTCACCGATTTCTCCGCCAATTATGGACCGATTTTCAAAATTATTATTTTTGTTCGAAAGAGTATACACTCCAGTGGTGGTCCCATAGAAATTTTATCGAAAATGATTTAGCGCTTTTAAAAAATTCAACAAAAACAAAATATACTACAAACCAGAACATCATCTAAATAAATGAGTGACATTTTCGTTTGTGGTTATCTGCTAATAGGCATTGTAGTCTGCAAAAAATACTAGTTATCTACTTTGTGCGAACTGTTGTTGGGATTGAAGTCGGTGACTCATAAATTTTTAACGTGGAAAATTATATCCATTCAGGTGGTGAATTGAGAACTATCGAAACATTTGATGACAACCAACCCGACTAGCAGCGCCACCGCCAACCGAACGTTATGTTGCAAAACCTTAGCAACTTGACATTTAGTTGGCGGTGGTGCCGCCAGTCAATGCAGCCGTCATCAAATGTATGGAATTTGGATATATTTTTTTCTAATTGATCGAAGATAATTCTCAATTTTCTAAACTTCCACGCTGGACTGGGATAGAAAGAAAAACTTTGAATGTGCCAGCTGCCTACTTTTCCCAGGTATACTAAAACATATATGAAAATATCATACAAATACCCTAACCCAAATACTATTTTAAGATTATATTTAAGTACATATTCTAAAATATTACCTTATTCTACATCGAAATATTATCAATAACTTACCGATCAATCACAACACACATGCTGAGGCACACACACACACACATACACACACACACACACACACACATACTCACACACACACACACATACTCTCTCACACACACACACACACACACACACACACACACACACACACACACACACACACACACACACACACACACACACAAACACACACACACACACTAATTTTGATTTATATACTTGCTTCATTTTTTTACTCTGTTTTAGTTTCTAAGAGCTATGGAAGGGCGGGTTCTCCTGCCACAGGCAAATTCATTGCCTACTAGGAGTTCCCTATTCCAATTGCAATATTTGTAAAGTGTTTTTGAAAATAAATATTTTTATATTTTTTTGTATTTCTTTTATACTGTAAAAATCAGTGGGACGAAAGACCTGTCACCATTACACAACATGTTCCATCTAATAACCCTCACCATTTGTGTCAAACGTGGCATTGAGTGGTTTTCTGGAGCAACTGATGCTCTGCCTGCCCCGTTAGGGATTACAGGCTAGAGCGTATGTATGTACGAGTATGTAACGAATAAACTGGCGACCATTATCATGCCACTGCCATTTATTAGTGGAATTACCCTCCGTTCTAAGATTGAAAGATGGTGCTTTCAATCTGGCATCAGCAGCTCGAGCACGATGGCAACAAACTCGCGCGGCGCGCCACTCGGCTGGCGCTGAAACTTCACTTTGACAGCGCGAGGGCCCCGCGAAAAGACTTGCTCGCCCTATGGCGTTGCCAATGTTAATATTTTGACATAGGACCGCAGCTCATTACGCGCGCAATCACCATCGTACTCGAGCTGTAGAACCAAACAGCATCAATTCAAATTCTTTTATTTCGCAATTTACGTTACAATATTAAAATCATACAAAAGTAACTTAACACGTAGAACTAGACTATTTTCTGACTTTGCTCTTTAAGTAAACAAATAGAGCATGCGACCCAATCTTCCCACCATAGCTGAATAGATGGGGTCGGAAAATGGGCAGTTGTCGAACTATCTTACACGAACACTCACAAAATTGGGTGTCCCTTTTTTTATCTCCTTAAAATCAGAAACTGCGCAGTACCCTTCCGAGTTACCTTATAGGATATGCTCTAGCAAATGCTGAGACAACACCTTTTAGGGTGCCACTGATGTTATTTAATGTTATGTTGAATCTATATGCCACTTTACTTTACCTAACTGATTTTATTTTATTTATTTATTATAAGATGGGTTAACTCTTGACCTCAATCTTGACCATAAAGGTCAAAGATGAGGTCGACGCTGGAGCGATTTAACCCAGAAAATGCCTATAAAGGCACTGGTACTCCCACGCACCGACGGAACACAGCAAGCTGTTTGGCGTCGGACTTCGGTAGGAGGGTGGTCGCGAACCAGACGGCCCTTTACAGAGCCTACCACACCGTATGAGACCATAGAACGACACCTCAGATTCAGAAAAAAATGAAGTGTCGTTGCCTGGGATGGATTACTAGGAGGCTGGTCTCATTTGTGTTTCCTTAGTCGCCTCTTACGACAGCCACGGAAAGAAATGGGGTGGTGTTATTCTCAACCGATCACCACACGGCGACAACTGGTCTTCCTCATAATAATGTTAGCTATAATATCCTTACCAATGTTATAAACGCGAATATTTTGTTACTCTTTCACGTAAAAAAATTCCCCCTAGAAGGAAGTCCCAGGCGAAAAGTTAGTCTTGTATATTCTGTATATTTTGGGAGAGTTCATGTCAGGGATATGTTGAATCTATAACATACCCCCGACATATGAACTCTAAAGTCCTGACTCAATGACTCATCAACAACGCCCAGCTCAAACTCTTGGATCTAGAAAACTGGGCCCAAAGGTTCCTTTTAGAACGTATGCAAGGAAAGGATTTCATGAAATTCCTACGGGAACGAGGTCCCGGGCATCCTCCATTCAAGATAAATTCCTATGTCTCTAAAATAAAGTTTAATTCATTTTACTAATTTCTCTATGACCTGTAGATCTCTCCTCTTTCAAAATGGCTGATATATTGGAAATTATTATGTTACGTCTAACGATTTGGAACCATATAATATTCTGTACTTTAATTGCGAAGCTAATTAAACAATATTTATTTATAAATATTCCCGAGATTCTTTTGCATAGGAAAACCATTCAGCAAGCAAAAAAGTTACCTGAATATTGAAAAAGAGAACACCTTCAGGAAGCTATTAAATCAGCATAAGAAATAAATTATATGCACAATTTCACATTTCACACAAATTCACGTCACTGATTCTCTCGCCATATCATACTGTTCTAAACTATTGTGTGCAAGACTGACATGAAGTGTGTAGCAAGTTTATTACACAGATATGATGGTGATAAGCCGACCAGCAGCCATAAAATGAGCCAACGTACTTGTAGCTACGTAAGTACTTAACTAATTATAGTAATTATATGTATAGACTAGCATTCCGCTCGGGACTTCGATCCCGTAGGAATTCGGGAAAATTATGTAGCCTATGTTACTCAGGGATAATGTAGCATCCTAATGGTGAAAGAATTTTTGAAATCAGTCCAGTAGTTTTTAAGTTTATTCGTTACTTTAAAAAATAAAAACCTTTTCTCTTTATAATATTAGTGTAAATGTATTAGTGTATAGTTTTATATTGTGCAACAGCTCAAGCACAATGTGTTCGCGGTAACCCGCGGTCAAATGTCAAAAAAGTGTCGAAGTGACAACGCCAGTGCAAGCCCTTGCGCGGTGCCCTCGCGCAATCAAAGTGAAGTTTCACCACTATTTGAATTAAGTTTGTCGCTGGCCGTGCTAGCTATTCTGGTAGATATAATACGATTAGCACTTTTTCCTGTTCAACTGGAAAAATAAATAAATTCCACACATTCAAATACTCACAACAAGGTTTTGGGATTACGCTTAAACAAAATAATTAGCTTTTTAGTACACAAATATTTTCCCCAACCGGGAATAGAACCTAGCGCTACAAATCACTCGACCACCCAGATGATTTCAAAATGGCAGTTTAGAATGATCGACAAGAAGCGTAATGATATGAAATAGGACTTTTTTTAAAAAAAGAGGTCATTTTTTTCGTCTTTCTCCTAGCGCTTAGTTAAGTTATTATTATTCATCTAGCTTTAGACTCACTTGAGTATTTTTATATGTGACTGTGTTAAGTAAAAGGTACAACTTTCGGGGTAGTCAATAAGAGCTATTTCCAATAGCTCATCACACTAATTGTGAACCTTAATGACTATCACGAAAGTTGTACCATAAGGCTGCGTTTCCACCAGAGATGTGCGAGGATGCGTAGCGAGGAATGTGTTTGTAAAGAACCAATAGAATCGCTTCATTTACCTCGCTAGTGTGTCTAGCAAGGTAAATGAAGCGATTCTATTGGTTCTTTACAAACGCATTCCTCGCGCACATTTCTGGTGGAAACGCAGCCTAAGAATAAATAATAACTTGCGGTTGTACCTTTCCATTTCCACAGTCACATAAGTAGGTATGTATATTAAAATGGAGATTTAGTGCGTGTGCTGTGAATCATCCAACGCAACTGTCTGATCCTATTGAACACAGATCGTCTGTGAATTTAGAAAACATAATTTACGTAGTAACAAAATAAATACTTATTTACGAATAATTATATTTGGTGACTAAAATCTGCTAGCAAAAATTAAGGATATGAATCAGCCTACGAAACTACAGGAATTAGGTATCTCTCTTTCAACCTCTCGGGTGGTTAATCAGTCCATGAAACTGAACAACTTTCCCAAGGAACATAGGTCAAAATACAAAAAAAAAATGAGTTCCCATACAAACTTCATCAGCTTAGCGCATTTTGTATGGGAGATCAAAATTTTTTTTTCGTATTTTGACCTATGTTCCTTGGGGAAGTTGTTCAGTTTCATGGACTGATTAACCACCCGAGAGGTTGAAAGAGAGAAACCTAAAGCCCTGTATAGTACTAAAGTGATTAAAGTATATTGATGTTTGGTAAATATTGAAATCCGCAGCTTAACTTTAAGTGGACTAGGAGACCATTCGCGTTTTTGGGCTCTAGGTCTATTGTGAGCCTAGAGATTATAAACTGAGCCATAGGCTTTGAAATTCGCCACAAACTTTGTAATTCTGGGTCTTCTATGTCGAAGGGGTCACAAATGTCTCTAACGCGCCTTCGCTCAATTTTTCTTACACCGATAAAAAGCTCAATTATCGACGAGTAACATAAGGTCAATTAAATTTCCCAAATTCCCACGGGAACTAGGTCCTAGGCGGAAAGTTAGATAATGGAATTTTACCACCAACAAACTGGTATTTTCTTATAGCAAACGTTTTCTTTTAAATAATTTACACTCTGTACCATGATTAGACTTATACGAGATTGTTTACCTATCTACCTCATTACACGTGATTTGAAATCTGACACTATGTTTAATTAACGGCATGATTACGTAGAAGTTACGTTATTTCGTTATCTAAGGCCCCTAGCAGACGATGTATTTTAAACACGACGACGCGCGTTTCAGGAACGCGCGTTTTCAGCGCCGTAGATGCCGAATTTTGCGTTTTCATATATTTAAACGCGCTGTAAACGCGCGTTAACAATCGCCAAATGTGCTAAGGTTACAAGGTTGCGTTCCAATCGCGTTTGAAGTCGCCGGCGCGTTTAAGGCGACTACAGCACCCGATAAAGGCAGCACACATAGGAATAGTGCCATCTCCGTCTCTCAACAGGCCTGGGCCGGCAGTGCGAACAGTGTCGATACACGAAATTTACGGACTATGAAAGCGTGCGTGCGTAAAAACATGTTCGAAAATTAGAAAAATGAGATTTATGGAAAGGTAACAGCTTAAATCGAAAAATGCGTTAACTGCTTATCGATAGTGTTCAATCACGAACATTTTGATAGCAAATTCAAGTTCTTGTGTGCATTTTACTATCGATTTTACAGCTTAAAAGATACACAATATTGGTATTTAGAGGTGACCTTTTGAGCTTTTTCTATCGAACCAAAAGTGCTGAATCATGTTTTCAGCAAACTACAGTTTATGTCCTGAATATTACCGTAGTATTTTTTTCTTCGATTTAATGTAGTGCGTCATGCTTATCTACGCATCATAAAATCGTAATTTAGGTGCTGTAGTCGCCTTAAAATACGCCGTCTTACACTACACGAAGCGTACACCTACGCTTTTTTTTCCTACCGGGGGATTGGGGTAAAGCTTCAAGTGGTAAAAGACGCAGTTAAGTATAGAAATATAAGCTGTTATGAGAATAAACCTTCATTATTCTAAAAAAAAGAAACGAATTATTCTTGCAAGACAATATTTTTAGTTGATAAAAAAATCAAAAGATATTTTTGAGAATTGACGACGTTATACAGTACAGTATAACTTTGTTTTGTTAGGTTTGTTAACACAACATTTCCAAAATAAGTGGAAAATGAGGTATTATGTGGTTTGGAGTAGCATTATAACAATAGCGCCTCAGGCCTCTTGTCTAAAGCCTCAAAACTGAACAAGGGTTTTTATGTAATTGTCGATTTATTTCTAAAACGATGTTTTGTTCGTAATTGCTTTGAAAGTACCGCTATTTTTAAATTTATTTTTTTATTTGTAAACTTATAATTCGTAATAAGTGCACATGAACAAAGTGACTTCCCTTTAACAGACTCTAAGATGGACCCATTCTTAGTTTATGCAATTTTAGAAGTTTAGGTTATATTAAAATTACTTATTAGTCTTTTAGGCTAGATCGTAATAATATTAAGATTCCCTTGTAAATGAAGGTATCTTAAAAAGGAAAATAAAAATAAAAAAAAAATGTAAACTTGGTAATAGATATAATGAAAATCCATACTTAATGCGAAAGTAACTCTGTCTGTCTGTCACGCTTTCACGGCTAAACTACTAAACCGATTTTGATGAATTTTAGTACAGAGATCGATTAGACATTGGGAAACGACATAGGCTACATTTTATCTCACAGCTGGGCACGATATAACCTGTAGTCCACGCGGGCGGAGCCGCGTGCGGAAAGCTTGTTTGAATAGTTATTTGTTCAACGAGAGCAAAGTTGGTTTTTGCTACTCGATCAATCTTTAAATCTCGAGCTAGCGAAGTAGTCTACAGTAGTCTACGGTCAAAGGCGAAGTGTCTGATTATATGGGATGTGATAAAGCCTCAGAAGTACACGAGGTAGTTGTTTACGAAGATAGAGGTGAAAACCTCAACTTTCTCTTACCATACACACCCAATAACGAGACAACTACCAATGCCACCGATAGCTGGGGCCATCCCATTGCGGGAACACTTAGTGGATCGGAAAGGCTACAACAAAAGATAGCTGTAGCAAACAGCACAACGCAGCAGAAGCATAAAGGGGGAAGTCAAA
The DNA here is from genome assembly GCA_949987775.1 of Aproaerema taeniolella. Lineage (NCBI taxonomy): Eukaryota > Metazoa > Arthropoda > Insecta > Lepidoptera > Gelechiidae > Aproaerema > Aproaerema taeniolella. Next base: position 17,048,842 of record OX465255.1, on the reverse strand, counting down.
GTCAAACCAAAGGCAAAAGCAAGGTCAGTGCAATTCTTGATGCATTAAATGCCGCTGCAGCCAGAATACCAGGCATCCTGAAGAAGAAAACTAACAAAGTAATCGCTGCAGAAGAACAGCAAGCAGCTGTTAAGAGTTTCACGAAAGGTATTCCTAAAAGGCAGCCACCAAACGCCCCATCCAACCGAACAAAAGCTGACATGGGGCAAGTAGAACCGCCCTCTCTAAGGCAGGCAGTGACTCCTCTTGACCACATGGTAAACGCATTTCTTGAGTTCCTAGCAATAACAAAAGCGACCAGAGAAGTCAATGTTAAGACTTGCGAGAATATCTTGCAATCTTTCATGATAGAAAATGAAGGTCTGCTAAAGGTGAGACTCGAGGAAGCGGATGCAACTGTTTACGACAATGACACCTCCCAAGTTCTAAAAGGTATAAAAATGAGTCCACACATGGCCGCATACAACAAAACAAGTGGCTTTGTTACTCTCAATGAGGAAGTAACTCGCCGCACGGGTACAATAACGTTCGAAACCCCTTCAGATGATCCTATAGTTGTCACAGCCCGATGCACGAAAGTCATGCTAGATGACAGGATCCTCCGAATGGCTGAAGCGGTTTCGAGGGATGTTTCGGGCGGCGAAAGCTTGGATTCCTGGGAGGTGCCAAAAATATCGTGGATAAATGGAGTTCCTGGATGTGGAAAAACAACTTGGATCGTAAACCGCTTTGATGCCGAATTAGACCTGGTAGTTACAAACACAACCGAAGCAGCGAAAGACCTGAGGGACAAATTTGCGAGTCGTATAGGGGCTGACGTGAAAACCAAGGTGCGCACCCTTGCATCAGTTCTTGTAAATGGCCTCAAAGAGCCGAACAGGAAGAGATGCAAGAGACTCATGGTAGATGAAGCACTCATGAGCCACTTTGGAGCTGTCATAATGGCGGCAGTTATCACGAAAGCAAGCGAGTTGTTTCTCATCGGTGATATAAACCAGCTACCATATATTGACCGCAACAATCTCTTTCCTTTGAAATACACCCGTCCTGACTTAATGAGTAACATCACGCAAGAGCTCCTGTGCACCCATAGAAACCCACTCGACGTAGCATTTGCGCTTAGAGAAGTCTACAGCGGCATCTACTCGTCAAAACTTAGTGCACACTCCCTGAGACATGAAAGGTTTACGGGCGCGCAGATCAATGGAACCAAACCCGAGACGTTGTACCTTGTCCATACACAGGCAGAAAAGGAAGCCCTGAAATGTGAAGGATACGGGTCGGGAACTGGATCACGCGTCCTCACCATACATGAAGCACAGGGCCTAACGTACGAAAACGTGGTAATTGTTCGTACTATAACAACCAGGCAGGAGCTACACAACAGCATCCCACATGCAGTGGTTGCCGTATCGCGCCATACCGTCAGCTGTGTATATTACGCGGATGACGGTAATAATGCGATAGGCAGTTTTATCAAAGAAGCAGAGGCGGCGGGCCGAGGAAAAGTGATTGATTATAACCTTAAAATGGCAATCAAAAATCGGGATACGGTTGTTATCGATGCTTTAAGGACAATAGACAGAAACCACCGCTGGCTTAGGTAAATAAACAGAATAAAAATGTATTTAAGTATATTTAGTTTCTTTATATGTATTTATTGTAAACTCAAATGGAGTATAAAATCTGTTGAAAATGTAAAATTAGTATTAAAAATATAAATTATAATAAGACAAGGGCACGGACATCAAGTCTGTGGATGCAAAATTAAGTGTAATTAAAAAATTTAAAAAAAAGTAGTCTACAGTTGAAAAAGTAGACTACTGAGCCTAGCGAGTGATTTAAAGGCACGAGATCAAAATTTCACCTCTACAGCGAGAAAACTATCAAATTTGCCGCTTTTTTTTGTTGACAAATAGCTGTGTTTTATTCTTTTTTTAAAGTGGGCACCAGGATTATAGTTTGCGTTCAGAAATTGCACTTCGTACCATTTTTACAAAGTTAAAAATATTTTTTTGGAAAACTACATTGTTTATTAGAATTTATATTAAATAACCTTTTATTTCCTACGATAAATTAACACATTTTTGTAATTTTGATAGTATAAAATTTCGTGATTTGATAGGCATAAATTAGTTTCAGAACAAATTACCATTTCAAAGTTATTGATTCAAATTCAAATAGGTAACTTTTTCTCTCGCTCAATAAATGCTCGCAGCAAACAACGATTTTGCTCTGTGATTTTGACAAGCAAAAACTCTCTTTCCGAACTGGAGAGGTGAAAATAAAATTAACACATCTTTACTTTGGATTTATTAACTGAAACGAAGCTTATGTTGCCATTTCAGTGCTTATTTTAATACCTACCGATTTCAATAAACTAGGCTCTCCTATAATTAGATTAATGTTAGGTATTCAAGTTATCTCACATAATTTTGTTAAAAAATTTCGCAATCCCATGGAGAAAAATATATATACGGTTTTTCTATAATTTAGTGTTTGTATATGGTGCTTATGGTATCATAGGCTACAAAAGTTTCCCAAATTCCCACGGGAACAACGTACCGGGTAGAAAGCCTCTCACAAATATTACGTAAAGCTAAGAACACATCGAATTTGACATCTCGTACTGGATTTACGTTTTCGACTGAACGATGACGTACATTGCTGCATTTGGTTAACCTTAACTTAAAATCTCATTGTATAGAAGCAATGTATGTAGTTGATAAGTCAAAATCAAGCGACTTGTCAAAACCAAACCATGGGTTAAGTTTGTGAAAATTAAAGATTTATATCTTCTGATAATAAAGGAAAAACTGAAGGAAAATTAAGGAAAAACTTTACAGATTTCGTGCCCCACACGACTATCGAGCACATTGGAAATTAATCTACGGCATTCGAAAAAATGTGGTTCTGACTTTTTGACTTTTTTCAAAAGGTTAGGTTACAGGGCAAACCCTTAACCCGATCGTCTTTGTTATAGGTTCAAATTGTAGCTGACTAAATTGTCCAGAGGAGTTTTGCTCAAATTTTTGATATTATTCTTCGTTTCCAAAATATCGAGCGCCAAAAACAAAAACAAAATTTTCACTATTTCGGCCATAACTTATTTTTTTTACTTTCTTGAATAATTATTTTTGCACCTTATATCTCGCGTGAATCGTGTCTTTTGAGCCTTTTTTGAATATTATATCTTCACAACTCTCCGAGATATAAGGGGATCGCACTTTTTCGTGAAATCGAAGCCTATACGAGCGAACGAAAAGACATTTCCAATGTCAAAATTAAGGAAAATTAAGGATAAAAATTTATGAGATCCTTGGGCGAAGTTGTTCAGTGGGTAAGTTCATCCCTAAAGGAAACACACCCTCAACCCCAGACCACAATACAGGCAGTGTTTCTGGTAGGAACAAATAGACCAAAAGACCAGAATAAAATAAATAAATAAATATTAGCAGAACACGTCTCTGATTAGTTGATGACGGTTCGGGGATATGTGAATCATAATTTTAAAATACCTAGTTTTGTTAGCTCAGATGCAATTAGCTGTTTTGCCTTTGTATGGGAAGTCGACATTTTTGTGGAAAGTTGATCAGTTGCATTGTTAGTAAAATATACGACTAAAGTTTCGCTAAGTAATTTAAAGTCCTCCTACCGAAGTCCGAAGCCAAACAGCGTGCTGTGTTCCGTCGGTGCGTGGGAGTAACAGTGCTTTTATAGGCATTTTCTGTGTTAACTCGCTCTATCGTCGACCTCATCTTAGACCTTTATGGTCAAGATTGCGGTCAAGAGTTAACCCATCTTATAAAAAAAAAAACCTGATGTGCTGCTATATGTACAGGGTCAACAGCACATCATGCTATCCAAAACTGTAAATTTCTTCAATCGATTTTCAATTTTTTCTCAAAGCATTCGAGTTTACTATCCATCGGGGAAATTTGACAGTTTGTGGTAACCTGATGTGCTGTTGACTGTACATTAGTTGCACACTAACCGATGCTCTTACGGTGAGGGAAAACATCGTGAGGAAACCTGCACATTCAGGAGACTGAATGTGTAACCATGGTCCAATCCGGTCAAGTTCCCCTGGTAACAGGGTCACGGAGGTCAGACGGCAGTCGCTCCACTGTAATGACTTGACCTGCCAAAATCCTGGATCATCGGTAGCTCCCATTAGTTCTATGGGACTGTGACGTCATAGAACTATTCAGACTTTGTTGTCCCAGTAGTTCCACGATAGAACTATTGTAATTAATATGGTCCCACCATAGAACAAGTTTTACTTAGATTTTGTAAAACACACACGATCTCCTTGTTCTAAAACTTAATGCTGTTTAAATAAAGAAAAAGTCCATCTATTTAATATGATTTTCGAAAACGGGAGAACCCTAAATCGTCCCCAGAAGAGACAGAAAAGTTATTCATAAATGCACGTCAGGAACGGTCGACGACTGAAAGAAGAAGCAGGAGTTGTAGCTTACCTACCCCGCAAGGGATATAGTGTGAATATTTATGAATTGCGTACATAAGCAAATTCTTCAAAGAATAATTATGACAAAATTTCTGAACAGATCTATCGCTTAGTTGTATAGAACCCTTAAGGCGACTACAGCACCCGATAAAGGCAGCACACATAGGAATAGTGCCATCTCCGTCTCTCAACAGGCCTGGGCCGGCAGTGCGAAGAGTGTCGATACACGAAGTTTACGGACTATGAAAGCGTGCGTGCGTAAAAACATGTTCGAAAGTTAGAAAAATGAGATTTATGGAAAGGTAACAGCTTAGATCGAAAAATGCGTTAACTACTTATCGAGAGTGTTCAATCACGAACATTTTGATGGCAAAATCAAGTTCCTGTGTACATTTTACTATCGGTTTTACAGCTAAAAAGATACACAATATTGGTATTTAGAGGTGACTTTGTGAGCTTTTTCTATCGAACCAAAAGTGCTGAATCATGTTTTCAGCAAACTACTTATCTAGTTTATGTCCTGAAAATAGTTTTTTTTTCTTCGATTTAATGCAGTGCGTCATGCATATCTACGCATCATAAAATCATAATTTAGGTGCTGTAGTCGCCAAGACAATTTTATTTTCACCAGTTCTATCATAAAACTACTGGAATAACAAAGTTTGAATAGTTCTATGACGTCACAGTTCCATAGAACTAATGGGAGCTACCGTGGATAATGGTCTAGCGTACCAACACGGATTAGAAACGGGACTAAACGCTAGGAAGAAGAAGACCTACCTATTCCGTATATAACAAGATATAAGTCACTAAAGACGTCTACAATAACAAAAATAACTTTTACCTTAAAACTGCACAATTCACTTCACGTATGAAATTGTTTTCTTACAGACGTACGAGACGCAATGGAACGTGTATAATAACAGTACTGTACGATTCAACGATATAACTGAACGGACAATGTTTCAATTGTGTGAACGTTAAGACCTGTCTACATTGACGTAAAACGAAAACTTCTTACTTATTCATTTTTTAAATACCTTAAAAGTTTTAAAATTTTAATATTGTATCTATGTCGATTGCATTCTAAATTCAAATCTCATAATAGCCCGGCGGGTCATAATGAAATTCAGTACAATATTATGACCCGGCTAGACCGTAGACTAATGACTTGCTTTAGGTTAGATTTGCATGACACATAATATGGCATTGACGAGCAGGTGTTATATAAAGTATAATCATAGTCCCGTGGTGACAACACAGGAGACGTATTTTTGAAACGATAGAATTCCAATTCGCATACGAATTGACAAGATTCGCATGAGAATCGCATACAAATTTTTGTCAATTCGTATGCGAATTGGAATTCTATTGTTTCAAAAATATGTGTCCAGAATCCTATCACTATTATTGAGATCTGTTGAGACCTTTTGTTATGGCAATCGTCCGTTTGGACAATTCTGCCGGTAAATAAACGACTCGTGAGTTCCAGAAATGAACCCTCGTATAGGATCGCAATATATTACTCGTACAGATTCTGTGACGGAACTGGGGCACTATTTTTGAAACTCTCGCCTCGAGTCGAATCTTTTATATCTTTTATATCTTTGATATCTTTTATTGATTTGCGCGAATTCTATTGGTTTCCGAGCTTTTTAATCATGAACTTCAGCGGAATGGCCTAAGCACTATTGGATTGTAGAAGTTCAAAAATCCAAAAAGCGATAGAATCCACGCTGCGTGGACCATGCAAATCAACCTAAGATACCGCTCGACACGCGGCGAGTTATTCAAAAATAGTGCCCCTGGTCAATTCTATTGGTGACTTTAAATTAGTTTTAAAAAAATAAGGATATGAATCAGCCCTCGTAACAGCACAACTTTCCCAAAGGAACAATAAATTTGTTGAAAAAGGAAAAGTTTTCACCTCTCCCTGCAATTTTGCGATCAGCCTTTTGTATGAGAAGCCGCAAAATTTCGAGAATTTCATTTAGGTTCCTCAGGGAACGTTGTTCAGTTTATTTCATAAAACGTGCAGAATGTTACTTAAAATAAGTTATTAGCATTTTCAACTTTGCTACTATGCGCAAAGTATGGTATTTCCTTTTTTAAGCAGTTTATGGTAGGTTTTTCATATCGCATAAAAAGAGCGCGTCTCGCCATCAAACTGTTTAGTTTGGCGAGTAATATAACTAAGACAAACTGTAACTTACCGTTGAACGAATAAATAAATATAAAAAAAAATGAGAGAATCACCCCCCAAAGTTTTGCTAACTTATTTAAAGACACCGTAGTCGATTATGATTGATCTCAAATCATTAAGGCGTAGTCGATTATGATTGATCTCAAATCATTATGGCTCTAATAACCATAGGGTTATGTCTAATGTGGCATCAAGTGATTCTAGAACCACTGATGCTCTGCGAAGGGATTATAGACGTGACACCGTTTTTTTCGAGAATAGCGGGATTCTTTCGTCGGAAACGGGACGTAATAAAAAAAAACGTAAATAATCAGTAGGTAGTTTTTTACTACTTATGCTTTTATCTATAATTAATGATATTGATGATAGATAGCCAGAAAACGTTTTTTAATTATTATATTTCTCTGAAGATTTAACTTCTTTTAAAGAGTGAAAGAGAATATGTTTTTTTTTAAAAAAAAACGCTACACACTCAAAGGCCCACAGTAAGGATTTCCCTTGTGTCGTGGGTCCCTTAGAAAACACATAAAGACAAATTGAAACACCCATGACCCGAGAACAAACATCTGCTTTTTACACAAAGGTTTGCCCCGACTGGGGATCGAACCCAGGACCGCCGATCAAGAGGCAGCGTCACTACCACTCGACCAAACCAGCCGTCAAATGTTGCGGTCACATACTCCGAAAAGCGGGACTAAGCCTGTCCCGCGCGGGGCATTCAATTTTGGGCTAAAATCGGGACTGGCAACGCTGGGCGTGAACGTAGTATAAATGTGTATCACATCTATAGAAATTAAAAACTTCAATCATACACACATCAACGCGGTCTAGGGATTTGCACGATTTTTCATACAAAAGAGGTCTGTTTGAGAAGCTATAAAAGCATACTCGAGATTGTGAAAACGTGACGAAAACGAAAAAAAAATTGCGTAAATTCGACTATTTTCATAGAAAAAGCAGGCAAAAAGTGCATTTTCGTTTTCGTTTCCGTCACGTTTTCACAAATTTCAAGTAAAACAAAATTTATTGATTGGAATTGAAAATTCAGGTTTAGCACTTGCTCGTCTCAAAGTTATAGCGCTCCACGTATCTCGAGTATGCTTTTGTAGCTTCTCAAACAGACATCTTTTGTATGAAAAATCGTGCAATATCCCTAGACCGTGTTGATGTGTATAGTATAACCACGGCCTTATCACTGGTGGACTTTAACTGGTATATAGATGTAGCACTATATCAGACGGTTACTTGTTTATTGCCCCTTGTTGATCTCAGATACGATAGCTGTATCTTAACTGTACAATAAAGTAAACAATAAAATAAAACAACGGATAATATGCCATTACATTTTTGTTTTAGTTTTCAATGTAAACGAAAATTATAGCATAAGTTTTACAACGGACAGGTTAGATATTTTGCTAATAAAAACTGATAATTTGACATTTTACTGCTATAAGATTACAACTACCTATAAAACATTTTACGGCTTTCAAATATTATTCGATTATTAGATTTTTTGTTTTTGTGCCTGCTGTTCAGGCCGAGTACGATAGTGACAACGCCATAGGGCGAGCAAGCCTTTGCGCTGGACCCTCGCGCAATCAAAGTGAAATTTCAGCGTGAGCCGAGCGCGAGTTTGTCGCTATCGTGCTAGAGCTGCAGAGGTTCTTAGTTTTTCCTCCAAATGTTCATTCTTGGTTTTCACAGAAAGCCCATTCGTTTTATTTTCGTTGGATCCCTCGTTGCCTAATTTTGTTAGGCAGTGCGATTAGTGACAGTTCATCCGTGATTGGTGTGGCTCAGGCCAGCAGACCCACGGAACTTAAACAATGAATTTAGGTATTCTATGTATGCCAAGACATAATGCCTTTCTAGTGCTTATTGATGCCAAAAGAACCATATCTAGTCCCATGATAGTTTAAGAAATATAGGTCGTTGTTTGTGGGTCTGCTGGGCTGATATCAGCCCAGCAAACCCACCTCTCGTACACGGAAACGGCTAAAGTTAAAGACATGGTTCTAGTTCTAAGCTTTAATGCTTTCATTGGTGCCATCGAGATCTTAACTTTCAAAACTAGTGCTTCAAGCGATTTGGAGCTATAAAACAATCTTGATGTGCCTGCTGGGCGGAAGGTTCAACGCAGCAGACCCAACACGATAGCTCCACAACTAAAAGGTAATTGGTATGAAATCTCAAATCGAGAATTAGTGTGTCATTAGTGCCTTAGCTTAACATAAAAATATATGTTTAATTTAACTTCCAAACATAACAAATGGCCTCTGAAAGTTCTGCATTGCATACATTTCAAAATGAATGCAGTTGCGCACATAATCAATAGTTTTTACGTGATCGTTGATACATATACAGGGCTTTAGTTATCTCTCTTTCAACCTCTCGGGTAGTTAATCAGTTCATGAAACTGAACAACTTTCCTAAGGAATATAGGTCAAAATACGAAAAAAAATAGAGTTCCCAGATAAACTTATTTTATTTTATTTAAAACTAGCTTTCCGCCCGCGGCTCCGCCCGCGTGGACTACAGGTTATATCGGGCCTTCGTGGGATAAAATGTAGCCTATGTCCTTTCCCAGGCTCTAATCTATCTCTGTACCAAAATTCATCAAAATCGGTTCAGCGGTTTAGGCGTGAAAAGGTAACAGACAGACAGACAGACAGACAGAGTTACTTTCGCATTTATAATATTAGTAGGGATAGTAGGGATTTTATTTGGAAGATTTACAGCCAATAAAAAACTATAGATATACACGGTTATTTGTTCTAAGCCAATTAAAAATCTTCGCCATTAGAAATCTTCGCCATCGCCATTCATCAGCATATAGCGCACTTTGTATCGGAGACCAAAATTTTTTTTTTCGTATTATGCCATACATATAATACCTAAATTCATTGTTTAAGTTCCGTGGGTCTGCTGGCCTGAGCAGACCATGATTGATCACGGATGAACTGTCTCTAATCGCGCTGCCTAACAAAATAACCGCGAGTAACAGCTATATATATACAGTACCGGCGTTAGGGTAGGGCGCGGTTGGGCGATCGCCCAGGGCGCCGGATAAAACCACAGGCGCTCCTTTGTAGCCCATCGCTTATAAGTCGAGGTCTACTTACTCGTAAATTAATAAAAAAAAAACAACGGGTTGCACTCCGGGAATGCCGGCAGAATTGAAAACTTGAACATTAACATTGTGCATTAATATTGTATTTAATTAATTTTTTTCTATGCTGACACCGGATGACATCTTGACTTTTGCAGTTTTAATTCCTATATTTATTAAACACCCCTCCGCCTTACGGATTTTCGATCAGTGACGCGAGTTAAACATTTTTTACCCATTCTTCAAAGTGGACAACGCCGCTAAAGAAGTTTTCACTTCAAAAAAAAATGCCATACACTCAAAGGCCCACACTAAGGTTTTCCATTGTGTCGTGGTTCCCTCGGAACACACATAAAGACAAACACAAACACCCATGACCTGAGAACAAACATCTGCTTTTTACACAAATATTTGCCCCGACTGGGATTCGAACCCAGGACCCGTCGATCAAGAGGCAGCGTCACTACCACTCGACCAAACCGGCTGTTTTTTGGTTGCCTTCTATAAGTCGGCAACACTTGAATGGAACTCAGTATTCAATGTTGTGTGAGCGTAGAGTCAGCGTATACATAAGTCGGAATTTTCCGTTTTTGGATATGCCCTTTTTTGGATATTTTAGATATTTATTTACTTTCGCTTTGGGTTGCCTGGAAGAGATCGCTGTTTAGCGATAAGGCCGCCTTTGCACACTTCTGATTGTAAGTTTATATTGTATGTTTTTGTCTTACCTTGTTAAGTAGGCAATAAAGAATTTATCTATCTATCCATCGATGCCCAGATTTAGTGTGAAGCTGATAAAAACCTATCTCCGATCAACAAGATTGACAAACTTAGCAATTTTATCGATTGAAAACTAAATTGCTGAAAACATCGACTTTGATAACCTTATACACTGGAGAGCAATGAGTCCGGGTCACTGGAAGAATGCTTAAAATCTCGAAAACTGGAAATGCTGGCCTAATTAAATAAATTGTGTTTGATAGACAAATTGATACTCCTTAAATGAAGGTATTAAAACTTTATACTTATTGTAAAATTATGTCAAAAAAAAACAAATTTGAAAAGGGGAGACTTTCGATGATAGAACTTTCAACATTTCTGCATTTACTTTTGCTTTTATTTCTAATCTGTCATTTAAGTGGGTATATATGTATACCATGTTGACAGTGTTTAATATTTATTATTTAAGCTGTAATCATGTCTCTTTCACCTGAAGAATTCACCAGAATTCTCACAATGCTGGAAGCTCGCCGGAGTCACTGTCAACAGTATAAAGAATTCTCCGGCTATATGAGGAAACTGGCTCTAACCTACGCAGACCAGGAACAGGCAGAACCAGGTGTACCACAGCATGAGAAGATCGATAAACACCATGCTTCTTAATCGCTTTCTCACAGGAACTGAACTTACAAATCAGTTTCGACGCCTCGGAGGAAGTAACCCAAGCGCATGGACGGTAAGACGACGACTTGCTGAGGCTAACTTGAAACCACTAAGACCCGCAAATGGTCCTAAATTGGAGGACCATTTGCATGGGCTCAAAATTACTCCCACAGAGGAATGGGAGAATATTCCCCAAAATCGTATCAGGAACCAAAATCGTACACAGTATACCGAACCGCGTAAACGCAGTAGGTAATGGAAGCACGAGAACGCAATACGAAGTATTAAAATTCAAGAAATTCGTAATGTTATTCAAAAATGTCATGTTTTTTGTTTTTGTTTTATGGCGAGATCAGCAGTTTTTTTTCTTATGTCATTTTTTTGTGAATAAAATTTAGTAAATCATTAATTTTACTTCTTTCATTTAAGGGGTATTAAATGGTCTATTAAACAAAATTTATTTAATTAGACTATCATTTTTGGTTTCCGAGATTTTTGGGATTCTTTAAGTGACCCGGATTCTTTGCTCTCCAGTGTAAAAGAGTTCGCTGATACAAAGGCAAGAAAAGTAAAATTTTATAAGATTTTTTCTAATAAACGGTTATTTTTTTTATAATCATAATATTTCTTTTATTTTATATAATAAATGATTGTTTCATTATATCCTTTCCCTTTTTTGTGTGGGTTTGAATTGCAGTTGGGGAAGGGGCGCCGTAGAAATCTCGCCCAGGGCGCTGGTAGTGTTAAAACCGGCACTGTATATATTTATATATATATATATATATATATATCATAACATAGTATAACAAATAATCAATACTAAGATAGACCTTCGTACTGAATTAACATCTAGTATGTTCGCTGTGCGTTTACTACTTGTCGAGACGAATTACGCCCAAACAAGTTATTAGGATTGCATTGGATTGAATATGCACCGCCGGCGCCCAGCCCAGTGAACTATAGATAACTGAGACTGACGCGTGTGAACGACCTCCTGGGTAGTGTAGTAAAAAAAAAAAAGACGCTTCACACTCAAAGGCCCACATTAAGGTTTTCCCTTGTGTCGTGGGTCCCTTGGAACACACAAAGACAGACACAAACACCCATGACCCGAGAACAAACATCTGCTTTTTACACAAATATTTGCCCCGACTGGGAATCGAACCCAGGACCCGCCGATCGAGAGGCAGCGTCACTACCACTCGACCAAACCGGCCGTCCTGACGCCTGACGATCCAAGACCCAAAAAAAAACTAAGTTTCTCTCGTCTTGTGGGTCGATGCGACACACACAGGCGGGAAAAAATAATGTCATCCTCATACGTAAACGTAAAAGCCCGTTCTTATGAGCTGTCCCATCACAGCTGAAAATAGACTTTTCCGAAGCTTCTTTATTGAGAGGATTTCCTCTCAAGAAAGAAGCCTTAATCGCCACCTTTTCAGACACTTTCCTCATCTTTAAATACCCACTTAAGACTAGGTGATTTAAATACTACCTGTTATAAATACTTAGTACAGTAAAGGGTTTAAGTTGGTTTGGTATAATATACATAGTATGTACTCGTATCGTTGGAAAATTTACTTTCATCATTGAAGCAATAATAGTACATTATGCTACAAGTGTGCTAAGTTGGATATTACATTAGAGGCGAGTTTAGAGCCCGAGCCGAAGGCGAGGGCTCAATGGAGCCGAGAATGTAATATCAAATGCGCACGCGTGTCATACGACGTTTTTCAACACATTTGCGAGGAAAGAAAGAAATAAAAACTTTCCTTTGATATTGACGGCAACAAGCTATCACTTGCATGTTGCGCCTCTGAAACTATTTCTGGTGGTATACCCACGTAGGTTTCCTGTTCTGCACTTGAAGAAGACATTTTTTGTGTTGTATTTCTGACAATAATAACAATCTGATGAATACAAATGCCGTTTGTGAAAACCAAGTGAAAACATCTGAAAAGAGGCGCGATTATTTTTTCTTTATTTGCTCGCAAAATGAGATTCACATTGACAAGTATGCCGTACAGCCAAATAATAAAAAAATACTTAACTATATATTTTCATGTTTTAGCATAACTAAATGATAATATTATGTTAAATTTAAATGATTCATTGGAATTATATTTTTATTTACAAACAGTTTAATATTTACACTTAATTTTAAATATAAAATAAGATCTAATCTCTATGCTGAAAAGAAAAAAAAAACTGTTACGTACTTGTGCTTTATTTTTATTACTCACGGGCTGGGTAATACATATTATTATGAACCTTAAAACAATGACATAAGACCCACTTTATGAGCAAATGTGTTGAAAATTATATTAATAACTAGGTAGTTTCATTTTAGGCCCTTTTTTATTATTAATTGTCGCTCCATTAAATAGATACTTACTTAAGATGTATGTAGGTATGTACGAACGAACACGAAGCTAAATAAAAAGGAGCGCATAAAAGCAACAATTTAATTGTGACGATCGATGAGACGCACAAAAAAGAAATACCTACTTACTGCACATTTTAATATGTATACTAAAAACAACTTTTATGGTATTTTTTTATTATTATGTGATGGGTTAACTCTTGACTCCAATCTTGACCAAGGTCATCAATTCATCATAGATGAGGTCTGCGATGGAGCGACTTAACCCAGAAAATGCCAATTAAGGCACTGATGGTACTCCCACGCACCGACGGAACACAGTCACGCTGTTTGGCGTCGGATTTCGGTAGGAGGTGGTCGCGAACCAGATGGCCCTTTACAGAGCCTACCACACCGCATGAGACCATAAGACGCCAGCTCAGATTCAAAACAAACTGAGGTGTCGTTGCCTAAGATGAATTACTTAGGAGGCAGGTCTCATTTGAGTTTCCTTAGTCGCCCACCCACGGAAAGAGATGGGGTGGTGTTATTCTCAACCGATCACCACACGGCGAAAAAATAAAGTAAAATACATAAATAAAGAAATAAAGAAATATATTTAAAAAAAACAATAATTTTTGTAATTAAATACAGTCTACGCTCTGCAGAGGTAATTTATTTGGCTGTGCCTCCGCTGCCGGAGCCGGCAGTGGGGACGGGTGCCGGAGCCGGCAATTAAGTGGAACTGGTGCCGGAGTCGGCAAATAAATGATTAGATCGGCATTGTTTGCACCTGATAGACGATATAAATCATTATAAAACTTAAATGATAGGTAATAATAATAGTAGGTAGGTACAGTCAAGAGTAGGTCACTCTTTACACTACCAGTTTAAGCTGAGCTCTGATTTATACTGCGCGCCATACAATGCAGGGCCGGTCCAAAGTCCAAAGTGTCAAGCTTGACGTGCTCTTGAGTGTACTCAATGATGCGCTGCAATGTTATATGTTACCGGAAATATATGAAACCTGTAAAACAACCTAACCTAACCTAACCGAGCGGAACTGCGACAACCGCTTAACGCAACCACAGTCGTTTCTGGCACTTCGCCGGCCGCTGCCGGCCGCTGCCTTAACGGGTTGGTTGGGTTAGGCTACTAACAAACCTACTTGTCGCAGTTCCGACTGTCGCAATTGAACAAAAAAGTCGAATGTAAGTATGTAATATTCCGATAGTTATTTAATAGTTAATCTAAGATAATCACCAATGCATCTGTGGCCAATTCGGGCAATGCGGGACTGTAATCAAACTTGCTGGGTGGTAAATATAGTGTGTAATAAGTAAATACAAATCAAAAACGTACAATTTTATCAAGGCTCTAGCAGACAATGTCAAAAACTAGAAAACAAAAGCATAAATATCAAAAATAGAAAAATAAACTCTAAAGAGATGTGCTATCCTGCACATTCCTCCCCGGGCCGAGAGGAAACGACCGGGATTAACTTTTTCAGCGGCCTCCGAAGTACTCCAGCAGAGGTCCGAACATCAGCAACTCTCACAACCCCGTCAGGACCACTGAACGTTTTTTCTATTCTACCCAGCGGCCAAGTTCCCCTGGGTAAAGTGTCATCAACGATGCGGACTATGTCGCCGTTTTTCAATACCGGTGGAGTTCCGCCTCCTCTTCGTTGGGCGAGCGTGGGTAGATATTCTTTCACCCAACGCTGCCAGAAAAAATCAGCTAAGCGGGCAGCACGCCTGTGTCCTTGGCGGCTCACAAGATCATGGTCTTCTACTGAGCAAGGAATCGGGCATCCAGAAGTTGTTCCTAAAAGGAAATTGAAGGGCGTTATTGCCTCTGGAGCTTCTGGATCCAAAGAAACATAAGTGAGAGGACGTGAATTGATAACAGCTTCCGCCTCCGCAAGTAAAGTTGCTAGTACTTCTTCAGACGGTGCCCGTTCTTTAAGGGTCACTCTTAAGGCCGTTTTTACGCTGCGAACCAGCCTCTCCCAAACTCCTCCCATAAAAGGTGAAGCCGGTGGAATAAAACGCCAACTGATGCCGGCATTTGTCGCATATTCTCCAACTGCGTCAGCATATAAAGTACGAAGAATTCTGTTGGCACCCACAAAAGCCGTTCCGTTGTCAGATAGAATTTCCGATGGTGTACCTCTTCGAGCAGAAAATCTCTTCAAAGCCATCACAGCTGAATCAGCAGACAAACTTCCGACGATTTCCAAATGAATAGCTCTGGAAACCAGGCAAGTGAACAGCGCCACATATCGTTTTTCGCGACGTCGTCCAATAGAAACTTGAACCGGACCGAAGTAGTCAAGGCCCACAAAAGTGAAAGGTCTTCTATGATGAGCGAGACGAACATCTGGTAGGTTTCCCATTGGTGGATCGAAAGGAGTCGATTTATTCAGATGACAATATTGACAGCGGTGAGAGACAAATCTCACTGTTCTGCGTAAGTTAAGGATCCAAAAACGTTGCCGTAACTCGTTTATAACGGTCTCATTATTGGCATGTGCATACTTTTGATGGTAGTGCATAATCAACAATCGTGTCGCAGGATGTTTTCCATCGAGGATAATCGGGCATTTCAAATCCTGGTCCACTTCTGGAGCAGCCATAATCCTGCTTGATAATCGTAGCAAGCCATGTTCATCGACGACTGGTGAGAGTTTCATAAGACGACTTTGACGGGGAAGTGCTCGCTTTACTTTCAGACACTTCAATTCTTCTTCAAACGAGTCTAACTGACTTTGGCGAAATATATGGACCTCTGCTAAACGAAGATCTTGCGCAGTCAGTGCATTTTTAGGTTCAGCTAACGGTGAACTACTATTTTGAGAAGAAAATATACATAAAGTTCCGTCAGTCCGTCGGTGAGTTCTCATATCAAAACCTTTTTTGATGAGTTGATGTTTGCGCAGTAATGAAATGAAAATATGAGCTCTAGCTGTTGCACGAACCAAACGAAGCCAAGAACTGAAACGGCAAGGATCAGCTGCAATTGGCTTGTGCAAAGTTTCATCACTACAATTTTGAAAATATACATGAGCACAAGACTTTAACTCCTCCTGACCGTCTCTTGAAGAAATCTGAGGCATTTCGAACGGCCATTCAAAAGACAACAAAAAGTCAGGACCAGTAAACCAGCGAGAATCTGGAGTTAAACCCCTATGCTTACATCGAGTTGCATCATCGGCAACATTGAGATCACCGGGCACCCAAAACCATTCATGAACATCAGTGATCTCTAAAATTTCGCCCACTCTATTTGCTACAAATGGCTTGAAACTACGAGGGTCAGCGCGTCGCAGCCAACCGAGCACAACTCTGCTGTCCGTCCAAAAATAGGCCTGTGTTTATGAGCTTCACAAATAGATGCAGCTAACCGAGCTGCAACCAGCGCTCCCTGCAGTTCCAAGCGTGGGATGGAAGATGATTTTAATGGCGCTACGCGTGATTTACTACAGATGAGAACAAGCTTCACACTTTTGTCAGCGTAAACAAAACGAAAATATGCAACAGCGGCATAAGCTGATTCACTAGCGTCACAAAAGATGTGAAGTTCGCATTTTGTGACTGCAAGCTCGCTCAAATTATAACAACGTGGAACACAGAGTTCTGAAAAAGTGAACAAATCATGAAGCCAGTCTTTCCAAGCTTTAGAATCAGTTTGAGAAAGCTTTTCATCCCATTCAATGTTACTACGCCATACAAGTTGAAAAAGAATGCATCCTCTTATAACGATCGGAGCGAGAATACCAAACGGGTCAAAAATCCGCATTACAAGAGAAAGCACTTCTCGTTTCGTAGGCCTGTCCGGCAAGGTGAAAGAGTCCGGCTCGAAGGACCAAACAATGTGGCCAATTCGGGCAATGCGGGACTGTAATCAAACTTGCTGGGTGGTAAATATAGTGTGTAATAAGTAAATACAAATCAAAAACGTACAATTTTATCAAGGCTCTAGCAGACAATGTCAAAAACTAGAAAACAAAAGCATAAATATCAAAAATAGAAAAATAAACTCTAAAGAGATGTGCTATCCTGCACAGCATCAAAGCAAAGACCCGGAAAAGAACACGAAATCAACTCATTTCAGCTGTCAAAAATTGAAACTGACAGTAACTCCGGCAACCGTTCCAATTTTTCGTCGTTGCCGGCTCCGGCAGCGGAGATACCTCCAATTGATTTTATCTATAGATGTGGCTGTATAAAAATCAACTTTTCCTTGCTTCTCCCATTAGACGGATCAATGAAATAAAACAATGTCAAATTGTGCTGTTGGTGTGGCGGTCTTTGGCGGGAACTCGGCGTGAGCGGTTGCTTTGTCAATTGAATTTTCGTTTTCGGCGTGAAAAAGTTGTTTAATGTGTAATAGTGATAGTGTATTATGCAGTAAATTGACTAAAATTCGTGTAGTGATGAAAAATTCAAGTGATAACAGTGTTTCTGCTCCGTTTGGTACCGACAAAGATCCTCGCGGTTGTGCTTCTCGCCGCCAGTTTTCTTAAAAACGACGCTATCCGGTTTTACGCAGAACATGAGGAGCTTAGGGCTTAGGTTAAGTTGAAGAAAGAAGATTTTTTACTGAAGACATGGCTGTATGGACATAGTTTCCTTTGCCTTTCCCGAAAGGGATAAATTTTACAAAAAAAAAAAAGCTGTTGGTGTTTGTTGGGTTTTCTTGAATTTTAGTGATTTTTGGTGGAAAAAATTGGTTTAGGATTGTTCTAAAGCATCTGAATTCAATTAAAATGGAAAATAATACTTCTACAATAGTGTCTTTTACTGCAAAAGACGTAGTCTTAGCTGAGGATAGACCGAAAAGCCTTTTATCACAAATGCATTCCAAGTATTTAGCTAACTACGGACAAAAAGAAGAATATGATTATTGTGTAACCGAATATCTTAAGATGTCAGGGATTTACTGGAGTCTTACTGCTATGGAACTCCTGGGACAGTCTTCTAGGTATGGCATTAACCATTGTGGCATAAAACATGAAGCATAATTTTGTACTTGGGTACATTTTTAAAACCTTCTATATTTACTACAAAAACAGTTTTCAGTTTTATCCACACTCAAATTGCCCTGTCCTAACCTCGGAGAAAATTTAGTCTTTGTAATTATTATTTTTACACTGATTAATCCTTCTTGTTTATGTGGTTATTTTGTTACTCATAGTGACTAAACTGGGCAATTGGGCATGGATATTGACACCAAATATTACCTTAATCTATACTATTCCTGCAAAACAATTCAAGAAAAGAATATATGTTTTTTACAATCTTGTATTTTTAACAGGCTACCTAAAGACGAGATTATAGAATTCATACAGGCATGTCAAGATAAAGAGAGTGGTGGTATATCTGCAAGTATGGGGCATGATCCACACATACTCTACACTTTGAGTGCTGTCCAAGTTAGTATATTACTACATAAATTAAAATAAATTGCTATATTTATGACTAAAAACCCCTTGAAAATGGCTCAATCGATTTAGCTTTTTTTTTTTGTTCTTTTTTATCAAGACAAAATTTATATGAAAGGAATTTTTTTGACTGGAACGATCATACCGGTGTGAAGATAGCCACCCCATTTTCCAAAAAAACTTTTTTTTACTCAAATCGTTAGTTGTATGTTAGTTCTGGTTAGTTCCGGTGAAATTTTGTTTGTTCTGCCATCAAAACCAAGATTTTTTTTAAAACGAAAATGTGGGTGGCTATCTTCACACTGCCACCCCATTTGAGATTTTTTCGTTTTTATTGGCTTATTGGATACATATTCGTTAGTTCCGGTTTGTTCCGTAAAAATTTCGTTTGTTCTGATGTCAAAAAAAAATAAAAAAATATATCGAATTCACGTGAAGATAGCCACCCCATGTGTAGTTGCGGTACTTTTTCTTTTGAATCGTGTAGATATTGGTTAGTTCCGGTTTATTCCGTTGAAATTTTGTTTGTTCTGTGACCAGTTTTCGAGAAAAAAAATGATTTTTTTCCTAGGGCACCTCTACAAGTACGAAACCATTCTAAACCGAATTCCTCGTATTGAATCTTAATTTAAACCTCGATACAGGTCTCTAAGCACCTATACCAAGAGTTTATGAAAATCGATACAGTACTTAACCTAATAATCAAAGCGCACTCGTGTAAATGAACATGAAGAGCTATATGCTCACAATTTAAAAATTCAAATGATGGAAATCGTTTGTTCCGGCCCTCCGCCCGCAAATGGATGCTAGAATCTGCTAGAGGACGACCTAACTCAACTGTGCAAAAAACTGCGTTTGTTTAGCGGTAAATATAAGCTCCACCCGTCGCCGAAAATACGTCCACTCAGCGCAGAGATACGGTATACAATGCGACTCAGGGGCAGAGATACGGTATTCAAGAAGTTTATTCACTCAAACTATAAGAGATTTGCATTATAATCATGTAATCTTGACTTGTTTTAAGTGGCATCCTAAATGTCCTATAAAATAAAGATTTTTTCTATTCTATTCTAAAAAAAATAGTCGGAATAACAGATGCAGGCAGAGAATTTTTATAACATCAGATTTTTTTAAAGTAATCCCTAACCAACATAAACATATTGTTTACAGATATTATCAATCTACGACAGACTAGATGCCATTGATGTGGAAGGGGTGGTTAGATACGTAGCTTCACTTCAACAAGAAGATGGCAGCTTTATGGGTAACTTTTTTAAATGGCAACTTTGATGAGCAGTTTTTAAATATTTATCATATAAAATGAACCAGCCTAGTGCGACTCGGACTCGCGTACGAAGGGTTCCGTACCATTACCTATAAAACCAGCCAAGTGCGAGTCGGACTCTATAAAACCCATTATCTTTTATAGAGATTTTCAAAGATAATGGGTTTTATAGAGCAAAAAAATTACGTTTGTTGTATGGGAGCCCCCTTAAATATTTAATTTATTCTACTTTTTAGTATTTGTTGTTATAGCAGCAACCGAAATACATCATCTGTGAAAATTTAAACTTTCTAACTATCATGGTTCATGAGTTACAGCCTCGAACAGACTTATCTATAAAAACGAGCAAAACAATCACGTTTTTTGTATGGGAGGTTGAAAGATTAACCACCCGAGAGGTTGAAGAGAGCCCTGTATAACTAACAAAATAAAAAAGATATTATAAAGTAAGTTTTAATAAGTCTAAATACTTTTCTTTGTAAATAAGCAATAAAGTGTTAATAGTATCTCAATACTTACAGTAAATCTCGCATTTTTACCATTACTAAGCAAAGGCTAGATAATAACCTATTAAGACTATGTTTTAGTCAAAAAATCTAGTTTCGACCACAGTTTCAATTTCGGCCAAATGGGCAATAATTGGCCGAAACATTCAGCCGAAACTCGGTGTTCGCTACCTTAGGATGAGTCTGTTGCGCGCGTAGGCGCCGCCAGCTGAGATATTGCTACAAACTTAAACTAGTTTTTTTTTATGTCGATTTTATTATGTCTAAATAAGTTTCGGTTTCGGCTGAAAATCCAGTTTCGGTCGCACACTGATTTTCTTTCATAATTCCAGGAGACAAATGGGGTGAAGTGGACACTCGTTTCTCCTTCTGCGCAGTAAACTGCCTTTCTTTGCTGCATCGGCTCGACGCTGTCAATGTAAACAAAGCAGTGGACTTCGTGCTCAGTTGTATGAACTTTGACGGGGGGTTTGGATCCAAACCTGGCTCTGAAAGTCATGCAGGTATGTCGAAGCATCTAATAGATAAATATCAATCTATACTAATATTTTAAAAAGGAAAGCTTTGATTGTTTGTTTGTTTGTATTGAATAGGCTCCGAAACTACTGGACGGATTTGAAAAATTCTTTCACATTACAATCCTACATTATCCGTGATGGACATAGGGTACATGATTTTCGCGAATTACCACGAAAACGAAGTCCCGAGTGGAATGCTAGCTATAACCCGACCAAGAGCGTTTCAGGTCACAAACAGAGAAGGGTTCCATAGTTTAAAAAAATAAACTTTATTATTTTTTTACTTTTTACTTTCTATTTTTTTTGTTGGAATGATTCTAGGATTGAAATGATTAGATTATCCTCCTCTCTCCTACATTGCTGCGCCCAAACTGGGTCCATGATTGTACCACAAATCTGTATTTAGACCTAAAAGACCATGGAAAGAAAGATTATATTTCATCGACTATTACTTGCTAATGCTAACTTAAATTTTTCCACATTTTTAAAAACAACTATTTAGCTGGTATGAGTTCACTTTGAAACTTAATATTTCGCAAACGGAATACTACACCAGAAAACTTTTCTCAAACCTTTACACTTTTTTAAAAACCTTAATCTGATTTTGTGCACAAAATCGATGCAATGGTTAATGAAGACGTAAAGGAATGACAAACATACAAACCCAATTTGACACTTGTGATAAATACCTCCGGCTTTTAGCCGGATGGCCGGAGGGCGTGGTGTTCCGCCGTTTCCGAGGGAGATTCCCGGTTGCAGACATCTTCGGAAAAACACCAGGGAAATAGTGTTAGTTAATTTTATTTTAATTTAATTATATTTCATATGTATGTTAGTCTGTAAGGTATTTATCTATGGGCCTAGATGCCTGATAATAAATTATTCTATTATTATTAATACACATAATTAGTAAGGATACGTATGGTCTAGCTCTCTGTTTGTGACTTCGTTCGCATGGAAAAGTAAGCTTGTCACTATCCAGCCCTCGAATCTGTATGCAAAAAGCTACTTTTCAGCATACGGGCAAACAAACACACTGTCACATTTAAGATATTAGTAAGGACTATCTCCATCTCATTCCAGGTCTAATATACTGCTGCGTGGGTACTCTGTCAATATGTAAGAGGATGGACGCACTGCATGCCGACGAGCTGGCGTGGTGGCTGTGCGAGAGGCAGCTGCCGAGCGGCGGCCTCAATGGACGCCCTGAAAAACTACCAGATTTGTGCTACTCTTGGTAAGACTATTTTTGGTAGCTTTCTGTACGCAACCTTGACCACATCTTTACCTTCGAGCTAGATTGCGGTCAAGAGGGAACCCATGTACATTAATATGATAATATAGTATCTTAGTTCTTAAAGTAAATCTTGCATTTTTAAAAAAAAATTATGTTAAAAGCAAAGCAAAGGCCAGACAACCACTTGTTTCAAACAATTTTCTTCAAAGATCGACCGAAGGCTAGGTTTCGGTCAAAAAATCTAGTTTCGACCACATTTTCGATTTCGGCCAAATGGCCAATAAAATTGGCCGAAACTCGTTCGTGATTGTCGGCTATTCTCGTTCGTTGCGCGCATTGGTCGCCACGCCCGCAACCACCACCAACTATAATATTGCTACTATAATGTTTCACCTTTACAATGCTACATTATTCCTGAGTAATATAGGATACGTAATTTTCCGGAATTCCCACGGGAACGAAGTCCTGGGCGGAAAGCTAGTTATTAATAAAAAAATATACAGGGCTTTAGGTATCTCTCTTTCAACCTCTCGGGTGGTTAATAAGTCCATGAAACTGATCAACTTCTCCAAGGAACATAGGTCAAAATACGAAAAAAAATTTTGATCTCCCATACAAAATGCGCTATATGCTGATGAAGTTTGTATGGGAATTCAAAATTCAGTTTCATGGACTGATTAACCACCCGAGAGGTTGAAAGAGAGATGTATATGTCACCGGAAAATAATAAGAATCGTAAGTTGATCAACTTTCGAGGTAGTTTATCAACTATCGGAAAATCATACACGGCAGTTGAAAGCAGTTGAAATGGTTCCGGCTGTTGTCGAATGACTACAGTCAGAAAACAAAGTCATAGGCCATTTGGCGGTTTGAAAACTCTGACACCAAGATTAGTCTAGTTCGCCACATACTTTATTATACCTACACGATACGCAAGAGGAGGAAAGGATATTAGGAAATGTATATTTTCTCCACAGGTGGGTGATGTCGTCACTTTCAATGCTGAACCGAATACATTGGGTAGACAAGAAGAGTCTAGAGCAATTTATTCTGGCCTGCCAGGACGCTGAAATCGGAGGCTTTAGCGACCGACCCGGTGATATGCCAGATCCATTTCACACGTTATTCGGACTCGCAGGACTATCATTGCTAGGCAACACAGCACTCAAACCAGTTAATCCTACCTATTGTATGCCTCAAGAAACGATAGATAGACTAATGCTAGAGCCACAAATTTTGCACATATGAATATAAAATATATACAATTGTATAAATATGTATAGTTTAAACAATTAAGTTAAGTAAATTTGATTAATTAATTATATTTATTGTCTGAATTTTAAATAATGTTTTTTAATCTGGTAGAAAATGATGCTCACAAATGGCAAGGCAACCCTCACCAACTGTCAATGTCAGTCGAGTGACAATCACAATGTAAACATAACCTATTTCTTTTAATATTTTAGCTAGAATTTCACAAAAAAAATCGCAGAAAACTTAAAATTCATGAATATTTGAAAGCTTGATGATGACACCGCTTCACTTCTTTCAGTTTTTCTTGTACAGTTTCTGTATTCAGCTGTTTACAATGTTTACTTACGTAGTTTATTACAGAGATTTGTTTTCTATAAAGTATCGCGTTGAACTGCTTCCAGAATATGACTATGTTATTGGTAAGTACATTTATGTTACATATTTTTAATAAATCATATCGGTTTTTGTCTTAAGAAGGCCTAAAGATTGTATATTTCATGTCTTCGCATAGTAGGTTGGTAACCTATGCGATGTCTACAACTTTCAGAAAAGGAGTTAAAAATACTTTTTTTCGCTTGTAATGTCATACTTTTTTTAATGTACAATTCAATATAAAATACTTGTACATGTTTCACATTTTTTTATTTTCTACACTGAAAATTAATACTTAGATAAGTACAATTTTTTTCCCACATTTTGAAATTATCTGATTTGCTAAATAATTCATTTCATTTAAAAATAAATCCTAATTCCACCTTAAAATTCCAGTGGGTTCAGGCACAGCAGGCTCAGTAATCGCCCACAGATTAGCAACAGAAACGAATTATACGTTTATAGTGTTGGAGGCCGGGAGTCGAAGCCACTTTCTTCTGGACATCCCTATTGTGGGGCCGGCTCTGCATGGCTCTCTGTTTGACTGGGGCTTCAAGACTGTGCCTCAAGAGAATGCTTGCTTTGCTATGGTAGATAAGGTAAGATAAGAACTAATAATTTTTTTTAAAATTTACTGATTTAGTTTTCTACAAAAGTCTCATCCTTAAGTTTCGTGCAGGTATACTAAATTATTTGTTGAACTTTATTTGTCCTGATGCCAGAGTTTCAAACCGCCTCTGACGTTTCAAACAAAAAATATTTTTATTGAAAGCATTTGCCCAACAGTGGGATGGTTAAATCCTTACTATATAATATTATAAATGCGAAAGTAACTCTGTCTGTCTGTCTTTCACGACAATTTTGATGAAATTTGGTACAGAGATAGATTAGAGAGCCTGGGAAATGACATAGGCTACATTTTATCCAACACTTGGGCACAATATAACCTGTAGTCCACGCGGGCGGAAAGCTAGTAAAATACCTAGTGTGTTCATAAGTTTTGAGACAAACTTTTTAATAAAAATAAATGAAAAATTGTACCTGGCAGCTGAGAATTTATTTTTCCAAATTTGAATTTGGAATGTTTTACGTCTGTCCGCTTGGTTTTTATTATTCATTGATATTATTTTTTTCAATATGGAGGAAACAAAAGAATTACGTGCGACTTGTATTTCGCTTCATTTGGCGGGAAAAAAACCAATGGAGATTTTTCGTGAAATTAAAAGTTTTGGAATCAGTCGTAACTTTGTGTATTACACTATAAAACGTTACAAGGATACAAAATCTTTACAAGATCGGCAAAGAAGTGGTCGACCGCGGTCTGTAAGGACGGCTGCGAATATCAAAATGGTAAGAGAGCGACTTCGCCGAAATCCATGCCGCACCCAGAAGAAACTTGCTCTACAGACTAACATATCGCGTATTTCAATCAACAGGATACTGAAATATGATCTCAAGGTAAAGGCGTACAGTCGTAGAAAAGTTCATTTCCTAAACGAACGCCTTCGCAAATTACGACGCGAACGTTGTCCAATGTTGCTTAAGAGGCACGATCCGAAAAAGATACTCTTCACAGATGAAAAAATCTTTACGGTGGAAGAAAAGTTTAACCGTCAAAACAATAAAGTTTATGCCAAAAGTAGCAAGGATGTTCCAGCTTCAGCACGGAATGTCTCGCGTGCCCATCACCCAGCTAGTGTGATGGTATGGTGGGGGGTCTCATATAAAGGTGTCACTCCGCTCCATTTTTGCCAACAAGGGGTCAAGAGCAAAGCAAAAAATTATCAAAGTGATATTTTGGAGACTGTCGTGAAGCCCCTGTCTGAGACCCTATTCAAGGGCAAGGAATGAATTTTCCAGCAAGACTCAGCGCCGTCCCATAAAGCAAAAACGACTCAAGCCTGGTTAAGGGAAAATGTACCGGGGTTCATCTCGGTGGAAGAATGGCCCCCTTCCAGTCCTGATCTCAACCCGCTTGACTATTCTTTGTGGACTGAGTTAGAGCTCAGGGCCTGCCGAAAGTCCCACCCAAACCTGGAATCCCTGAAGCGAGCCCTTGTCAGGGAAGCGAAGCGAATCCCTCTAGAAAAGATTCGTGCCGCGATTGATGAGTGGCCCGAACGTCTAAGGGCTTGCAGTAAGAATAGAGGTGGCCATTTCGAATAGTTATTACTTCTAATTTTTAGTCATAATCCGCTTATAATTTTCTACAAATTCTATAAATATATCTTCATTGTTTATTTTTTTATTAAAGTTTTATTTCGTCTCAAAACTTATGAACACACTAGGTAGTATACTGTTTAAATATTTTCACTCGTTATAAGTTTTCCTTGGTTACCTAGATCTTAATTTCTAAAGTTCTCTCTTTAGCAACAACCAGTTAAATATATCCTGTATGAAAACAAATAAGGGCCTTGTGGACATGGACTTTTTATGACCTATTTGGCTTTTTATGACTTTATTAAAAAGTCTTGTCATATCAATAAAGTCCTTTGAATTGAATAATTGCTACATTTGATTTCAATCTTTACAGAAGTGCAGACTGCCTCAAGGTAGAATATTAGGAGGTTCCTCAAAACTAAACAACATGATACATTTTCGAGGTAACATCAAACATTACGTGGACTGGTTTCATGGTAAATTCACTCAAGAATATATTAGAAAACACTTTGAACTTATAGAAAACAATTTGTTACATTTAAATAGTATTCAGTACGAAAGTGAATTAGCAAACGTTATGTTAAATGCTTCTGAAGAATTAGGATATAAGAGACTACAGACAGACTTTGAGCAAGGATTCACAAAGACCACACTGTCCCAAAGAAATGGTAAAAGATGGTCAATATCTGACAACATAGACTTAAAACACATTGTAACAAATGCTTTAGTTGAAAATATTATGATAGAAAATGATGAAGCAGTAGGAGTTAAGTTTACTTTAGGAGGTGAAAAGAAAAGTGTTTTAGCTAAGAAAAGTGTTATTCTATCTGCGGGTGTATTTAATACTCCGAAAATCTTACAACTGTCTGGTATAGGCCCATCAAAATTACTTAAATCTTTAAATATACCTGTTATAAAAGATTTACCTGTTGGCGAAAACCTACAAGACCATATAGGTACAGGACTAGACTTAATTTTATTAGATAGATTCCCTTCCATAGGCGCACATGATATTTTGAATCCAATTAACAGTATTACTTACTTTCTGTTTGGAAAAGGGCCTCTAACTACTCCAGGCGCTGAAGTAATTGGTTTTGTGTCTACTAAGTTAGATAGTACACCAGATTTACAATTAGTGTTGCTTCCTATGGGTATATCTTCTGACAGAGGTTGCCGTTTAAGAAAAACTCTTGAAATAAGTGACAATGTGTGGAACAATTATTTTGTAAAAAAATTCGATAAATACACCGCTTCTTTAGTTCCTATAATCCTTCATCCAGAAAGCAAGGGGACAGTTTTTATAAATTCTGTAGATCCTAAAGAACCGCCCGTCGTTGACCCTAAATATTTGCAACGTAAAGAAGACAGGGATTTATTAATAAAAGGTTTGAAATTAGTTACAAAATTTCTCGAAACCGAATCAATGAAGAATATTCAGGCTTCGATAAATACTCTTCCGTTTCCTGGATGTGAGGACTATACATTATTTTCCGATACATATTGGGAATGTTACATAAAACATCTTACTCTGTCTAGTTATCATTCTGTGGGTACCTGTTCTATGGGGTTGCCAGGGAAAGCTGTTGTAGATACCTCATTTCGGATATTCGGGGTAAAAAACTTACTTGTAGCAGATGCGTCTGTTTTGCCGACTCTACCCAGTGGAAATATAAATGCTGCAGTGGGTATGATGGCTAGTATATTCTTTGATGTAAATATTAAGGCTAATTTAAATAAAGATGCGAAATTAGGTGAAATGGTATGTCACAAATCTGATTTCTTACATCAGTATATGTCCAAAGAATGTGTCTTGTGAATACATATTATGTAAAGTTAAATTTAGTCACAAAAAAAAATATTTTAACTGAATAGATACATAAGTGTAAATGGTTGAGAAAGTAAGAGGCTTGTATGATAAAATGTGTAGTGATAAGTAAATTACGTACCTGATAATTTATAACATTGTATAGGAGGAATTTAAACATGTATGGGTTTATAATTTATTTTAAAAATAAATACTTATCACAAAGCTTTTCAGTAGGGCTAACATGCGCGCGTGAGATTTGCCACGTCTAGCTATTTTAAACTGACACTATGCGACAGGAGAGGGTGAATCAACATGTCACAGTGCTCATGTTAGAATAGCAGATGTATAAATAAATAAAAACGCTTATTAATTTCTAACACTTTATTGAAAGTAGTAAGGACACTTCTAAACACGAATAAGTAGGCTATTGCTTACGACATTTGAGCCTCGATTTCAAAACAACCATTTCAAGAAAACATAACCAATATTGGGTGGCTTTAAATTAGCGATAATGACGCATGTTAATCAGTCGACAAAACTGAACAACTTTCTCCAAGGAACATAGGGTGAAATATTACCTAGTAAAACGCGTTTCCAAACAACTTGGGCGATCAGCTGATTTTCTTTTGTATAGGAAGTCGAGAATTGTATATAGGTTCCTTGGGAAAAGTTGTTCAGTTTCGTGGAGAGAATCAACCCCTAAATCACCCGGCGTTTAAATGAACTCTTATCTATATGAATGTAAAACGTAAACAAGTACTTATTCTTTAAAAAAACTGTTGAATAGAAGCTTTTAGTACACTTACTGAAGTATTATTTACTAACCGTATTCTACCATTTTGTTTCACAAAATTCTACTTATATTACATCGTCTACTTAATAAAATACAATGGTTATAATGACTAGATTCTTAATTAATCTTTATCATACGATTTTATACCTGTGACTGTGTTTGGTGAAAGGTTTAAGTTATTTTTGAATGACATTTTAAGAGTGTTTTATACAAAATAAACCTAGGACGTGAAAAATGTAAAAAAGTGGCGCAGAAAAAAACAATGAAGGATTTTCTTACAGCTCAAGATTTTAGTTCACAAAATGAGAATGCATTTTTACAAAAATATAAATTAGGATTTCGTTTATCAAGCAATTTATTATTTTACTTAATTATTTTAATCTTTTGTTCAGAAGTGAACTTTTCGAGTTGAATGTGTTTAATATAAGTACTCTTTATTTTTGCCAGTTTCGAGATTCATCCTCGTTCTTTTTATTCATTTACATTCATCATATCATCTTACTTTACGCTGTGTTTTTCAGCGCCACTGTGTCGAGAATTTGGGTACTATTTTTTTTCTTTATTGGCTGCCAGAAAATCTCTCATTAAACATTTACTCAAAATCGAGATATCTACGTAGTAGGCCGTTTAAGAACACGTATGAAGACGGGTTATATTAATTTATTCGCCTACAAGAAACATAAGTGAAAAAGCTACAAATCATCTTGCGGTACTTTATTTTTCTGAACGTTCTCACTTTTGCTTGAGAAACGTACACTGTCACACAAGGCAAAACTTTAATAGCAGTGTTAAACTATTCACATCGCGCCTCTGCACTATATTGAGACACTCATTGTCGTATACATATTTAATTTTTATATATCATGGACGGAAGATTAACAATTATTGATAAATATAATCATTACTAGACGACGCTTTAGTCATACATTTACTAATGTCTACTTACAAACACTATGCGCGTAGGTAGTTCATAAAAATAGATACTGAAACAAGTATTTAGGTACGTATACAG
Source organism: Aproaerema taeniolella (assembly GCA_949987775.1). Classification (NCBI taxonomy): domain Eukaryota; kingdom Metazoa; phylum Arthropoda; class Insecta; order Lepidoptera; family Gelechiidae; genus Aproaerema; species Aproaerema taeniolella. The sequence continues at coordinate 17,018,924 of OX465255.1, read as the reverse complement.
TGGAAACATCAAACACCATCAAAAGGAAATACTTATATATCCTACGCGAGATAAAAGGCTTTCTTCAAAAAATCTAACTTTAATAAATATAATGTTATTCGACATATCAATACTTGTTAAATAAAAGTATATTATATTTTTGTGCTGAGCAAAGTTTATCTTAATGCAGTTTCTGCTTAATACCGGACGGACTACCTGATATTACATTTTTCTTAAACTACAAGTAAATAGGAGTTTTAAGTATGAAATTGCTGATTTTTTTTATGAAATTGCATCTTGATCTTGTTTTGAAAATTGCTTTTAATTTGAAAACTTGGCCATATTACAGAGATTTTGCATAAAACTGACACATTTTTAAACTGATTTATGTACTGAAACAGCAGCTGAAATATAGCTTGTTTCATCAGACGCCCACCTCAATGCTTACTTTTGCTCTAACGTTGTTTCACTTGAATAAACTAAGTATGCCCATAATTAGCCTAATGTTGTCCAAGTCATCTCACAGCGTTTTGTTTAATTCGGATTTCGCATTCCCGAGAAAAAGCCAATAATAATTATAAAAAAACCCTAAAAATTTGTATACGGAACGGCAATTTCATATTTAAAGACCTACTTATATTACTGCCACACAATATATGTATTTTTTTTTAAGGCGCTGAAACACGCAAACTACAAAATTCCTTCTCTAAAACGATGTTCCACAACGACTGTTTTAGACTACGAATTAATTTACAAATCGTAATAAATATTTAAAAATATTAAGTTAGAAAGTATATTCCTATAATCATTTTGTGCTGAGCAAATTTTACCCAAATGCAGTTTCTGCTCAATTTAATACTGGACGGAGATCTGATAACTGATAAACACAGCACTTAATAAATATTTCCACACAATAAATAAATAATACTATTTATAGAAATATTTTTATCAATATATTACATCATACATTTTAATACTGAGTGGTAAAATGTTTCAATTATTATCTTAACTTTACATTTTATGCTGTGCAGTTTTTAAAACTTTAAAATAAATTTCTTTTTTTTCTTCTTCAAATTGAATACTGAGCGTTATTTTTGAGCAAATCAAATTATGCTTTTTGAGACATTTCTAAAATTATTTTATACTTATTTACTGAGCTTTTTATTTTAGAGTATGTCTAACGAATCGTGGCATTTTTACTTCCAACCCAACGCGGCGTAGCTGAATGATGACTTTTCTCATATTTTAACTAATTTACCCCTTGAATCACTCATTAAGATAATTAAAGTAGCATTAACTTTAATGGACGTTTCTGTAAACTGCCTCCTAATTCAAAAGTTCCAAGTTTAATTTAGTTCTTTCTTCTTCTTTCGGGTCGACAGTTATTTAGGCTATGTTTTGTTGGACCAGAAGGTGGCAACCGCAATGGCCCTCTGGTTTGCTTTAAGCTATTGATATCTGAGACATCTTTGTTCTCAAACGATTCAGGTTTCTATGAGAAACCTTGCGTGTAACTCGTTATATTCGATTTATGCTTAAAGGACATACGGCAGCACATCAATCTATACATGTTGACATTGACGTCGCCCTTATCTCGCTCCTAATAGCGTCGGCTTTCGTACTGCAAATGGGTAACCTGGCTTTCTGCTGCCTGTACATGCAGTAAGGTTACCAGCCCTTAAATGTCACGATTCATTACACATGCTCTTTATTATTACTTCGGTAGAAGTTCGCAACAAATAAATCATTCAATAACCTAATATTACATTAATTTGTGCACACAATCTAAGTGAATTGTTCGTGTTTATTTTTACAAATAGTGCCGTATCAAAACTCTATACAAAAAACAAGGCACCTCCGGTCTTCTGACGACAGTTTCAAAGTATCAACCAACGTTAAATTTAAGGCGACTACAGCACCTAAATTACAATTTTATGATGCGTAGATAAGCATGTCGCACTGCATTAAATCGAAGAAAAAAATACTACGGTAATATTCAGGACATAAACTAGATAAGCAGTTTGCTGAAAACATGATTCAGCACTTTTGGTTCGATAGAAAAAGCTCACAAAGTCACCTCTAAATAAGTACCAATATTGTGTATCTTTTAAGCTGTAAAAACGATAGTAAAATGCACACAGGAACTTGAATTTGCTACCAAAATGTTCGTGATTGAACACCCTCGATAAGTAGTTAACGCATTTTTCGATTTAAGCGATTAAGTTAGAAAAATGAGATTTCCATAAATCTCATTTTTCTAACTTTCGAACATGTTTTTACGCACGCATGCTTTCATAGTCCGTAAACTTCGTGTATCGACACTGTTCGCACTGCCGGCCCAGGCCTGTTGAGAGACGGAGATGGCAGTATTCTTATGTGTACTACCTTTATTGGGTGCTGTAGTCGCCTTAATTAGAGAAAAATCCTACTTTTATAATAAGTATAAAACTTCTTTCGCATAAGCCTCTGCTTCTGACTAGACTACGTTCCCTATTAAAACTACATAATACAATAATGTCATTAGATGATCAAGAAAACTTCCTTAAAAATTGCTGTTCCATTATGTCTTAGGTGTAATAATAATAAGGCTTCCCTTAAGGCACCTACGGTCTGCCTTACAATAAGTTATAGGTATGGATAGTATAAAAACCCACGCGACCTACAAAACGCAAAAAATATCTTTCAATCCCTTAGCATTATTTAGGGCTAGTAGGAATTATTTATCAAAACTACCTTTAAATTTTATTTTTTTGCCCTAAAACAGACGGGTCAGTAAGTATAAACCTTTAAAAAAATCTCACTTCATTGTACTGCACCCTTAGACCATACTGCTGTGACGTCATAAGTACTCCGTTTATAGAGTGTATGGTCCAAGACTACCTACACCGATAACTTTCATTTTGACAATTCGGCCTAAGGTTGAGAAGTGTATAAAATGCTACAAGGCCGCGCCGTCAGCATTGAAGTTTTCCACACCAACATTCCAAAAAAGAATGAAATTCAAAATGTTCAATTATTAAAAGGCAGAAATCTATCCCAAGAATAAATACTCCATATAATTAATTCTTGAATCCACCACAAAAAACCAATACCTGGTAATAAAAACTTACTTGAAACAAGAATCCAGGTAGTTATCCAGCATATCCAGCTGCAAATCAGCCCAGTCAGTAGGATTCAGCAGCAGAGAAGACAGGTCATCTTCCACCATCAAAGGGGGAGGCGCCACTGGTTCCACGATCACATTCGCTCCTATATTAGTATCTATTTCCATATCGTTAAGGTTGAATTCAGGTAAATGCAGAGTAACCGCTTGCTCGCTAGCCACTTCTTCTAGAATGACGTTCTGCGGTATGTTAGCTACAGCCATCGTCTCTTCTGACACCTTCTGTTCTGTCTGCTCTATGTTCTTGCCTCCTACTTTCTTCTTCTTATGGGGGCGGGTAGAAAGTCGTTTGTTACCCTCCAAGTGTGCGAGGTCTAGTTTCCAAAAACCGCCTTTGCCAGGCTCATGTTTTGATCTCGCCACTTTGACGAATACTTTGTTTAGGGATAAGTTGTGCCTGATGGAGTTCTGCAACAATTAAAAAAACGGACATTACGAAAAGATCCATCCATCACGCTTATAGTCTCTGATGGAATAGGCAGTCATGAGCCAAAGAAAATTCGTTCACCTACAAAATTTACTCTGTTTTACTATTTTACTCCTATACTGCAAAATAAAACACACCATCTGCTAAATGATCATTATGTCGAATATATTAATTGATCGCTCACATTCAATGGAAATTCACCTCTTGAGTATAGATTGAGGTGCCATACTAATATTTTATGTAATTTCCGCGCTACAGAAGCCAAATTTTTAGAAGATACTGTAAATAATTGCTGCTAAATGATGCCAAATTTTCAAAAACATTCATCTATTACTCAACGAGTTCCAGGTGGCTCCTCAATTCAGATGTTTAGATTGAGGTGCCACTTTTGAATTAATATAACTAGTGATATATTTTGCTGCTAAATCCAGAATTTGTGCTGCAAAATCAGCTCTTTTGCTGCTAAATAATGGTGAGATCAGCTTTTAAAAATCTGATGTGGCTCCTCAATCCTTACGGACATCGAATAACGACTTTATTTTATACTAAGTCAAGCACCAGCTTACGCGCCGTGCAATACAAATCCAGTATCTCATGTGATACTTTTTGGTGTGACGGGTAGATCTGCATTTATCAATATTTGCTCCTGCCTATTAATTAATCTCAAATGCGATATCAAAATCCCCTCTATTCGTAAGCCACTCTAACAATAACGTGTGCGAAATTAATCAGTTACGAGTATATACCGGAGGCGAGTTAAGCCAATTAGACGTTATCTTATCTCTCCGGCAGATTTAACCGTTATTAAATCCGCTGGAAACCACTACCGAGTTGCGATAATGCGTTATCAATATTAATATTAATAATATTTACACAGCATGTTTATATAACGTATCTATTTACAATATTGAAATGTTTACATTCATAGGTATGTTCACGTCTTTCACTCAGTTGCAGAAACATTCAATAAATTTATAGATAGGTAAATACTTTATTGCATATACAATACAAACTTACAACAAAAAGCAAGGGGCTTTATCACTAAAGAGCGATCTCTTCCAACCAACCCAAAAGGTTCTTTTTTAAATGAGATGCTGTCCTTGTTTACGTCAACAAGACGAAACGTTGACAATATGATAATTAAAGTAGCATTAACTATAATGAACGTCTGTGTAATTAAGTGAATGTTTAATTTGGGTTAGTAGACCACAGAATTTCACCTAATACGGCACAATCCTCAGATCTATTTCCATGCTCTACATTCATAATTCGTGTCATGCGGCTTATGTGATTCGGATACTCCTATTACTATTTTTTTATTATAAGATGGTTTAACTCTGACCAAGGTGATGAGGTCGACGATGGAGCGAGTTAACCCAGAAAATGCCTTCGGACTTCGGTAGGAGGGTGGTCGCGAACCAGACGGCCCTTCACTAAGCCTACCACACCGCATGAGACCATAGGATGTCACCTCAGATTCAGAACTAATTGAGGTGTCGTGTCGTTGCTTGGGGTGGATTAATAGGAGGCAGGACTCATTTGTGTTTCCTTAGTTTTATTCTCAACCGATCACCACACGGCTAACACAGCTATTCCTAACACAGCTTTTTTAAATGACAGTGAGCACAGAAGGCACTCCTAACACAGCTTTTCCTCAGTACCACGCGTGCACTCTGTGCTGTTGCGATAAGAGCGGTTTTGCAATGAAAATGGGGTATCTTGGTACGCTGGTCTCTGTAGCAATTTGATCTGAAAAGCCCTTTTTCCTCCCGACTCTTCCAATACTTGAAATATTAATTAGTTTGAATTGCACTTGAAAACGCATTAAGTATTTAATAGTTACACGTAAACGCGACACACTGAGAAACCCACACTGATGAGTCGTAGGGTCCTTGAAACACAAATGAACTCTGATCCGAGAACAAACATTCTAATTTTAACACAAATATTAGCCCTGAAAAGAATCAAACCAGGTAATACTGCGTCCCTACTTACTACCCCCAAACCAGCAAATGGCCTGTTATTCGACAGAATGTCGCCATACAAATTATGACTTTAATATGCCATTTGACGTGTTCAATTGACTGGAATTGTCTGATATAATCCCTTCACGGCAACTTTTCACCCTGCTCTTTATAAGTAATCGAGTGTAAGGTATCCCAATTATATCTTAATAATTTTATTTTAATAACAGGTAATGAAAATTCCGGCGCGTTAACGGTTCGCAATAATTAATTATTGGCACGCATTCCATATTCTCTCAAGTTTCAAACATAATTAAATTTTAAATTAAATAAACGCTACACACTCAAATGCCACATTAAGGTTTTCCCTTACACAAACATTTGCCTGGGCTGGGACTCGAACACAGGGCCCATCGATGAAGGGCGCCTCTACCACTTGACCAAACCGGCCGTCTTAACATCGATGGCACGCATTCCATATTCTCTCAAGTTTCAAACATAATTAAATTTTAAATTAAATAAACGCTACACACTCAAATGCCACATTAAGGTTTTCCCTTACACAAAGATTTGCCTGTGCTGAGATTCGAATACAGGGCCCATCGATGAAGGGCGCCTCTACCACTTGACCAAACCGGCCGTCTAAATATCAATTGTATGGATAAACAAAGTAATAATACCTATCGATTGCCTTCGGATCATAAAACTACTTCACATTTGCATTAAAATGATAGTTACAAATATGAATTAACTAACCTGCCACGTCGGGTCCGCATTCCTATAGTACTTGAAGTTTTCCCGAATCCACGAGTATATTGCCGACAGCGTCATCTTATCGTTGTTGTACCTCATCGCCATGCAGATCAACGTACTGTACGAGTAAGGCGGCTTCTTCTGGCTGTTTGTCTGATACTCTTCTTTATTCTCCATGAAGTCCTTCTGACACTTCGATATCGTCTGGTTGAACTTCTGTAGCCTCGTATTAGCTGGCGGCGTTTTGGAGGGAGGATTCGGAGACATAGGCAAGATGGGAAACTGAGGCACTGACATTATATTTGTTATGTTCTGCAGCCATGTCAAATTCGTCAAGTCTGGTTCATCATCCGTTTCTTTCGTCTTCTGCTTTGTACTTGTGCGAATCTTCTTTGCATCATCTGTCTTAGTTCTCGTTTCAGGTATCTCCGTCTGCACTTCTTGCTCGTAGACGTATTCTATCTCAACAGTATGAGATGATTCAGGCACGGCATGGTCGACGGTGAAATACGCCGTGCCCTGCTCCGCTTCATCGTAGAAGTTGATAGAAGTGTCCAGCATTTCGCCGGAGACAGGCGACAGACCCGATGTGAAATGCATCGTGGCTACATCTGGAAAATTCACAAAGAAAATTGATGAGTCATTGCTGATTGAACTTCCACGCGTTTGGAATGAAACTGCTCTAATACAAATTTACTTTTAAACAGTTAGTTTTCGAATTTGAAACTATCAATTGTGCAGGAGTAGCGGCAAGAGTGGGATTTTACCTGGGAAAGTTGGAGATGCGACGTGGTGCGGTCAAGATGCCGGACGATCGATCGCGGAGGGCGCTTGTGACGTCGCGGCGGTCAGCGAGTGGGCGGCCGCGCGCGCCGCTGAGGTGGTGGTGTGGTGACGTGGTGGGTGGTGGTAGGGCCGCGTGGTGCGTATGTCCGCGCGGGCCGACTGCGCGCTCGCTTATGCTAGCCCATTCGGCAGGTGCGCGAACCCCAAACCCCATTGTTCACTAACAGGTGTGTGTTCGATCGATATTTTTCCGCCCGCAAGAAACCGCCCGCATGCTAGATAGCTTCGGACAATTAGTCACGGTTATCAAATTTGCACCACCCCTTATCTTTCCAGTGACTGTCTTGTCGTCACTTAGTTTCGTGCGGGTACTTCCTGTCTGAAGCTTAGTTTGCGAAACGTTGGATCGAAGTTAGGTTTCTACGTTTAATTTTGACCTTCCTTTTTGTTCAGACAGAATGACCTCATCCGCGCATTCTATTGGACAAAGCATTTTGATTTTTCCACGCGTCATTTCCTAGAAATACCACCGTTAAACAAACACGCGTCATACACAACAAGGGTCCTCAATTTATCGTAGTGGCAGGGGCGCTCGGTTCCGGGTGTTTTCTTAACACCCTGTTTGCTTTTAGTTGGAAAACTAACACTTCAAAGTCGACGACGTGAACCGTTAAGAAACGATAAGTGGAAAGAGCTTTTTAATTTACAAATTGTCGCAGAAAAAAAACATGTTTTATCTACCGAACAAACAACAAATAGCGCACCCTTATTCTCTTGTCAACTTTTGCGGGATGTGATGACATCAGCAGGCCGAGTACGATAGTGACAGCGCTGCGACAACACTGCGGTCCTGTGTCAAAATGTCAACATTGACAAAGCCATAGGGCGAGCAAGCCTTTGCGCGGGACCCTCGCGCAATCAAAGTGAAGTTTCAACGTGAGCCGAGCGCAAGTTTGTCGTTATCGTGCTAGAGCTGTTGCTGTTTAGAACCCACACAGCAATTATCAACATCTTTATTAACACCGTATGGGACCCAACTTCTGGGAAAGGCCTCTTCCAAATACATGAAAAGTTAACGTAATCACCACCCTTAACAAAGGGGTTACCGATCGAACTGCGTTAATAAAATTAATTACTGAAGAAAGACGCTGCTGCCCAACTTAAAGAGTTCTCTTAGTCGACTTGATACCCACGGGAGAAGATGACCTGGTGACAACTGATTGATAATGCATCAACAAAGTTAAGATAATCGTTAGGTCACATCTCTGGTGGTTGAGTCCCACTCTACCGCCAGGCTGGTAAGGAGGGTCCGAAGGGAACATTCCAAAACAAATGACAATCAAAACTGCCTAAAACAAAAATAACAAAAGAACCTCGTATGCCACATTAAGATTAATAATAGAGGTCGTTTACACCGAGCTCAGTCCTTTGACCGTGCTTACCCCGGAAAGAATTTGAGCGGCTGGGGTAGGGGGTGTAACAAACTGATTGGTTGATAAAGTGTTCGGGAAATTTCCTTTATTTTGTGATTTTCCACTGGCTGCCTAGGTCTAGACTACGGCAAATAAATAGTAAGATACCTAGGCATATTGTTTAGGTAAGATTCTCGCGGTTATTTTCATATTTTTTTAGTTTAGTGGTTTGATTAATATTCTTAATTTTTCGCTTGCTAATTCTTACTATGAGCCTAATGGAGGCACGGTCTTAGGTACATCAAAATCGGTTTGGTAGCAATGAAAAAGGACAAAAAACTTGTTTTTCAAGCAGGAATACTTTAAAAACCATAATGGCAATACCCAACTAACTTTATAGCCGAATTACATGCATTCTGAGGAGCACAATCAAAGTTTCATGTCGTCACTCAACCGTATGAGTACTTAACTTTACCCTTACAAAAAGCTATCTTAACTACTTAGAAATACGGTCTTGCTTCCTCTAGCAGGTTATCCCGATAATTTTAAGGTAATAAGCCCAGTTACGGTAAGGGACAGGGATCGAGACGACCAGTGACTGGTACGTTCCGCACTGTAAGCACCAGCTTTTGTATTTATTGGGGTAAAAAGGCGGGAAAGTTCTATAGGGATATTGGGGATGCATAAAATGCCAGTACGGTTTTTGGATCGAATACCCTTTTGAATATTCGGGAAATTTGGTTAGACTTGACTAAAACAAAACAAGCTAATAAAGACAACGATGTAAGACTGATACTAGTAGAAAAAGGAAATTTTGCGGCAAATGCGCTAAGGGACTTGTGAAAATAAATGAGTATATTTTACTCGATTTTTTGGCAATTAATGTCCCGAAAGTGTATGTATGTATTAATGTCCCACTGCTGGGCAAAGGCCTCCCTCTGTCCGGCACTTTTTTATGTGACCATTTCTATGGAATGATAACAAGAGAGTTTTCCATCGCTTCTAAAGTGCTTTCCATCGAAATAAAAAAACTGTGCCTTCCTTTCTTCCTGACCAATATGTCTTCAATTTCTTAGAAAGCTACTATCAAGTACACAATTACTTCGATAAATTAATTTCAAAGGTCAAGCTATCAACTAAGTACAAAACGTGTCCACCTGTTTAATACTTTCTAGTGCAAGGCTGCCAGAGGATTTTCCATTGCCACTCAATGCAATGAAAGCTATACCCTTATAAAACAAGGGTGTGCACATATTGCGCCACTTGTACGGGTTACTAATAATAATAAAGACACATGTCCCGTAAAACACCTGCCGTGGTCCCCCGCTTCCTAAAGGTGTGCTCCCGCTTCACCTTTAGGAATATTTTTAAATAAAAAAATCATCTTACAGTTTATCTTCGATATTTATCGTCGGCTTACTTTAAATCTAATTATCATTTATAATATATATCAAAAGTTACATACACACATGCTTACATACGCTCACGTCTGTAATCCCTAACGGGGTAGGCAGAGCCGAGCATCAGTGGTTCTAGAAAACCATGTAATGCAACAAACAAAAAAACACAAATGGTGAGGGTTATTAGATGGAACTTAATCAGTTTTATCCTTACTATGATATTATAAATGCAAAAGTAACTTTGTCCGTCTTTCACGCCAAAACTACTGAACCGATTTTGATAAAATTTGGTACAGAGATAGATTAGAGCCTGGGAAAGGACATAGGCTGCATTTTATCCCACAGTTGGGCACGATATAACCTGTAGACCACGCGGGCGGAAAGCTAGTATAATTAACTTTTGAATTTAAGTGAGCGAGCATGCTAGGCAAACGTGCGGAGGGCCGCACATTAGATTACCACAGGCGTGCACTCACTCTGTGCTGTTGCAATAAGAGCGGTTTTGCAACGAAAATGGAGTATTCAAGTTACTCCTCTACTAAGACTAAATAATTGAAGGTCCGAACTTTGTAACGCATCCATAAGACAAATTCTTGGCGCAGTTTTATTTTATAAGTAGAGGAATGTACACGGCATTACATCAGGCTATACGAGTTGATCATGATCTTGCTTGTAATAGCGCCGGCTTTCGTACTGCAAATAGGTCAACTAACGTGCTGTTGTCTGTATTATACCGACTGACGCTCTTAGGTTCGCCTACACAAATACTATCGAGATACTAAGGCCCATATTACAGAAGGAGACTCTTCAAGTCTTGATTAAGTACCTATTGTATTGATTGTCTCTTTCTTTCATCAAAGTCTGAGTTGCGTTCTTAAAACCGGTTTTTCGACGCTCAGTTAGGGCTTACTGAGCGTTACTTAAGTTTCGTAAAAAGGTATTAGAGCCACACCGCACGAGTATGAGATAGTCCTCTGGCGGCATAAAACCGTTTGTTAGAGGAAACGAGAGTGCCCCATTTCGTTGGTCACCCTATCAATCGGCCACGCAATTAGGTAGCGGGAGCTAAGTATGTAACGCTATTGCTTTTATTGCCAGATACTTTACGTGTTTTACGGACACAAACGACATTACTATATTCATACATATGCTCACGCTTATAATCCCTGACAGGGTAGGCAGAACATCAGTGGTTTTCGAAACCACTTGATGTCACGCTTGATATACATTCAGAGGGTTATTTGATGAAATATGATGTAAGTGGTGAGAGGTTGTCAGCCTTTCGCCTTCAATACAGCTAAATCCTCGCGTCCCACTTACGGTTTTTACAGTATCCAGCGCGGCAGCATTAGTCTGAGTAAAAAAAACAACGGGTTGCACTCCGGGAGTGCCGGCAGAAGTGAAAACTTTGTTTATGTTTATGTTTATTTTTCTCCAAAAAAGTTGTACATAAAAATTGAGCACATAGAGAAGTGGGAGACTGGAGCCTGCACTAGGTAAAACCTGTATCGCAGAACATTAACGTTGTGCATTAATATGGAAATAAAACAAAATACACAAAAAGAGTCCGTTATTCTCTCAGGATTCGAACCCTCGACCTGTTGCTTACAATCTGGCAACTTTTCCACTCGACCAAACCGTCTACTTTTATTTGCACACTACGTGCGAATAATCGTTGACATCTGTCGCAGAGATAATTTTACCATAGGGCTGCCATCCGTCCGGGTTTCCACCCATACTTCAAAGTATACAACGCTGCTAAAGAAGTTTTCACTTCAAAAAAGGTGGCAACCCTATCCTACGCATTTTCGATCGCGGTCACGTGACATCTGACGATTTGACGCGAGTTCATCGTGAGTTTAACATTTTTTCCCCATACTAAAAGTGCTCAACGCCGCTAAAGAAGTTTTTCACTTCAATAATTATGAATCACTCGCCTTGTGTAAATTCAACCGGTTTACGAACTTTTATTCACTCCAACAAGCAGATGTAACAACTCATCGATCTTATTAGCCAAAAAATAAGAACGCTCGACCGGAAGTGAGCAATTCAAAAATAGCGCCCAATGCCCATGAAATTGGGGTAGTCAGCAAATCTAACGAGGGCTCAAAGTTTTGAGTTTAATGAACACGAAAAATAACGAAGGCAATCCGATCATCTGCTCAATATTTTGTAAGAAAACGAAGTAAACAACGTCGTTTACTTAAATTTGAACTCGATTATGTCCAAAACATTCGCAAGCTGTTTAAAAACATGTTTTTTTTATGGAGAACGGGTTTACTCTTGACCACAATCTAGCCCAGCCCAGGGGCGAAGATGTGGTCGACAGGATGTAGTAAGCTCATCCAGAAGATACCTCTTTACTCTCATTTTAAAGAGATATTTGAGTTAGGTATACAGGCATAGGCAGAGAATTCCATTCCTTAGCGTTTGCGTAATATACACGGTCTAGGGATATTGCACAATTTTTCATACATAAGAGGTCTGTTTGAGAAGCTACAAAAGCATACTGGAGACAAGCATACATGGAGCGCTATAATTTTCAGACGAGCAAGTGCTAAACCTGAATTCTCAATTCTAGTCAATAAATTTTGTTTTCGTTTTCGTCACGTTTTCATAGATTTCAAGTAAAACAAAATTTAATGTGCCCCGACACGATTTTAATAATATGCTTTAATAGCTTCTCAAAAAAACCTCTTTTGTATGAAAATTCGTACAATATCCCTACTATACCGTGTTGATGTGTGTACAAAAGATGGAGAATAGCGCACAATTTCAAGGGCACTATTTTTGAATCACTCGCCTCGTTTCGAGCGATATCTTTTATTAATTTGCGCATTGATTTCCGAATTTTTTATCAATACACTTCAGCGAAAGAGTCTTTGTACTCATGGAATTTAGTAGTTAAAAAAATAAAAAATCAATAGCATCGACGTAAATCAACGAAAGATATCGCTCGAAACGAGGCGAGTGATTCAAAAATAGTGCCCCAGAAGTATGTAACTATGACCCGACCCGGCTTCGCCTGTATTGTAAGGGCCTCCTAATGAATCCGTTATGACATAACGGTTATGTCGTTTGGAAATAAGAGGAGATAGATAATGGTAGGACAGCGTAGGCGTTCGCGGACTGACATGCGCTGCATAATTCATTTTTATTTTATTAAATGATCTAACTGACTAGCTTTCCGCCTACGTAAAATTTTAGGTTCCCAAGGGAATTTCGAAAAATCCTTTCTCAACACTCGGCTCCGGTTTGGAACCAGTGGAGTATCGATCGTCGGTCAATCAGCAGTCAGACAGTTTCTTCTTTTATATATTTTGATAATTTGTAGTATCGAGCAGTTGCCTTATTATCACACTTCACGACTAGTGAGTAATTTTTAGAAATACCTTCAGAACCTGGTAGCTGAAAATTGTCCGCCGGCCCAGGCTAGCTGGTATTCATACATTACTAGTACGTACTAGCACTACTATTTCCTACACATTTGGTTTATGAGAAAAAAGGTAAGGTCTGGCGGCCCTGGGATTTCCGTCTATAAATACAAAAAGGGGCTATTTGAGATAGAAATCTTTTTACGTATGCTAAGTTAGGATGTGATGTGCAAAACCAAAAACTTTTCTTAATAGTATCGAACACTTTATTCACTAAAAAAATATAACGTGTATGTATATGTTACAAAATCAACTATGATTAAGTCTTTAGTATTTAGTTACAATATACTATAATATACATAAATATGGCTTATGTTCTGGCAGTAAGTACGTACTTTCATAATTACGATTGTATGTGTTCTAAGAACCAGTGGGCGCTGTTGATTAGGTTGTCCATTTCCGCCGGAATCGAAGATAATGAGTGATTGTCATCGTACATGTAGATTCTGTAACAAGAAATCCGTGTAAATCAGTTTGAAAGACCTACAAATAATTGTTTTTTTAATTGTTATTTGACCTTATGGTCAAGATTGAGGTCAAGAGTTAACCCATCTTATAATAAATAATAATACACGCGACTCTTTCTGTAAGGCTTCACGACCGACAGTCTCCTTCCGACGAACTCTTTCCGTGGGTGTCGTAAGAGGCGACTGTGGAAACACACATTAATGAGACCTGTCTCCTATCAATCCATCCTAAGCAACGACACCTCAATTTATTCTGAGTCTGAGGTCCTATGGTCTCATGCGGTGTGGTAGGCTCTGTAAAAGACCGTCTGGTTTGCAACCACCCTTCTACCGAAGTCTGACGACAAACAGTTGCTCTGTTCCGTCGGTGCGTGGGAATACCAGTGCTTAAATAAGCATATTCTGGGTTAACTCGCTCCATCGTCGACATTGGTCAAGATTGAAGTCAAGAGTTAACCCTTCTCATAATAAAAAAAATAAGACCGTATTCCTTACTATAAACGCGAAAGTTTGTATGTATGGATGTTTGTTACTCTTTCACGCTCAAACGGCTAGACCAAGTTTGATACAATTTGGTCTGGAGGTAGCTGACACCCTGGATTAACACATAGGCAACATACATTTCCCAAATTTTCACGGCAAAGAAGTCCCGGGCGGAAAGCTAGTTATAAAAAAAACTTACCTGGTCTTGACTCCATTGGCTTTCAACCTCCTCGCGTACTCCAGCCCCTGGTAGTGCGGCACCCTCTTATCCCCTGAGCCCAGCATCAGAACCGTGGGGGCCTTCACTTGGTGCACATAGGCCAGGGGAGAGCAGCGCCTCATGGCCATCAGCTCGTCTTCTGACACCGGACCTGACTCCGAGAACTTAAAGCCTGCTTCTACCGCGCACCTGGCGAAAGGCAGACTGGGTGATATATTTCAGTGTTTAGAAAAATAATTTACGGAGGGTCGCATATCAGGTTACCATACGCGTGCACTCTGTATAGTTGTGATAAGAGCGGTTTTGCGACGAAAATGAAGTAACCTGATTCGCTGGCCTCTGCACTTATTGGCTATGCTAGCTAGTGACATAATTTTGTCGTATACAGGGTGATAGGGACACATTAGCAAACACTTTTTAATGGTGAAATCTACTCATAATGGGCTACAATTATTTTTTCTGGAAAAGTCAAGTTTAGAAGTTTCGTTATTTACGCCACGCAATGTTCCGCGAGACCGGTCTCCGCGCTGCGCCGCTGTCAGAATGCAATACATTGATATACATTGCTGGTTTTCGTGTTTTAGGCTGTAGTCATTGTATTTTATTAGAAAATTGAATATATTAGAATAAGTAATTTCATTATAAAGCAGAAAATATTTAAAAAAACATGAAAATAATTTGAACTTTTTCCTGAGGAAAATTCCACTGGAAAATTATCCAAAACGATAGTCTGAATTTATTCAGTTTAAGTTTTTGTTAAGCTGTCCTTATACCCTGTATACCATTTTACTATACAATATACACATGATAAACATTATATACCGAAAGCAATAAATGAATGTTTTTTTTAGTATTTCTTTAATGCAATTTGGTCATTAATCTCAAAATGAGTTGACAAGCACTGTCTTAGTTCAATTAAAATTATGAAGATGTTACAATATCGTAATTTAAAAAATATGTGATTAATTTACAGTAAGTGATTGCCCATCACTCACCCGTCAGAATTGTCCGCATAATGCCCTTTAGTCGCCAAATCTATAAGCGGATTCCGCATCACCATAGCCCCAAACATCTCTGGGTTTTTGGCGGCAAGATGGCCGACAGTGAACCCGCCAAAACTACCCCCGTTCAGTACCACGCTGTCTTTATGTCTCGCGTCTCTTTCTAGCAGGGTTGTTAGAGTGAGAAGGCAGTCCATGACGTCATAATGGCCAACGTGGGAGATAAGGCTGCGAAGGTTTTTGTCGCCAGCGCCAGTCGAACCGCGGTAGTTTATTCGGACCGAGGCGAAACCTAGGGAAAGATAGCTTTATCACCTTATGAAGGTAGATGACGTTTTTGTACTAACTATTACAGACAGTTTTTGGCATTGGAAATGTCTTTTCGTTCGCTCCAGTATAGGCTCCGATTTCACGAAAAAGTGCGATCCCTTACATCTCGGAGAGTTGTGAAGATATGATATTCAAAAAAGACTCAAAAGACGCGTATTCACGAGAGCTGTACGAAATCTGTGATTTTTTTTCTTTTTTATTTATTTATTTATTATTTTTCTTCTTCTTAACAGCCCATATCCGTCCCCACCGAGGGGCACGGGCCTCCTCTTGAAATACGAAGGGGATTTAGACTGTAGTCCACCACGCTAGCCCAATGCGAGTTTTCACATAGCCACAGTTAAAAGGACTTCAGGAAAGTTATCTTATTATTCACGGATGCGTTCCGTTACGACTGTAAAAAAAGTTTGTTTATTTCGAATAAATACATTTGGGTACCAATGCATTACTTACAAAAACTTTTTGCGCTTGTGACAAGAATCAGGTAAAAAAATTAAAGTAAAAACTAGATATCTAGCTAGATATAACATAAATGGAACGACAGTGCTAGGTCAGGCCTCGGTCTCGGTAAAACATTCACTTATAGTGCTTTCGGCAAAAAATAAAACCCAAAATACGAAAAAAAAAACATTCGTCTCATACAATTTGTGCGATCAGCTGGATTTACAAAGGCAATTTTTTTTTAAGAATGTCATATAGGTACCTTGGGGAAAGTTGTAGAGGAGAATCGCCCTTTAAATTAAATTGAATTAAATTTAAAGTCAACTCATATAAGGGCAAAGCAGACATCGGATATTTTTGCGCGCTTTTTGCACACATGGTGTGCAAGATTTGTATTGCACAAGTGCGCGACGGTTTAACAAATAAAGCTTATCAGAATGTAGTTTGAATTTTCGGTTTTTTCTAAGCTGTCCTTCACGCCCTGTACGTTGAAATTGAATCTTAATGGTAATAAAAAGTTGAAGATATCCGAAATCTGCTCACCCACGCAGCACCTAACTCACCAATCAGGAATATCGGTAGAATTAAACATAGTAGCGACATCTATCACAGGATTTCTGCTGACGACGGCCTTAAAAGTTTCAGGGTATTGTCCACTGAGGTGGGTGACTAGGAACCCTCCGTGGGAGCCTCCGAAGAGGCACAAACCTCTTTCGTCTATGGGGTAGTTTTGTAAGGCATGGTCTGTGGCCAGTTTGCAGTCTTTGACGTCAGCGTCGCCGACTCGCTTCAGTAGGAAGTCTAAAGAGGCCTGACCTGCGCCTGTCGACCCTCTGAAGTTTATTTGGAGAGATGCGAACCCTGAAAGTGTTGAATAGTCTTGCATTTTGATTCTAATCCCTAACAGGGTAGGGGAACGTACCCATATTACGTGATTCAGGGGGAGGGGGTCATTATTACGTGATTCAGGGGGAGGGGGTCATGTTGATAAGAAAGTGCACTATTTTATAGCTTTAGAGACATGCGGAGGAAGGATTTAAAAACGAAATTGAGCTTAAATATAATAAAAGAAATAAATTAAAGGGAAAGTTTAGTCAAGTGAGCGTTAAACATTATTATGGGGAGAGGACAAATAAATATCTGGTACCAAAATTATGTAACAAATATTCATTATTAATTGATAGAAATAAAATAAAATAAAAGGATTAGGTAAATTAAAAAGAAAAATTTAAAATGCTATGTTATCTTCTTCTTATCGCGTATTCTTATAATTATAAAAGACTAGCTGATGCCCGCAACTTCGTTTGCGTGTTAATTTTTTCTTTTGAACAGATTACACTTTTTTACATACAAAAGTTTTTTCCCGCTAACTCCCGTTCCCGTGGGAATTTTGCAGTATCCTGTTGCAACTAAGCTTTAAGTTTACTAAGGTACCTGCATGCCAAATTTCAAGCGTCTAACTTAAGCGGTTTAGATTTTTCATACAAAAGGATTTTACCGCTAATTCCCGTTCCCGTTTCCGTGGGAATTCCTTTCTTAGTGCTCCTCTACGGTACCTAAGCTACGTCCCTCCCAAATTTCAAGTGCCTACGTTTAGCCGTTTAGGCTGTGCGTTGATATGTCACTCAGTCAGTTTCTCCTTTTACATATTTAGATTACTGTATAGGAAGAGCGCTCCGCCTACAAACTACTCTTGTAGTTTGGCGAATTTAGTTTAAAGATAAAGTGTGTTAATCTTTATTTGAAATAAATTATTTAAAAAAAAAAACATACCACGCTTGGTCCCGGGGGCGGGGGATGGGCCTTAGGTTTTCGTCACGTAGTCAATATCTTCCAAGAAAAATCTTGCGCTTTGTCGATCTATATTCAATTACGGTGTACAGCATTTAGCCATTTAGCGCTTTTTAAACTCACAGGTGGCAGCTTGACTCGCACATGGACGTTAGCTGATTGCACCGTGACCACTTTTTAGTAGATTTCTACTTTTTTGGTAGATTTGAGGCAGAGAAAACGATGATCTAGTAGATTTTGTTAGAAAACCGATAATGACTACGTGAAAACAAGAGGGGGAGGGGGGGATCTTGACATTTACTACGGGTGGTCACCAACGGGGGGGTGGAGGTAAAAAATGGTAAAATATGGGTCACGTATGGGTACGTTCCCTAGGCAGATCATGGTTTAAAAGACTCTACATTGGACATGCTGAAAGTTATTAGATGAAACACAAGTATAGTGGTCTTCTTCTTATCGTGTAGGTATAGTCGAGTGTGTGGCGAACTTGGCTAACTCTGTTATCAGAATTTTCAAACCGCACAATGGACTTGGTGTTAACGACTTTGCCGGGACCGACAGCTTAACGTGCTCTCCGAAGCACAGAAACGCTCGTGATAAATTGCCACTTCGGTCACCTATCAGGTTCCCTGCCTCTGTGTACGTTGCTTAGCCTTTATGAGCGGCGGTTAAGATCAGCGAGAGGAACTGGGCTACGAGTGTTTATGATTCTGATCCCTGACAGGGTAGGCAGAGCAGCATGTAGATCACTTGACGCCACGTTTAACATACATACATAGCTAGTTTTTATACATAAGGTCCAAATTTTTTAGTCAGTTACCTTCTAAGGCGTTATTGTTTAGGTTGATAGTATTCCAAAAAACAACATAAAAATTAATTATATGAAAATTAAATTTTGTAAAAAAAAAAAAAAAATCCATTTAAAGATAAAGGAATGGTTCTCTTTCGATTATAGCCGTCCACTCCCCGCTCGCCCGCTCTACTACTGCCATCATTATTTACGTTTGAATGGATGTGTTTATTCAACATAGTAATGAAAAAATATCATAACAAAATTTTTCAAGACCTTTTAAATTTAATATTATGGTTTTGTTTTTTGACTCAAATGATATATTTTGACCTACACAATAACGTGTTAAAAGGAAAGTGACTAATAAATTAGGACCTTATATAATGGTACGGAACCCTTCGTGCGCGAGTCCGACTCGCACTTGGCCAGGTTTTCCTAAAAGCTGTTTCTTTTAATGACTTACCTAGCATAGCAAACAGGGCCGCCTCCAGTGAGTATCCGTTGACGAACCCTGAGTGCGGCCCGCCGTGGGGCCACACTATCAGGGGCAGTTTCTTGCTTTCTTCCGCGGGGGGCGTCATGTATAACGCCGTGAATGATTCTAGACAGAAATCCATACTATTTATAAAGAGGAAAGATTTGATTGATTGTTTGTTTGCATTAAATAGACTCCGAAACTACTGGACCGATTTGCAAAATTATTTCACCATTAGAAAGCTACATTATCCCCGATGGACATAGGCTACATAATTTTCCCGAATTCCCACGGGAATGAAGTACCGGACGGAATGCTAGTCTATATCTATACTAATATAATAAAGAGGAAAGATTTGAATGATTGTTTGTTTGCATTGAATAGGCTCCGAAACTACTGGACCGATTTGAAAAATTCTTTCACCATTAGAATCCTATATTATCCGGGATGGTCATAGGGTACATGATTTTCCCGAATTCCCACGGGAACGAAGTCAAGAGCGGAATGCTAGTAATAAATAAATAAATAAACGCTACATATTCAAATACTCACTAAGGTTTTATAGATATTTGAGTGTGACATTGCGCTTGTGTCGTGGGTCC
The DNA here is from genome assembly GCA_949987775.1 of Aproaerema taeniolella. Lineage (NCBI taxonomy): Eukaryota > Metazoa > Arthropoda > Insecta > Lepidoptera > Gelechiidae > Aproaerema > Aproaerema taeniolella. The sequence continues at coordinate 16,999,006 of OX465255.1, read as the reverse complement.
AAACCAATAAATAAATTTAATGTTAAATAAAAATCGCCAAGACATAATTGGGTATTTGACAAAACATAAAACATCGACTCGAAAGAAGAAAGAATCTCTGTTGCTACACTGGGACTGCGGGCTCCAATACACTGGGTATGTATCTAAAAGCATTCACACACACAAACACACACACACTCGCACACACACACACACACACACACACACTTAATTTATTTGATTTTTTCCTATTCTTCACTAAGGTTTTATTTGCATTTTGTGTCGGTAATGCGATGGTAACTAGAAACCTAATATGATCCAGAATACATACAGGGTGTAAAGGACAGCTTAGCAAATACTTAAATTGTGGAATCTACCCATAACTGTCATCAGCTACAAGTAATTATTTTTTCCCGGCAACGTCATGTTAAGGAGTTTTCATTATTTACCTACTTTGGCGCTACGCAATGTATCGTGAAACCGCGCCCCGCGCGCGATCCCCCCGCGCCGCGCTTCTATCGGAGTGCGATGTGCATTGCTGGTTTTCGTGTTTTACGTCGTTATGATTGTTTTTTATTGCAAAATGGAGTGTATTCGATTAAATAATAAGAAATATAAGCAGGAAATGAAAAAAATAGAACATATTCCACTGGAAAATCATTGAGAATGATTGTCTGAGTCCAGGGTTTCAGTTCTTGCTAAGCTGTCTTTTACACCCTGTATAACAGGGACGTAAAACTGAGGCGCTTGGTGCTTGAAGCACGATTAAAGTATATTTCACATGTTACTTACCCATGTAGGTATAGATGCCGCCCCTACTTTTTAACCGTGTGATGATCGGTTTCCTTAGTCGCCTCTTAGGACACCCACGGCAAGAATAAAACCACCTCATTTCTTTCCGTGGGTGTCCTAAGAGGCGACTAAGGAAACATAATGAGACCTGCCTCCTAGTAATCATCCCAGGCAACGACACTTCAATTTGTTCTGAATCTGAGGTGTCGTCATATGGTATCATGCAGTGTGGTAGCTCTGCGTCTGGCCGTCTGGTTCGCGACCACCCTCCTACACAATAAGTACTGTAAGGTTGTCGAGAAGCAAATAAAATTTATTTATTAATTGGTCCACAATATCGGGTCGTACTCACTGACTGCGTCGTCGTTGTCGTGTCGTAGTGCGAGGTACTGGACCCGCGCGTTGCGTACCCCGCTGGGCACGGCGCTGGGCTTGCTGATCTGTACCCACTGGATCTCTGTCTCGGTGCCTGGAGGCGGCAAATGCGCTGCGTATAGCTGGAAACGCGTGGTTTATGGATTAACCCTTAGAGACTAAATTAATTTATTTTTTCTAATTTAAATATAAATAAACAGCTTTCCGGTTAGAACTTCGTTCCCGTAGGAATTTGGGAAAATTATGAAGCCTATATTACTCAGGTATTATGTAGCATTCTAATGGTGAAAGAATTTTTCAAATCGGTCCAATAGTTCCGGAGCCTATTCAATGCAAACAAACAATCAAATCTTTCCTCTTTATATTATTAGTATAGATAAAAAGAAAGTGATACCTTAGGCGGTGACGTCATATCGGAGCAGCTGGCGATAATGACGTCATTCCGCACGTCCAGTACGGTGGTCGACTGCGGCTTCGACTGGTTTGATATGTCTATTAGTGTGCCGCTAGCTAAAACAATATAAATATGCAAATCTTAATATACAGGGCTTTAGGTATCTCTCTTTCAACCTCTCTCTGTCAACCCATAGATATAGAAAGAACCCTAAAAAAAATTAATCATGTTAATGAAAATTCAATTTGTCGGTTTGAACATTCCGACACCAAGGTTATTCAAGTTCGCCATACACTTGACTATACCTTCACGAACTATACAGTTTTTTTTTAAATCTGAATGCAAATGACTATCAACCTGGAGATCCTTGGGGGAGGTTCATGCAGCTGATATGATGATAATTTTGTAAATAAAATATGCCTTAAATATATTTAAAAATATCTACTGAAAATAATAATTTCCGTACCTATATGAAAGACGTAACTCCGGACCTCATTCTGCTGTTGAGTGCTAAAGATGATCCGACTGCCGTCTCGACTGAAGCACTTGTTCGGCAGCGCCTGGCAGTAAACTCCGTAGAATAGGCCCCCATTTGCTATCTTTTCTTCCGTTTCTACTACGTCTAGTAGCGTTTCATACTGAAAAGAACGTTACGACACCTTAGTTAAATTTCGCCTCCCCCAAAACGATTGTACATTTTTATTAATACTTTTTCTTTGTAGCTTTTATATCCCTTTACTGAATCATTATTTCTGGATACTTCTTGGAGACATCCTTTATAGTCATCTCTCTTAACTAGTCATCATTCACTCATAATGTCCTTAGAAATACACAGGGTTTAAGGGACAGCTTAGCAAATACTTAAATAGTGGAATTTGTCCATAACTACGATCGATTGATCGATCGATCGATTGTGCAATACAGTATATTGTATTGTATTGTACTGTATCGACTACAAGTATTAATTTTTTCCCGGAAACGTCAAGTTAAGGACTTTTCATAATTCATTCCATTTTCAGGTTATAATCAATCATTTTGTTTAGCTTTAACACAAATAATGAACTTAGACATAAACACTAATACATTAACTATAACGGCCTACACTATTTATACATAAACTCACACTAAATAAAAATTTATTATAATTATATAAAGCTATTCTAATCCACTTACCAATAAAACTAATCACTAATTATTATAATCCTCAGTCAAAGTTAAAACTTATCTTCCTGACATCCCGCTGTATATTGATGTATTTTTTGCTATGTTTTTTGCCTCAACTACGACAGTGCCACCCGTGTTAGCGCACTCACTGAGACGCGCTCAACTGAACTGTTATAGGTATCTATCTACGTTTATGATTGATTCACTGTTTCGTGTATCTTTCTTTTTGTATTATTTATAGCTTTTTTAGACGCATATTGTTACTTGAAAGCAGTATACGGAAAAACCTATTTGGTTTATGTTATACTGTATTTAAAACAATGTAATTTGTACTTGTAATAACTTATTTTAATTTAAAAAAAACATAAGAATAAATAATAACTTACGTAGAATGGAAACTCCTTTGACCGAGTCCCAAAACCTACTTCCCCCTTCGCGTCGCGACGCCCCGCTGTCGTCAGCCGTATCGCTAGGGTTGTTCACTGTTAAATTATTGCTTACGCCTAAAGATGATATCGCTAAAATATACGTTTTTCTTTACTTTAAAATCATTATTTTACTCTAATTTTTCTAAATATAAGATACTAGCTTTCTGCCCTGCAGTTTCACCCGCAGTGTGGCATCGAATTTGAATTATATGTACATCCAAACGCACTACAATAACGTGGTTTGGGCTTCATTGTAAAGCATTCGGAACAACAAACAAGCAAACGCGCGCGGGCGACGCCGGCGGTGACAGCCCACTGAGTGGTATGACTTAGTCATCCCCCAGACGGTAGGCTAATATGCGTTGAGTGCGTCTGGAGCGGGAGTTTCCATTCTACGTAAGTTATTATTTATTCTTATGCTTTAACATCCCTTACCTTATCTTCCTTCTTAGCTACGATGGCGTGGCAAGCGTGATGTGGTCCGTCGGCCGCGCGCTGGATCCAAACCAACTGCCCCGTCGGAGAGAACCGCGGCGACCGAACCGCCATGCCATCGGGGGATAGCTTCTCTATGAACAACAGGAAAATTATATAGTTGAATTAAATTAAGCCCTGTAGCTTTAGGTAAATCACTTTCAACCTCTCGGGTAGTAAATCAGTCCTTGAAACTGAACAACTTTCCCAAGGAACAAAGGTCGAAGTTTGAAAAAAAAATTTTGACTTTCCATACAAACTGCGTCAGCTGATGGCGCAGTTTGTATGGGAACTAAAAAAAATTTTTACTGTAAAAGCCCGAACTACGGCAAATCTTAAGATTTACCAGGAAAACCTAAGATTTACCAACATGAATTGGTAAATGTACCGATTTTATAACCAACTAGCTTTCCGCCTGCGGCTCCACCCGCTTGGACTACAGGGTATATCGTGCCCAACCGTGGGATAAAATGTAGCCTCTGTCCTTTCCCAGTCTCTAATCTATCTCTGTGCCAAATTTCATCAAAATCGGTTCAGTAGTTTAGGCGTGAAAGACGGACAGACAGACAGACCGACGGACAGACAAAGTTACTTTCGCATTTATAATATTAGTAAGGATGTGCCACTAATCTAACCTAACCAATGTGAAAAACAAGGCGGCGAGCCTTGTCACTATGATGGTAAAAGTTCGAAATGAACAACGATTACAAAACAGTTTGGACTTTAACAACTCACGTTGGTAAATCTTAAGTTTTACTGGTAAATCTAAAGATTTACAGGAGTTCGGGCTTTTACAGTAATAATAATAATAATAAAAAAATGGGTGCGTGTACTTATGTACGCGCGTGAGAAGTTATACTTCTTTGAGCGGTTAAGCAGACAGTTTCATACTGTTAATTTTGTGTCACAGATGCGCGCGCATCTTAAAATTTCACTCTCATCATTTTTTCATAACGCGCCTAGCTTCATACTGTTAATTTTGTGTCACAGATGCGCGCGCATCTTAAAATTTCACTCTCATCATTTTTTCATAACGCGCCTAAAGAAGTATAACTTCAAAAAAAATGGGTGCGTGTACTTATGTACGCGCGTGAGAAGTTCTACTTCTTTGAGCGGTTAAGGCGGTTGCTGAGGTGTCATTTTCATACAACACGTTTCACCAATACACGCCGGACTGAAACTATATCAGATTCTCCAAACTATTTTGAGAAATTGTTTAAAAATTCTAGTTTTCGGCAACCCAATAAAATTATTAATAAATCAAACCATTTTTAAATTATAAGTCTTCGAAATTATTAAAATTTTTGCCTAGGTTCTGTTTGTGTGCGTTACATTTACACAAACTGGCAGATACGTCGATAGGAAATGTTTCCCGCCATACATAAACTGGCCGTTCTGAGACATGATACTGTTTACTTTGTTTAGTAAAAAAAATAAGTAAAATGATTAAAAAATCACGTTATTTTAAATAAATTTAAATTTAATGTAACACATATATTACAAAAACTTCTTAGAAATGCTTCATTTTTATTTATTTTCATTTTTTTACAAGGCTTTATCCGAAATGTATAGTTTTCAAACGCACTTTTATTAATGTCACAGATTATGAAATGTGTCAAGTTAATGTCATTGATTTGTTTGTTATGATTATAATTTTTGTAAATTTTGTGATTCCTCTAATTTGAGAATGGTAAAAATGGTTGTTCATAAGAACGTCCGATTGCCATTCGATTGAAATGCAAATCGCCAAACAGCTTACGCGTGACCGAGGCCGAATCCCAAGCTGTCTCGAGCAGTCGAGTTACCTATATTTTTCCTAAACCATGAACCAAAAAATGCGTCGTAAGTATTTGTAAACCATATAATAAGTGAAAATTCTAGTAGCAGTAATCTACAACAAGTTTTCATTTTGTTTTATTGTAGCCGCAGAAAGGGTCCCGTTCTGTTTTCCCACTAAACTGAAAAGCTTTCCCCAAGGATCAGGTCTAAATGTGAAAACAATAGTTTGCCTCTCCATCCAACTCGAGTTATCAGCTGATATACCTACCTCCATAGTAGGTATAAAAATTTTAGAAGTGGAATTTATTTTGAGAATTTCTTTGAGGAAAGTTTTCAGTTTTATAGATAATTATCCTCCAAAGGTTCGTTTACTTATCAAAGTCGCCTTATAAAGATAAACGCCGTATAAAAAGAAACAAGCACCCCGCTTTTGAGTGTTTTTAATATGATAATTATTTTAAAAACTTCATTTTTGCAATCAATGAGCATTAGACAGGCTCATTCATTGCCTTTTTCTAGAGTAAATAAGAAATAATTTCATTACAGATACAGGGTCAACTCAGAACATCGGGAAGGGGCATTGGGACAAGACAATTTTTTATAAAACATGCATGCTGCCAAAAGAAGGCCTTCCAATCTCTAATGCAGAGATCCACCGGCCCATCAAGTATAAAACGAAAAAAATAATAATATCAGCTCGTCATTGTTTTGAAGAATAAAAATTTGATTTAAAAAACTTCTAAACGAGTCTCTCATTTTAATTTTTTGTATAACCTGGTATGATTAGTTATTAATTCAAATCCCAAGAAACACCAGCCAAGTTCGTCACACACTTATGAGAAGAAGAATTAAATCCCTAATTCCCAACTAATATCACAAATGCGAAAGTAATGTGTGTCTGTCTGTCTCTCAGTTATTCTTTTAGTTATTACGCCTCAACTACTAAACCGATTTTGATGAAACTTGGTACAGAGATAGATTAGACCTTAAAAAAGGACATAAGCTACGATTTATCCCATAGCTGGGTATGAATTAACCTGTAGTCCATGCGGGCGGAGCCGCGGCCAGAAAGCTAGTTATTTATAATTTAATACGATATAATCCTCAAGAATTCAGGCTCATTATGTCCTTTTTCTTAAAATGTCCTTTCTCAAAATGTTCTCTTCGCGTAATGTCCTTGTCGAAAAAGGACATTTTTCAAAAAGTGGTCAGGCTAATATTTATGTCTTTTTCTCAAAATGTCCTTTTAAAAAAATAACTTATGTACAAGCTTTGGCTTACTATGTTATTTTAATTTTTGATCGTTTTTTCAATTTGGAATCCATGATATTTTCATGAATATGTTTTTATAGACATACTAGCATTCCACTCGGGACTTCGTTCCCGTGGGAATTCGGGAAAATTATGTAGCCTATGTCTAATGGTGAAAGAATTTTTCAAATCGGTCCACTAGTTTCGGAGCCTATTCAATGCAAACAAACAATCAAATCTTTCCTCTTTATAATATGTATAGATACACTGTCGAGCTTATAAAGAGTGTAAGTGTAATATATGATCACAGATATGGGTACATTAATATATATCTATATGGAACTGTTTTGTTAGCAAGTACCCGCAATTGTATTTCTCAGTAGGTAAGCGAATTATGTAATTTCTTAAACCGTAGATCATGATCGGTCCCAAATAACCATTTTTCCCGGAAACGTCAAGGAGGTATCGTTATCTACTTTAGCGCTACGCAATGTACAGAATGCGATGTATGTTTTTGATGTTTATGTTTTACGCGAATATTATAATTTTTTAATATAAAATAGACTATAATTCAATAAAAAATTAATTTTAAAGCAGGAAACCTTTAAAATAAACCTGGTTCCTGGTTCCGTTTCAAAAGGAACGGAACCAGGCAAAAACTTGGGTCATTTTTATGTGAAACGCTGACAAGTTTTATGCCTTCCTGAAATCACAATGACCGAGACCTGCTTTAGCATTAAATATGTCTTCCAAAACGATTCATAAAAATGTATGGGACGGCTTCGCACGCACAAACTAAACTTTCTCGTGGTAACACTGGTTGTGACACCAGATTTTACTCGTTCCTTGTGGCAACACTGGTTTTTACGCAAAGGTTACTTTTCCCATAGGTAACAAACACCACAGTAGACATCGCATCGATTATCGATAAAACACATCAGAATGTTTTTAAACAATTTTATTTAGCTTGCCTTGTTATCTAGTAATTGAAATTTGACCCTTTCCTGTTGACGGATTGATCTAAAATTTTGTAGGTAAGTACGCACCTTTATTTTGGATAACAATATAATTTAATATATTCGGTATCATTGTATATCCAAGATGGCTGCCGCTGCAAAATGGCGGATTACAAATTACATATTCAATATGGGTATCAAATAAAAAGTCTTGATTAGTAGAATAGATTACACTATAAAAAAAAACAATATGGCCGCCAACAATTTAATTTTTTTGTTTGATAGATTCCATAGATTGATGAGGAGAGTAGTGTGATGACTGGTACCTAGCACCTACTGAATTATTGTTTAGCTTTTAATACATTGTCTACATTATTTTAATCGTTTAACTTAACAAATTTTTTTACTCATTTTTTTCGTAATAAGCTAAATATTCAAAGTTAAGCTATTATCTCACTCCGTTTCCAGTAATGAACTACTTGTAAAAAAGTTCAAGAGGAGTACGACATTAAGATCTCTGTTGTTAAGTTCTTCCGTTGTGATATTTGGCTGGTGCTGATATTTGCTATATTTTTTGAAATAATAAACCTTTGTGAAAAATATAATCTTTTGTAAAATTAATTATTAAAGAAAACAAACTTTATTGTGTTTAAAAAAAACAATTTCCAAATCATTTCTGTGAAGAAAATCAATTTAAGAAGCTCGTTGTTCTATAAAACGAAATAACAGAGATTTAGTGTAATCTTTCCTTCCTCGTGTAGATGTTCGAGTCCTAAGATAAGTCAACTGACACCATTTGTAAGTGCCTGAGCTTAAATTTTTTAAAAAGCAATGTAATTAATTTTAATACTTTAAATTTAAGCGCAAGACTGTCATGTTTACAAATGTCACGTATTCATATAATGGATGACTAACCGCGCTACTGATTCCTAGATTTGCGACCATCTCACTTTTGAATTTAATTTTGAATTTTCTTTTTATTGGGTTATTTTGAAACACTTGCCGACGTAACGTATGTCGTTCTGATTGGTGTTCCACCAAATATGGTGGACAGGCTCTATGTTGTCTTTTTATTTTGATAAAAAATATAATCTCTCATTCATTCTGAAAAACGTAACTACATTTCTTTGCCTTTTTTTAACCTGACTAATAAAGAAAAACCACAAATTAAGTATTTGTAACTGATATCATGTTTATTATAGAGACGATATAACACGATATATATCCATTGGCTATACAATTTCTGCCCTTAATTTCATCAAGTGAATTTTATGGGACTTTAACGAACAGACTTCAAACTAGAAAGGGTTATTGGTAGACAATTGTTCAAACACCGTGACTCATTCAAACCGAAAAATAGATACTCTAATTTGCTACTCTAGATACTCTAATTTTACTTATTATTACGAAACCCTATTCTAATGTGTTACATCGATACTCGATCTCTTCTGCGGTAGTACCAACGGGAATAGGTTCTTCGTCGTGGTTAAACTCGCGTAACAGCCAGGATAACAACAAGAAACGAGTGAAATCTGGTGTAACAATCAATATAATGTGAAATTAGTGGAAAAGTTATTCAGAATGATAGTCTGAATCAGGGTTTCAATTTTTGCAAAGCCATCCCTAACACGAAACGTTTTGAAAGACATATTTTATGCTAAAGCTGGTCGCAGTTGGTATGCTTTCAGGGAGGCATAAACTTGCCAGTATTTTCTTTTGCAAACATTATGTCCGTCATTTAAAATTGTAATTTACATATGGTAATATTTATGTAAAAACGAATATCCGTCATCTTGGGTTTCAAAATGGATGTCATTTTCGTAAACACCCCCGATAATCAGTAAAAAGATACCCATATCAAAATTTACAAAGAATTTTCCTTGAAAAAATTCGGCCACCTTGAATTTTTGAGGCCCTATGTTGACTTTTCCTGCGGCCTAACCTACCAGTGGCGGGACCCCGCCTAGACGTAATTCAGTTCAAAATAATATGTAAGTCATTAAAAAAAAGACATTTTACGAATAGAACATTTTGCGAAAAGTACAATATGAACTTGGACTTTCTATTCAACACCATAACGCCACTTTGATTTCCTACCTAGATTTATAGGTCCCTACTAACAATCCGCTTCGGGTTCGAAAAGGTACCTATTGCTGAGTGAAGCACATATACAGTCACCTATCGTAGTAATTTTTTTGAATGGGGTACCTAACCTTAATTTTTTTTATTTATTATATGATGGGTTAACTCTTGACCTCAATCTTGACCATAAGGTCAAAGATGAGGTCGACGATGGAGCGAGTTAACCCAGAAAATGCCCATAAAGGCACTGGTACTCCTACGCACCGACGGAACACAGCAAGCTGTTTGGCGTCGGACTTCGGTAGGAGGGTGGTCGCGAACCAGACGGCCCTTTACAGAGCCTACCACACCGCATGAGACCATAGGACGACACCTCAGATTACTAGGAGGCAGGTCTCATTTGTGTTTCCTTAGTCGCCTCTTACGACACCCACGGAAAGAGATGGGGTGGTGTTATTCTCAACCGATCACCACACGGTCAAATTACTGCTTTCAAATATGATTTCACTTATTTTTGAGTGTTCTGAAGCATAAAAACGGTCACCCATCATTCTTTAATACTTAAGAAGGTTGCCTAACGTCATTGATCGCATTCAGATTGTAACTGAACTGAATTTCGTGTGCTCAAGAATCGAAAAGCGGCTAGAAAAGATCAATATGCTAGAGAGAAGTTACGAACTCAAAATTTTGGTGTGTATTTAGATTCCTAATAATCTGACAGATAAAACGCCTCCTACTAGTAAATTGACAGATAAATACGCGAGAATTTATGAATGAAACTCGCAATTAGAATGTCTATGTGTGCGTAATAAACTTTTATTGCACGTTTTCGCAATACACGGGAAAATAAAACATTAAAATAAACTGAATCCTTACTATAACAGTCAAAGATAGATACAGGCTTTCGGCAATTTCAAAACATTATGCAAAACTTGTCTTAATTATGAAATAATCGAGAAAAACATGACGAAATTACCGATTCTAAAAACAGCGCCATCTAGTGGGACTTTTTCAATTTTGGTTTCACAGCAACCGCCTTAAGCAGACAGCTTCATACTGTTAATTTTGTGTCACAGATGCGCGCGCATCTTAAAATTTCACTCTCATCATTTTTTCATAACGCGCCTAGCTTCATACTGTTAGTTTTGTGTCACAGATGCGCGCGCATCTTAAAATTTCACTCTCATCATTTTTTCATAACGCGCCTAAAGAAGTATAACTTCAATAATAATAGCATAAATATTTTTTAAACTAAAGGTCCTGTCCTGACTCACTGATTCATTAACACTCAGCCCATAACTCTTGAACCTAGAGAGCTGAATTTTGCACAACGATTCCCTTAACTGTGTAGACAAGCAATAATGAAGTATTTTACAAAATTCCCACAGGAACGCACTAGACATTTTATTTTATTTATTTAAAAAAATCCACAGCAATAGAGAAATGCTTATATCAATAATTGCAACTTAAACTTATTGCCAATTACGGATTTTACTGTGTAAACTAAATAGAAAATTACATGGTTTGGACTATAGATAAAAAAGCCAGAAAAGAAACACGAATTAGTAACAAAAAAAGATGAAGAAGATCGACGGCCTGTCTGGTCGAGTGGTAGTGATCGACGGGTCCTGGATTTGATTCCCAGTCTGGGCAAATGTTTATGTAAAAAGCAGATGCTTGTTTTCAGGTCATGGGCGTTTGTGTCTGTCTTTATGTATGTTTCGAGGGACCTACAACGCAAGGGAAAACCTTAGTATGAGCCTTTGAGTAGCGTTTATTTATTTATATACTAGCATTCCGCCCGGGACTTCGTTCCCGTGGAAATTCGGGAAAATTATGTAGCCTATGTCCATCAGGGATAATGTAGCCGTCTAATGGTGAAAGAATTTTTCAAATCGGTCCAGTAGTTTCGGAGCCTATTTAATGCAAACAAACAAACAATCAAATCTTTCCTCTTTATAATAGGTATAGATTTATCATCTACTTACTGAATTTCCCGTCAATTTGCAGTTGGAAAATGTACGAGGGCTGTTTTTTGAAGAATTCGAGACCAAGCCCACCGTTCTCTTCCCAACTGGTCAGTCAGCACCTGACATGTCACTGTGTAGCGATAAGGCCGCCCTTGCCCACTCTTGGTTGTAAGTTTGTATTGTATGTTGTGTCTTACCTTTCTAAGTCCTTGCTAATATTATAAATGCGAAAGTAACTCTGTCTGTCTGTCCGTCTTTCACGCCTAAACTACAGAACCGATTTTGATGAAACTTGGTACAGAGGTAGATTAGAACCTGGGAAAGAACATAAGCTACATTTTATCCCACAGTTGGGCACGATATAACCTGTAGTCCACGCGGGCGGAGCCGCGGGCGGAAAGCTAATATGCATTGAAGTATTCATCTATCTATCGTCTACTTACTGAATTCCCCGTCAATTTGCAGCTGGAAGATGTAGGAGGGTCGGTTTGTACAGAAGATGAGCCCTAAACGCCGCGGCTCTGTCTCCCACGCCACGCCCACCACGCTCTCGCCGTCCGGGGAGAAACGCACCTGACATCACAATCATTCATAAATAATATATATATTTTTTTACCAGACCATGTACGACCCCACAGAGGGTCTAAACACGAAGGGGATTTAGGCCATAGTCCACCACGGTGGCCCAATGCGGGTTGGTGGACTGCTCGCCTTTCGGAAATGAATTTTCTTGGACGGGCGGGTTTCATCACGATGTTTTCCTTCACCGCTGAGCAAGTGATAATTAGAAATCTGTACATAGATCCGAAAAGACGAATATAGTGGTATAGGCCCGCACCAGGATTCGAACCCGCAACCTTCCGATTACAAGTCTGGCTCATTACCAACTAATTTTAGGGAAAGAAAATTGTTCGGCGCGAATGTTACTTGAACCTACGACCCCAGGATTACATCTCCTGGTGCTCTAACCAACTGAGCTATTATGCCTTAAGTCAAGCGGTGTTTCTCATTCCCTTTCTAAGCACATTACGTTATGCTTGTAGGTTAGCGCCATCTGTGTCTCGTAACGAGAACTATAGAATCATACCATAGTATAAAAACGGGAAAGTAGGTTATCTTCATACGTCCGCACCGCGCGTGGCTTGTATGTGTGCGCCATAGTATCTATGCGTCGCCGCACGCACACTCAACAAAATCTCGGCGTGTTTCGCAGTGCGCCAGTACCGCACAAGGTTCGAGTGTGCGTGCGGCGACGCATAGATACTATGGCGCACACATACAAGCCGCGCGCGGTGCGGACGTATGAAGATAACCTACTTTCCCTTTTTATACTATGCTCACACCACAACGTTTTAAAAATACTAAATCAATAGCGTTTTAAAAATACTAAATCAATAATTCAAAAGTTTTGAAATTGGGTAGATGACTGATATTGAATATCAGACATGTATTTATTAAGATAATATATTAACATACATACTATGAAAACAAAATTCGAAATCATATTTGAAAATGCTCGAAAAATAAAAAACTTATAGCTGTTGGATGGCCTTAGGGGCTAAAGCGTATATTGAGAAGGCAAAAGCCTTTAAAAGAATTATTTCCTGAGATGTTATTTTTTTCTACAAAATGATAAAGATCTACGGTGTATTAACCTGTCCAGGGCACCAGCTCTCTGGCAGGTTGTCTAGTACTGTGAAAGTCTCGCTGTCTATGGCGCAGATCTATGTCTATGCTTGCCGCTCAGCTGTTCGTATGTTTGAAATGAGTTACGGTTTATATACCTGTCCAGGGCACCAGCTCTCTGGCAGGTTGTCTAGTACTGTGAAGGTCTCACTGTCTATGGCGCAGATCTATGTCTATGCTTGCCACTATGCTGTTCGTATGTTTCATATGTTTGAAATGAGTTACGGTTTATATACCTGTCCAGGGCACCAGCTCTCTGGCAGGTTGTCTAGTACTGTGAAGGTCTCGCTGTCTATGGCACAGACCACGATCGACGACAAGTGCTTGCCGCTCAGCTGTTCGCCCCAATCCTGCTTGTATACGTATTCTTCTCCCTAAAGTTAAAAATAAGACATATTAATTACTAGCATTCCGCTTGATACTTCGTTCCCGTGGGAATTTGGGAAAATTATGTAGCCTATGTTACTCAGGGATAATGTAGCATTCTAATGGTGAATATTTTTTCAAATCAGTCCAGTACTTTGCGAGCCTGTTCAATGCAAACAAACAATCAAATATTTACTCTTTAGTGTAGGTAGATATAACACAAAATTTATTAAAACCGACAATCGACTCATTAAGTCGAAAAATCAATGACTGTTGAACAAATAACCCCCCAAAAAAAAACACATCTAAATCGGTCCATTCGTTTAGGAGCTACGACGCCACAGACAGACACACAGATACAGAGATATACAGATACACACGTCTAACTTATAGGTCTTATAACAGATACCTCTTTTTTATCGGGGGTTAAAAAATATAAGGAAGTTATTTTATTCCATCAACATACACTACACATACGAGTACATACACTACTTTATCATTGTACGGACGGCCGCACATCTGGTTACCACAAGCATGCACTCTGTGCTGTGGTGATAAGAGCGGTTTTGCAATGAAAATGGAGTAACCTAATGCGCTGGCCTCTGTACAATAAAGAATAAATAAATACATAAAGTTCGTTCGGGCAATTAGTGTGCAGTACAGGCGCACGGTATATTGGGACCATTCTTTAACTTAAATGTGACTCGTCCACAAATGCAAATTTTTTAATAAAAATTAAAATTAAATAGCCATCTTACAACTTAAACATATATGCTATTTTTGTAGCATAAGTATAAAAAATCAATCTAGCTATTCCGAATCAGAGTCATCTGTATCACTTTGTGTGTTTATTATGAAAGTGTCTCCGTTAACATCAACATGCTGGTCTACATTAAAGTACTTATTCTCTTCTTTGATTGCGTGGGCAATATATTTACCCCACAAGTCAGATGTTACGTTCAACATGACCTGCCTGATCAATTGACATACGGCACTGCTGTTTTTGGGGTCGCAATTGTTGGCTCTAAGGTCATGTTTAATTTTAGACCACACTTGTTCTATCGGATTAAAAATGCAGTGGTATGGTGGAAGACGCACCACCTCACAACCATTCATTTTTGCTATTTCATCAATGACATATCTTTTTTCTATGCCCGCCTTTTTCACAATATCCAGCAGCACTGGAATGGTTGGGGTTGGCTCTGGAATGGAAATTTTGTACTGTCTCATAAAATCAAGGATCTCCCCTTTTCTGGTTGTGGTGTTTGGAATTCTGACGGATAGTCGCGAGTGGTAAGGAGCGTTATCCATTACTATTAGGCTATTTGGTGTTATGTTTGGCAATAATTGCTCCTGAAACCACTTTTCAAAGAGCACTGAGTTCATGTCGCAGTGGTAATCAGCGCTCGCATCGCTAATCTGTTTCGCAGATAGAAGCAGTCCATTTTCGACCCAACCGTCTTTGGATCCAGCATGCAATATGATAATGCGTTTCCCACGAGTGGAAGGCAAATCTGAAATGCAGTGACAACTACAATCAGTCCAACTTTTTTTGACGGTATCATGTGTGTCATACCACGTTTCGTCCAGGTAGATTATATTTCGCCCCTCTTGACGTGCTTCTCTGAGCTTTGTTATATATTTATAACGCCAGACTTGGAATCGCGGCGTCTCAAGCAACACACTGCGTTTATTCACTTTTTTATAGTTGAATCCAAGTTTACGTAAAAGCTCATACAACGTAGTACGTTGATATGGGAAGTCCGTATTTGTCTTTAAATCTTGCAATATCATATCGAGTGTTGGAAGTTTCTTATCTGTATAGAATCTATATACTGTGCGTCGAACTAAATCGCATTCAAAATCATCCATCTTTGAGAATTTTTTCGTCTGACTTCCTCTCTTTAAGGGAGAAACTGGTCCTGATTTTATAATTTTGGCGACAGTGTTTCGATGCACATTAACCATTTTCGAAACTGTCCCAATAATTGGATAATTTTTAAATTCCATCTCTTTATCATTATCAGGCGGCATTGTGTTGACGCAGTATTGATGAACATTCAAAATTATTTCTTTGCAGTTTTTACAAAGCGTCTTCCTTTTTTTAATTGGAGCGTTATCGTCTTGAGACGTACCACCGCTGTTGTCATTATTCGCAGTGTCATTGCCAGTCTCCTCCAACATTCTCAACTATAATTAATAATGCCCTTTCTCAACTCCAATAAATAAAATAGCAAAATTTATTATTGAACTTATGCCTATTCTTTTAAATATGGCCTCCATAGTGATTTTGCCAATGTCAGTATTTGAAAGAAATTCAAATAATAAATGTCGAAACTCATATCTATCTATAAATAAATTAATCTATGAATATCACATAATGACCGAAAAGCTTTTATTCTAATGACCGTTACTGCAACTGGGTATTTGTAATGCAAGTAATACCTACAGGACGAATTATCTGAACCCTCCTTTGTAATTTATAAGTTAGCAGAACTAACTTCCTTAAGTACTTCTTTTTAGAAATATACGTTATTATTATTTTGTAAATGTTAACGATAGTGTCAATGAACGCATACAATAATTTATTTACAGTTAAGTAATTTTATTTTCAAATAGGTACGAATATTTTTCTTTAAAAAAATAGCTATACTAATCCATGTAAATATTTACAGAGACCACAAAATATTATTATTTTCGTATTATAACTAGTAGAAAGAGATAGAAGATATGAATTACCATTCAAGTTTTCTTGCTCCCTGTACCGCCATACATTTCGAGATGACAGCTGACAGCTACCCATGCACACTAATTGAGCGAACAAACTTTACATACACCTAACCTGTCATGGCCGAATTTATATGTTTTTATTTTTTATTTTCTTTTACTTGTCTAAAATAAATGTGGAAGAGCGGAGTCTACCGGCACAGGCATATTACATACTTAAAAGGAGGCCTCAGCAATTTTATGTTAAATATGTAATCTGTAAAAGGAAAAAAATATTCTTATATTATATGTACTTGTATTTTTGTTCTTACCTTTTTGACAACGGTCTCGCCACTGCCGTCTGGTTTCTTCTCCTCCCCTTTCCTCTTGATGTAGGGCTCGGATTTCTTCAGTTTCCTCTCCGCGACGTACAATACGGCGCTCTCGTCGCACGTCCAGTCCAGGCTACCGAATTCCGCTGGTAAATTGAACGATAAATCTTTAGAGTTTTTAAAACTCTTACCAGCATTTAAGTTTTTTGTGGACAGTAAATCATCACATCGCGACCTTTTTCGCGTAGAAGATTTAACCTCTGTCCATGGGCGTAGCCAGAATTCTGTATCGGGAGGGGTTTAAGCATGTAACACTACACTACAACAATGTATATGAAATGACATTTATATTAATGTGAACTCAAACGCATTAGAGGATCAGTCTTCTCTTTTTTTCTTAAATATATCCATATTTCAACTTTTCACACTTCAAGTTCTACTTTGACCACAGAGGTACTTCTTTGGGGAAGCACTGACGAGTACATACAAATCGCTTCGTCAATTCAGAACTGGTCGCAAAATTTGCAGATAACACAACAGATAATGCCGATACTACTCTAGGGTGTTTCGTAGAGGGATAAGGGCAGGGAGATAATCATGAATTTGAAAATTTCGGGGGGGTTTGAACACTATATAATTATACTATTAACTAGCTTTTCATCCGGGACTTCGTTACCGTGAGAATTTGGGAAAATTATGTAGCTTATGTGTTAATTCAGGGTGTCAGCTACCTTCATATCAAATTAAAACCGGTCCAGCCGTTTTCGAGTTATAATTGTTCGAACAAACTCGACTTTGTTTTGTATATTAAGATAAAGAAGTTGGGAAAAAATAACTTACAGTCAGCGTAAACATCTCCATGTATGTCAAGAGCGGTGAGGTCGATGGAATGTTCGAGTCTCGTCTTGGACCAGACCTCGAGGTATTGCTTCTTAGCGTCCTTGGCGTCCTTCTCCTCCCGGATCACGGCCTTGTAAGTCTCTTTCGGAGATACAGCTGATAACAATCTGGAATTATGGTTTGATTTTTATTTTTTTTATCCCTTAGTTGATAGATGATAGAGGCTCCCATTTCCGCATTTAGGCTCTAAAATGGCCCATTATGTATGTGGGTCGGTGGCTATTCCAGCCACCTCAGCTCCGACCAGAAGCTCAGAATCCTCCTGGGGATTTCACAGGCTTCATCAGTTGAGTCAAAAGAACGAATATGTATGTATATTTAAATCCTTTAAGGCGACTACAGCACCTAAATTACGATTTTATGATGCTTAGATAAGCATGACGCACTGCATTAAATCGAAGAAGAAAATACTACGGTAATATTCAGGACATAAACTAGATAAGTAGTTTCCTGAAAACATGATTCAGCACTTTTTGTTCGATAGAAAAAGCTCACAAAGTCACCTCTAAATACCCAATATTGTGTATCTTTTAAGCTGTAAAAACGATAATAAAATGCACACAGGAACTTGAATTTGCTATCAAAATGTTCGTGATTGAACACTCTCGATAAGTAGTTAACGCATTTTTCGATTTAAGCTGTTACCTTTCCATAAATTTCATTTTTCTAACTTTCGAACATGTTTTTATGCACGCACGCTTTCATAGTCCGTAAACTTCGTGTATCGACACTGTTCGCACTGCCGGCCCAGGCCTGTTGAGAGACGGAGATGGCACTATTCCTATGTGTGCTGCCTTTATCGGGTGCTGTAGTCGCCTTAATGTAACATCCTGAATGAACGAATATGTTGTATTATATTTAATGTAACTTTGACTCATTTTAAGCAACTGGTGGAATTTGTGCCCGTTGGTCCGCCAGTCGCACACATTCCAGGATTACGTGGTCGACTGTTTCATCAGCCTCTAGGGAGCCCCTACAGAGCGGGCTGTCAGTGGCGTTTAAAACAAATAAGTGCTTGTTTAAAGCACAATGGCCCGCGAGGTGTCACAGACCCCTATGACGTGGTAGCATGAATTTAAGACAGAATAAACTCTATACGCATTTTACGCTAAAATGTAATAGCATGAAAAGCGTAACGGGCACAGATCCTGCATGGCCCAGGTCCTGCGTACTCACAATGACCCAATCAAGAGGTTTAAAACGTGTGTGCGTACGTGCGTACGAACTTGCGTGCCTCCATCTTTCGGAAATGAATGCTTGCGTTCGTGTTTACGTCATTATTTCATAAGTCACACCAAGCTGTGCAGTGTGTGTATGTGCGTGTGAATTTGCGTGCATATTTTTGTGTCTCCATCTTTAGGAATGAATGCTTGCGTTCGTGTTTACGTCATTATTTCATAAGTCACACCAAGCTGTGCAGTGTGTGTATGTGCGTGTGAACTTGCGTGCATATTTTGTGTCTCCATCTTTAGGAATTAATGTTTGCGTTCGTGTTTACGTCAATTATTTCATAAGTCTCACCAAGATTATTTGTTTATTTTAAACAAAAAAGGGCCTTCTTTACCTACTTACTTAATTTGCTACGTTTTTCCTATATCTTAACATGTATTTAATATCGTGCATGTTCTCTCCCTCTCTCTATGTCTGATGTAATATGAACGACCACAAAAGAGTAGGTAGACAAAATTCCAACTTACTCATTGGTGACATCAACACCGAACTCACTCTCAGAGACCACGTTCAAGTCACCGTCAAGTACGTAGTTGTGCTGATATTTGGTCATCTTGCCTTTATCCAAGTTCCTTACCGACCATTTCGACGTGATAGTCGTCGCGTTTGCGTTCAGTTTCGCGTTGACTATTGTAGGGACTTTCGACAAAGTCTTGTAAGCGTTTACTATGGTCTCTATCTGTGAAAAGGAAGAATTTTTTAATGAAGATAATTATGACTCGCATTTGACATTAGATTAGATGACATTAAGGTGAAATGAGCGCGCAGTAGAATAGACTGAACGATGCTGATCACACGTATAAATTTTGGGCTAAAGGTAGTATAAGTACTACAGCAAGGTAGTAATTTGAACGACCCAGACTTGATATATTTCGGGGAGTGTGCTCATGAGCTGCACAAGCTCATTCCTCCTGCCCATTTCTTCTACTGGACATTCAGACGCACCGCGGGGTACTATCTTTACCTTGTCGAAATTCCTCGAATCCGTACTAAGCGCTTCTCTTCATCTTTTATAATGGAATATTCTGCCTGTGTCTGTATTTCCAGGCTCACATAACCCGAGACTCTTTAAGGTTCGAACGAATAGGCATCTTCTGGGTGAGCTCGCTACATCCTCGACCACATCATCGCCCCTAGGCTAGATTGTTGTGTAGAGCAAACCCATTCGTTATAAAAAAAGGTAGCACCTAAGTGTTGCCCATCTTCTGATGTTCCCTTGGTCGACTTCTACGACATCCATATTATGTGAAGAGAGGGTGTGAGTCCACGATCACCGGTTACGGATCAGCATCACTTCATGATGAAGATCCTCGTATAGGATCAAAAATGTCAGCCCGACCATATCAATCGAAGAACTGTTTATTTTATAGCAAGAACCGTTTATTGTAAACTAGCTTCCTGCGCGGGACTTCGTTCCCGTGGGAATTCGGGATAATGTAGGATTCTAATGGTGAAAGAATTTTTCAAATTGGTCCAGTAGTTTCGGAGCCTATTCGATGCAAACAAACAAACAATCAAATCTTTCCTCTTTATAATATGTATAGAAGTAACACCTTTGTTCTACCCCTGCGAATAAATTCATTTCATTCTAGATTGAGGTCAAGAGTTAACCCATCTTAAAAAAAACACTTATATTAATATTATAAAGTGGAAAGATTTGATTTTTTGTTCGAATTGAATATGTTTCGAAACTACTGGACCGATTTCAATAATTCTTTCACCATTAAAATGCTACGTTATCCATGAGTAAAAGGCTACATAATTATATTTCCCGAATTCCCACGAGAACGAAGTCCCGGGCTTTTTTTTTAGCTTTCCGCTTGCGACCTCTTTCGCGTGGAAAAGTAGCCTATGTCACTCTCCAGCTCTTCATCTATGCCTATGTTAAAAGTCACGTCTATATGCTTAGTTTCAACGTGAAGGAAGAAACGAACAGACTGGAAGTATTTACAATAATAGGTAAAGATAAGAATAAGTGTAGATTTATGGCGTAAGTTAATCGTGACCGACAAGGCACTGCGTAATAATAATAACTCAAAAAAAAAAATTGACCCTCGACATTCGATTGCTTATAACTTTTAAACGGCTGGACAGATTATGATCGAATAAAGCTAAGAACCATTCCGATCACGTGAGCTTTCAAACAAAAAAAACGGCATCGAAATCAGTCGATGCGTTTAGGAGCTACGATGCCACAAACAGACATACAGATACACACGTCAAACTTATAACACTTCTCTTTTATGTCGGGGGTTAAAAACAGAACGTTTCTTCTATGCTGGACTGGGAGCGAAAGAAAAACTTAGAATGTTCCAGCTGCCAACTCTTCCCTGGCATACTGTAAAAGTCAGTAATTGGGACGCGAGGGTTTTGCTGTATTGTGGGCGAAAGGCTGACAACCTCTCACCACTGTACATCATGTTTTATCTAATAACCCTCAGAATTTATGTCGAATGTGGCACCAAGTGGTTCTAGAACCACCGATGCTCTGCCTACCCCGATAATGTAGGCGTGAGCTTATGTATGTATGTCTAAAAACAAACGTAATAGATATTAAAAGTGACATTCTAACAGCTTTGGCATCTTGCGCCTCTTTGATCTGACGACGCAATGTCCGAACTACACTGGATACCTGCGTCAGACAGAAATTTAAGTATATTAATTTCTGCAATTTTTTTAAAGGTTTCTATGGGGTTGTTATTGAAAAGTTTAGGCCCTATGAAACTAAATATTTTTTCAGAAAAATGTAGTATTTTTAAAACGCTTACCCCCACGAGGGATATTCACAAAGGGATATTCTGGGGTCTAGGTTGCAAGTCCCGTTCGCGCCGAATATTTAAATTTTTTATATTTAATTTTAAAGAATTTCGACTACCACGAATTTTTGTAGGCGACTTATGTGTTTTGGGCAAAGTAGTATATTTAGTAGACTTAGTAACTTTTATCCAACCGATTAAAAGTTTTACTAAAATAAGCCATGGCTGTGGCAGCAAAATTCCTTGCACCATCAGTTTACTAAGACAAACCTGTTTGACAGGAAGACCTCACAATAATTATTAAGAGTTTCATACATTGGAGAAGAAATATACTTAAAAATAATTAATCAAGCTGTTTTTACTTAAGTAGTACTTACACTAAAAAATGTTTTTTTTTGAAATTATTATACATATTATATCAGCCCATATACATCCCCACCTAGGATCACGATTTATTACTTTTTTTTTATTTACAACTAAAATTCCCACTTGCTTAGTAACAAAAATCCTATAGCAACAAACAATTAAAAAATTACCTGGGCAGCCATTTTCCAAGTAACAGGTGTGACACTCAAAGTACGATGCAACACTGTTTGCCTGAGAACACAAACAAATGATAACACATTACAAATAACTCCATTGTCACATAGGTACAGGAAGTCACGCAAATATGTGGTGTTTATCAAATATACGATATACAGTATCCAAATGTGGTATTCATGCCTCTAAGCTTTATAGACACACTAGCTTTCCGCCCGCGGCTACGTCCGCATGGACTACAGGTTATATCGTGCCCAGCTGTGGGATAAAATGTAGCCTATGTCCTTTCCCAAGGTCTAATTTATCTCTGTACCAAATTTCATCAAAATCGGTTCAGTAGTTTAGGCCTGAAAACGTAATAGACAGACAGAGAGAGTTACTTTCACATTTGTAATATTAGTAGGATAAATGGTGATAAACGCAAATTTTGACTAATACATTACAAATATCAATAGAAAACAAGTGGAAATACAAGTCTCTACACGTACTTGGGCAAACAGTTATCATTTAACAAAAATAACAATGAACAAGTGAGGTGAAGTCTGTAAAAAATATTGATCAATGAAGGAAATATTGAAACGAAATTACAATGTTAAACTTTAATCAATTGTGCTAGATACATGTCTCTTATGGCAGCTAAACCTGGATCTTTACAGAAAAAATAAATAAAACAAAAAGTAAAATTAACACAAAGACTTGTATAGAATGGTCCCAAATAAGTGGACTGATCACCCGCCTGTGCTTGACGGGCGTCCCCTCCATAGATGGAATGTGTAGAAGCACATTTTATATCAGGAATGTACATAAAATAAGAAGCAACATAATTCGACAAAAAACCAATTAGACTGATGCTTGCACACAGGCTCTTATACTAGAATGGTGCTGGGCTGAAAATGTCTAGAGCTATACCGACAAGAGATGGACTAAACCACTCAATGGAGAGACCCGGATGCAAAATAAGTATAAAAAGGCTTGGCTGAGAGCATGGGAAAACCTAGCTGAGGACAGAGAAAATTGGATGAAACTAGAGGATACCTATACCCAAAATAACCACTAATTTATATATTTATTAAACTGTAGTTGGAGTCCCAGCAAACATCAAGTAGTGCTCACTAATCTCAACTGATCAGTAAAGTAACATACACAGGGTCAGGAAATCTGATGGGTGACCAAAGCAATTTCCAAAGAGCATTTCCTTGCTAAGAACAATGGTGATTTGGCAGTTCGAAAACTTTAACATCAAGGTTGGTCAATTTGCCACATACTTGATAACACCTACACGATAAGGTGGGATCTATTTGATGTGACAATTTGTTGAAGTTAATAAACCGGTAGCCATGCTATACATTCCAACTCTATTAGTTGACCAGAGATAGTTGGTAACAACTCTATTGGCTATCGGTCATTCATCTGTCAGTTGTGACTTGATCTGTGATTTTCTTCGTGTTTTGTGGCGTCTTGTCCTCATCTTTTAAATGTAATTATTAATTTATTTAATCCAATGTAATCCTCAAATACGACGCACAATGAAATAACTGAATGAAATAAAACAAGCATTCTAAATTGATCTACGACTTTATTTTCAACATCCTGTGTTGGACACACACGCGTCGCCTGCTGCGCAACCCACTCTGCTCTACACAATTGATTTCTTTATCAGTAAAATTAGTATATTTAATAAAATACATACATTAGAATAAACAAAACATATAGTCTACACTAAAGATTAATATGTTTATATGTGTGGCAACCTTATCAACATTACCTACACTATGTATGTAATCATCATCATCATATTCAGCCCACATCAACCCACTGCTGGGTATAGGCCTCTTCTCTATAGCGCCAATCGTCACGGTCCTGTGCTAACCTCATCCATAGAGGTCCCGTCAATTTGACGAAATCGTCTGACCATCGGGCTGGTGGTCTGCCCACTGTATGTAACACCACATATTAATTGTGGCTGAGTCGTGAGCCGTAATATTACTAGCGTTCAGCTTAGCCCGCGTGAAATTCGGTTGTATGGTGATTACGGGATCAAGATGATTCTATTCCTAAAAATCATGGAAGCACTGAGCATGTAATCACTACTGATTTACAAAGAAGAATAACAATCAAGATTATCAAATTAACTTGCTATTATAATCATACACATTAGGTAAAATAGTTCTCACCTGTAAGATGACAAGGTTTTCCGTAAATAATCGAATGAATTTGGGAAAATTAGCAGTTTTGTCCACGTTTTGCCAGCTGGCCAAAACCAGTGAAAACGTTATTACCGCTACTGTTTATATTCTCTTTGATGGCGTGGCAAAACTAAAACTGATAATGAATAAGTAACTGAAACTGAAACTACAATAAAAACAAACGCCGGCGGCCGTTCGATGACCTTTTGACAATTAATGACAATTTTTTTTTTTTTTTTTTTGGTAAATATTTATCCCTTTCGGGAAAGGCAAAGGAAACTATGTCCATACAGCCATGTCTTCAGTGAAAAATCTTCTTTCTTCAACTTAACCTAAGCCCTAAGCTCCTCATGTTCTGCGTAAAACCGGATAGCGTCTGTTTTACGAAAACTGGCGGCGAGAAGCACAACCGCGAGGATCTTTGTCGGTACCAAACGGAGCAGAAACACTGTTATCACTTGAATTTTTATCACTACACGAATTTTAGTCAATTTACTGCATAATACACTATCACTATTACACATTAAACAACTTTTTCACGCCGAAAACGAAAATTCAATTGACAAAGCAACCGCTCACGCCGAGTTCCCGCCAAAGACCTCCAATTAATGTCAATGTCAAATTGCTTCCTACTCTATGGATTATTAGGGATTCTAACACAAGTATCGATATTAAACTAAAGAAGTCAAGTCAAGATTTCAAACAACTCTACATTACAATAATTTTAAGTAACGTCTTCTACAGTTTAGGAAAATATTTTGAACAAAAAAAGGCTATTTACCTCCCCCTCCCATCATTTGAAAAAAGTATTCTAAAAAAATCAACTCTTTACAAGTCACTGCTTAAAAAAACCTTATCAACACTTCACTAGTAATGTCATACTTCTTTACTTATCTCTTAGTGCATGCATGCAATTTGCATGGTCGCGACCGATTTGGCAGACATTCAATGTGTATGTGTGTATGTTTTGTGTGATTGTTGTTACTATTTCTTTAAGAATTTGAGTTTATTTAAATGACTTATTCATATGTTTAAACTAAGTCAAATTTAAAATGACTGTGCAGGTTTAATACCTAGGTATTCATAGTTACAGTGGACAAAGTGACAAATATGAGTGCATTTCAAATACCCTAAATCATTTTTAGCATGTATATTACTGTAATTTATTTAGAATTTTTAGCTTTTTTAAGAAAGCCGTTTCTCAGATATGTCTATGAATTATGCCTTTGGATTCTCTCTATTTTTGCTCATACTTGTAGGTCTAAACATATACTTTTTTTACACTTTGAACACGGTCGGAAGACAACCTTCCAATCTAAATGTCCCCAGTATAAAACTTGATCTCGCGCCAGGTGTTTTTAAAGATATTTACGAACACCTTAAATATTTACCTAATCAATACAAGAACAAAAATCATAGATTTGCCAGTATACAGAAAATTCTTTTTAATTCATTTAATTCAACAAAACTTTTAAATTTAAACCACATTTGGCGAAACACAGACACGGTAAGGAACAATGAGTAAAATCTAAAATTAAACGTCAATTAGCTGATGTTTTAGTTCATTAGATTTAATTGGGAATTATCTCTATGTAATGCCACTTGATAGATTACTGTAATTAATTAAAGGATAAATGTAATTAATGTTCTATTACAGTGGGCCAGCGAAGAGTCATTATTTCCCCATGAAAATGGA
Source organism: Aproaerema taeniolella (assembly GCA_949987775.1). Classification (NCBI taxonomy): domain Eukaryota; kingdom Metazoa; phylum Arthropoda; class Insecta; order Lepidoptera; family Gelechiidae; genus Aproaerema; species Aproaerema taeniolella. The sequence continues at coordinate 16,972,964 of OX465255.1, read as the reverse complement.
GCTGCTGGGCAAATATTGCATGCAATGCGTACCACAAAGATAGCACTTGTTGATAATGTGCCGAAAGGAAAAGGAACACAACTGAAGCTATTATTATTATTAGAAGTAAGTTTAGTACTACGCAGTATCCAGATAACAGCACATAATAAAACTATGTTAAGTTTCACTTCGAAAACCATCGCTGTTACAACAGAGATGAGGACATCGTAAAAGATTTACTGCATTTTATTAATGTACAGAGGCCAGCGCATTAGGTTACTCCATTTTCATTGCAAAATTGCTCTTATCACAACAGCACAAAGTGCACACTTGTGGTAACCTTATGTGCGGCCGTCCGTACTTAGTGCTTTCTGCGGTGAAATACCAAATTGCAATGATAATGAGCTCTAACATGAAATACAAATACTTCATTGCACAATAAAAAACAAAGACAGTTAAATACAATCAAAGTAACAAACAGTATACTGAATTTCAAATGAATATGATATATGTATATGATATTCCTTCATCATCTAGAAAACTAGCTGATAATCTTTGAATACTTTAACAAATTACGAGTTAAAATGTTGATTTATATTAAATGATGACAATCTATAGTAGGAACCATCTCGAACAAGACAGTTGTCAAGTACTAGAGCTTAATTTTCTTTATAATTTTTTTGAACTCAACTCAAAAGTTTCAAACATTTTGATTTCAGGGAAAACAAAAGATTTTCTTCAAGCCAAAACGATATCAGTTACAAGATGTTATTAAAGGAAATATCTACGCTGGATTTGATAGACATAATTCTGAGGTTTTTGCATTCTATCTCGCTATGGTCATGAATTTTAAATGGATCGCACCATCAGTCATTAGAAGAATTCGTATGAAAGAAGACATTTTGCCTGTGGCAACTTTGGGATTAAGAAATACAATGGTGAAGAATGGTATATCATGCTTATTTCTTAGGTATTATTAATAGTAATTAATTACTCAGAAATAAGAGAAAAAAATTTAAATTATTGAAGGTGCAGATGCATTTTCTAATTTGAACAAAATTTGCATTGCTCATTTATTTATGTTTCAATTACCTAAGTTGGTTTGGTTGGTGTGAGATGTGTCAGAAAGTACAAAGTTTTATTTTACAAATCGATTCAAATTCAATTTTTATTTAATTACAGGTGCTGGCAACATGTGCATATATGGAATGTGCTTCTATTGCAAAATTAATGAAACCATTTGTCCTGATCAAACAGGAGAAATCGAAGGTGCTGCCATAATGTATCTAGACAAACAGTTTAGAATACATAGGTCTCCATGGGCAAGATCTTACAATAACAGGAAAGCTAAATGGGAGATAGATAATGAGTTTTGTAAGTGAGTATAAATGTTTAGTGAGTAACATTTACTCAATGTATGTATGTACATGGATTGCTACAAAAAAATTATATATTTTTATAATTACTAACTAAATGACTAAGTCGATTACTAACACAAAATAGATTGTAATTGTCCTAATAAATATACACTGGACAGCAAAAATAACGGGTCATTTAGAAAAACCGCGATATCTCCCAAAGTTATTTACATAGATTCCTCGTATAAATAATATGTTATAGGCAGATTTATGACGCTTATTATACATATCAAAAGAGGTTGCATTTAAACAAGTTACAGCTTCAAAAAAAGAAATTCCGATTTTTGAAAAATATCAAAATTCAAATTTTTGGAATAGACAATTTCCTCGCTTTTGTTTCAAACCGAGCTAAACAGTTTTTTGGCTGGTCACAGTATTTTGTGCATCAACCATGCACTAAATGTCGTTACCTACCTGAAGAATGTACACGAATTATCAGCATGGTACAAGAAGGAAGGAGTCAGCGGAGTACTGCTAGAACAGTAGGTGTATCTTTATCCACGGTCCAAAGAGTACACCAGCGATTTCAAGAGACCGGCATGAACATCAGGAGACCAGGGAATGACAGGCCAAGGTGTACATCTACATGAGAAGACCGATTCATCGTGAGCACTATGTTAAGAAATCGACATCTCACGGCTGTTCAGGTCCGAAATAGCCTTCAAGAAATTCACCACAACAATGTAAGCTCTGACAAGATCCGGCGGCGACTTCGGGAAGCTGATATAAAGCCTTATAGGCCAGCAAATGTCCCTAAATTGCTCAGAGAACATCGAGTTGCCAGGTTGCGGTTTGCTCGAGAACACGTCCGATGGACAGATGAAGATTGGTTATGTTTTCCGATGAGTCAAGATTTTGTTTATTCGCACACGATGGGAGACGAAGAGTATATAGGCGACCAAATGAACGTTATCGTCAAGCGTGTTTTGAGGAAAAGGTGCCATTCGGTGAAGGATCAATAATGGTTTGGGCTGGGATATCTTCAGAGGATACTACGAAGTTAGTAATTATAGAAAACGGTTCTCTGACAGCTCCCAGATATGTAGAGGAGATTTTAAATGAGCATGCTGGTCCTTTCTTGGTGAATATGGGCGTAAATTCCATTTTTATGGACGATAATGCGCGACCACATACAGCACATTTGGTCAATGCGTATATTCAAGACGTCGGTATCACCCGCATGGAGTGGCCAGCTCGCAGCCCAGACTTAAATCCCATAGAGCATTTATGGGACGAGCTCGGGAGATGCGTTAAACAACGCTCTCCAGCAGCAGCTAACTTACGTGAGTTAAGAAGTGCGCTAGTAGAAGACTGGTAAAACATAGACCAAAACCGTATTGGAAATTTGATTCACAGTATGCCACATCGTCTTAATGGAGTGATACGGGCTCGTGGAGGAAATACAAGATATTAAATTTACAGAAAAGCTTTCATTTTGCAGATTAACTGTGTTGTATATTATTGTTGTCAAAAGTTAGAAGCGTTTTATTTTTGTATTTTTTAGTACTTAAATAAAATTATACAGTTTACAAACGGTTTATGTATTTTCTTTTATGTATAAGTCTGTCATCTATACTATAACATACTACAGTTTCACTAGTTTGTGTCGTGTAGTTAAGAAACTATCACACTTTTTATAAGTGGCACGGATTTTTGCGGCCCAGTGTATTTTTAATAAAACTAGACGACAAACCACAATGTAAATTAAACACTTTTTTCAGGCAAGTAACCGGTATGTTAAGTGTAAAACGTATACTGAACTTGATCGACGTCGCTATCTTTGATTTTTTGATACAAAATGGTGACCGTCATCGCTACGAGCTATACAAAGACAAAATAGTTCTTTTAGATAACGGAAAAGGACTTGGAAATGCAATGATAGATGAAATGGACATATTGGCTCCACTATATCAGTGTTGCATGTAAGTTTTGCTATGACGATTGTAAAGAACCTAGATACCTAGGTGTTTAGATACCTAGTTTTATATAACTAAGTATCCAGGTAGGTACTTAGTTTTTTTAAATTTGAAACCATGATTTTAGGTTGTCATACTCAACTTGGCAAAGGCTGGAATTAATATCTGGGGGAAGTCTGACAGATACAATCAAACTATTGTCTTCATTTCAAGAACAAACTCTAGCCACGGAAGACCACTTTAAGGCAGTTGAGCGAAGACTTTTAAAAATATACGCTACAATACAATACTGTATCGGAAAATATGGAAGTGCCAAAGTTTTCAGGGATGATTTTAATTAATTAAGTTGGGGACCACATTTGATTACCTGTATACCGTAAAATTGTTATTACTTTAGAAACTTCACGATATACATCAGATGATCAAACTGAAGAACTTTCCCGAGGAACATTAGCGCAAAAGTAAAATGTATGCCTTTTTCGCATTGGCATTTTCTATGTTAACTCGCTTCATCGTCGACCTAATCTACTTATGACCTTGGTCAAGATTTGGGTCAAGAGTTTACCCATCTCATAAAAAAACATCATAAGTAAGATTTACCAATTATCTATACTAATACCTATTATAAAGAGGAAAGATTTGATTGTTTGTTTGTTTGCATTGAATAGACTCCGAAACTACTGGACTGCAAAAATTCTTTCACTATTGGAATGCTACATTATTCCTGAGTAACACAGGCTAAATAATTTTCCCGTAGTCCTACGGGAACGAGGTTCCGGGCATAATGCTCGTTTTTCCAATAAATTTGTGGTGTGGTCACTTGATTACATAATAAAGTTTCTAGCATACAGCAATAACAATTTTACATTGTAAAATCTTATATAAACCTGCATACAAAAAAAATATTGATCAATTTTTTAATTTAATTATTAACTTGTAAATACGAAGAATGTATATAATTGTATTAAAATTATATATTTAAAAATAACGCATCTGGGTTTTGTTTTTTTTTTCAACCATTGAAATACAACAAATACATCGTCACAACACACGGCAGCACATCAGTCTATACATGTTAACTTTGAATTTGCCCTTATCTCGTTTGTTATAGCGTCGGCTTTCGAAGTGTAAATGGGTAACCTGACGTGCTGCTGTGTGAATAAAATTAAGAGTATAGTTACAAAATGGATTCATCAAGTTTTCATAAGACTATTTTTATATACTATTGTATAAATAGGTAGTAAGTTAGGACCCGTTAAGTACCTGTTTTTTTGTTTAAAACTAGGTAGTAGGACTTACGTGGTTCTAAGGAGTGTTAATTTTTTACAATTCATATTTTGTGACTTGGTAGAACAGAAAAATACTTTGAATAGCCTATTTAATTACATTAGATATCCAAAAAAAGACTCAAGTTAGACCAACTTGGTCCATATTTATTAACCAAGGAATGGCAAGGGTTAAACTTTCGAGATGTTTTCGAGATTTTATCGAAAGAAAGCAGTATCGATAATGTTGACAACGACGCACATCACCATTCAAAAGAGAAATGTGGATTTTGCTCTATGGTCTGACTGAGCATATTGCTCTATTGTTGTGTTTGTGTTAAATTATCATTATCACAAACACAAAAATCGAAAAAAGCGCGGGAAACATCCGTTCGGGTGGTTTGGTTTTCTTAACTTTTTTGCAGTTTTTTAATTATTTTAAGGATCGGCTAAGTTATTTTGTAGTATATTGTATATAATAATTATTTTATTTAGTGTAAATAATAATTTGTGTAAATATCTTCTGATTCGGTAAGTTTTTACTGGTTTTTACTACTATGGGGGACGATCCCCCTGACCCGGGGGGCACGGTTCCTCATGTCGGCCTAAACATCACTTATGATGACCTCCAACTCCATGAAACTTCGTCAGCAATGGATACCGAAGACGGAACCCAATCAAAAAACGCGAGAAAACGCGTGCGGTCTTTACACAAAGTGTGTAAACACTGCAATAAAAAACGTAAGAAGAAGGATGGAAAATCTAGCCACTTACATTGCAAATGCGATTTAGATGAAGTTGAGGATTTTTTTAAAATTCCAGTTATTTCTAACAATGAACCTCCTATTAATTCACCCCTGGTTACTACTCAGAAAAATTCCCAGCCTCTCAATATTCGAAATTATGAGCCGACAGATTTAGCCCCGTATGTGATACATGTGCAAAGAGTCCAAACTGATCCTGCTGATCGCTCTTCTCTACACCCTGTCCAATTCGGTAATTTTTTAAAGAAAAATTTTGTCAAAAATATTGTTAATGGCAGTTTGAAGAGGATCGGCAGGAACAGGCTTTCCCTGGCTTTTACTATGCATGATGATGCAAATAACTTTATTAATCATCCTGGTCTTATTGACCAAAACTTGAAAGCCCTCATTCCCACTTTTAACATAACGAGAATGGGAGTAGTGAGAGGTGTCCCAGCAGGTTGGTCAGATACTGAAATAGAAGAAAACATTTCTGTGCCCATTGGTTGTGGTAAAATATTAAAAGTGAGAAGGATCAGAATTAAAACAACAGTGAATGGTAATACAGTTTTTAATAATTCTGAAACAGTAATTTTAACATTTGATGGTCAAGTCCTCCCGAAAAGAATTTTTATGTGTTACACAGCTCTGCAAGTAGACTTATACGTGTATCCCACCATACAATGCTATAACTGTTGCCGTTTCGGCCATACAAAGGTCCAGTGTAGGTCCAAACCCCGATGCTACAAGTGTGGTGACCAACATAGCGGTGAGTCATGCAATATAGAAGAAGAGGATTACTCTTGTTGTCTTTGTTCTGGTAATCATTCCGCAACAAACAAATCCTGCTCCGAGTTTATAAGACAAAAGGAAATTAAAATGACAATGGCTCAGAATAGTATATCTTATGCTGAAGCCTTAAAGATGCATGCTCCAGTATCAAGGTCTTTTGCAGATGTTGTTGCTTCTTCGCCTTCTTTCAAGCCTACTACGATCATTGGGTCTCGTCCCAATTTTAATTCATCTGCTTCTGGTCAATCTCGATCTTATAAAAAAACAATAATTTCAAAACCACGTATGTCTCCAAAGCCTGTCTTGAGTGGCTATGACCGTGCTACTCATGCATCTTTCACAAAAGAATACGACATGTCTAACTTTTCGAGTCCTAATGGCACTGCTATTAAACAAAAAGTCACTGAAACCAATTCTGAACCATCCGTTATTGAGAGTATTAAATCTCTCATTATGTTGCTATCTAGCTTCAACATGCTTTCTCCTAATTTACCGTCCAACGTTGCCGAAATTATTGTAAAATCTCTGTCTCCTTATATGTCCATTAATGGATCACAAAATCCTGCAGTGGAACAGCCGAAGTATTTGTCCTAAAAAGACTGAACTTATTTATTTACTTAACACTTATAACCCGTCGATTATTTGCTTATCTGAAACTTGGCTGAAACCTGAAAATTTATTTAGAATATCTGGTTACTCTTCTGTCAGAAATGACAGGAACAACGAAGGTGGCGGTGTTGCCATTCTTATAAAAAATTCAATTTTTTTAAAATCATTTTCCCTACCTTCTTTAAGTGATGGCATTGAAGCCATTGCTATTGTTGTAAATAATATTTGTATAGTTTCTATTTATATTCCTGATCCTTCTGTTGCTCTTTATCGCGAACTGAATCAGTTGATGTCTCTTCTTCCTAAACCTTTTTTATTGTTGGGTGACTTTAACTGTCAACATCAATGCTGGGGCAGCCATTCTTCTAATTATTATGGTGAAGAAATGTTAGACATGTTGGACTTCCAAGGATTATGTCTTTTGAACGATGGCTCTCCCACTCGTCTTTCTCGCCCAGGTGAAGGCCCTAGTGCCCCTGACCTCTCTATATGTACACCCGACTTGGCAACGTTTCTCTCTTGGTGTACTCATACTTCAACTTGTGGAAGTGATCATTTTCCAATGATAATATCATTCCCATCATTGTGCCCGATAAATAATAATCCCAAACCACGACTAAGGCACAGACTTCCTGCAGACTGGAGTTTGTTCTCCCAGCGTGTAGAACAGAGAATTCAATCTCTCCCTTTAGTTTACTCAGGTAATGCTTCTGATTGTGCTGAAGCTTTCTCTAGGGTTCTGATTGACGTGGCCGATGAAATTTTCCCTATTAAAAACAATAAACCCCGCAAAATTCCGTTTCCTCCTTGGTGGGATAGAGAGTGCTCTGAAGCAATCAAAAGCAGAAAAGATGCTGAAAAAAATTATTGCCAAATGATGTCATCTGAAAACTTTGAAATGTATACTCAAGTTGCAGACTCCACTCGCAGGCTTCTTAAGAAAAAGAAGTTTGAGGGTTGGAGGAACTTTTGTGCTTCTATAAGTCCAGATGTCTCTCCTTCTCTTGTTTGGCAGAATATTAGAAGATTTAGAATGGCGACTAGCAATCCTTCCCGGTGTCCTCTTCCCCCCGATCTAGCGAATAAGTTTCTGGATAATTTAGCTCCTCCTTCTGTTCCTGAATTTAATTTAATTTCTTCGTCTATTCCACCAAGCATTGGAAATAGACATGCCGGTCTTGATTCTCCTTTCTCTTTATCTGAATTAAAAGGTATACTATCATATGTAAAAGACTCATCTCCTGGTGATGATGGTATACCATACTCCTTTATTGTACATTGTAGTGATTCCACTCTTTTATATTTTCTTGATATAATTAATAATGTAATGCTAACTGGAGATGTTCCTCTTTCCTGGAAATCGCAAACTGTTATTCCAATTCTAAAGCCAAAAAAACCTTCTTCGGAAGCTACTTCATTCCGTCCAATAGCGTTATCTTCTATTTTGGCTAAACTTGCTGAACACCTAGTTAAAAATCGGTTGGAATGGTTCATTGAAAGTAACAGACTGTTGACTGCTGGACAATTTGGTTTCAGAAAAGGTAAAAGTACTTTGGATAATATAAGCATTTTCATAACTGACATTCGTTTGGCTTTTTCAATTAATAATTCAGTAGTTGCAGCTTTCTTAGACATAAGTGCTGCGTATGATAACGTCCATATTTCAGTGCTACAAAAAAAACTACACGACTTGAAAATTCCTCAAATTCTTTCCTCTTTTATCATAAACATGTTACGTGAACGGTTTATTCATCTGGATTTACAGGATGGATCGAGATTATCCAGAGGTGTGTGGAGGGGTCTGCCCCAAGGATCAGTTTTGAGTCCCATTTTATATAATATTTACACGTATGACTTAGAATCCTCACTTAATAATTCTGTTAAAGTTTTACAATATGCCGATGACCTACTTATTTACACTTCAAATAATAATATTCAACAAGCTTGTGATACAATATCCAACTCCCTTGATCAACTTAAGTGTTGGCTTGATCGCAGTGCCCTTGAACTTTCCGTTTCGAAGAGTACTGTGGTTTTGTTCACTAGAAAACGTGTTCAGCCTATCATCTCAATTCATTATGGTGACTGTGTTATCCCAGTTAAATCTAAAGTCAAATTTTTGGGTGTAATTCTGGATTCTGGTATGACTGGCACTCCACATTCTGAGTATTTGGTTGCCAGGTGCGAAAGAAATTTAAATATTGTCAAATGTTTGGCTGGTGTTTGGTGGGGTGCACACTCATTTTCCCTAAAATTAGTCTACAACGCCATTATTCGAAGTGTTTTAGACTATGGCACATTTTTGCTAGAGCCATGTAATGTTTCTGCTCTTAGTATGTTGGACAAAACTCAGTATAAGGCATTAAGGATAGTTCTGGGTGCCATGAAATCTAGTCCTATCAATGCCATGCAAGTGGAGGCTGTAGAGCCTCCACTTTCTTTGAGGCGACAGTATCTGTCTGACAAATTTCTATTTCGTCGTTTACAACTTTCTAACTATCCTCTTATTATTCAGTTACAACGTCTCTCGGAAGAAATACGTGTCTCATCGTATTGGGTTCATAAAACAGTTCCTTGTTTAGTTAAGAGTTATCGAAAGTATTTAAATATCCGAACTCCTATATCAAATTCCTCTTGTTATCCCCTTTTTTCTGTACCATACGATGCTTTGACTCTTTCTCCGGATGTCCGTCTAAATTTGGGAGTTGTTAAAAATGACTTTGAGGCTGCCCATTCCTTTAATTTTGTCAAGCACTCAGTTTTTCATAATTACCATTCCATTTTTTGTGATGCATCTAAGCATTCGCCTACTGGTAATGTTGGAGTGGGTGTATTTCACTCTCAATATAAAATCGTGCAAAAAATCAAGCTCCCCTCTGAGTGCTCTGTCTTTACGGGAGAGTGCTTTGGACTATTCAAATCTGTAGAGTATATTCTGCTAACTAAATTACGTAATACCGTTGTTTTTTCTGATTCCATGAGTGCCCTTCAGGCCCTATCTAAATTTCCTTTTAAATCTAATTCTGTTTTCCCTATAATTTTGGAAACTAGAAAGTTGTTACTGAAATGTCTTCTTGACGAGCAATCTGTAGTATTTGCCTGGGTGCCGGGTCATTCTGGCATCCTAGGTAATGAGCGAGCTGACCAACTTGCTAATGATGCTGTTCGTTGTGGAGATATGGCATACTTTAAAATATATGCTCATGACTTGGCTTCGGTTCCTGGTGTTTACCTGAAAGAAGCTTGGGGTGAGGCTTGGAGTCTTAGCAGTCAAACCAGAGGTACACGTTATTGGAATATTCAACCTTCTATCCCAGTTAAACCCTGGTTTAGTAAAATAAAACTTGGCAGAAGAGCTACTTCTGTGATCACTCGTATGAGATTGAGACATGTGTGCACGCCTGTTCACTTGTTCAGGTTGGGAATTGTTCATAGTGACTTGTGTGACTGTGGAGAGATCGGTGATTTAGACCATATGTTTTTCAATTGTCCACAATTTGACACTCATTCTTTTATTCGGAAACTTGTAAATGTTAACATCCTTCTTCCTACGTCAATTAAAGTTCTTTTAAATGAAAATAATCCATGTGTATATAAATGTCTTTCGGAATTCATTGAACAAAATAACATAAGAGTTTAAGTACATATTATGTATATAGTTTGCCCTGTATTTATAAATTGTACATAAATATACCTACATGCACCCACATTTTTAAATTTATTATTATCTCATATCCTTATATTCCTTTCCTGATCCTTAAAGTACTATTTTCCAAATTTCCTTTCCTTTTTCCTACATATTTTTCGTGTCTATGTTTCCTCGCTTTTAAACATTTTGTATAAATACCAATTTGTCATTGGCCTAACGCTTATCGCGATGTGCCATAACCCAAAAAAAAAAAAAAAAAACACAAAAATCAATTTCAAAATGTTGCTTTCAATTCAACTACTTTAGCCCGAGCAGTAAAAATGAAGTTATTCTGTTTTTATGTGTGGGTAGTTTCGATTTAAAACAAACACAACTAAAAGCCAACTAGTTTTAAAAATCTTACCGCCAACCAACTCGCTATAGGTAAGTGCGTCAAACTTACAAATTATTTAAAAGATAACATGATGAATAATTATGACAGAATAATTATTTCAACCAAAACTGAGTAGTTTCACCGATTATTAATTTGTCTTTCACCCCAAAAGAGAATTTAAATCACTACGTTTTAATTCACCCACAACATAACAAACTATATTAGGGTTCAGTAGGCAGTTACCGAGACCTTTAAGGAACGCTTACATTATTTTGGCCACGTAAAAGTTAGTTTAACCTGTACGCTCGTGGGTTTAACGTAACTTTACCCTCCCTTTCGCTCGCGACCGTATTGGTGGAAATTGCAAGTTTTAAGCAAGTTTGCAAACTTCCTAATAGTTTTACTTTGGAGACAATATTTATGGATAAAAATTAACAGAAATGGTTTTTGAATGTATATTGTATCAAATAAAATAGTTTATTGACGTTAGCAACTTCGATAAAATTCATAAATACCCTTTAAAGTGACAAAGTAAATATTTTACTTGTTTTCACAATAATACTACTAAAATTATTTCAACATGCTTGTTTTTTGATTAATCTGTGTGAAAATGTTTAGAAATAAATATTTTTTTATGTTTTCATGAGTTTAAAATATTTAAAGAGCTCTACCTTTCCCTGCAATAGGCTATTTATTTATTTATGTATATGTATAGTAATATTTATGTATGTTTGTTATATTGATATATGTATTTATTATTTTTGTAGTATAAGTTTAATTATAGTATAGTTTATGTAGGTATATTACGTATTTTGCACGTTCTATCTGCCTTTCAGATCAACTTTCCGTGGCTCGGGTTTGCTGGAAGTCTTATTAGAGATAAGCTAACCTTTTGTGTTGTATTTCTATTTTTAATTTTATATATATTTGTCATGTGTGCAAAGAACTGTAAATAAATAAATAAAAATTTAAAATTAATACGAATAAAAGAAGTTGCGCCATGCAATCAGTCGTGTACAATTAAAACGACTGATTGCATTAAGAGACCTAAGTCTCTTGCTTGCAGAGTCAACCTATACCATAACATTGTGTAGTGACTTGCAAAGAGTATCAAATTACTGGCATGATTTTAAAATAAATTTAGGAACTTAAACTAATTTATTAGTTGCTCCTTGTTGTATTCTGTTGTATTCACGCAATAAATCCTTGTTAGGGTAGGCAGAGTACCTCTATGGTTCTAGGGCTACTTGACGTCATATTTGACATACATTCTGAGGATCAGAAGTTAAATAAAAAATGAGTATAGTGGTGAACGATATACAGCAAAACTCATGAGTCGCGTCCCACTTACTGGCTTTTAGAGTATACCTGGGAAGAGTTGGCAGCACATTGCATGTATTTCTTTTCAAAAAAGCTCTTGTCTTCCCTTGTTATCCCGGGCCTAAACTTAGGAGGACAACATGTATATTTTTGTACCAGTTATGATATTAGAAATTTCATTCATATCAGCTTTAAGGCATATGAAGTAAAAATTCTCAAATATTTTGACAACTTTTTATTTTTCAGAATTTCAGGTACTTAAAATGAAAACAAAAGGCAGAAAACCCTTGAGTGATCTTTCTCTTGAGGGGAACCTAAATCAAATAGTAAAGCAAGAGACACAATGTACTGGCCAATATATCTGTGTAAAATGTGACTCATCATTTAAAACGAAACCGGGACTCGATAGACATATTAAATTATTTTGCGGAAAATTTGTCTGTCAATACTGCAACAAAAATTTTATTCAAGGAAAAGGAGCTCTTGAAACACACTTAAGAGTCCATACTAAAGAACGGCCGTTTGCTTGTCCAGTGTGTCATAAGCGATTCACTCAAACAGCTTCGAGAAACTTGCATATAAAAAGACATACAAATACCAAAGATCACGTATGCCAATTTTGTAATAAATCTTTTGTGGATCGCGGAAATATGTTAGTTCATATACGTACGCACACCGGAGAGAAGCCTTATAAATGTTCTTACTGTCCAAATGATAAAGCATTCAGTGATCACAGTGCATTCAAAAGACACATACGAACTCACACAGGTGATAAAAGGTATGTTTGTAAATTATGTCCAATGAGGTTTTCCGATGCCAGTGGCTTGATTGCACATAGAAAAAAGCATACCGGCATCAAGTTAATTCCATGTGACGTCTGTGATCAAAAATTTGTAAGCAATACGGCAGTCATAAACCATGTCCTGGCTGTGCACGAAAAAATAAAGCCGCTCGAATGTGACCATTGTGGAAAAAGATCATTCAGCAAATGCAATTTGCAAAACCATATACATAACGTCCATTCAAAACTATTAGGTCTAAAGTTCAAATGTCAACAATGCAAGAAAGTTTTTGTAACTTTTAATCGTCTGCAAAACCATGTTAAAAAGAATCACCAAATATTAATGCATTGTGATATATGTCTCGAAGCTTTTTCTACTGTATCAGGTTTTCAAAAACATAAAAACAAAAAATGTAGTAAAAGAATACAAAATAAAAAATCAAAACAAAATAAATATTCAAACGACATAAAATCAATCAATCCAAAAATTAAGTCTGAAAAGTAAACTTTTGGTCTATCAAATTTAATTGTTCACGCAAGCAAAATGCCAAAACTAGGCCCCGTATGTGACTGTCTACTAAGAAGCGTATTTGCATTTTATGCTAAGCCTGCGTAGGTCTACGTAGGCTCACGGGCTAGTTATTAAGCAGAATAATTATTTAGCAGTATCCCTTACCCCTAAAGTCTTTGGCTAGATTTAAATAATTTTACCAATTATATGTCTGTACACTCATGCGTTACCATATCACAAGTTTGTGCAAAAACTGTTTAGAAATAATTCAATGTAGAGATCTATATTTAAAAAGGCAGTGGTCCATATATTTTTTGTTATGTAAAAGTTTCTTATTACTTTTGGTTAAAGAAAACAAATATTTTCAGTAGATTTAATAGTTGCAAAAAAAGATTTTTGTTTCTCATAAGTAAGTACTCGTAAGGTTTCTCATGTTATGTTTTATGTTAAGTAGTAATTGAGATGTTAATAAAGTTATTTTGTTAAGAAAACTGTTTTTTTATTCATAACCATAATCGTTTAAGGCATATTGCAATACTACTTGCTGTTAATATAATATATTTTATCATCATTCTAAATTCAGTAGACGTAAGGTGCGTTTAAACGCATTCTTGCGAAGTTACGAAAGCGTGGTATGGTTTGTTTATGTACGGTTGTCTTACAAGAAAGAAAGAAAGAAAGAAAAAGAAATTTATTCACCATACAATACAGACACCAAAATAGCATACAAATGAATGATGTGGTGAAACGGTGCTGCCTCAGCCAGGCTGTTTTTCAGTCAGCACCTGAGTTGACTGCTAACAACATGCATTTAAGATGCAGCACAATAACGAACACAACGAACAGTGTTAATGAATTGTTATAACAATCGACAGATGTATAGAAAATAATTTCTGATGAAAATAGAGAGAATATCGGTTTTATTGAATTAATTGATTTTTTCGTAATAGATAAGACTAGATAAGAAAGCGATTACTTTCTGTTTAATGCAAATCGACCCAGTAGTTTAGAAGGATGAATTTTAAATCTGCCACCGTTTCTCGTGGACAGCTTTTATGCCCTCAGAGGCCCAGACGAAGACAAATTTTAATAGAGCCACTCAAAATTTAATTTAATTTATTACTTAAATAAGACTTAAATTAAAAGATAAATAGATGCCGCGAGGCATCTCGAATCGCAACGCTGCGTGGTGCAACGTATTCTAAATTCTCACAGTTAAATGTTTATGTTTTCATGTAATAAATAAAATTCAACTTTGAGCGGCTCTATTAAAATGTGCGCGCAGCGTCGCGTCTCGGGGTGAACCACGTGTGAACTGATCCTTTTTCGAGAACAGTTCAACAACTTCCAGACTTTTCTGTTATTTTTCTCTTACAGGAAAACTTCAAATGAGTAAGGGTTTACCGTGTAAACCCTTACTCATTTAAACTGTGTGGTGATCGGTTGAGAATAACACCACCCCATCTCTTTCCGTGGGTGTCGTAAGAGGCGACTAAGGAAACACAAATGAGACCTGCCTCCTAGTAATTCATCCCAGGCAACGACACTTCATTTTTTTCTGGATCTGAGGTGTCGTCCTATGGTCTCATGCGGTGTGGTAGGCTCTGTAAAGGGCCGTCTGGTTCGCGACCACCCTCCTACCGAAGTCCGACGCCAAACAGCTTGCTGTGTTCCATCGGTGCGTAGGAGTACCAGTGCCTTTATAGGCATTTTCTGGGTTAAGTCGCTCCATCGTCGACCTCATCTTTGACCTTTATGGTCAAGATTGAGGTCAAGAGTTAACCCATCTTATAATTAAAAAAAAAGGGATTTTAAGAATGTTTGCAGTTTTCAAAGACGTCGTCTTCGGCTTTTTGAATAAATAGTTGGTACGGAACCCACGCGAGTCCTCCCATTAACACTTACTAGCTAGTTAATTTGGCCGTATAATGTGAACTTTACATTGTTTGGTGCGAATTTTCAGAAAATAATAGCACAGAGTCGGAATATGTCTAGGCAGCCTACTATGTGCTATTGTGTACTAAGACTGTATACGCCTAGTTTGATGCCGGCTCGACAGGCGCTCGATAGAATAGTAGATGAGCAATCTTTATGAAATTTTGCACAGCAGTCACAGTTCTTTTTTAGGTGTAATATTCTGTGCTGTAGTTTTAAGTCGTTTTCGAGAACGGCCCGTGTACGCTAACTTGACGTCAAGCCAGCGTACACACCGACAATAGTCTTCATTTCTTTAACTGAAGGGGAACCATTCATTGATGCTCAAAAATCTTTGAGTATGTATGTAGTATTTGTTTATATCAAAAGGTCTTTGGCGGGAACTCGGCGTGAGCGGTTGCTTTGTCAATTGAATTTTCATTTTCTGCGTGAAAAAGTTGTTTAATGTGTAATATTGATAGTGTATTATGCAGTAAATTGATTAAAATTCGTGTAGTGATGAAAAATTCAAGTGATAACAGTGTTTCTGCTCCGTTTGGTACCGACAAAGATCCTCGCGGTTGTGCTTCTCGCCGCCAGTTTTCGTAAAACAGACGCTATCCGGTTTTACGTAGAACGTGAGGAGCTTAGGGCTTAGGTTAAGTTGAAGAAAGAAGATTCTTTACTGAAGAAATGGCTGTATGGACATAGTTTCCCTTGCCTTTCCCGAAAGGGATAAATTCACATTTAACTTATTTCTATGTCTATGGATAAATTTAACAAAAAAAAATGTTTATATCAAAAATATACACGTCGTTGTCATAGATAATTCAATTTTTTTTTGGAAGTGTCTCCGCTGCCGGTACCGGCAACGACGAAAAATTGGAACGGTTGCCGGAAGTTACTGTCAGTTTCAATTTTTGACGTTTTTGACAGCTGACATGAGTTGATTTTGTGTTCTTATCGGGGTCTGTGCTTTGATGCGTTGGTGATTATCTAAGATTGAATTTGCGAATATTCCTAAATCACTATCGGAAATGTATTACTTACATTCGACTTTGATTTTCAGATAAAACTAGTTGTCACATCGAGCTACAGTTAAAACTAGCTATAGTTAAAACTCCTCCCCCGCGGAGATTATATCGGGGCAGAAACTGTAGGTTAGGTTAGGTTAGAACTGCGAGGGGTGCTAGGTCAGGTAACCTCCACGAGCGCCCAGCCCATTGTCAATCCTCTTGAATCCGTTCGGGGGAAGGGCAATGAGTCTGGGACGGTGCACCCTGGGCATCGGACAACAACTTTTCTTCGGAATTCTTGTTGTCCGATGGCGAATTACCTGACACTGGCGCGGAACGGGACCGTTTTGGTAAGACCGTCCCGCGCAGAGGGCTCTCCACACATCTCTCTGATAAGCAGAGAGTGTCATGGACGAGCGAGGGGGAGGCGAGCGGCACGAGAGTGCTGCTCGATGAGGGTGGCGTGCGTGCCAAGCGTAATTGGCACGCGCGAGGGGGGAGATCTCTCGCTGTTGACCGGAGCTTACTCCATCGTTGACAGCGAGACATCTCCGACTAGTGTCTCCCCCTGTGGAATGGTATACTCAGGGGGAGACGCAGGGAGAGGTGCAGGAGGGGGAAGCTTACAGCGGGCTTCCCCATCCTCCGCAGAGGAGCTGGATGCATGAGAGGGGCTATAATGCGGGCTCCTTTCATGCAGCCTAAAAAGAGGCCTGGTGGCAGTCACAGGGGGACTGTCATCGGAAAACAGGCCTCGCGATTGGAGGGCGTGCAATGTGTTCTGTGCACGCCTTCAAATGAGGCGGTAAATGCGGGGGTCAAAAATTGGCCTCCCGCGAGTTGGGGACCGCTTCCTTTTAGCGGTCCATCGCCCGGTGGGGTCACAGACGAATGCTAACGCGATACCTGTGGCCTCACCCAAGGCGGGAGAAGGAACACCTTGGGGTTTTAGTCGGTTCGAGTCCGACATAACCCTCCTGCTGCCCCTGCGGCGGGGGGGTATGCGTGGGCATTTCCCCAAGTAAAAAAAAAAAAAAAAAAAAAAAAGGTTAGAACTGCGACCCCCAACGCACGAGCCGAGCGAGCGAAGCGAGCGTGCCGCGGCAGCGGCCGGCGATGTGCCAGAAACGACTGTGGTTGCGTTAAGCGGTTGTCGCAGTTCCGCTCGGTTAGGTTAGGTTGTTTTGTAGGTTTCATATATTTCCGGCACCCGTCCCCACTGCCGGTTCCGGCAGCGGAGGCGCAGCCTTTTTTTTTCCTCCATTCATGACTTCCGGGTAGGTTGCAAAGAGAATTTAAATGGTAGGTTGTGTCTATGTATATCCAAAGAGTATGTCACTGCGTTTATATCTATGATTCAGGTCTTTGGCGGGAACTCGGCGTGAGCGGTTGCTTTGTCAATTGAATTTTCGTTTTCGGTGTGAAAAAGTTGTTTAATGTGTAATAATGATAGTGTAATATGCAGTAAATTGACTAAAATTCGTGTAGTGATGAAAAATTCAAGTGATAACAGTGTTTCTGCTCCGTTTGGTACCGACAAAGATCCTCGCGGTTGTGTTTTTCGCCGCCAGTTTTCGTAAAGGCCCTGATACACGTCCGGATTCGGTCCGGCGGATCGCGGCGACAAAGCTATACTAGGAAGCGAGACAGACTATCAAATGAGCGAGACATGTGACAGTCTGTCTCGCTTCCTCTCACAGGTC
This sequence comes from Aproaerema taeniolella, assembly GCA_949987775.1. Lineage (NCBI taxonomy): Eukaryota > Metazoa > Arthropoda > Insecta > Lepidoptera > Gelechiidae > Aproaerema > Aproaerema taeniolella. The sequence continues at coordinate 16,954,975 of OX465255.1, read as the reverse complement.
TGTCGCGGTCCGGACCGGACCAAATCCGGACGTGTAGCAGGGCTTTAAAACAGACGCTATCCGGTTTTATGCAGAACATGAGGAGCTTAGGGCTTAGGTTAAGTTGAAGAAAGAAGATTTTTCACTGAAGACATGGCTGTATGGACATAATTTCCTTTGCCTTTCCCGAAAGGGATAAATCACTGACATAAAGTGTATGGACTGGCAGTCCTCTATAAATTACAGCATTTGTCTCTAGGATGCATTGAAAGTGACAAATTCGCAGGAATTTTGACAAATTGAACGGAACTTGACGCAGTGAATTGTAAACAATTTGAAATATTTGAAAATTTTGTTAAAATTTTAAAGACTAAGTGAATTTTTGAATAAAGTTTTATTAATATTCAATTTTGTGACCATGAGAATATGCTTGATTTGTAAATATAAACAGAAAAAAGGAGATAATCGGTCAATGTACAAGTATGTTTTTTTACCAACTGTTTTATTGAAAAATGTTGTTTTAAAACGTCTTAATTCTACTTTAAATGATTAGAAATTGTCGGGAAGACATTCCTCTTTTTCGAAGTATATATATAGTAATGTTAAAATGACTATAAAAGATAAAATTTTCGCATTTTCAATTTCGCTTGATTCGCCTGCTTTATTTCGCTAGTGCTTCTAAAGACAGTCGATAAAAACAATGTCGATAGAAACATGTTATAGGTATATTAGTGTAAAATATTACTTAGTGTTACGTACAATGGCAAACAAAACCGTTTTTATTTTGTTGAGTACCCATGATTACTTTTTTAGGGTTATGTGGTAGACTACTAAGTTATAGTTTCGCCATATCCGTCTACTCGCAATTTTCTAAGAGACCCTTGATACTACAAAACTGTAATCATACCTTAGTACCTAAGCTTTTCAAGATAACAAGTAGTTTGATTAAATTGCGCGTCGCTCGACACGCTCTTGAATGATTTTAGATAAATATTTAAGAGTTTACTAATCTTCATAAGAACAGTAAGACAGAATACCTAACCAACCAAATTTCTTACAACAGATTTCCAACCGACGAAGTTTTTAAAAAAGAATGGCTTCAAAATATGAATGTTTCGAAGAATTGGACATCAAAGAAAAGCCACGAAATATGTTCGAAACATTTTGACCCTAAATGTTTTATAGGAAGTAGGAAATTGTTAAAATTTGATATTGTTCCTACAATATTTGAAGAAAATGTTCAAGGTAAAGGTTATACATAAGGGTTACTAGAAACATGTCCCGATAGAAACATGTACCAGTTTTGAAAAATTACATACTTTCACTTTTTATAAAGTAACACAGCTATAAATATTATTGTTTTTGAAACTAACGCATTTATTTCTTTTATTTTTCATGATTGTAGTTAACTTACTCCCTAATACATGTTAATTGTTATTTTATCTTAAATTTACAACTCGAGCATCTGTGGCCCATTTGTTAGTAAAAACAACTTAAAACTATAAATGTTTCATAGGAAGTAGGAAATTGTTAAAATTTGATAGTGTTCCTACAATATTTAAAGAAAATGTTCAAGGTAAAGGTTATACATAAGGGTTACTAGAAACATGTCACGATCCCCGCTAAGGGATGGTAGTAGGCTTTATAAACTATTGAATAATATTTCAAAACTGAAAAAAAGAGTACCAGTTTTGAAAAATTACATACTTTAACTTTTTATAAAGTAACACAGCTTTAAATATTATTGTTTTTGAAACTAACGCATTTATTTGTTTTATTTTTCATGATTGTAGTTAACTGCCTACCCCGCTGGGAAATACATATAGTTTGTCGACTAATCGACTTTTGGCCTCACTACGTCGAGTTCGGTTTTCTGCCGCTGCCGCCTACAGCGCCAAAATGGCGAAAATCAAATGGTCTCGTTTTTGATTTGACAACAGCCAGTCTAGTGGTATTTAACTTATTTTTTCTATGTCTATGGGATAAATTTATCAAAAAAAAAAATATCTATGATTCATGCAGTGTTGCCAACTTAGTGGATTTTCCACTAAAACTGGTGGTTTTAACCCCCTATTTAGTGGCGATATATTGGTTTTAGTAGATAGTGGATTTTCCTAGTGGTTTAGCAAAATTCAATTTCAATTACAAAAAATGCGATCACTCAGCCACATACACGTTCCCATCCATATATTTTCTTTAATTCTTCGTTCTACCTACTTGCTTATTTGCTTAACGACTTTTCAGCAGTATGATGAACGTTATAAAATTCAAACAGCGAAACAGAATGAAGTTAAATCTTTTGACTTCAATTTTAAGAATACGCTGTGGCATGCTAGACGGAGATTCCAGGGCCGCCAGACCTTACTTATTTTCTCATAAATAGTGCTAGTACGTACTAGTAATTTATGAATACCAGCTAACCTGGGCCGGCGGCCAATTTTCAGCTATCAGGTTCTGAAGTACTTCCAAAAATTACTCACTTGTCTTGAAGTCTGGCTAGTACGTACTAGTAATTTATGAATACCAGCTAACCTGGGCCGGCGGCCAATTTTCAGCTATCAGGTTCTGAAGTACTTCCAAAAATTACTCACTTGTCTTGAAGTCTGGCTGCTGATGTCTTATAGAATATAAATAATCTAAATATATAAAAGGAGAAACTGACTGACCGACTGACTGACTGACATATCAACGCACAGCCTAAACGGCTAAACGTAGGCACTTGAAATTTGCAAAGGACGTAGCTTAGGTACAGTAGAGGTGCACTAAGAAAGGAATTCCCGAAATTCCGCGGGAACGAGAATTAGCGAGAAAATCCTTTTGTATGAAAAATCTAAACCGCTTAAGTTAGACGCTTGAAATTTGGCATGCAGGTACCTTAGTAAACTTAAAGCTTAGTTGCAACAGGATATTGCAAAATTCCCACGGGAACGGGAGTTAGCGGGAAAAAACTTTTGTATGTAAAAATCTAAATCACGTGAGATAGATGTTTTCAATCTGTGTACTCTGTACAAAAAAAATTAACACGCAAACGAAGTTGCGGGCATCAGCTAGTTAAATATAAAAATTAATGTTCAACACCGCCAGATAGTCTCCGTCGGCTGTAATTTCTGCCAGACGCTTTACAGTTCGCAAGTAAATTATGCGATTATACCTACAATCTGAGCCGAGATTTTTGTATATGATGTTCAGGGATATATAACAATACATTTTATAGCACCCAGACTTCAAGACAAGTGAGCGATTTTTGGAAGTACCTTCAGAACCTGGTAGCTGAATATTGGCCGTCGGCCCAGGTTAGCTGGTATTCATATATTACTAGATTTACTAGTACGTACTAGCACTCCTATTTCCAACACATTTGGTTTATGAGAAAATAAGTAAGGTGTGGCGGCTCTGGGATCTTGGTCTATGCGATTAATGGGAAAGTGCTGTAACAACTATGAAATCCCGACAAATTTTTTCAAAAAAATGGATCCAAGGAATCATATCGGCTTGAAACCAATTCTGAAAATTCAGATGGAGACAAGACATCTGAAGAAGATGTATTTTATGTAGAATCATTTAGAATTCTGTTTTTATTGAAGTGTGTATTTTTATAATAAAGGTAATCTGATCACTTCTTTTCTTTTGAATTGATTGTAATTATAAAACTTAGTGGTAAATTAAGCTAATTTTAGAGTATGTCATTTTTTGGTTAGTGGTTTTCTGGTGGTTTTGGGAGTCTAGTCTGGTGGTTTGCTATTACATCCGTTGGCAACACTGGATTCATGATTCATCTTTCGAAATGCTTTCGAACTATAGTTAGTTTCGAAGTTTTTTTTGGACTAATGGGTGAGAGTTTTATGTTCCAATAGGCAATGATAAGGAGATAAAATAATCAACTTTCTTTGTTCGGTGAGTAAGATTTCCAAAACAATTATTTTACATTGAAAATTCACTTCGCTTTTTTGTTAGGTTAACTTGTTTACAAATTGCTGATACAACATTTTCTCTGACTAAGATTCTTGGAGTCTTCGGATCCTTACCCGATTATTTGCTCCTTGCGTTCGATACCCTCTGACCGTCTCCTTAAAACGAATGATTATATTATCAGTTAAAATAACCTAATTCTTGCTCAGAATGGGTAGGTACTGTACCCAGCATACTGGACCCTCTGACCACTTAGCACTAAGCTCCTATTTCAATGGTCAGATAATATGTAACCCATAGATTGCCAGGGTTTGCTATTGTATTCTGTGATATTAGGAGAATGGACATTCTATTTTAGTTTATTTTTTATTCCACCCTTCCCCATCCTGCTCCCCCCAAATTTGTGGGACCCTAATGTACACTTGCTCGAAATTTTATCAACTCCATGTTATGTTGTTAAATGTGTATGCTAGCATAGTTGGTGATTTGTTTATTTTTATTTATAACAGTTAATTTTGCATCCACAGACTTGATGATAGTTGGTGATTTAAAACCCAGCCTTTAGCAAGTGCCAGGCAATAGAAATTTGAAAAAATCTACATGTTGGTTTGTCCTCATGTATGACTTCCAAGTTCCAAAGATCTTTGACGTAATTTCCTATGATTTTGATAAATATAGAAAGACATTATTAAATCTATACTAATATTATAAAGAGGAAAGATCGCCCCTAACATGACCCAGCGACCAAGATTTGTATTTTTGTATGTTTGTTTTTTTGTATGTAACGAATAGGCTCCGAAACTACTTGACCAATTTCAAAAATTCTTTCACCATTAGGATTCTACATTATCCCTAAGTAACGTAGGCTACATAATTTTCCCGAATTCCCACGGTAACGAAATCCCGAGCGGGATGCTAGTTTGAATGAAATAAGTAAGAAAAATCTTAAAAAAAACCTTGATATCACACACTTTAACTTTATATTTTCAGGAACAAGGACAATGGATGCAATGGTGAAGTTAACCAAAATCAATGCAGTTGGATGTGACAAGTGTGGTAGTACTTGTCAAGTCCACACAAAAACCAGGCTATTGGAGCATATGAAAATACATGAACATGTAAGAAAAAAAATATACTTGCGCTGCCTCTTGAAAATATTATAAAATATAGCTAGATTGTGGTCAAGAGTGAACCCATTTTTAATTTAAAAAAATTTAAAAAAATTGTGTAAAAAGCAGATGTTTGTTCTCGGGTCATGGATGTTTGTGTCTGTCTTTATGTGTGTTCCGTGGAACCCACGACACAAGGGAAAACCTTAGTGTGGGCCTTTGAGTGTTATTTAATTATCATAAGCATTCTGTTCGTATGTATGGGACATTTACTTGCTTCATTTGTATGTTACTCTGACAAATATGTATTTTTGAACAATTCACACAATACCATCTAACCTCAAACTAAGCAAGGCTTTCACTATTGTTGCTAGTTAACTGATATATTACTCTTGCTTTTTTTGTATATATAAATTATACATAATCAGCCCAGACTCCTCACAAATACTTGAAAGTCTGATAAGATTGAATTTAGTAAATTTTTATAACTTCTTTTTAATCTTAAACAATAAAAAAGCCTACTTGTAAGGAAAAGAAGTACCTATTTAGGATATTATGAAGAGGTTTCTGTTCTAAATCTCCGAGAACAAAGTACTTTTTATTTTCAAATTTTTTTCTAAATAAAATAAAAATATTGAGAGTATACCGAAAACTCTAAACCAGAATAATACAAAAGTTCTCATTTCATTTATTTACAGATGACCAGTGCATATGTTTTGCTAACGAGAGAAAAGTTGTTAAAATGTAAGAATTGTTCTCAAAGTTTTGACACCATTAAAGAATGGAAGCTTCATGAACTGACACACATGAAACTAACGAGGTAAATATTAATAATAATAAAAGCCTTTATTTTCTCATAACACAATATAACAAACATGCATTACATTTCATTTTAATTTTGCTATAATATCAGTGAAAAATATCTCAAGTTTTATGAGAAACGATCGCCCTAGACTACATCTACTATCTACTGGTAAAGTGTAAGTAAATATATGTATAGTGTAATAATAAAATTTGGTTCCATCTTATGTATTGGTGAGAATTTATTTCAATCTAATTTACGTTCAATTCATCTCTACTGGTTAGGTACATGCTGGATGTGAAATTGCTTTTAACAAACATTTTGATAAAGTGAAATATTTTATTTTCAGCAAGAACAATAATGACTTAGCAAAGCCATATAAATGCGAAGAGTGCAATGCCGAGTTTGTGTTGAAGAGCACATTAGTCGCGCATTCCGTTCTGCACGCGCCCTTCCCACACGTGTGCCATTGTGGAATCGGTTTCTACAGTCCTGGGGATTTTCGACAACACAGAAGACTGGTCCACTCAGAAGAATTCAAAGCTGTCAAAAGAGATAGACGAAAAAAGGTAAAGCCAGAAGTCAAATTGTCAGAAGTTGAAGATGTTAAGGATGTACTGCAAGTAAAACCTCCACGCGTACCTGAAGACTACATTCCGAGAACTTCATATGCTGGACCTAAGATGAAAAATGAGTTTGTAAAGAATGTAAAATCAGACAGTGAACCTGAGTTTCCTTCATCTGATTCAGAACCAGCGGCGGAATATGATAGACCATACAGCACACATGCGCCTCGTCCACGACTTAATGCTACATTATCCATAAAGCCAAGAAAGAAAAAATCTAAGAAAAAGAAAGTTAAAAACGAGAACAAAATTCCCTACAGTCGATCACTTTATCTTAAAGACGAAAATGGAGAGACAGTTCAGATAGAAAAAGATATCAACAAAACATTTCCTTGTCCAAGGTGTGATAAAGTATGTCAAAAGAGACATCAAATAGTACAACATTTCAAAGAAAATCATACTAATAATGTATACTTATGTGAGATTTGCAACAACACATTTACCAAGAAACTGGCTTACGTCAAACATATAGCTGAGCATTCTGGAAAGTTTACCTGTCAGGTTTGTAATAGAGTCTTTGGAGCAAAACAATCTCTTAAAACTCATATGATAACACACACAAAGGAACGACCGTTTCCTTGCTCGGTGTGTGATAAACGGTTCACTCAGAAGGGAGCGAGAGACTTGCATTTAAAGATACATGCCAACATTAAGGATCACATATGCCAGTATTGTAAAAAAGGATTTTATACTCGCAGTAACATGTTGAATCATGAACGCACACACACTGGGCAAAAACCGTTCACATGTTCTTATTGTAATAAAGGATTCAGTGACCAAAGTGCACTTGCTCGACACATACGGACCCACACTGGAGAAAAAAGATATACTTGCAAGCACTGTCCAAAGAGATTTTCTGACGCAAGTGGACTAATTGGCCACGAACGTCGACATGAAGGCATTAAACATATCTCATGTGACATATGCAACTACAAGTGTTACGACAGAGGTGCCTTAAAAAAACATGTGCTAGGTGTTCATGAGGTTATAAAATGCTATCAGTGTTATTATTGCAATAAGAAATTTTCTTATAAAAGTAATTTGGCACTCCATATTAATTGTAACCATTGGAAAGAGTTAGGTTTGAAAAAGATCAGGTGTAAGTACTGCCAATTGAAGTTTCATTCCATCAGCAGCTTAAGAAACCACGAACGAACTCATCGGATGGTTATCCATTGTGATAAATGCAACAGAACCTTTGTGTCAGAAAAAACTCTTAAAATCCACAAATCTAGTGGGTTCTGTAAAATGAGAAAAAGTAAAGAGAAAGATGTATCAGAATCAGATGATTCAATGGGCATGAACGATGGCAACTGATATAAGTAACTATATCTAATTACAAAAAATTTTATAAACTAAGTTTAAGTCAACTTTCCCGTCTCGAATTCTAAATATGTAGGTACAGATTTATTGTATGTTAACAATTTATTGTAGGTACAGATAGCGTCATATAAACCGATACCACCGGCGCTACTTTTCTATGACTAAGGTGGTATCGGTTTCTAAGACCTTGTCTTAACCTTTTCACCGCCAAAGGCTGATGTATCAGACGTTTAAGTTTCGTGCCCTCGCCGCCAAAGTCTGATATATCAGACAAATAAAATTACCTATTTAACTGTATTTTTTCTAATTATTAATGTCGTGGCGTGTGGTGAACGTTTTTGACGAAAACTCTTGGCGCTAAAAAGGTTAACGATCCAATTAGAATTAATTTGAATAAGTAAGTTTTAATTGTACAAAATACGAAACGGGTGCTGGTTTCAGTAATTTCCCAGATAAAAGTTGTATCAAGTCACAAGTTTAAATTCGGGCTGCTTTTGCTAAGCTGTCGCTTACATTATATTATGTATCTCAACCATATTCATCTGGGAAATGTTTCATTGTGATATATCAAAGTTGTTTCAGTAGTTATACTTAAAATTTAACAAACAGTTAAAAAGAAACAATAGAAGACTGAATTGTTGATTTGCAGTCTCGATGAATCAAATATCTTATTTTAACCCCCGACGAAAAAAAAGAGGGGTGTTTTAAGTTTGACGTGTATATCTGTCTGTTTGTGGCATTGTAGCTCATAAACGAATGTACCTGCTGGTTTTTTTTCTTTTTGTGAAAGCTTATGTCATCAAGATGGTTCTTAGCTATATTTTGGTTCAACCATTTAGAAGTTATCTATGAATTTCGGGGGTAATGCATTTTTTTTTAAATTTCACTTTATTTTAGTTATAATAAAGTGTAGGTGTAAGTTATTATTATTTGATAGGTACTTTGTGTTAAGACATGATTATTGAATTAATTTTCTGGATGGAACTGCATTCCATTGTATGCAAGGGCGTCGCCAGCCTTTGGCCCAGGTGGGGGCAAGTTAATATTATGGAGGATGAAAAAAATATGAATTGTAGGTACAGTCAAGAGCATGAAGTTTTACACTTGTAGCGCGAGTCTTTGCCTCTATGGGCCTGATTTTTGAAACAATAGAATTCCAATTCGCATACGAATTGACAAGATTTGTATGAGATTCTCACGCGAATCTTGTCAATTCGTATGCGAATTGGAATTCTATCGTTTCAAAAATACGTCTCATAGAGACGAATCGGCGTTTGTAATAAGAACGGGGGGGCTACCACCTAAGCGAAGTTGATGCTGATTGAACGAATGGTATGATGTACATTGCTGTGTTTGGTTCATATCATTAATCAAGGTCTCCTTATAAAGAAGCAATCGACAGCATTCCATTCGTTCACCCAGCGTCAGCTTCGCTTAGATGATAGCCCCCCGGTTCCAACTTTGTTTGCTTTGCAGATAGCTACATTTTGCCCCTCCCTGCCCCCCTTAGCGACGCCCTTGATTGTATGTAGTAGTTTCTTACCTGTTAGTTCCACCTATTAGTTTTTAAAGTCTCCGCCCTATTATATACACGCTTACGCCTACAATCCCTTACGGGATAGGCAGAGCATCAGTGGTTCTAGAACCACTTGATGCCACGTTTGTCACAAATTGTGAGGGTTATCAGATGGAACAAGTTGCATAATGGTGAGAGGTGGTTAGACTTTCGCCAATTATACATATTTTTATACCCTCCCGCAAGGCTTCTGTAACTTTCCTTTAAATAACGTTTATGAATAAGGGGGTGGGTTTATGTTTAATTTTTTATTCTAAAAATCCATAGCATTCAAATAATATGTATTTGAATAAAAAGTTTACTAGGCAAGGACTATAATCTTATTTGTTTATTTTAACTATGCAAATTGTTATAAAAAGAATGTACTTCACAATGTTATGTAATCCTGATAACCAGGGCTTTAGGCAAATCTCTTTCAACCTCTCCGGGTGCTAAATCAGTCAACTGAACAACTTTTCCCAAGGAATACGAAAAAAAATTGATCTCCCATACAAAATGCGCTATATCACTGATGAAGTTTGTATGGAAACTCATTTTTTTTTCTTATTTTGACCTAGTATTGGGGGGAAAGTTGTTCAGCTTCATGGACTGCTTAACCACCCGAGAGGTTGAAAGAGATTTACCTAAAGCCCTGAATAACTAGGTATACTATTGATTCACTGTTAAAATGTATAAGATGATGGCTGTTTATATGTTAGTAAGTAATTGATGTTTATACACTGTTAATTGACTGATTTCATTATTGAAATCAAAATCGTAGGTATGAAAAGAGGTCTTCCTAATCAATAGAAGATTGTATGACGTATTGTATGGGCGCTACTTTCTGACCTATTCACTACCATGTTAATTAGGTACTTACATGGTAGTGAATAGATACTCGTCACCGACACAAGCGGTGGTTATTGACGGTTCCATGCTTAAATTCTGGTGTCTGGAATCATTCTTTGTCTGTGTTTATTCGTGTGTGTGTCCCCAGAGACGCACGCCTTTTGGTTGCTTGGCGTTATTATTATTATTTCAATAAATAATGATAAATAGTGGCTGGATTGGTTTGACAGTTTGTTTTGAGTGTATCCCACTATTTCTATCGATGGAACAGATTACAGATTATTCGCTTCGTTCGTGTTTTAATTGGGCTCACGTTACACATTACTTACGACACATGTGTTGTTAATAACTATAAAGTCAGATCACCTCATGTACTAGATGTTAACAGTTTAATATTTTCAGTTGGCAATAGTGGACATCTCTAACTAGGTACTCCAAACTTACGTACATACATATTTTGTTGGTATTTCCCGAAGGTCACCTACATGTGCCTTCGTCAGAGCTACATGTTATACTACTGTATCAATGTTAAAGGAGTGGTATTGACTTATTAGATGCCTTCTTACTTACTTTATAAAAGTTTATTGTTAACGTTGTTACTGGCTTAAATGTAGTCTTTTTTGATTTTCATGACCATAATGTTTTAGGCGATGAATTAATAAATGTCAAGATGATTTTCATTAAATAATTGTTTTTTAATAACTCATTTTAGTAAGTTACCTACCTACTCGAGTAGATTCGTAAACATGACCGAGCACTGTGAAGTGTGTCAGTACTGATATACGCTGATATGTTTAACAGAGGGTGGTTTGCCTGAGGGTGAGGGGTTGTATTCCAAAAGGTCATAAGTAGGTGAATGTCTGCGTTGCCGCGCCGGGCGCGACGCGCCGTTCAATACCGTGCGCGCCGCGCGGCGACGCATGGGGTTAGTAACTACTCACCCTTTGTACCCAACCCCCGCTTTGTCGAATACGAACTCCTACTAACACTGGCCGCAATATTCGTAGCTTTTAAAAAAAAGAAAACCTTTTGAAAAATGAACGAGCTCGACCTCATCAAGGAGGTGGAGAAATGGCCCATTTTATATGATAAAACTGTGACCGGTTTCGCGAAAAACAAACTTCGAGAGGAAGCGTGGAACGGGGTCTCGGAGTCTCTTAATGTGTCTGGTAAGTTTTTTGGATTGTTTAAACTGTGACCTAGTTCATCTTTAAGTTTTTATTTATTTATTTTTTATTTAACAGTTAATTGTGCATCCACAGACTCGATGTCCGTGACGTTCATCTTTAAGTTTGTAAAGTTAAAGATCTTTCTTCAAAGTTTTTACTTTTGGTTAGTTAGTTGTTAATCAGATTGCTGCTAGTAGACTTAGTTTATTGGAAGACAAACCTTATACTGCCGTAATAAGTCTTAGTTTTGTATGGTTTTGAATTTTTAATTAATAATGTTTATTTTCCCAAATTAAACGGCATTACTGCTTTGTAACAATAGAAAAGACAAAAATTGTAACTTTAACAAAGTTTTAGAATAGAATCTTGATTACAAATCGTACCTTGCGTCTTTCTCTTATCTAATAAGTACGTAGAGTTATTATTCTGAGCTTCGATCAGCCATACACCAACTGTTGATCGATGAGTCATGATTTTTGTGATTACTAACATTAAGTTGCAGAGATTTCCATCAAAGTTAATGCTACTTTTAATATAATACTATCGCTATCCCAGTTGGTAATGAGCCATGCAGACTTGTGATCGGAAGGTCGGTTCAAATCCTGGTGCGGGCCTGTACCACTAAATTCGTCTTTTCGGATTTCTAATTATCACTTGCTTAACGGTGAAGGAAAACATCGTGATGAAACCCGCCTGTCCAAGAAAATTCATTTTCGAAAGACGAGCGGTCCACCAACCCGCATTGGGCCAGCGTGGTGGACTATGGCCTAAAACCCCTTCGTGTTTCGAAGGGAGGCCCGTGCCCCTCGTTGGGGACGTATCCGTCTTATTGACGAAAAAAAGGACGGAATTATTTTTAAAGACGCTTTAAAACTAATGCTTCTTATTATGACATCATAGTGATTCTAAGGTCGTTAAAAATACCTAAATCCTTACTAATATTATAAATGCGAAAGTAACTCTGTCTGTCTGTCCGTTTTTCACGTCTACTGAACCGATTTTTATGAAATTTGGTACAGAGATAGATTAGAGCCTGGAAAAGGACATAGGCTACATTTTATCCCACGTTGGGCACGATATAACCTGTAGTCCGCGGACGGAAAGCTAGTAACTGAAATAAATACCAACCACTACAATTCCAATTATTCTTTCAATAATAGTGTACCATTGTAGTGCGATTTTAAATCTTAAGTTCACAACGTAAGAGCTACTTTATTTTTAACCACCGTCGCAAAAGAGGGGTGTTGAACGTTTAAGTTGTGTAGGTATCCGGCGTCGTAGCTCCTAAACGAATGGACCGATATTGATACAGGCGCGGTCCGAAGGGGGGGGTCACAGGGGACATGACCCCCCCCAAAATCTAAGGTCAAATTGAAAAATCTCAAAAATATGCCAAATATAATAAAAGGGAATTTGTAGCTATCCCCTAACAGCGATAAATTTATAACTATAGTTTTCAGACATCTAGTGGTGTTTTTATGAACTACGCACGATGGATTCGTTAAAAGTAATTTGCACGAATTTCGGCAAATATCCCAAGTGCACAGCAGAAATACACGACACAAAGAAAGGCTCTGCGTCGTTCCCGCCAAAACCTCCCTTTTGCACAAAAGTTTTTTTTGTATGGCACCAAAGCTATATAATATTCCAATACAAATAAAGAACTCTTCTAGTATGAATATGTTTAAGAACAAGTTACTGGCACTTCTTATAGATAAGGCGTACTACAAAATTGATGAATTTATTTGTGACAACTTTTAAAATTTTAATTATTTGACATTTTAAGTACATTGCTTTGACATTTAATTGATTGACATTTTAAATTATTATTCTATTTGGTAACTTGTTTTATTTTTCATTAATTTCTTTCTTTTGACATGTTATTTGTTAATTTTGTTTTGACATTTTATTTTATTTTTATGCTTTTTTTGTGGTTTGACATTTAATTTTACTGTACTTATATTTTTTAATTGTTCACTAATGTTTAATTATTTAGACCCATTATTATTTATAAATATTTGCATGCCGGGCAGTGGCCGAATATGACAGAACCACATTTTAAAATAGGCCCATCTTTGTACTCATATTCAGCAAATAAATGATTTGATTTGATTTGATTTGCCAAAATTGCTTGGAAATAACATCTAGTTTAGAAACAAGGAACCGAACTACGTAGTTTTGGTAATCCTAGCAAAATCGATATGCGTCGTTATGATAAAGATTGTATAACAATATTATAATGAAATTTGTCGGTTTATTGTAAAGATTCAAGATAAAGGCTGTCTACTTAGTTATGAATTGGGTGAGTGACCCCCTCCAAAATTTCAGGCTGCGACCGCGCCTGTATTGATACGGGTATACTCTTTCGATTTTGATAAAAATAAACCGAAAAATAAAAAAAAATGCATTTAATTTTCCAAGCCAAATCAGTTTGATAGGCTTACCTTCGCACCGACTTCAAACAGATCAGTAGGTACATGTATCATCATCATCATATCAGCCTATTGCAGTAATCTCCTTCTTCTTATCGTGTAGGTTTTTTTTTTTTTAAATAATAAGATGGGTTAACTCTTGACCTCAATCTTGACCATAAAGATCAAAGATGAGGTCGACGATGGGAGCGAGTTAACCCAGAAAATGCCTATAAAGGCACTGGTACTCCCACGCACCGACGGAACACAGCAAGCTGTTTGGCGTCGGACTTCGGTAGGAGGGTGGTTGCGAACCAGACGGCCCTTTACAGAGCCTACCACACCGCATGAAACCATGGACGACACCTCAGATTCAGAAAAAAAATGAAGTGTCGTTGCCTGGGATGGATTACTAGGAGGCAGGTCTCATTTGTGTTTCCTTAGTCGCCTCTTACGACACCCACGGAAAGAGATGGGGTGGTGTTATTCTCAACCAATCACCACACGGGAAAAAATTCAAGTGTGTGGCGAACTTGGCTAACCCTGGTGTCAGAGTTTTCAAAACCGCACAATGGCCTCTGACTTGGTTTTAACGACTGTAGTCAATTGACAACAGCCGGGACCGACAGCTTAACGTGTCCTCCGAAGCCCGGAAACGCTCGTGATAAATTGCCACTTTGGTCACCCATCATGTTCCCTGCCTCTGTATACGTTGCTTAACCTCACTGATCGGTTGAGATCAGCGAGAGCCACTGGGCTAAGAGCGCTTCACTACGGGCTACGAGTCCACTGCTGAACATAGACCTCCCCCAAGGTGCGCCACTTTGCACGATCCTCCGGTTTTTGCATCCAGCCACTACCCGCTATCTTCTTTTGGTCATCTGACCATCTGGCTGGGGGGCGTCCTACACTACGTTTGCCAAGACGTGGTCTCCGTTCGAGAACCTGTCTACTCCAACGCTCGTCGGTTCTGCGACAGACAATATGTATACGTACACATTAAATGCAACGTTTTTATTTTTCGAGTTTTGAAGTCAGTTTAAGTTTTTTATAAATAGGTCTTTATTTTAACCGACTTCAAAAAAGGAGGAGGTCGTACATTGAACGACTGATTTTTTATTTTTTTATTTTTTACAGTACACAGAAAAAAAAATCACAAATATTACAGACAAATAGAAAAACGAACACAAAAGGCACAGCTTATTTTATCTATGTTTTACCGATTTCTCCGCTAATTATGGACCTATTTTCAAAATTCTTTTTTTGTTCGAAAGAGTATACTCCAGAGGTGGTCCCATATAAATTTTATCGAAAATTATTCAGCGCTTTAAAAAAAAACATCAAAAATTGCTGCCATGAAAATGTCACTCATTTATTTAGATGATGTTCTGGTCTGTAGTATTTTTTTGTTTTTGTTGATTTTTTTAAAGCGCTGAATCATTTTCGATAAAATTTACATGGGACCATCTCTGGAGTATACTCTTTCGAACAACAAATAATTTTGAGAATCGGTCCATAAATGCGGAGAAATCGGTGAACATAGGTAGGTAGCTACATAAAAAAAAGATACATCAGTCGAATATAGAACCTCCTCCTTTTTTGAAGTCGGTCAAAAAAGAAAAAGAAATGTATTCACCATATCAAACAACCAACGAAATGAGGTAAAAATGTTTCCTATGTTATGAAAGGCACGAGTATTATAATAATAATTGACTTCTTTAAATTTTCACCCAAATTAAAAAATTTTTTCATAATTCCAGCCAATTCGGAGTGCATAACTTTTAAATAAAATGTTTGTGTAACCCCCGACATTGAGCGGTGATAGCCCAGTTGGTAATGAGCCAGACTTGTGATCCGAGGGTCGCGGGTTCAAATCCTGGTGCGGGCCTGAACCACTAAATTCGTCTTTTCGGATTTATGTACGGATTTCTAATTATCACTTGCTCGACGGTGAAGGAAAACATCGTAATGAAACTGTTTTTGTTTTGGTACACTACTCGATTTTCAAAAATCTTTTTGTGTTCTATAGAGTATACATCACCTACTCCTGAGGTGGTCCCATATAAATGTTATCTAAAATGATTCAGCCCTTTTAAAAATACCAAATACATACACAACTTATTTCTGTCTAAACACTTTATACTTAGAAGAAGTTTTATTTTATGGTTATCTTCTGACAAGTCGGTTGGATACACATACATACGCTCACGCCTATAATGCCTAACAGGGTAGGCAGAGCACCGGTTCGTTCTAACGTTTTTAACGTGGACAATTTCAGAAGCAATTTTGCTTGAAATCTATTTATCGATCGAGCCAAAGTGTCACCTTGAAAATTTTCTTGCAATTTATGAAAAAAATTCTATAGTCTCATTTACAGTGCAAAATCCTATTGCGTTTTGTTGTTTTTCTCCAGATACGGAGTGTAAAAAGCGTTGGCGATCGCTGCGGGACTCTTTCATAAAGCTCCAGCGCACCCACGGCGGTCGCACAAGATGGCCGTACCACCAGGCAATGAGGTTCCTGCTGCCACACGTCGAGATCAGGCAGGACCCTCCGGTGTACGTATCTGAAACCCGCTGTGGCCAAAAGTGAGGGCGACAGCGATCCAAAACGACTATAATGCTGTCTGACTAACTATAGAGCTTCTTTCTGAACTAACTTTTTTTTTTAAATATTGTAACAATATGGGTTTTAAGTTTGAAATGTAATAAAGAGTTTATAATTCATTCGATTTTTAATTAGTATTTCTTTGCCATCACCCCACCAAGTGTGATAACAAGCACGACCTACCTACCACAATTTTTTTTTAAATACCAAAAGCATGTTCTAAAATAAAACTATGTAGTATGCTTATTCCAACACCAGAAGAATAATTAGAATTATTATTGTTAAACCATCACTGTAATTATAACCAGCACTAGTATTCTTAAAATGACAACACCAGAAGAATAACCGGCACTACTATTCTTGAAATGACAACACCAGAAGTATAATCAGCACTAGAATTCTTGAAATGACAACACCAGAAGAATTATCAGCACTATAGTACGCTTATATGGCTTAGCGAAACTTTAAACTGACTTTATATTAGTTAACGAAACTTTAGGGGATGATTTTTTCGATAAAATAACTTTTCCCAACGAGACAAATCAGCTGATCGTTAAAGTTTTATGAAGAGGCGTAACTGTGTTCCTTTTGGGAATTTTTTTGAGTTTTGTTTGCTGGTTCACATCCTTAATTTTTGCTAGCTTATTTAACCTTTTTAGCGCCAAGAGTTTTCGTCAAAAACGTTCACCACACGCCACGACATTAATAATTTGAAAAATACAGTTAAATTGGTAATTTTATTTGTCTGATATACTTAGGCGGCGAGGTCACGAAACTTAAACGTCTGATATATCAGACTTTGGCGGTGAAAAGGTTTAAGTCGCCTAATATGCTATTGCCATATGAATAAAAAGCACTGCTGATAGTCCTGGTATTACATAATTATGTCTTCAGCAGAAAAATAATAATAATAACAAGCACTATAAACCTCTAGTATTCTTTATGCCATAACAAGGCCATAACCATTAAAACAAAAAGCACTAGTGTTCTTAAAGAATAATAAAAATTTCTTATGAAATATACCATCCTACCATAAAAATATAATCTTTATCGTACTAATTGGATGGAAAGTTTTTTAGTGTTAATTTTTTATGACGCTAGTTAAGTACATATAAATTATCGTTCTTATAATATACACGGGCACACGCACAAACTCACGCATTTTCTCATTTGCAGCCTCAGCAACTTGCTAGCAAAAATATCTGACAATAGTCGCGCCTATCAAAAATATATGCTTAGCTCAATGCTTTACTAGATGCGAAACCTTGTAATTGAGCTTTTGCAAATACTCTTTGCTATTTAAGTATGTTCAAAATATTAAAATTCAAAAATATGTCGTTACAGAAGTTCGAAGCGCGAAAAATACGACAGGATCGAAAAGCGAAATGAGTCTGAAGATTCGGACACTGAAGAAGAAGCGATACGTTTGCGGCAGATTCAGGGTCTTCCGACGGGCCTTCCTGACCTATCCTTTAGCGAGGACATGAAGTTTGCAGCCAAATACGAGCCCGAAGAGGACCGCGAAACCCAACCTTCAGCGAAAAAGGCTCGGATCTGCTCAACAGATGAAGACATCCCTTACCATCAATGCGACCGCTCTGATCCTGATGAACTATTTCTACTCAGTTGCGCTCCTAGTTTAAGGAGATTAACTCCCAAACAAAACTCCGTAGTTAGGCTTAAGATTCAACAGATCCTGTACGAAGCTGAGTTCGGCCACCAGATGGAGCTACCGTACGTGACCCCGGCTAGCGACTGTGGGTTTGATAACTTGGATGATGGTGTTTAATCAGTGGCGTAGCTACCGGAGGGCGGGCAGTGCCCTAAGCTCAGGGAGCCCCTCGGACTCTGACTTACAAACTATAAATAGAATTAGTGAAAATTTCTCCCTCGTTCGGAAAAAAAAACAATTTCAGATACGTGACTTTAATAATAGCAAGGAATTCCCAACAAGTCTCGAACATCTTTGTCGAGAAATCTAGAGTACAACAAATATGGAGTACGTCGAATACATTTCATTTCATTTATTTAAATAGCGTATATTTATTTTTACAGGAGTCCCAAGTCAATAAATACACTTGTCAGTTATACATAATATCCCCAAAAAAAATACATTCACACGGAACAAACAATTTAAAAAAGTTTAGTTGGGGCCCTAGTTTATTTTTGCCCCAGGGCCTTCGGTTACCTAGCTACGCCACTGTTTAATGACAAAAACTGTAAAAGAAAGTGTATTATAAAAATAGCGAAACCGAGAAAGGTACACAGTGCTCCCATTTTCTTATTTTCTCTCGGAAATTATAACGAAAGAAATATAAAATGAGGACCTTTGTAGTTATTTCTTAAATTATTTATTGTAGACGATAAATCTAATACGTAATACAGGGCTTTAGGTAAATCTCTTTCAACCTCTCGGGTGGTTAATCAGTCCATGAAATTGAAAAACTTCTCCAAGGAACGTAGGTAGGTCAAAATACGAATTTTTTTTTTGATCTCCTATACAAAATGCGCTATATGCTGATGAAGTTTGTATGGAAACTCAAAATATTTTTTTCGTATTTTGACCTATGTTCCTTGGGGAAGTTGTTCAGTTTCATGGACTGATTAACCACCCGAGAGGTTGAAAGAGGTTTACCTAAAGCCCTGTAGACATGAAAATTAAATAGAAACAAAAATTAAGTACTTACGTAGTTCTGAATTCAAATTATTCCATGAATAATTCATAGACATTTCGTGTGCGGAAAATCGATGATTGCTGAAACACAACAAGATTACCTATTTGACGAGGAGTCTTTAGATTTGTTCATTTAAAATTCTTTAATTTGTAATGTTTGACTTAATTTTGATAGTATATCAATACAATTACTATAAAAATAAGATAAACAAAAAAACAGAAGCGTTGTAAGTACTTTTCGAGATTTCAAACAACCAGAATTACTGGTTGTTTGAAATCTTGGGACTTCAGTCATATTCATAGTAAAATTATCATTAATCCTATAAAATTGTCGTTCACGTGTTCCAAACGAGTGTGTGTGTGCAAAATCTTTACACCTATCTACCTAGGGTGAACGCCCCTATTGCCAGCCCTTTGGTGCAATTTTGATGTTTAAAAAATCATCCTGCATAAACTTGTAGCTCAAAACTACTGTTATATATTTTAAATGATAGGTTATTTAATGGAGAATTATATTTATTAGGGTAATTAATCGTAAGTTGCGTAGATTTTTTTAAAAATAATGTCAAACAGAAAAATACCCTGTGTATCTAGTTCCAGCCACGCTGTATCTAGTACCAGCTTTTTGTGTACCGAATAGCAGCCTAGCATAGGGTCATGTCTTAAAAGTCTTTGAGCTGCATTCTGAATATGAATGAATAAATGC
The DNA here is from genome assembly GCA_949987775.1 of Aproaerema taeniolella. NCBI lineage: Eukaryota > Metazoa > Arthropoda > Insecta > Lepidoptera > Gelechiidae > Aproaerema > Aproaerema taeniolella. The sequence goes on along the minus strand of OX465255.1, from coordinate 16,935,256 downwards.
GTAAGCGTAACAAAATCAGTCTTTTATTTACCAATTACCCAAAAAATCAATAACAAATAAAAATTAGAAAAGTTAACAAAAACAAAACTTAACATAATTTAAAAGTAAATTTGGTTAGGGGGCCTGAACTGCGGCTTATACTTAATTTTTCGAAAGGTGGCGTCTTTTTTACAAATAATAATTTATTTATTTATAAAAAAAGGTATATATATATTCAGGTTTTTTTAATATAATATATATATATGTGTTAAATAAAACAAAATTGTTGAATGCTGGATAGAAGGTTGTAATAATCATAATATTACAAAAATCCAACAAAACTCAAATAAATCGCTGAGTTTTACATAATTGTTGCACATAATTTGACTTAATACTGATCATTTTAAAAATTAAAAAACAAATAAAATGTTACATTCTAAAGCTTCAAAGCTAATAAAATCACTGAGTTGTATAGCCTCGAAGCTGCATAAAAGGTATTGATAATCAAATTAAAAATTCGAAAAAAAAAACACATGAACACCGACAAGGAAGAAACTTAGCACGTCTAGGTTAGATCCTGGATATGACATTTAACGCGGGATACTTCATTACCACGGGCAAACTCATTTAACGCGGGAGAAACCGCTGGCGGAAAGCCAGTTAGGTAATATGGGGTACAATATCATGCGAGTTGAGTAAATAATGAGGTAATCGGGTACAATTGTCGCTATTTACTTAAGTACTGTGCTTATTCCATAAATTAGGAAAATGGCGATCTCCATTAGAACTACCTACACTTTATTTCCTCTAAAATCAACTCCACTGAGATCCAAACTTAACCTTCGAAAACGTTTGTGACATCCCTAATTATTAAGACACGGCTGTAATTAGGTACTCAATCGAATGTATGGAGTACCTAGTACCAGCAACCGGGGCTGGTATTTGATGCTCCATACATTTCGTGTTTCTAATTGCAGCCCTGTCAATTTCTACTAGAATCACGGGCAAAACTTGTATATTTACTCAGAAATCCATGCATTACAATATATTAACCCATAATCTAACAAATCATGATATGCAAAGCAAGAAATATGTGAAATATAACTATTTTTAGCTACCGGTAAAACTGTCGGTAAAATAGCAAAATGGCGGATATCCACACCGTGCCAGATTCGATTTGAAACTGACACTCACATGATTATGCTAGTGTTGCCAAATTATGTTTTAAAATTTCTACCGAATATATATATTTTTTTAATGGCAAAAGGAGTACGTAATAATGAAAGGTAATCTTATTATCAAACAAATAAGTGAAGGGGCTGGTATTAGGTACGGGGCTGGTATTAGGTACGTTCACCCTACCTACCAACCAAAAGAAGCCGCGCGCCACGCCGGCGCCGATACGCCGCCGCCGCCGATTCCTTCCTCTATAATTGATTTTAATACATAAGTACCTTGAATTTTCGACGAATGACGAATTCAACCTACATTTTCAAAACTAATATTTATATTTTATAACATTGTGGATAGGACAGTACAATTATTCCATTGATAGGTATAAGGGTTTACCATACCAATTAGGTATATTTTACGAATGATCTCTAATGTTGTTTATGTTGTGACTTAAAAAATATTAAATCGTGCATTATTTTCAAACGTGTTAGATATAAGGTCTTTAAATACAATGTTCTCTTTATCACATGATCCTATCATGATAAATTTTTATAATCATGACATGACATAACATCACATGTGTTGTAATTTTATTTTTATTAAAGATATTAAGAAACCAGCATATTTCTATTTTTCATTTCATATTTCTCGTCCTAAAATAAACCCAGGATACACTAGAACAAACATCTATTTTTACACATAACTTTTGCCCAATCGTGAATCAAACCTGCAGAACTATCAATGAAGAGGCAGCATCGCTACCACTAAACCGAACCGCTTGTACTTTGTATAAACTCAGTAACAAACTCTTTTATGGGACAATGTATACGCTTCTATACTAAGATTCCCATTGGTATTCAAAACTTACCTGTAGAAAAATTTAAGACAACAATTAAAAACTTTGTAAAAAGGGCTATTATAGAATTTCTGATTATCTATTAGACAAGCAACCATGGGAATAAATTGCTCAGCTCCAGAGTTATTCAGATATTAAGTCAATTACAATTAGAAGTAAGAAACTGTATATGATTGAGTTAAAAAGAGCGACCCCCGGGGTTTCTTGCCCATTCTTCTCCTGAGGAAGACTGCACCTTTGCGAATAGGCGCAAAGTCAAAGTGCTAAATGCACTGTAATTCACCATATTGACTGTAATTCACCATCAAGTATCAGCGTCTTGAAGGGGTGATTCTATAAGAATCGCTGCGGGACGTCAGCGACGGACCCGGAAGTGAGTCTGCGGGCTGAAGCTCCGAGAACGCGTGTACTTGTCGCGACTGCACTACAGCACTGAGGAGCAAGACGTAGTTTTTTAAATAAAACTGTCGACTTCTCTCACAAAGGCAATCAGCTGATCTACATAATTGTTTTATTATTAAGTTGTTAGGAGAGGTGAATTATTTTTTCAAATTACTTACGACCTATGTTCCTAGGGAAAGTTGTTCAGCTCAGTATAGCCTAATTCACATCCTCAATTTTCGCTAAATACTTTTAATTCAGCTAATATTACCTATATTAGCTGAACGTAGAACGTAAGTTGTAATAACTTCAAAATTTTTATGAGTTACTTACGAATGATTAGGACAATAATTGTTATGAGTTACTTACGAATGATTAAAGTCGGGACCGTCTTTCAACGGCCTTACTAAAAATTCTTACTTACACGTTGCGTAGTACAAACAAGCTCAGGTATACCGACCAAAACCTATGAAAAACAATGTTTTCCCATGTTTTACGCGATGTGTAATTTATTATTATTAGTACTTCTGTAAATAGTAATTGATTCAAAATCGTAATAAAGTCGAAAAAATCTTGATAAAAGTGGTTTGGAATTCGTCCTCGACAGGATAACCACTTTCCCTTTTTAATGTAATTACAAAACACGCGTAACTTTCTTCGGAAGCCAAGAAAAGATCCGCAATTCCGTAACAAGATTCACGTAACAGTTGAAATACGGTAGGTGACATTGAAATTCACAAAGATATTTTAGTGAAAGAAAAATCTTGGTCGCGAATGTGACTTTTTTGTAACTTTATTTATTGAGGGTTTTATGGAATGTCACCCTCATCATAACACTAAAAGATAATCCCTATCTCCTAAATATTTTTTAAATAAACAGATGGGCTTCTTGGCCAAACCAAATTCTTGAATGGGACTTGCACCGGGACCCCAGGATAATCTTCTGGTGCCCAACACGCACGACAAATTGTGCATAAGAAGGGAATGAGAAATTTCGCCGATTGACTTGAAGGCACGATATCTCAGTTGGTTAGAGCCCCAGAAGATCTAATCATGAGGTCGTGGTTGATTAGAGCACCAGATCTAATCTCGGGGTCGTGGGTTCAAGTCTCATTCTCGCCGACCATATTTCTTTCCCTAAAAAAATTTCTTAATATCCCTCTACGCGTGTAAGCGGTTTAAAAATGCCAAGAATTAAAGTTATTGAAATTATAACCGTAAGAGGTGTGAGAGAGGAAGCGAAAGAAAGAAGTGTGCTTGGATCGTTTGTATCACCTCCGATTCCACTGCTTATAGCTTTTACGTCAGCTTTCAAACGAAAAAAACTGCATCGAAAATGGTCCATTCGTTTAGAGGAGCTACGATGCCACAGACTGATACATTTTTTATTTTAGTTTACTTAGTGTTCTTCTATGATAGGAATCCGGTGTTATGAGGTTTTAGTGTTGAAAGATATGTTGTATTGTACTTAATTTAGGAAACATCGGAGATGAATCAAAAATTTAGCAACAGAGAGTTACTGTGGAATGCATTATTAATTAATATTAAATAACTCTGTAAATATACCTATTTATCAAGATAAGCGTATGTTTCATGGATTTCTATGTTCACAATACATATCTCTATATCTGTACACGTGCCGATTGACTAGAGGTTCTTAACCTTTTAGTAATGTTCCCTCATTTTACAAAATATCTGTTTTGCCACGGACCAACAACTGTTTGGAGGTAAAAATTAATAAAGAGTTGTCTTCAAAACTGTTGTTCAAATTCAATAGTATTTTAATGTATTCTCTTTACTTTTACTATAGCTGCAGAATCTTTGACTCAGTGCTAGTCAAAGCCAAACAAACACTTGTCGGCTCTGTGGTAACCAGCCGATTTCAATGTTTGTGTCAGTAACCAGCCCCGGATCTAAGGGGGTGCAAACCGGGGCACTTGCCCCGGGGGGCAGTTTCATGGGGGCTCCAAATCCTTGAGACAAGAATTTGAAATATCGAACAAATGAAGCCTCTTTTCCTACAATCTTATAGGTTTTTATTAAGTAATCGAATCTTAATATAATATGGTTGAAAAACAAACTTTTGTATTTCCATACGTTCAGTATGGTTTCCATACGTTGACTTGACGGCCGGTTTGGTCGAGTGGTAGTGACGGTGCCTCTTGATCGGCGGGTCCTGGGTTCGATCCCCAGTCGGGGCAAACATTTGTGTAAAAAGCAGATGTTTTTTCTCGGGTCATGGGTGTTTGTGTTTGTCTTTATGTGTGTTCCGAGGGACCCACGACACAAGGGAAACCTTAGTGTGGGCCTTTGAGTGTGTAGCGTTTATTATTTATTATTATTATTAGTTAGTTTTTGAACACAAACTAAGTGATTTATGAACGCGTCTTAGCCGATCAAGTATTTTTTTTTGAACGCGTGCCTCGTAGTGTGCGTGATCTTTCTGCCAGGGGAATCCCGTCGTATTGTTTTCACAAATGGTCACAAAAAATGCTACTCATTTGTCAGTTTTAACAGTTTTTCTTAAACTCTGAAGGGAGGGGGTGCCACTATAAAGTTTTTGCCCCGGTTTGAAAAAATCATAGATCCGGGGCTGTCAGTCACATTTCATAGGTATTTTTGAAATGGCTTCGTGGAGCACTTCGGGTGCTTCCAAGAACCACCAGTGGTCCGCGATTCACCGGTTAAAAACTACTAAGATAGACAGATAATACAATAATATGGATTACTAGCTGATGCCCGCAACTTCATTTGCGTGTTAATTTAGATTTTTAAATACAAAAGTTTTTTCCCGCTAACTCCCGTTCCCGTGGGAATTTTGCAATATCCTGTTGCAACTAAGCTATGAGTTTACTAAGGTACCTGCATGCCAAATTTCAAGCATCTAACTTAAGCGACTTAGATTTTTCATACAAAAGGATTTTCCCGCTAATTCCAGTTCCCGTGGGAATTTCGGGAATTCCTTAGTGCACCTCTACGGTACCTAAGCTACGTCCCTTCCAAATTTCAAGTGCCTACGTTTAGCCGTTTAGGCTGTGCGTTGATATGTCAGTCAGTCAGTTTCTCCTTTTATATATTTAAGATTCAATATATTATTCAATACATATTATTGTATGATTTAATATTGATGTATTGAATAATAAAATAATATGTATAAAAGGATAAATAATATGTATATAAGATAATACAATTATTATCTGTATAAAAGGTTTTGCCACAGTGTCTGAGTATTTGAATCAAAGTTAGAATATAGAACGGCAAAGTCACTAATTAAGTAAAGAAAGAAACTCTTTATAGGTATTAGGGACGGGTTGTAATACGTTAAAGCCCCGTCGGTTAATCAGAGGCATATTATGAAGACGCGAAATGTTTTTTCCATATTGCGACCCATGTTCCTTGGGGCAAGTTATTCAGTTTAGTAGGCCGATTCACATCTTTAATTTTCGCTAACTCAATAAGTCGTTGATGAGAAACAAGAACGGCCAAAATAAATAACTAAATCAACCGACATCAAGTTACTTATGTTATTTTACATTAGCTGCAGAATATTTTGTTAAGGTGCACTAAAATGTGGCACGTGTCGCTACATTACGCATGTGTAGGCAATTTCAATTAATTGTTGTAAAACATGGGCTCAGCAGATTTTTTATTAAATTGTATGTATCTGAGATGGCAGAATTTAATTGTCTTGCGTTATTGCGGAACGGCTTAGCTATGTGTGGTTATTAAGACAGGGCTGGCGTAAGACAATTTAATAAAAACTAAAAAAGTGCCTAATAAAAATAATAATAAACAATATTTATGTCTTTTTACAGACTTTGCGCTGCTACCGTAGCATACGCAATGATTATTCTCATTGATAGACTAGAAGAATAATCTGAAAAGCCTTCTCTTTTTGATGTTGAACGGCATTTAATGTAAGCAAATCTTTTACAGGGTGCTAATCAACGATATATATGCGTTAACGGAAATGTATGAAATCCGTCATTGTATACAATACCAAGGAATATAAAGTAGGTAGTTTATAACTCGTACGACTGTTAATGGGGTCTTGTTTTGTACGTTAATACATCAAGATCTTTCCGCGTTTTCCTTATAAAATGGCAAAAATACAGTTAAAATTAAAAACTTTGAAATTTCGGTAGATGTTACTCAAAAACTATAAGATCTATAAAAATAAAATCCATATCATGTGGCAGGTAATTTGATGGGGAAATCGGTCTGACACCGGCCAGAATCGAGCTCAACAGGGTCGAATTAGTCTAAAAAAACCTGGTGTCAAACTGTTAGATTCCATGCCGTTCAAAGTCGAAAAATTCAAAAATTCTTCTAGGCTATAATGAGAGTCTACATTTTTTCTTGCGTTTGAATTTAGCAATTCAAGATTTTTAGTAAAAACATCAATCGAATGCAAAAGAAATCCAAACTTCTACTGTTATATGTATTTACGATTATGTTTTATTTGGCACTATTAAATCCTAACTTTCGCTATAAAATCCTAATAATCTCGCTTAAGCTATTCCCGTGGGAATTCGGAAAATGTTACTGTTACTCGTTGATAAGATAGTAATGTCGTCTGATCGCACAAGTGTATGGAGAGGCGATTTATTTAGGGTAAGCTGTTCAGTGTGTGGCCTAATTTACATCCTTAATTATGTTACTCTGGTTGATGTTAGCTTTTTTTATTTATTATAAGATGGGTTAACTCTTGACCTCAATTTTGACCAAGGTCATAGATGAGGTCGACGATGGAGCGAGTTACACAGCAAGCTGTTTGGCGTCCGACTTCGGTAGGATGGTGGTCGCGAAACAGACGGCCGTTTACAGCGCCTACCACACCGCATGAGACCATATGACGCCACCTCACATGCAGACAAAACGAGGTGTCATTGCCTAAGATGGATTACTAGGAGGCAGGTCTCATTTGTGTTTCCTTAGTCGCCTCTTACGACACCCACGGAAAGAGATGGGGTGGTGTTATTCTCAACCGATCACCACACGGCAGCTATTTTGTGTGTAGAATAGATTCTCTTTAAGACAAACAAACTTATTCTTCTGTAAAGTTTCATGAACGTAAACTTTCGGGTAGGAATTTTAACTTTATTGAGATATCAATTATGGTCTATATCTCAAATTCATGGTCCAAGTGCCTCTCTGTCGACTTATAAAATGCACTAATACATGACTCCATAACATTACATTAAGAAACATGTATTGTTAGATGCGTACCTTTAAAGTTCATTGCTGTTTTAACCACCATATGGAATTAAGTATACAATATCGAGCCAGCAATGGCAGTCTAGATTTTGATATCGTATATGTGCTTGCGAAATAGTAATCAGATACAGTAAGCAACTTATTCATGGAAACACGTGAGATATCAATTGTTGATTGGTTGGTTCATGGTATTCAATTATATCGAAATATAGAGTCATGTGGTTATGGTTAAATGTGCGGTTGTTACCTATTTCTATTTGGAATTTAAAATGTAACTGGAATTCTTATTCCTCTTATTGTATCGATTTTTTAAGGACCTATTCAAAGTCAAATCAAAATAATAGTACATTTTTACTTTAGGGGTGAAAGCAACTTATTAAGAGCGTAGCGAGAGAGCTAATAGTTCGAGGGACTAAAAAATGTCTTTCACCCGAGGTAACATCGACCACACAGCCTGGTCGATGCGAGGTAAACACTGTGCTTTTCATTACGAATACAAAGAAAGTAAAAATAAAAACATGAATAAACTGAACTCATTGCTGCTAAGCGAAAGTTACAAAACTCTAAAAAACAAATGAAGATCGGAATGCCACTTTCCCGCCTATATGTTTTTTTTTCTGTGGCTGACCAGCTATTCAGCCATTATTTTTCATTTTCATCATTGAAAAAAATGGTAAATATTTTGCTAAAATCTATGTTATTTTAAAGAAATAGCTGTAAGTAAATTATTATAAAGTCATTAAAAAAGTATTCTTTAATGAATACTTCACTTTTGTTATTTCAATTTTACATCGCGCTGTAATAGAGTGGCTGTATAGGAAGTTGGAACATGTTTTTTTAATACTTAATTTGACAGCTAGGCCTCGAAAAGTTCAAGCCGCTCCGTAGGCAAATTCAGACCTACTTTCTGAGTAATGAAAATGTCCTATGTCCTTTCTCAAGGTCTAAGTTATCTCTGTACCCATCGAAATCAGTTCAGTAGTTTAGTCTCTTTAATTGCGCAAATAACCATATACATATACATAGTTATCATATCATTAAACATATTTTAGTTTTGTAAAGATCAATTTTTGTTATATTACTTAATCGAATTATTATTCTTATTCTTAATACACCACTTTAAAAAAATTGACACTTACATTAAGGCTTCCTTATAATATCTACCGGGAACGCGTGGCTCATTAACATGACGGAGTAATGCACCGGCATCTACTTGCTGCTTGCTTCATTTTTCTTTATATTTTTCTTTAATAATCCATAAAATATTCCACGCTTTATTTTTCATCTCTATATAATTTTAACCGTGTGGTGATCGGTTGAGAATAACCCCACCCCATCTCTTTCCGTGGGTGTCGTAAGAGGCGACTAAGGAAACACAAATGAGACCTGCCTCTGTATTACATCCCAGGCAACGACACTTCATTTTTTTCTGAATCTGAGGTGTCGTCCTATGGTCTCATGCGGTGTGGTAGGCTCTGTAAAGGGCCGTCTGGTTCGCGACCACCCTCCTACCGAAGTCCGACGCCAAACAGCTTGCTGTGTTCCGTCGGTTCGTGGGAGTACCAGTGCCTTTATAGGCATTTTCTGGGTTAACTCGCTCCATCGTCGACCTCATCTGTGACCTTATGGTCAAGAGTTAACCCATCTATAATAAAAAAAAAAAAATACAATTGCTTCTTCGCTTCCAATTTTTATGCTTTCAAATTCTTCTTCAATTTTCCTTTTTCTTTTATCTGAATAGTCCTTGTTTCTGATTTAATTTAAAAGTCGATTTTATTTTTATTTTTCTTCCATTGGTATTTTTCAGTACGGTTTTATATGAAGAAACCCTTTCTTGTTACAATTTTTTTCATGTATTTTTCTACTGTGAAAATTATGTTAATCGGGACTAGCTGAAAATCAGCGCCGTGTTCACGACGGCAGTATGCTGAGCTGGCAACCCTTTTTAGTACATTACTTTGGATGTAACTATGTCTTATGTTTAGTGATAGTAAGCATGTAATGTTACTGAATAAAACATTTCTATTCTATTCTATCCTATATGTGTCCAGTTGTTACTAGTAGGTAATTGTGTTGGCATTTTGTCCTGTTGTTTTTATTTTTCTTTCGTGCTGTTTGCCTCCTTTCTTGATATCTTCTTTGTTCTGTCTTGATTTCTTGATTGCTTCCGATCTTTTTTTGTATTTTTGTTTAGTTATTTAGAAGTTTTTTATTTGATTGTATTCATTTTTGTCTTGTCTTCGCCACCGGACTTTTTTTGCGTTGGTTTGCAATTTTTTCCGTACTTTGGTGCGCGAAGTTAACTGAAGGGGGACTACATCTGCACTAACTGGTCCCTAACTTGACTCTGTTTTTACGCGAAGGCACTACTTCGACTGGCAAGGGTCGCCATGTGATGTTGGGATTGGGAGCAAGGCGAGTAAATAAGACACACCGATTTTGGTTAACTACCTACTCATTTTATTAGAAATTTTGATTGGTTTATATACTGAGTTCCGAGGACACTTTCTGACAACATAAATAATATACAATTTCTATTGGTACATAAATTTAATGCCTATCTTATTAAATAAAACGTATTTAGAGGTCACATAAGTCACAAGTATAAAGCAGCTTGTTCATTGTTTAATGTAAAGGAGTGTTCACACTACACTACAAGATCTTTAGATATGAAAGCAGTTTATTCCCATGGTTGCTTGTCTGATCGTTAATCAGAATTTCTGTCCTTCCTTCCTCAAAATCGTTCAGCGAGAGTTATTTTACTATTGACCAATTAAACATTTAATAATAATTTATTTCGAGGACCAACAATGGAAACGTGAGAAAGAGCGGTATAGCTTTGGTGAACACGTTTGAACTTTCCGCAGTCGGGGTGTTAGTAGCATTTGGTTTTGTCTGTTGGGCGTTTTCCGCACTTAACTTCTCAATTGTGCATTGTGCCTGACATTATTGTTTTAAACATATAAGTAAGTATATGTTCTTACGACGACTAAGGCTAGTGTTCACCAAATATTTAACCAACGATCAGCAGCTAACCAGAGATTTGACATGTTATTTTCATACATTTTTTTTTGACATTTTGTCTGATTACCAAAAATATAACGGTTAAACCGCGGTTAGAAGCTAATCAGACAAAATGTCAAAAAATTATGAAAATGACATTGTCAAATCTCTGGTTAGTTGCTAATCGTTAAATTTTTGGTGAACACTTGCCTTTCATAATTTTTTTTGACATTTTGTCTGATTAGCTTCTAATCGCGGTTTAACCGTTGGTTATATTTTTGGTGAACACGAGCCTAAGACCTCGCATAAACTATTAAAGCCCCCAAAAGATCGGCCATCTCCGACATTAACCGAGTAGCGCTGCCTACCTCGATAAATCACGGGTACCTCTTCGCAGTTATTATCATGTGTAAGTAATATCTATTAAAAATAAAGTATGTAAAACAACGGAAAATGATAAAAGCAATTGACTTCCGGCGACAGAATAATGCTGTGTTAAAATGTGCTTTATTTTATTTATTTTTAAGTAGGTACATATTTTACTTGTGTGAGGATGTGTTCTAGTCATGAAATAATATCATATTACTTACAGTATTTTCCTTGTTTTGTGAAGTTCAAGTAATATTTGATAAGGGAGATAAGGGACATATGATTCTACGATAGTAAACTAGGTCATTGAGTAAAGGTTGACTTTTATTAGAACATGCACAAGATACAACAGATTCGAATCCCTGTTTGTCAAAAGTATCTGTAAGAAGTTTAAGAAGCTAGTAATTGTACTGTCACATCAAGCTGACCAAGCATCTCCTGATGGGTGACCAAAAGTGGCAATTTATCACGAGATTTTCCGTGCTTCGGAGGGCACGTTAAGCTGTCGGTCCCAGCTGTTGTCGATTGACGACAGTCGTTATAACTAAATCAGAGGCCATTTGGCGGTTTGAAAACTCTGACACCAGGGTTAGACAAGTTCGCCACACACTTGACTATACCTACATGATAAGAAGAAGAAGCACATCAAGCTAAACTATTATTACAAATGTTACAATAGTGATGTTCCTCGTAATGTATTAATGTGCTGCTGTCTGTACTTACATAGACATTGTTTCTCTTCGGAGAAAAAATCTTTTTCTCGTGGTATAGTGAGGAATAAAAATAAAATAAAAACATATTTTGTCCAACATGTCATAATTTATTTTGGTCACAAAATAGGTATACTAGTTACACGTAACAACAAGTATCACATTTGTCTTAACTCTATGTTTTTATCACGTCACTCTCACAATAAATATTAATATCTAATTTTCCTAATAGAATAACGAATACTTATTATTCACTAATTCTGGGTAATGAGTTGTTCAATGTCAGTGAAACCAATTAAAAACGTCTTTTTTTAATTCTCACACAACCTGCCGCACGTAAGGCAGATATGCACTTGGATTTTTCTTTTCTAAGCTAATTTCTTTACCATATCGTTGCAAAAGTTCTAATGCAACACCATTAGTCCATCCGAACCCGTCTTGAACTATGTACTCGCCCCCACCCCCCTGGTGCCCGGGTTGCACTGCACTGTACTTCTCAAACATCTTCTGCCACTTGCTAAAACCGATGTAATTCGCCCGGATCCATACTTCCGCCTGTTCTTTCGCAAGTTTCTGCGCTTCTTCATGACCACTCATGTCTAAACCTCCGATCAGAATGCTCTGCAGCGGCGGCCACGCGTTTGGATAGTCCCACTGTTCTCCTGAGTGTAACACTGACGCTGGCATACCTCCAGGAAAGTCTAAAGCACCTGATGCCTTCAGGTATGTGACGAGTCGGGAGGCGTACTTCGGTGCGTCAGCCTTCTCGACTGCGCCTGCCCATAGAGGAGTCGCGCAACTCGGATAGAAGTGTCTTCTTAAATCTTTTGCTTGTGTATCGTAGTCATACCACACCCCATCAGCCTCGTCCCACATCACGTTTTGTATTGCATTTCGCCAGTACTTCGCCAAGCTCCACCACTTCTGTGCCTCTCGTCTGTCTTTGAGTATGTTACGGAAGTCACCGGCAAGCTCCAGAGCACCAGCAAAAATAGAATTGAGATCGACGGGCAATATGCGAGTAGCGTGCACATCTGTAAGATTACCTATAACCTCTTTGCTGGCGGTGATGAACCAACGTGACGAGAAGTCCCACCCGCTCTCGGCTGCACTCTTCATCTCCGTATAAAAGTCCTCCCGCACATCATTGGGCATGAGCTGGGCGTTGGTGTAATCTTCACAGTAGGATTCAGGTCGTGGTCCTTTACTTTTACGGTCAGCGTAATATCGGAGCAATACATATTTCATACCGTTTATTTCAACAGTCACTTTTTTATTATCTAGCCAATACTGTAATTCCTTTTCTACCGTAGGTAAAATGCGCTTCAGCCAGGCCAGGTCTGGAGTGGCAGCGAAGTAGCTGGCAACCATAGCGGTCAGGAGGGGGGGCTGACTCCTGCCCAGGTAGTAGATCCGGCTGCCGTTGGGGATGTATCCAATCTTATCAACCAGGTAGAGCAGGTTCTCGATCATGCTTCTCGCTGTGTCAGTCATGTTGCTAATCAGAAGTCCTCGTACTATCCAGAAGGAGTCCCAGTAATAAAGCTCCTTGAATCGTCCTCCGGGGACAATGAACCCGTTTGGCACATAAATGAAACTGTATAGGTCGGGATTCTTATCTACATCGGCACTGACTCTGCGTCCAAGTTTAGCCCAAATGCCAACTATTCCTTTCGCGAACTGTCTTAATTTAGGATCTTCGATTTCCTTCAAAATCGGTGGATCTGGATCAAAGTCTGGCGGGTTCCATAGTTCGAGTTCGTTTCCATTTAAAAAATGTTTGTCGACGAACGTTGCTATTTGTTCCTTGGTAGGAGATCGGCCCGTATCGTTGAGGAGTTTGGTAAAGTCGGCAAGGGTCACAGATTCGGGGTAAACAAGTTTGAGGTCGACGAAGTCTTTGCAGTCGGGGAAAAGACGCGCTAGTTGTACGCGGTGGAGAAGCTCGCCGGCGCAGTACACGGAGGAGTTGCAGACCTGGACCGCTGCGAGGGCCTGCGCGCTCAGCACCCGCAGGCCTAGCAGCCCTAGCACAACACCCGACAATCGCCGCGATAGCATTTTTCTTTCAAAATTTCCGTCGTACACTAGCCGGCACGTCGAGTTCCGAAGCTCGTTGTAAACATAAGTTCAGGCGGACGGGCGTGGGAGCCGCGCCGAGGTCTCGGGGCGAGTGGCCGCGCGTCCGGCCCGTCGCCGCTATTAAACGCACGAGCATGGCGAAGTATGTCGTATGTGGTCGGTCACTGCGCGCGTCCTGTCGCCTCACCTCCGGACTGATGCATGTCGCACAAACTCTGTACGCGCTTTCACTGCCTGCGGGAGCTATGTGGGCCACGCTCAAGGCCTCGCCCCAGACTCCGCGTGTATTGGAACAAACTGCACGAAACTAGAGTAAATATGACGATGACACGTGAACTGTGCGAACGGAGCTGTCAAACTGACGTCGAGCACGGCAGCGCGGTTGCGCGGTGGCATAGTCAATCTATGCGCGGAACGTAAACAGCTGAGCTGCAGCGCGCATGCGTCGCACTACGTAATCGTTACGTCACTGAGACCGCCCACTTCGTCTGTAACTCGGAACTAATATCTACACAACTTCACTGATAGGAGATTTATTTTGAAAGGTTACAAATTGCAGCGCTCGCAATTCTGAGCAATGATTACAAATAATAAAACCAGTTATCGTTGGTAATTAGATAACGCTAAACTTCTAAAACAAAACAGCGATACTCTATAAAATACTTGACGACTACACACTCAAGAGAAACTCATGTTTAACCATTTGAACCGTAAAATTTGACTTTGACCCTTAATCGTACGAAATAAGAACCGTTCAAAGTCCAAAGTGTCGAGCTTGATCTGCTTTTCTTACATAATCAATGACACTTCACTGTAGTAACTACAATAAACTGGATGTACTAGACAGTACTAGGACCAAGCATAAACTGGATGTACTAGACAGTCGTCTCCACAAGGTCACGAACTCTTTTATGGACCAATGTATACGTTTCTATAATAAGATTCCCATGTGTATTCAAAATTTACCTTTGGATAAATTTAAGACAGTAATTAAACAAAAACTTTGCAAAAAGGGCTACTACAAAATTACCTAACTGAGAAGCAGCCATGGAACGAACTGCTCAGCTCTAGAGTTATTTCAGAATTAGTTAAAATTAGAAAATAAGAAAATTTGTAATGCGATTAAAAAGAGCACCCTCAGAGTTTCTTGCCTGTTCTTCTCTGGGGAAGACTGCACCTTTGCGAATAGGCGTAGAGTCTGTAGGGTCAATAGAACGAATACGTATGTATGTATTTAAATCCTTTAATGTTTGTTTGTATGTATTTCATGTAATCTTGACTTGTTTTAAGTGGCATCCTGAAAGTCCTATAAAATAAAGATTTTTTCTATTCTATTCTATTCTATTCTATTCAATATTCTTGTGAAGGATTGTTGCGTTCTATTTTTCTTCACTCTCCCTGCCAGAAGCGTACCCAGCATAGTTTGGTTTGTCAAAACCTAATAAAATAAATTTCCCAGGATTTTAATCAAATGAGAATCTTTTGAGATAATGGCCAGAGAGCATCGTAAAGCGTATAGCGAGAACTCATAAATTAATGACTTACTCTAGCTAATTTTTAATTGCAATGCGAGACACATGACAATCGACAACGGTACTTTTACTGTTTACTATCACAGTTACCTAAAAACATTTGATTAAATGACTCTAGGAGCCGAGTTGGTAACGAAGAACACGACCCCATCTCGTTCCAAATAAAAGTCGATTACCTTCGTATGCTATTTGAACACGTGGTGTGCGAGATTTGTATCGCACGCGGAGTAAACAAGCACGCGACGGGTTAAGGGAAGATATCAGAAGTCGTCAGAAGTCGACACCCTGCCTTTCTAAAGCTTGCTATATTATATTATGTATGTGTTTATATTGTGTGTGGAATAAAGAAATTTGTATTTGTATTTTGTATTTGTATTTGTATTTCTGAGTATTAACACATTGACCGGCAATGACTATACAGGTGATTATAGAGCATGATACGGCAATGTTCTTCACAAGTCATTTAAAGGCCTTTCTCAGCAGTAACATCTCAGAGACAGATATAGTAATGTTGATACGTAAGGATAAGTAATTAAATCAGCTGACACGGTTAACCGAAATTTTAATCATGTATTCCATATTTGTATACATAAATTAAGTTAGGTTTATTTAGATTATCTGAAAACCTTGTAAACATCTATACAATAAAACTTCCTATAAAGTTTAATAATTTTGTTAAAAGTTATAAATGCAATTAGTAAAAAAATACAAAGGTACTTTTAGTATTACTGCCGACACGATAGAAGAAGAAGGTACATAGAAAGGTTAAAGCTTTTGTACAAAATAGGCGTAGACCAAAATTGACAAGTTTTTTTTTTTTAAATTATAAAATGGTTTAACTCTTAACCTCAATCTTTACTATAAAGTTCAAAGATGAGGTCGACGATGGAGCGAGTTAACCCAGAAAATGCCTAAAAAGGCACTGGTACTCCCACGCACCGACGGAACACAGCAAGCTATTTGGCGACGGACTTCGGTAGGAGGGTGGTCGCGAACCAGACGGCCCTTTGCAGAGCCTACCACACCGCATGAGACCATAGGACGACACCTCAGATTCAGAAAATAATGAAGTGTCGTTGCCTGGGATGGATTACTAGGAGGCAGGTCTCATTTGTGTTTCCTTAGTCGCCTCTTACGACACCCACGCAAAGAGATGGTGTTATTCTCAACCGATCACCACACGGCAAGGCAAAAAAAGACTCTACATTAATACTTGAACTTACTTACGAACATTGAAAACGTTTAATTACTTTTTGGAGCCGGTAGAGCATCAAGCATCAGCCATTAAACCAGAGGTTCCCAAACTTTTTTTCTGATTTTGCTTTCAAGATTTTGCTGGTTCCGGTGGACCCCCTGCAGCTACATTTCTACCATATTCCCATAACTCGACAAAAAAAATTAAGATTAGATCTAACTATGGAAATTTGCGTTACGGCTGAGTTCCAACTACTTCCAGTCACAAATTAAGAGTTTTCGATAAAAAAGTGAGAATTGATTGGTTTGTTAATTAATTGATTCTGCTGTGAGTGGATGTCAAGTAAAATTCCATCCAACTTTACTTTTTTGACATCTACTCACAGCACTTCCATCAATTATTTATCTGCCTAAAATGTAGGCTTAACTTCTTAGGTGAAGTCAAGCCAATATTTTAGTTCTTCACTATCGAAACCAAATAAATTTTCGTGGACCCCGCTTACGAATTGTGAACCCCTATTTTTTTGCCACGCCAACGTAAACGTCCATTTTTTTGTCACGCCAACATAGACCCCCATCGAGTCGCCCGCGGACCCCTGGGGGTCTACCTGGACCACTTTGGGAATCAGTGCATTAAACCCACAGAGCGGGTATTCGGAGAGCAAAATCCAATTTATTCTAGCTTTTCCTAGCTTTTCCGACCGTGTGCCATGCACTTTATCATGATGTCATTATGACGTATGCCAATTTGGAGCAAGCTTTCGTACCATGAGTTTTTCGAAGAGGACTTTGGAGGGCTAATCAGTGACATCTTGTACTTAAATACATATATGAAAAACTTTTAAAAAGGACTTCTATGGGAATCGTGAATCGACTGCATGTTGTTATTCATTTTCATAGCTGATACGGCAATAACAAATCTATGTAACGTGTTTTAAAATAACTTACCACTTCTTTAAAAAATTAACTAATGTGTTCGTAACTGCATACCGTTGACCTTTAATAATATTATTATGATTATGTATTAAAAATTATATAGATTTGTCGGTAAATTTCCAAAGGAGTAGCACCTATTGTTTTAAAAATACGTGTGTTGTAGTTTTCAATTGCGTTTACGGCACGTGTTTATTAAATTTATTTATTCCCTATTTTAAGAGTAAAACAATAAAATTTATTTTCCTGAGTGAAAAATGAACGAAGTATTTTACTTAGTTTTCAATAGGTATCTTTATCTTTAGAACCAATGATGCTCTGCCTATCCTGATAGGGATTATAAGCGTGAGCGTATGTATGTGTTTGTGTATGTATGTAACTTTGTCTAATTGTAAGAATTACAATTAGACAAAGTTAGGTTTTTGAGTCTCTCTTGCATGCGGCTATATACCCCCAAATAGAAGGTGTATTGTCAGATGCGCAACATGGGTTTAGGCCAGGTAGAGGGACCCATAGTAACTTGATATGTTTCGTCCAACACGCGGCTTCAGTTCTGGATGGTAGAGTTGGAGGCCAGGTAGATATCGCCTACTTTGACTTTCAGAAGGCATTTGATGTAGTAAACAACGACATTCTTTTGGAAAAATTCGCAAGAGTAGGGTTTTCTCCTTCATTATTGAACTTCTTTGCCAGCTACCTTAAAGACCGTAGGCAATACGTGGATTATAAGGGATGTACGTCAGAAAGCTTTAAAACATATACAGGAGTCAATCAGGGTAGCAATTTGGGTCCGTTAAATTTTGTTATTATGATTAATGACCTCCTTGAGGTCATAAAAGACTCAAAATGTTTACTATTCGCAGACGACCTTAAATTATTTAGGGAAATAAAAAGCCCCTCGGACTGTGAGCAGCTACAGTATGACATAAATCGCGTTTTTGAGTGGAGTCGTAAAAATAAACTTCCGTTCAATACAACAAAATGCAGCGTCATGTCATGCACCAGGGCAGCAAATACTATTAAACACGACTACGAAATCGACGGAGTGAGACTGTCACGTGTAAATTCGGTTCGTGATCTCGGTTTACATGTCTCACAGGGGTTGAATTTCCGAGAACATATCACAAATATATGTAAAAAAGCCTATAGAAATTTAGGTTTTGTATTGCGGCAAGCGAAGGAAATACAAAGCCCAGCGGCACTAAGGGCGCTCTACAGTGCACTAGTCAGAAGCCAACTTGAGTGTAACGCAATTGTATGGAATCCCTTTGAGAAAAAGTATGTTGAAATGATAGAGAAAATACAAAACAAGTTTGTGAGGTACATGTACTGGAAGCTGTACGGTGTTTATCCCTACTATCCGCTCATGTACCCCACCTTGTTTGTCCTCGGCATGGTAGGATTCACCAAATTGGAGGCTAGGAGAAAATTAGCTTTAGCTATGTATGTGTTGAGAGTGTTTCGTGGTGAGTTGTGTAATTCGCAGATACTCGACTGTATGATGCTGCAGGTGCCAAATCCGCGATTACGTGTAGCACCGCGTGCTCGCGTTTTTAGAGTCCCTCCGAGTAGGACCAACATATTAATGCATGCTCCCGTTACGGAGGCGCTGTACATACTGAATGAAGTATCTAAATATGACGAAATAGATTTGTTCTTTACCCCTGTAACCAAAATTTCTAGTTTTATTTTAAGTTATCTGACTAAGTGATTTTAAATGAGTAATAATATATTTTTTGACATTTTATGTAAATTTTTTGACAAATTTTTATTTTTTTGACATTTATTAGACATTCTTTTTTATTTATTAGACATTCTTTTTTATTTATTAGATATTATTAAACGTTCCTTTTTGAAAATTGTGACAACTTAAAATATGTTTTATATGTTGTGTTAAAAACCTGTGAAATTAATAATGCTATCGATTTGGGCCCCGAGCCTGTCATGATATCATTTTGTCTGTATTTACTTGAATAAATGAATTGAATTGAATTGAATTGAATTTATTGCAATAACGAACTAATTTATCTTTATCAAAATTTTCATCACTTCCACGCTGAACTGGGAGTAAAAGAAAAACATAAAATCTGCCAGCTGCATACTCTTCCCAGGCATACTGTAAAAGTCAGTTAGTGGGACGCGAGGGTTTTGCTGTATTACGGGCGGAAGGCTGACAACCTCTCACCACTTGCATCATATTTTATCTTACAACTCTCTGAATTTATGTCAAACGTGGCATCAAGTGGCTAAAACCACTGATGCTCTGCATACCCCGATAGGGATTATAGGCGTGAGCATATGTATATGTATGTAAAGTTTAATCAATTACATAGTCAATAGGACAACAGCCATGTCCAACCCACCAAGGTTCTTTGCCCTGGGTAAGTTGCTTAACCTCACTGATCAATGTCCAGCAGTGCCATGAGCGCCCGTTTCTATACATTTTATTCTCGTCTCGATACGGTATTACAGCGCCATCTCGTGACGTCAGAATAAATTATTAGACTTACTGTTATAGCTGAAACTTGGAAAAACGTAGCGATAGCGGCCAGGGGTAATGTTATCACGTCCTAATACACAAAGATGCCAGTAGATGCCGCTATTTTAAAATATGAATTTGAGCGTAAAAAAATTCTATTCTCAAAACTATTCGTATTTACTCTGAATAGGCTCCCAATCTTTCATAATAAAGGGACACCCCCAAATATCGTTTATTTTATGGAATCGTATAGGTATCAAATGATTACAAATTAAAGACACTGTAATTTAATTAAGACCAAAATCTTTTATCGTAAAAAAATAACCTTATTATGAAGAATGCAATTCCGTGTGCGCTTGAACCGTCTGGTCTGTCTCGTGCGGATGGAAAGAGGCCAGATGGTTTCACTTTGGTGCCGTGGGCGAGGGGGAGATGCCTCTTGTGGGACGCCACGTTGTGTCTGCACCTTTGTCCCCCGTCACCTCAGTCGCACGGTTCGTGCGGTTCGGGTGGCCCTCAAAAAACGCAATAAGTACTCAAGCCTGACGCAGAATTACGCTTTTGCACCTTGTGCTGTGGAGATCACGGGTTGCTGGGAAGCAGAGGTTTTCTTGCCGTGTGGTGATTGGTTGAGAATAACAGCATCCCATCTCTTTCCGTGGGTGTCGTAAGAGGCGACTAAAGAAACACAAATTAGACCTGCCCCCTAGAAATCCACCCCAGGCAACGACACCTCAGTTTGTCTGAATCTGAGGTGGCGTCTTATGGTCTCATGCGGTGTGGTAGGCTTTGTAAAGGGCCATCTGGTTCGCGACCACCCTCTTACTGAAGTCCGACGCCAAACAGCTTGCTGTGTTCCGTCGGTGCGTGGGAGTACCAGTACCTTAATTGGCATTTTTTTGGTTAACTCGCTCCACCGTCGACCTCATCTATGACCTCGGTCAAAGATTGGGGTCAAGAGTTAACCCATCTCATAATAAATAAAAAAGAGGCCAAAAGTTTCGTGGTAGAGCGCTAACGGCGATTAATAGAGAGCACCAGGGACTATCACACTCAGTCGTTCTTGGTGCAAAGGCTGGCGATAGCGATCCAGTGTGGCAATGCTGCCAGTGCTATGGGGTCCTTTGAGCCAGGATCGACTGAGGGCGGTTTAGCAGACTGATATGTCAGTCGTTATTGCAATTAATAACTGTGTCATTTATTATGACATTTAAGGTACATTTCCTAAATTATTGTTTTACCGTTTTAGTCATCAGTTTTATAGTTCAGTATTATTTTCCCAAGTTGTATGTGCAGATTTGGGGTAGCTTTCAATCTTGATCTAAATTTGTATTTCGTGTAAGTGCGGGGAAGGCTTATGCCCAGCAGTGGGAAAAATTGGTGTGAGCTTAGAAATATTTTAAAAGTGTAACGCTTTATTCACTTTATTAAAGTAAAATTCTGATTATTAACACTCTGGAATGGTTAAAAGGCAAATAACATTTTTTTTTAATGCTAATGCTTTTCCAAAATAAAATAACAAAAAATATTTTTAGCACATAGCCTTATATGTAAATTAGCATTTAGGTGAATTTGGATAAGATATTTCCTTAAGTGTAATATTTATTTCTGTACAGCTCGGCCGATTATCCTCCATAAAACCCAGGTAATTCCATCGTTAGAATTATACAATACATTATAGCACACACACTCTCGAATCACTTTGAAAATCTCAGCCCGTTTGAGTTCTTGGGGCTCAAAACCGTATACTCACAAGTGTATTTCTTTCTTTATGTAGGCGTATAAAAAAAAAGTAGAGTTCCGGTCAAGATTTCGTTCGTGTGGGAATTGATATTCCGATGTCTAAGCTGCATTTAGGCAAAGTTTTATAAAAATCCGTCCAGTAGTTTTTATGTGAACGAGTAACAAACATCCATCCATCCGTACAAATATTCGCAATATAATTTGAGTAAGACATAGGATCCGAAATATCAGGTTCCCCAAAGTTGCTATGATTAACAAAATTAAAAAAGAACAAAAAATAAAGAAATACTGACCCCGTTGATGTCTTTCAAAAATCTCTTTGCAAAAGATTTCAACGAGATCCGATTTTTTATAAATCGGACATTGCCTTCTTTTGACTACGTACATTTGCCGAAAAAAATAAGAAAAATCAAAACGTTTCTATTATATGTGCACTTATAGAGTACTTTTCAAAATAAACTGGGTAAAAACTTGATGTTTTTTCTTATAATTTTTCTACAAAAGATGTCAACGATCCCCAAATTCTTGATATTATTTTTTTCTCATTGCTTTCTATAATTTGGATTAGTTGTTTTCGATTGACGTGTTTTTTTCATTATTTACACCACCTCATCTTCTCCCGTGGGTAACGTACAACTAAGCTTAATATTAGGAAATAACAAACATCTCATTAATTTACTATTATTTTAGAACGCCAACCAATAAATATCCTCTTTGTACGGTAAATAGGACCCAAAGCTCTAATTTTATTTTTTCTTATTCTACATATAAAGCGCGAGCGAAATTTTGATAGTTTAACGCTCGAGATCAGTCGAATGTGAATTGAAAGATGTCGCTTTCAAAAACTAAGCATCGACGTTAAAGACAGTATTAATTAAACTGACACCAGGGTTAATCAAGTTAGCCACACACTTGACTATACCTACACGATAAGAAAAAGAAAAATTAAACCGAGACTTTTCCTTTGCCCGATTGTAATGTACACGACAAACAAACATTGTTTGTTGGCCCAAGGCAGACATACAATCGTCCATAAGTTGAGAACAGCAATGTCTATTCTTATCGAAAATCGAATCGAATACTAAATTATATACAACCCTTTTAAATATTCCACGGTTCTTTCCATGACTTGGTTCAGTGGAAGAGTGTAAGTCCCCGAAACGATATGTTATTACAATCTTTAGATATATAAGTATACTCTTTATTACACACAAAAAAAAAGTTTTACTTAGCTTAAGTACAAAAGTCTTTGTAGGGCTGTTGCAGGGGCCTTGCGCAACAACCTAAGCAGTTTTTTTTTGTCCTTTCATTGAATTCAAAACACGCAACGTCAATTTTTTTTTATTGGGTCTATATAGCGCTCGGACCCTCTAGAGTTTTTTTAAGGTGTAGATTTAGAGTTACTAACTAGTTACTAATAACACCACCTTAGTGTTTTTAAAAACGTTTACGTGCTATGCAGGGCTTTAGGTACCTCTCTTTTAACCTCTCGGGTGGTTAATCAGTCCATGAAACTGAACAACTTTCCCAAGGAAAATAGGTCAAAATGCGAAAAAAATTGTTTGGGTTCCCATACAAACTTCATCAGCAAATAGCGCATTTTGTATGGGAGATCAAAATTTTTTTTTCGTATTTTGACCTATGTTCTTTGGGGAAGTTGTTCAGTTTCATGGACTGATTAACCACCCGAGAGGTTGAAAGAGTGATACCTAAAGCCCTGTATAATAATATGCAACGTCATAAGGACAAATAAGTCAATGCTAAGGAGGAAAAGTTGGGTTTGATATTTTTATTACAATTTTATATTCTATTACTTTTTGTAAGCCATTTGTTAGCTATAATATCACTGAAGTTCAAGGGCATGCGACAGTTTTGGTTTTCTTTTATAACATATTTTATTTGTTATTTTTAGTGCTGTATTTAAATATGAATTTGTTAGTGCCTAATAAAGTATATTAAACTGTTAAAATGAAGAAGAAAACTTCACTCAAAATCATTCTGTGTCAGTTGCTCAGTGTTTTTAAATGATCTCTGACTTGGCAAGTCAGCTAAGTATTAAGTAAGTTTAAATAAAGTTAACGATTGTTAAAAAGTCAAAAAACGCTTTTACAAAATTCGTTTTACCGCACATGTGTGTTATGGGCTACTAACTAAACTTTATTTTAATAGTTAAAGGTATTAGTTATATTTGGGTAGACCTCCTTTAAACCTACCAGAAACCTTTGCAGAGATGTCATATTTGCAAATATGCCGATTTTTTCAGTCACCATAATAAAAATGAGGAATACCTACTTGTTATCGTATGTGAAAAAAATATTCCTTGATTGTCATTTACAGTATCTTAATGTAGAAATGGAAATGTGTGCAGATATATGTAGATACTACATTTTTTTCTAGGAAATAAAATAAAGAAACGTAAGACACAGCCTTTTTTTTATTAATTATGTTAAACATCTAAATAAAATACAACAAATTAAGTACTTACTAACTGTAAAACAGCAATATAATTTATACATATAGGTATTTTAAACATTTATTCGTAAATCTAGTTAAGAACTTAAGTACTGAAATAAAATAAATATATAGCCACTGCATATTTAATAAACTCATGGTAACTTTTGTGATTAGTATTTTTATTTAACTACAATAACTGGACAAATTAATAATGCAGAAACGATCACTTTACAAATGTTTTGTACTTCTTATTATTTTTTTAGTTTTTCTGCCATAGGGTCACACATTAAAAAGCAATGAATATATAGTTTTTTTGCCAAAAGATTGTTGAAGAAGCCACACTTCATTTATATCATAGATACTAAACAAACTTTCTATAGATAGTGTAATCTTAAATAAGATACATATAAATCCGTATCAACCATTTACAGGTTTTACTTAGTGCAAGCTCCAGTCTCCCACTTCTCTATGTGCTCAATTTTTATGTACAACTTTTTTGGACAAAAATAAACATTTATTATTATTATATTACAGTCCGAGATACAAAGGGCTAGTTTTTCAAACTAGAATAGTATAAACTAGAGCTAGTAAGCAGCATCTATCAAATACACGTATAAGGACCAACTCTACGAGATAATTATTTGATTTTTTTTCAACATGCATAATTCAAGAATATCTAAAGTTATTAATAAATAAACATGTATCTCTAAAGTAAAACTATACTTTTATTTTATTTTAAATTTCAGGAATTTTTGAACTAGGTACTTGTTATGTATGTGAATTTTCATATTTCTTTTCATTTCTATTATTTCCAAAATCAGTCACGTTTATTCTTATTTCGTTCATATTTTTGGTATAGCCCATATGTATTATAGATATGTGGGTATGAATTACAGATTTTCGTTTGTTTCAAACTGTTAATATGGCACTCTTAAAACGACTCTTAAATTACATGTTATAACATAAAAAATACAACTTTGTAATACCCTTTTACAAAAGTCACAACCAGTTTTAAATTGTATATTTTTGTACTTATTTAACTATATTAACAACAAATGCAATTCTTTATTTATAGCAACGTTCCCCTGCTCGCAGTATCATGCTTAATTTAATAAAATATATCACTGAATAGGTACTAACTTCTAAACTTAAGTAGTTGTCGAATTTTAAAATTCGATTGACTTTAATTTAGTTCGCGTTAATTTTTAAGGCCTCGGATTTAGTTTTTCGGCACCATTTTGATAGAATAACTTAATTTCGATTAAAACAGAATCCAAAATAAATATCGTACCTACTTTTGCTGTTATTGTGTAATTGTGTTGTTACTGCACAAGTTTTAGTAAGTCAACTTACCCATAAAACTGAATAACTTTCCCCGTGGAATTTATGTTGAAATACAGTAAATGAACAGAGATTTGCACATCAGGTTACTACATGCGTGCATTCTGTTACAATAAAAAATGTTTTGCAATGATTATGAATATCCGGTAACCTGATGCGCTGGCCTCTCTACTCTCTACATCTATTTCTCTTGTAAAAAGTTGTCCGCTTGTATCTTAATGTGGACATCTGTTTTTCTTCGAGTAATTTTAATTATATGAGCTTCTTAAGTCACAATATCATAAAGTGTGAAATACTTAAGCATCAATTCATTGGTTCGATGAAACATATCTAGTTACACTTTAAAAACTGTTTAATGTAAAACTATTAAGTGTGGAATTTGTGTAACACTCATAAAGCGTAACTTATGGGTATAATGTAGTGACAAAAAAATCTAGGATCTAGTCACAAGATCATGACGATTTTAGTAGGATCATCTTTCCAGCAGTATTTAGGACGACCCACCGGGTGACGTTAGAAATAATATTAACTCGCTAAAGGAAGGATTAGAAGTGTCCGACTGGTCAAACTTGGCACAAAACAGGATGAAACGGTGTAGTTTAACAGCATTAAAAGTTTCGCTACCAGCGAAATAAGTTTTCCACGATTCGTCAGAATTTTTTGAAAAACTGCTCTCGTCAGCCGCTATTCTCGTTACGCCTCACCTCCAGCCAAACAGCCCCTACAATTCTTCTGCACAGTCAATGTCTGTGGTCAAGCGTTGTAGAAGACTCTGTATTTGTACTTTCAACAGGCTTACTTATACGTGTATTTTCGTCACTGGCCGTTATCTTATGTCCATATTTAGCTAGAAATTCTAAAACAACACCGTTGGACCAACCGAATCCTTCCTGAACATTGTACTCTCCACCACCTCCAAATTGGCCAGGATTTTCAGCGTCGTACTTCTCAAACATTTGTTTGCTCCTAGAGAACCCCTTGTAGCACGCTCTCACCCAGTTTTGAGCAACTTGAAAAGCTAATTTAGAGGCTTCCTCGTCGTCTAATGCTTCCAGGGCATTTACTACAATACTGACTAGTGGCGGCCACGCGTTAGGGAAGTCCCACTGCTCTCCACTTCTAATCAGCGAAGATGGTATACCGCCTGGATAATCCAAACCGTGGGACTCCTCCAAATACTTGATTATTTTAGAAGTGTGTTCTTTTAGATTATCCTTGTCTACGGCTCCCGTCCACAGTGGTGCAACATTACTCGGATAGAAGTATTTGCGATGAATTTTATTTTTAAGGTCGTAATCATACCAAACTCCATCCTTTTCATCCCACAAGACTTTCTCAATGTCAACCTTCCATTGACGAGCAAGAGCTGCCCAGTGTGTTGCTTGGAATCTATTACCCAACAAACCTTCGAAGTATGACATAGTCTGAAGAGCACTTGCAAATATAGCATTCAAATCTACAGGAATTATGTCTCTCGTATGAATGTTACTTAAGTTTCCAGAATTATCTCCTTTCTGACTGATGAACCATCTCGAGGAAAAGTCCCAACCACTCTCAGCAGCACTCTTTATTTCAAGGTAAAACTCTTCTTGTTCTTCTGTGCTTCGGGAAGTTCTGTGAGCTTCAGTATAATCTTCGTAATAAGACTCAGGACGTGGTCCAGAGCTGGGAGCGTAGTATCGGAGAAGCGTATACGCTTTGTCATCAATGCTAAAAGTGATTCGCTGAGTATCTAACCAGTACTGTAGTTCATCTCCCAATGGTTTAAGGTTCTCCTTCAAGAACAGCATGTCTCCAGTATGACGAACATACAAAGACATCATGGCGATCAAGAGAGGTGGCTGACTACGTTCCTGGTAATACCATCGACTTCCATTGGGAACGTGGCCAATTTTGGTCAATAATGTAATAAGATTTTCGATCATTCCTCTGACTGTATCCTGCATGCCACATATAAGGAGGCCCTCGACAATCCAATAAGTGTCCCAGTAATAGAGTTCAGTGAAGCGCCCTCCAGGTATGATGAACCCCTGTGGAACAGGGATGAAACTGAACCTGTTAGGTTCTTCGAAGACGACGTCTTTTACTCTCCGACCGAGGGTTGGCCAGATGGCATTGATGTCTTTGGCGAACTGCCGCAGCCGTTCATCGCGGATTGTGGTGAGGAATGCAGGATCGGTGCTGTAATCCGGCGGAGACCAGACTTCGAGCTCACTCTCCTTGTTGAAGTGACTGTTAACAAATTCTCGGACCTGTTCTTTAGAGGGGTTGTTGTTGGTCTTTTGGAGGAGTTCGTCAAACGACTTAAGGGTGGTGTTGGCGTCTCGCTTGAGGTGGAGGTCCACGAAGGTCTTAGAGTCGTCGAAGATGCGGTTGATCTGCACGTGATGCAGCAGCTGACTGTTACAGAAGACCGGATATTTGCAGGAGGGGGGCAAGGACTCCGCCGCCGCCGCGACAAACAAGGCACCCAGGAATAGCAGGTGCTTCATCTGAAAATAGAAAGAAAAACAATTTTAGAATTCAAAGTAAACATCCAAAATTAATGACCGATACGCTGTTTTAAAGGTTATTCTTTTTTGCAAAGACATTGATATTATATTTCAATTAAGTAAATAATTTAAACTTGTTTATTAAAGTATTTTTGATAACCTACAAAAAACTTGTTGCCTTGCAACTTTACTTTAATTGGATTTACTAAATATCAGGTTTTTTATCCTGCAAAAACCAATCGGTGATATAATTAGGGTCATAAAAAAGGTGCGCATCCAAAAAACCTATTAAAACATCATCTGTGACGTCATAAGTTTTAAAATAGAGCTTAAATCTAAGACTTAACTAAGTCAAATCCGTGCCTAATTATAGTAAAATGCTCTAGTATCTTTTAATTAATTTTATTCAACGCGTGGTCTAAATTTGTAAATAGATGAAAGAATTTGCAATACTTTAATAGGCAACCTACCGCCCTCGACCCACACTTTAGGCCAAGAGTCTTCTAGATGTTCTAGAAACACATTTCCTGCACTTTGGTTCAAAGTAAAGCTGTATGAAAATTGTGAATTAAGGCAAAATTCGCGCCTACAATCCCTACCGGTATAGAAAAAGCATCAATGATGTGACTCTATACAATTGATGACGCCACATTTGACATACATCGGGACTTCGTTCCCGTGGTAATTCGGGAAAGTTATGTAGTCTATGTTACTCAGGGATAATGTAACATTCTAATGGTGAAAGAATTTTTAAAATCAGTCGAGTAGTTCAGTTTAAAGATACTTTATTCTCATTAAAGACTATTGTCACTTACATGAGACGAAGACAGAAGTAAAATATATAAATACGTTCACTTCCCTGTTTTAGGGTAGGTACACTAAACAGCCTGATTTCGTTAGCTTTCCAGTCGATTACACGATATACCACCTTTTCGGTATATCGTGTAATGGACTGGAAAGCTAGTTTCGGAGCCTATTCAATGCAAACAAACAATCAAATCTTTCATCTTTATAATATTAGTATAGATTAGTAAATATTGAAAACATGAGTATAGTAGTGATAGGTTAGTCAGCCTATCACCACCAACCAACAAAACTCTCGCACCCCCCTACTGTTTTTGTACAGTTTTCCC
This sequence comes from Aproaerema taeniolella, assembly GCA_949987775.1. Lineage (NCBI taxonomy): Eukaryota > Metazoa > Arthropoda > Insecta > Lepidoptera > Gelechiidae > Aproaerema > Aproaerema taeniolella. The sequence goes on along the minus strand of OX465255.1, from coordinate 16,906,185 downwards.
GGGAAGAGTTATCAGCTGTCCAGGGTGGAAGTCGTCGTCATCAGCCTAAATACGTCCCCACCGAGGGTGACAGGCCTTCGAAACAGTGAAGAAAACTGCCAGGGTAGAAGTAGTTTTCTATTAATTTTTTTGTAAAAGATATCTCAGAATATAAATGGACGAATTACACAATATGCCTGCTACTCAAATTGCCAACGAAAGGCCAACGACAACAATTCAAGAAGCGTCAAGCACTGCTTAGATATTATTTAATCCAAAATGTTTTAGCCAGACCAAGGTCACAAACTTTTTTGAAATACCTACGATCTTCAGTGTATGATTTAAAAAAAGTAATTTATAAAACAAAAACCAGTATATTCTGTATAAAAACTTAACGATAAAGGATCGCCTGTGAAAAAAACCATAGTTATAGACCGAAAACAACTTATAACTATCTATTTTTACACTTCAACCGGTTAGGCTTAACAATGATATATAGGATTTAGAATGCGCATTAAAACACTTGGATAGTACAAAATCTTCGCTCGTCCATCGCATCACGATATCTTGTATTTTGCTAGTTTGGTAAAAAAGTAATCATTGCTTTGGGCGAGCATAACGTAACCATGATTAATATATATATTTTTTAAGTTAATGCCTCATAAAATGCCTACTGTCTCATTGATATGGCAAAGTATCTAGTCAAGTTTCTTCGCGCGCCTACTACATTTGAAAACAATAGACGAAGATAAGTAGATAAGTAAATTAGTACAAAAAATAAAGGAATATAATGGGCCTTTTATAAGTTGAAAACGGCACGGCAAAATTGTATTACCATTGCCTCCTATGTACTAGTGCTACTAGAAGCTGGAAACATAGGAAGAAATGGTAATAATTCAAATGATAAAAAGACCCAATTGGGTGGCCAAACACATTATTCCGTTTTTATAGAAAAAATATCTTATCACAACGGGTAAGCTATTTTCTTCTTCAATAAAAATAGCTTCAATCGTACTTTATGGATCTTAACTTGGTATAATTAGCGCCGCTGGCTTGGGCCTTAGGACTTTTTGCATACTGCCTTTTAAAAACAAATTCAGAACTCTAAGTATTATTTGATAAGGAATATTATAGACTGTTTTCAACAAGAAAAAACGTTCAACCAAAATCACGGCCATGCAAAATTAATGGATGGTTTCCTTCAATCACTCCGACGATTATTTAACCGCAGAAGTCCGTAACCAGTAACTACGAATCGCTTTGAACACTTTTTACAAGTTCACGCACCAACAACGATTCACAAAAGATTCACAGTGCGGCTATTCCGCTAGTCAGTGGCGTTGCAATGGCTGTGCAATGACGATGCTGATCAATTTATCCGTTCAAATGGTGAAATTTACCATAACCATCATCCATTTGATGACAACCATTGATTAGCAGCGCATTGAAATTGTAAATTTCCACCCTGGTGTATAATTTTTTTTAGTTTTTTTTTTCAAAAAACACCTGAATCAATTTTGATAAAATGTATATGGGATAAAATGTAAATGTATACCTCTGTAGAATTACCTACCATTTATAAAAATATCAAAATAAGTCATAACTGGCAGTGTAATCGAGTAACAAACGTACAAAAAAAATCCAGGCAGTCGATTTGAGAACCTCCTCCTTTTTTAGAAGTCGGTTAAAAATAGTCGGTCACCAACGTCATTCCATTGCCACTGGAAAGCCATTTATTAGCAGAATAGCCACTCTGGTAACACCTATGTACTCGTAGTTACAGTTCTTACCGTCTCTAATCGCTCGTTTACTAATTGCTACAAAAATGAGCATTCATCTTTTAGTTTCAGTAATTATTCTCACAAGCCTGTATTTCTGTGATTACGTTTTTCTAAGAATGTTTTTTGACATTGGAAATGTCTTTTCGTTCGCTCCATTATAGGCTCCGATTTCACGAAAAGTGCGATCTCTTTATGTCTCGGAGAGTTGTGAAGATATGATTTTCAAAAAAAGCTCAAAAGACGCGTATTTACGAGAGCTGTAAGGTGCAAAAAGAATTATCCGATTTTTTGATTTTGGCGCTCCATATTTTGGAAACGAAGAATGATATCAAAAATTTGAGAAAAATTCCTCTGGAGAATTTAGTCAGCTATAAAATTTCAGCCTAAAACAAAGACGACCGGGTTAAGGGTTTGCCCTGTAGCCTAACCTTTTTAAAAAAGTCAGTACGCCTGAATATTTTTTCGAATTTTGTAGATTCATTTCGTAGAGTCGTGTGAGGCACAAAATCTGTATTTTTTTAAATTAAGTTTCTAAATACAATACAATTCTTTCATTTCGATTTACCTTGAGTGATTAAGGATGAAAAACGCCCACTAAACTGAGAAACAGGTCGAAATATAATAAAAAAGATTTACCTCTCAATACAACGAAGAAGTAGAATTGTTTTTTTTTTAACTAATGTGAAGTGAACCCATATCTCTACTATGTAATGTCATCTACTGCTAATATTTTTTTTAGGGGGATTGCGTTGACACCTTAATCGTCTAATGCGACGCCTAACCCTATAATTTAAAAAAAATGTGCATGAGTATAAGAATAGCTTGCACACGGCTATCGCTTTACAATTTTCAACCGTGAACATAAACGTAAACGTTAATAAGATCATGTTAATTACGTACGTTAATCAGTCATTTAACAACCCGAAACAGTAAATCCTACATTGTCACGATAAACTTGCTACAGTTATTACTTGTTGCGTAGACAAGTAATGGCATATACAGACGACTCACTGTAACTGGTTGAATCCATTATTACCATTACAGTCAAGAGCACGGCAAGCTTGACCTGAAAATATATATGTAGGAAGGTTAAAAGTGGCTATTACGCTTCGAAATAAGTGTGTAAGTACTACGCTAGTTGGCGGTGGCGCTTCTAGTCAAGGTAGTTGTCAACAAATGTATAAGGTTGCCTGATACATATATACATTATTTAATTTATAAATATTTTTCTTATAGCTATTTATCAACTGTAAACTACTTTGGAAAGTATATTATAATAGTTAAAAAAACAAGTATTAACAAGAAAACTTAATCTAGACAAGGGCACGGACATCAAGTCTTTGGATGCTAATAATAATAAAATTTACAAAAATAAAAAACTATGATGGTCGTTCAATAATTAACCTTAATTTTAGTTTTATAATAATTTAGGTTAACATCAGGAATTGGTTGAAAAACAGCGCCAGTTAACTTTTGGCACTATATTTAATAATATTAGATTTACTACCTTAAGTTAATTTTTTGTAAGCAATAACTTAGTTAATAGTGTCAATAAATTATATTTCATATTTCATTTCATTTCAATATCTTTAAATGTGTAAGGTTTAGAAACGCCACCTGAACGGAAGAAGTGGACACCATTATCTTTCCAAAGTCACTGAAACGCCATTGATTAGCGGAATAGCCTACTGGCTATCAAAGCAAAATAATCTAACCTTAGCCCAAATATTTATAAGATTATTTAATATTATTGTTTATTTACATTGATTGTATTTTTACGTAATCTGTCCAGTCCACCGGTCGGCGGCTGACACTTTGACTTGCCCTAGTCCACTTCCGATGAAATCGAAAGTAAGTTAAATACTTATAGCTTTTAAGGTCACTGTTATATTGCAATTTGAGATTATAATAAAATATTTCGAAATTATTACAGTTTTCATTAAATTGTACGCCTTTTTACTTCCTCCACCCAGTGTGATTTTGTTCTTAGGCCAGTATTCTAGCAATCAGTTTAATTTGTATGTTTTACTGAATTTGGTATAACGTTAATTTTATATTTAGAAAAAAAAATAGAGTCGGCGTTTTGGTAAACAACACGTCTCAAAAGACGTGAGCTTTTATTTTGTTTTTTTATTTGTGACTTTTTACTAGGTGCCATATGAGGTTGAACTAAAAACTGTTTTAAAACTTATGAATTAAACTTTATTTAGGAGACATTATTTTTTATTAAATTTAACTTAAAATTAAACACAACAATTATAATATAACAGTGCCACCCAAAAAGACGCTGGCTCAGCAATTGCTACAGCGGCGAGGCTGTAGCGCTGATATTCTGCCAGTACCAAAAAAAATAACAAAGTTAAATAAACGCTTTTTCTTCTTACCGTGTAGGTATAGTCAAGTGTGTGGCAAACTTGTCTAATATTCTGATATTCTGCCAGTACCAGAAATAAAATAAAATAACTAAAAGAAATAAAATTCTGAAAAAATTAAAATTCTACGTAATTCTGTGTTACCACGCGTCACCGTTTTGTACGATATAATAGTTATAGTATTGTTGATCAAAGTTTAAAACTCTTAACGGATAACCTTTTCAGCAAATAACAATGTCTTATATTTCCGCAAGAGGCGTATTTTGCAATAGTTCCGGTGGAAGGGAATATCGAAACAATAGATCCCTGATGAGCGTTGAGGAAAAAGTCTCACAATTGATTAATTGATACAAGTGGCAATTAAATATTGCTGATAATGGTCTTTTCGTGACCTCTATCGAGAAATGTTTTAATATTTATTATAATTTGCTTGTATATTAGTTGACTTCAAACCTTCGCGCGATTCTGGCACAAGCGTGTGTGCAATATTTGTATCGAGTTAAATTAGTTAGCAAAAATTAAGGAAAAAGGAAAAAAAAATCACCTCTCCATACAGAGAGGAGAATGTTTCACCTATTCTTTTATATATGTCAATATTTTTTTTTTAAGATTTTCTTTTGAGTTTCTTGTGAAAAGTTGTTCAGTTCTATGGGAAGAGTTATCTACTAAAGTTTCTATGAGTAACTAAGTTAAAATCACTCATTATAAGACAGAACTGACAGTGTGGTGGTGGAATTTCGTTTGTCCTTTACAAAGTCAAGGTAAATGTATGAAATAAAATATATATAAAACGTTTTTTTATAATAAAACACTTATAAAAACTAACCATTCATCACTTCGCCAAAGAACATAGGTACATAACGTAGCTTTTAATAATTTAGTTTTTTAATAGCGCTCTTAAAGAAATATATACAACTGTTGTAAATTTTTTATGGTCGTGATACACGAGACTGGGATATTCTTTTTATCAGCCCTTATACGTCCCCACCGAGGGGCATAGGCCTCCCTTTGAAACACGAAGGGGATTCAGGCCATTATCTACCACGCTGGTCCAATGCGGGATTGGGGATTGCTAGTCTTTCAAAAACGAATTTTCTTAGACATGCGGGTTTCATTAAGATTTTTTTCCTTTATTTAACATTTCCTAACTAGGTACGTGCTTTAGTATGGAATTTGGATGTTTTTTGTTCCTTACAAAAAGGTTTTTGATACAACTTTAAAATAAAACAGCTACTATCAATGATGTCTCAATGGTGATGGAATGACAATGGTTATTCCATCGCCACCGTGAACAGGTTATACATCAGAATAATACATATACAGGGTGTAAAAGACAGCTTAGCAAAAACTGAAAACCTGGACTCAGACAATCATTCTGAATGATTTTCCAGTGGAGTTTTTTTCGGAATTTTTAAAAATTGTTTTCATAATTTTTAATATTTTCCGCCTACATTTTTTATTATTTAATCGAATACACTCCATTTTGCAATAAAAACAGTCATAACAACGTAAAACACGAAACCAGCAATGTACAGGGACAACAAAACATCATGCTATCCAAAACTGTCAAATTTCTTCAATCGATTTTCAATTTTATCGCAAAGCACTAGGGTTGACTATATATTGGGGAAATTTGACAGTTTGTGGTAACCTGATGTGCCGTTGTCATCGAACCCCGATAGCAGCGCGCCGCGGGGGGATCGGTAAATAATGAAAACTCCTTAACATAACATTTCCGGGAAAAAATAATTACTTATAACTGATGATAGTTATGGGTAGATTCCGTCTTAGTCTGGACTAGCGTCTCAGTTGTTTTTCATGCTATCTCGATGTCGACCACTCGCCTCAGACTTGTACGAATGGGACAATTGCAGCTTTCCAGCAAAATGCCGAGTTTTATTTCCAAAATTATGAGTTTAGGCGTCAATGAATTCCTACCCCAAAAACTTAATGAAACGTTTTTGGTCTCTACAGATTTGTAAGCGTATAAACGAGGTTCCTACGTTTTTTTTTTTCAAAATTGTTCTTAGTTTTTCAACCTCTTAAATGTTGAGAATTCTTTTTGTTTACTAAAAATATCAAAAAAATCAAAACGTACGGACCTAGCTTTTGGTGTTCCTGATACTATACCAAAATTTCACAAGGATCCGTTGACGTTTAGGGGATGGAATCCATAGACGGCATTTGTACGGGAATGAAACACTGAGACGATCTGGGAAAACACTGGGAAAAAAACTTTTCCTCAAGAAAGAAGTCACGGGCTAATTGATTTCTGACAAAAACATTCGGAAAGTTCCCTTAAGACGTGCCGCACGATATCGAAGCGAGTCACAGTTAAATCGAAAACGGTAGCTAACACATTAAGATTCTCATATTAGTAGCACAATGGATCTTTTAACTAGCAATTGTTTGTGGAAGAGACGATTTATGACGTCATTTAATTAACAGACGGAATATTTCTCCTGTTATGAGTTTATGAAAATAATGCTTGCATCGATCACTCAAATCGATCAGCAAAGCGAAAATGCTTTGTGATAATTTATACTGGGTGTCATAAGAATAAATAATTATTCTAAGGGGGCGTCCACATATTACGTCACACAAAATTTCGACTTTTTGAACTCCTCCCCCTCCTATGTCACGCTTCTTTGGTATCACTTTAACATGTATGTATGGTCACGTTTGGTATGACCCCCCCCCCCCTCCCCCATACGCTGTGACGTAATATGTGGATGACTTCTTATGCTGGGTGTCTTTAAATTACTTTGCGAAGGTGTTAAGGATTTTCACAATTTTCCCCAAAGAACATAGGCCGAAGTATGAATAAAATTTTTCGACACTCCATACAACTTGTGCGACCAGCTGATTTTGCCTTTACATGGGAAGTCATTTAAAAAAACATTTATTTAGTTTCCGTGGGGTACTTCAGTTGCATGAGGAGAACCATTCATAAGTTTTACTAGCTAACTTAAAGTCGCCCATATAAACCAATGGGCCATTCATTTATTACATAAGACGATTTAGGGGGGGAGGGGGGTGGACAATGTCTTATTTTTTGTTACAAGGGGTGGGAGGGAGTCTCGATAGTTCTTACGTAAGATCACAAAAATGCACAACTTTAAAATTATACTTTGAAAAAGCGCGGGCAAAGTGATTAAAACCAAGTTTTATTACTACCGAAAATTTAAATTATTAGTACCTGCTTTGTAAGTACAAATAAACATTTCTAAAAATTGTTTCTTTGAAAAATAAACATTAAAACAAACCAAACGTGTAATCATTGTTTACTTTAGATTCTTACGTAATAAATATCAAACGGGGGTCGGCCTGTTCTTATTTTTTCTTATAATATAGGGGGAGGGGGTCAAAAACTAGCGAAAATTGTGTTACGTAAGAATTGAATGGCCCCTAAGTAGATTCCACCATTTATCATGAGTCTCCTATTTTCGCTAAAGTCACTCAATACAGGAAATTGTGGAGTAGTACTATTGAAAGCCGTACAGTCGGGCAAAAAAGAGTAAAAATTAAAAATTGGCAACACTGTAGTGTCGTCCCGTTTTCAACCGACTTCAAAAAAGGAGGAGGTTCTCAATTCGACGGTATGTTTTTTTTTTTTGTATATTTGTTACGCGATTACTCCGGCAACTGTTGTCCGATTTTCAAAATTCTTTATTTGTTCGAAAGAGTATACTCCTGAAGAGGTCCCATATAAATTTTATCGAAAATGATTCAGCGCTTTTAAAAAAAATCAACAAAAACAAAATATACTACAAACTAGAACATCATCTAAATAAATGAATGACATTTCTGTTTGTAGTTATTTGCTAATAGGCATTGTAGTCCGCAAAAAACTAGATATCTACTTTGTGCGAACTGTTGTTGGGATTGAAGTCGGTGACTCATACGTTTTTAACGTGGAAAATTATTCTTATATTGATTTGAAAGGGACGACGCTACATTGTTGCCACTTTTTAATTCCTACTCTTTTTTGCCAGACTGTAGAAGTAATGATTTATTGTGAACAATTACACTTTAAACTATAATTATTTTACCAAACAATACCAAATTTAACTGAAACGATCAATGACCACTCAAATAGTGACAGCTTCTTTGAAAAACAATACTCGTATATGTGAAAACACTGAATTTATTTTACATATATTAAGTAACATTTTGAAATAATATTTTTGTCATGTTATTAATTTTAAACGCCATCTATATTTACTATGAAAAATCTTATGCAAATAAGTTTTTATTTTATATTTCTTTAATAAAGGGTCGGTACGTCACGGCGTCACCAACTCAAATAACATATTGACATTAGCGGTGTAAATAATCTTGGCATAAAAACATGAATGAAACAAAAGCCCCCATACCGAATTGCTATATAATAAACGATTGAAAAACAAGTTTGAGTGATTTAAATATAGTTTTAAACAATATGACTTTGGTTACAACAATTATTACACAGATACAAGGAAACTGTATAGAATAATTGATTTCATTATAGGTAAAATGTTTCTCGTCTGATCTAATCAAATGAATTCGAAAATTACCAGTGCTGTGTCACACTTCCCTGTGCACAGACCAGGGCCCGGTTTAATAAAACTTACAAATTGTTAAATACTATTACAATTCGGTATACATTGCGTAGTCATTATGTATGAGTTACAATTATATTAGTTATGAGGGTAGTAACTTAGCAATGTATAATAGTATATCGAATTGTATTTGTATCCTATAATTGTAAGTTTTATTAAACAGGGCCCAGACATCCCTACTAATATTATAAATGCGAAAGTAACTCTGTCTGTCTGTCTGTCTGTCTGTTACCCTTTCACGCCTAAACCGCTGAACCGATTTTGATGAATTTTGGTACAGAGATAGATTAGAGCCTGGGAAAGGACATAGGCTACATTTTATCCCACAGTTGGGCACGATATAACCTGTAGTCCACGCGGGCGGAGCCGCGGGCGGAAAGCTAGTAATAATATAATTATAACATTAATCAATATAACTCTAATATTATCAGCCCCGACATTTATCACTCATATAACACTTAAACGGCTAACTCTTAAAAAATACTAGGAGCCCATCATAGTTCCCATAACATATTCCACCATTTAAGTGAAACTGTCCCTTACCTGTATATCTATATTACCCTGTATATCTAAAAATAAAAAGTGTTTCAAGGCCCTCGTCTCTCGATAACAGATGAGATGACATATCGTCGCTGGCTCAATGATATTTTATCGAAACTGCACTTTATTCTATTTTTTATTTATTTATTATAAGATGGGTTAACTCTTGACCTCAATCTTGACCATAAGATCAAAGATGAGGTCGACGATGGAGCGAGTTAACCCAGAAAATGCCTATAAAGGCACTGGTACTCCCACACACCGACGGAACACAGCAAGCTGTTTGGCGTCGGACTTCGGTAGGAGGGTGGTCGCGAACCAGACGGCCCTTTTCAGAGCCTACCACACAGCATGAAACCATAAGACGACACCTCAGATTCAGAAAAAAATGAAGTGTCGTTGCCTGGGATGGATTACTAGGAGGCAGATCTCATTTGTGTTTCCTTTGTCGCCTCTTACGACACCCACGGAAAGAAATGGGGTAGTGTTATTCTCAACCGATCACCACACGGTTGAAAAAAATTTTTGTATAAGTATTACTCTGCACTACTCTCGATTTCATAAAGTTGTCCCTAAAACAAGGGTTGCCTGGAAGAGATTGCTTTTAGCGATAAGACCGCCTTTACGCACTTCTGTATTTAGTTATGCAAACATTTTTGTGACTGCGTGCAATGAAGAGTTTCTATTTATCTATCTATCTAGTAAATATTACCTCAATGGCTTTGCAAGACTCTGTAATGCAGGCATATCGCACTAAGATATAAAACAGAAAAAACAATACACGCTGGTGTGTGACAAATTTTTGCCATACTAATGTAGTCATTATTTTATGTGATATTGACTTAGGTGTGCCTATGCCGTCACGTAATTATGCTTCAGTTACTGAATGGCCAAATTCGTGCGTAGTATGATATATCAATACTAATCAACAATGCCATATATTTCGCTAAGCCTAGCTCATAAACGCAAAATAGGTTGCCTTTCTGTGTTTAACTGACTTCAAAAAAGGAGGAGGATAACTCCGCAAATTGTCAGCTGATTTTCAAAATTCTTTTTTTGTTTGAAAGTGGGCAGTTATTTACAAAATGTCAAGAGTGTCCATAAGCTATACAAGCTCATTCCGACTGCCCTTTTCCTCTCCCGGACGTCTAGACTCACCGCTAGGTACAACCTTTACCTTGTCAAGATTCCTCGGACCTGTACTGATCCCTTCTCTTCGTCTTTTATATTGCGCACCGCTAAAGAATGGAATTCTCTGCCTGCGTCTGAGTTTCCGGGCTCATATAATCCGAGTCTCTTTAAAGTTCGACTGAATAGGCATCTTCTGAGCTACGTCCGATCCGAATCCAAATCGACCCCGTGAAAATATGGTCCGTAGTAGCCGTAGAACTATTTCTGCCTGCGTCTGTATTTTCGGGTTCATATAACCCTACTATAAAGTTAGGGTGCATCTCTAGTGCTTCTTAAAGTTAGAGATGTACTCTAACTTGCTACATTCTCGACCACATCTTCGCCCCTAGGCTGGATTGTGGTCGAGAGCAAACACATTCTCTATAAAATAAAATAAATTAGCACTCTAGTTTCGCAATGTGTCATTGTCTAAACCACTTACGATAATCCAGCTTGTTCTACTACACTAGATAAGGATGATGATATTGATAACATTGATATGATAACAGTGTAACACTCGTCGAATGAATAAACAACTGCAATGGGAGCCGGGGAAAATAGAGGGTGACTCTAAATAAGCGAAACTTTAGGGAGTGATTTTACCCATATAACCGACCAGGCCCCGAGTCTGTAACTTCATTTGTTTGTCGATGGATTGGAGGCCATATTATATGTTCAGGTAGTGAGATTGAGAACTATTTAATTTTAATACACTTGCTGACAACCACCCCGACCAGCAGCGCCACCAGTCAAAGCAGCCGTCATTAGGTTTATGATATATGGATAATTCTCAATTTCTCCACCTGAATAGATAATATGGGCTCCATTCCACCGAAACACAACTGAAGTTATAGAATCGGGGCCCTGTATGTATGTATTTATTCTTTATTGTACAATAATAATACAGAGGATAACAAGTTTACAGTAATAGGAAGTTTACAAAGGCAGATTTATCCCACGAGGGGATTTCTTCCAGTCAATCTAGTGAGAGTATAAAGAGAACAAAGAACTACTCGGCGGCGTATCGTTGACCTGTGTCAACTTAATTCACTTGGCATAAATCAACTAGACCAGGGGTTCCCAACGTTTTAACCTATGCGCCTCACCTAACGTTGAGCTAAAATCCTACGCCCCCTAGGGGCTGAAATTGGGAGTTTATATAAGAAAATTAAACAAACAATGATAAAGTGATAAAAATGAGGGTGTTTATTTTTATTCATATGACAATAGAATTTTAATAAATGTACTTTTTGTTTTTACGAGTATATGCAGTTAACCTGAACCGTTTCTTTTCTATTATTTTATGACTCGTAGCGTGGAGAACGGATACGACAAAAATTAACCAATTGAGTTTATTTTATTTTTTTAATAGGCAGAAATCAGGGACCTCTGCGCCCCCCTTGGAACCGCTCGACGCCCCCCAAGGGGGGCGCGCTTCACTGGTTGGGAAACCCTGACCTAGGTGAATTAAGTACACTTTTCGAACGACTTTCCTGACCGAAGGTATTTAAAATTATGAAGAAAAAAAAACGCTCCAGTTGTATAGAAAGGCGAAAAGATTTTTTTGTAAGTATGTTTTTTTTCCTTTGGGAATGTTGTTCTGTTTAGTGGACTGATTTAGATCCTTAATTAATTTTCGCTAACCCCAATATTTACGCAGTACCAAAACTTATCAGTTGGTTTCAGAACAAAATTGTTGACTTATAGCACACTCTGCTTAACGCCCTATGCTCGAGTGTAAAGTAGCCTACGTGTAGTCTAGTGCCTGATCTATGTACCTACCTACCTACAATACCATACAGTCATGCAAACTATGCAAATTCAACCAAAATAAGGTATTCTTCAGCAGCCGTATAATCTCACAGATAATTCTCAGATAAGACAAAAAAGACCCTAAACTAAACCAGTGGTGGGATCCCTATCACTACTAATGTTACAAAACGATTTTTGTCTTGCTTCAAGTGGTCCTCAATCATACTTCCATCTTGACAGCATGTTATAAATTAGCTTCAAAAAATTCTCTTTTTACCATTGCCCCTCGAAAAAGGGTCCGTTATTCTTCAAAAACAGTGAATAAAACGCTGTTTATTTCACTGAGTGAATAAAACATTTTGAATTTGGAACATTCGCGAATATACGGATTTTAGTAAGAAAACAAAAGAAAATGTGCAAGGAGGTTGCATACTCTCGCTATAAAAACGTACTTAAACTTATGGCTGTATGTAATAACCTCGGTTAAAAATTTTAAATTTAGAATTAGGAATTCAGCCAATTTTCTGTGCAATTTTCATGCAATTAAAAGTTTCTGTTAAAAGTTTTTGTCTCAAAATCATAAAATGAGTTCGACATCCAGTGATGAAAGTGAACCTCTCGTTCCAGAGTCATTTCGCGTTAAAGCAGCAGCTATTGTTGATAATTTACTGTCTCAGAGTAATTATTTTCTTTTTCTCGTAGTCAATGGTAAAAAGTAGAGTACCTAACACGTGAAAAAAAAATTCATCTCGGCTCTTGTATCCCTCGAAAATAATTCACATTTTTTTCACTTGTTGGATAATCTACTATTAATTTTACCCACCTTCAATATTTAGCTGTAAGTACTTGTACTTCCTACTGGACTGAGAGTGAAATAAAAACTTAGAATGTGCCAGCTACCTACTCTTCCCAGGTATACAGTAAAAATCTGTAAGTGGGATACGAGGTTTTGCTGTATAATGGGCGAAAAGCTGACCACCTCTCACCATTATACAACTTGTTCCATCTGATAACCCTCATAATTTGTGTCAAACGTGGCATCAAGTAGTTCGCTAGAATTAATGACACTCTGCCTACCCCGTTAGGGATTATAGGCGTGAGCGTATGTATGTACTTATGTATTTGTTATGGTTAACTTCAAATTCACTACTTAAACTTTAGCGAAGTATATTGGACGTATTTATTTGTCCCATTTTTCCTCAGGAAACTAATCAAAACACCCAAAGTTCCCACAATCAGCTGATCACCCAAGCTGTATCATGGAATTAATTTCGACTTTGCCATTTTTATACTGCTAATGTTTAACTTAATAAACGTGCCGTTTTTATACTGCTAATATTTAACTTAATAAACACACCTAAACGACATACGTGTCTCATTGTTTGATATTTAATCAAATATGTATTGAAGGCATTTGATAAGGCCAAAATGTGATTAATATACTTTAAGTTGTTTTCTTGAACAACTTTTCAATTCTTCCAAGCACTCAAAGTAATCAGTCGTTTCTAGTAAATGATAAATTTGCTACAAGATAACATTATAAGTGGTAGCTTCAGATTCTTTGAAAATTCTGCGCAATTCGCTAAATATTTTTAATAGTTAATTAGCTTTCCGCTCGCGGCTCCGCTCGAGTGGACTACAGGTTATATCATGCCCAATTGTGGGATAAAATGTAGCCTATGTCCTTTCCCAGGCTCTAATCTATCTCTGTACCTGTCATCAAAACAGACAGACAAAGTTACTTTCGCATTTATGATATTAGTAAGGATTACTAAAGATAGCCCAGTTGGTAATGAGCCAGACTTGTGATCGGAAGGTCTCGGGTTCAAATCCTGGTGCGGGCCTGTTCCACTAAATTCGTCTTTTCGGATTTATGTACGGATTTCTAATTATCACTTGCTCAACGGTGAAGGAAAACGTCGTGATGAAACCCGCCTGTCCAAGAAAATTCATTTTCGAAAGACGAGCGGTCGGTCCATGTGCCTGATGTGCTGCCGTGTGTACTTAAAATCTACTTAATAATCTATTAACGTCCACCAACCCGCGTTGGGCCAGCGTGGTGGACTATGGCCTAAAACCCCTTCGTGTTTCGAAGGGAGGCCCGTGCCCCTCAGTGGGGACGTATATGGGCTTATGACGAGTAAGGATAATTGTTAAACTTTACCTATGTATATGTAATATGGGATGGCTTTATATTAGTAAGCAAAACTGTATGGTATGCTTCTGGTTATGAATCTACTAAAGGAACCAAAATTATATTCTTTAAAAAAAATTTTCGACTTCTCATACAAAGGCTACAAGTTGTATGGAGAGGCGGAAACGTTATCTTTTGTCAACTTTTAAGTTGTGCAGTTTCAAGGGTCTATTCACATCCTATTTTTATTATAGAACTATTTATTTATTTAACCGTGTGGTGATCGGTTGAGAATAACACCACCCCATCTCTTTCCGTGGGTGTCGTAAGAGGCGACCAAGGAAACACAAATGAGACCTGCCTCCTATATAGTAATCCATCCCAAGCAACGACACTTCATTTTTTCTGAATCTGAGGTGCCGTCGTATGGTCTCATGCGGTGTGGTAGGCTCTGTAAAGTCCGAAGTCCGACGCCAAACAGCTTGCTGTGTTCCGTCGGTGCGTGGGAGTACCAGTGCCTGTATAGGTATTTTCTGGGTTAACTCGCTCCATCGTCGACCTCATCTTTGACCTTATGGTCAAGATTGAGGTCAAGAGTTAACCCATCTTAAAATAAAATAAAATAATTTTTTTATCGAAATCTTTCGCTTCAATAGAGACTGCAACCCAATGCTGCCTTTTTGATAGTACTTTTCATTGTAAAACTGTTTTTCTGCACTGTTCAATAATGTTGTTATTATAGAACGTGTGCGCTAACGGAAAAGTTCGTTTTTTGTGGGCTGAGCCATGAAGGCCCGGAAGTCTATCGGAGCTCCGGACGTGACATCACGTAGCACGTGAGCCCTTGTAGCAGTTCACTCTAGTTCGCCATTGTGTTTCTATGAGGAAAAAGAAGTTTTCCTTTCCTATTATTATAATTTATTAATTACCACGCTCAACGAACTCAAGCAATCGATTTAATAGCGATAATGATGGTGATTTACCGTGATCTAATACTGGCGCAAAAAAGTTAATTTTGAAGAACTAAATAGATTGCAAAGTTAAACTAAAACGAAGGAAGTGAAACAATTTATTTCGTTGGTGTCCTCTATCGGTTGTTTGTATTGTATGAAGACGCGAATTTTATTGTTTTGACCGTGTTCCTTGAGGAAAGTGGTTTAGTTTTCACCTCTTTAATTTTCGCTTACTATTAGGGAGGCCCGTGCCCCTCGGTGAGGACGTATTGTATAGATAGGCTGATTAAAAAATATTTAAACACACCAACAGAATGCTTAATTTTCTTACTATTATTGTAGGTACAACTAATTGAGCTATCAATGATGATGCCGACCATTGACCTCCCTAAGTACTGTGGCGTAGCTCTGAGGGAGCTGGTGGCCGGGTCGACAAACAGGGAAAGACAATTAACTAGTTGACTTCATTTATTAGAAGGAAACCTGACCTTCACGGCCAAAGCCGCGGAAGGGACTACGTCAGTTATTTATAAAAGGCGTGAAATGACCCGAATCATTTAAAGTAGGAACCATCGGCTAAAGGCCTTACAAGGAGATGGTAAACGTAGAGGTAATAGAACCTCTACAGTACACACGGCAGCACATCAGGCTACATGTTGATCTTGACGTCGCCCTTATCTCGCTCGTAATAGCGACGACTTTCGTAGTGCAAATGGGTAACCTGATGTGCTGCTATATGTACATTGAGTAGATCCAATGCTTAGCAGGACACTATTAAGGACTTTTCCTTTTTCGCGTTTTATCTTGCGTCTACTGCATTTATAATTAAACTAGCTATCCGCCCGCGGCTCCGCCTGCGTGGACTACAGGTTATATCGTGCCCAACCGTGGGATAAAATGTAGCCTATGTGCTTCCCCAGGCTCTAATCTATCTCTGTACCAAATTTCATCAAAATCGGTTCAGTAGTTTAGGCGTGAAAGACGGACATACAGACAGACACAGACAGACAGACAGAGTTACTTTCGCATTTATAATATTAGTATGGATTACCTGTTAACAATTATTTGTAATGGCATTACATTTTCTTTTTTATTTACTGTCATAGTTTGTCTTTTGGAACGTCAACTTAAGACCTCAGTTTAATGAAGTACTGAATTAAATATTTTTATCAATATTTATTTATGTATCTTTACAATGGATTGAGATTATTTAATTTATGTTCCATTAATTCAACATTAATTGTTATTTCATCTAAAACTACTAGAAAATGATTTTGCCTGGTAATTTTATCTATGAGCGATATTGAACTGTTTCCAAAAATTCATTACGCGCTTGGTATCTGTCCGTTCTTGCCACTCCATAGAATTTTTTTTTCTACTTATGTATTTTATTTATCACCCCATATACGTCCCCAACGCGGACATGGATCACCCTTTGAAACACGAAGGGGATTTAAGCCATAGTCCACCACGCTGGACCAATGCGGGTTGGTTGACTAATTTATGTATGTACGTAATAGTACATTAAATGGTACAAGTGTGCTAAGTTGGATATTACATTAGATGCGAGTTTAGAGCCCGAGCCGAATAAATAAATGATAATTTTCTGTTAAATTCAAATAATTTAGTGGAATTTTATTTTTATTTACAAACAGTTTAGTATTTACACTTAATTTTGAATAAAAAATAAGATCTGATCTCATTGCCGAAATTTAAAAAAAATTTATAACATACTAGTGTTTTATTTTTATTACGCACGGGCTGGGTAAAACATATGAACCTTAAAACAATGACATAAGACCCAATGCCTTTACTATACCAAACCAGATTAAAACAAATAAAGCGTAGCAAAAAACAAGAGTTTGTTCAGAATACTTGATTATTTTTCGAGATTGAAACATTTCAACGTAATCTTATTCTCTATGCAACACCGTGAATCATCCGTGAACTCTATTTTATTATTGATATAAGTGTGTACGTACATTCGATATACATTTTATTTTCTGTAACAAGTTTTAAAATTGGTATCGTAATTCGATATTTTTCTTTTCGTTTTGACTCAAATGGAAAAATGTGTAAGTTTGTTTTGTTCGTTCGACCGTAACCGCAACCTCAAAGAATAATCCACGTCATAGCCTGCTATAGTATTATGCTGAGCAAGGGTCTTTTCACCGTCACACACAGTACACGATGACAAAAACTGGCCTTTTTGTGGTTTTTTATTATAAATGTTGATATCTGGGTACTATAAAGATAGTCGTATTGTATCACTAGCTTTTCGCAAGGGACTTCGTTCCCGTGAGAATTTAGGAAAATGATGAAACCTATGTGTTATTCCAGGGCGTCAGCTATCTCCATACCAAATTTTTTCAAAATTGGTCCAGTCGTTTGAGCGTGAAAGAGGAACAGACATCCTTACATACATACTTAAAAACTTCTACGTTTATGATAATAGTAAAGGATATGCTGTATTTTACGTAAACAAACATTATGAATTACTTGTTCTTAAGTGTGTTCCGAAGGTCGCGGGTTCAAATCCTGGTGCGGGCTTGTACCACTAAATTCGTCTTTTCGGATTTATGTACGGATTTCTAATTATCACTTATGCTTAACTTTGAAGGAAAACATCGTGATGAAACCCAAGAAAATTCATTTTCGAAAGACGAGCGGCCCACCAACCCGCATTAAGCCCGCGTGGTGGACTATGGCCCAAATCCCCTTCGTGTTTCGAAGGGAGGCCCATTCCCCTCGGTGGGGACGTATATGGGCTGGTAAGAAGTGTGTTTTACGCTACACACACACAGACCCACACTAAGGTTCTCCCTGTGTCGTCGGTCCCTTGGAACATATACAAAGACCGACACTATTACCCATGACCCAAGAACATACTCGTACAAATAAAATATATTTTTGCTTTTTGCAAAAATATTTGCCCTAACTAGGAATTGAACCTATCGATCAAGAGGCAGCGCCACTCGACTACGACTCGACCAAACCGGCCGGCCTTCAAATTATAACTATCAATGCTAAGGGGTCCCTCGTATCATGGGTTCCACGAGGCACACTGCATTAAATCAGATACAATCTTCAAACATGGATTTCAGTAGATTGCTCATTCCTTATCCTGTCAACATTTTTTTGCACAGCGAAACTAGTTTAACTTTTCGTGGAGAAAACCCGACCGTATTTTGTTAATTTGATTTTATGTATGAGTCTCACTACATATCTTTAATTCCTCACTTTCATATCTGCCTATTGGCGCTTTGAGACGTTTTCAGCATTCAGGATGAGTAGTACCCACCCAGGTATATTCCACTGTTGGTGGAGGATTCTTTAATTTGGGGCAATTACGTTTTTAGTAAATACTAGCTTTCCGCCCGCGGCTTCGCCCGCGTGGACTACAGGTTATATCACGCCCAGCTGTGAAATTTCATCAAAATCGCTACAGTAGTTTAGGCGTAACAGAGAGATAGACAAAGTTACTTTCACATTTATAGTAGGAATAGGGATTTTGAGGCGTATACATTTGACCAAGAACCTTCTTAACAAGCGAAATGCCACTTAATTTCTATTAAGAATTCGGTAGCTACTACACTATACTACAGTAGCTCACTAAATAACTGGTATAAAACCAAATAAACACAAACAAAACAACTTAGCAACGTGTTTTAAAATTGCTTAGATCTTATCACTCATGTCGGTCTGATAACACGCGGAAAAAATAATAACCGAGCAGAAACAATGAGTTTGATACTTGAACAATGTTATTGGTAGTTTGACTGCCAGATAAAGGATCAAAACTGTTTTACTCAAAGTGATGAGATACATTATGTTCATTAATTATGATGATTTTAGCTCATTTAGGCCCGTGTTGAAAGAAAGAAAAAGTAATTTATTATATCGGACATCGCACACATTTAAGAGGCAAGATTAAACAGTAAAAAACGATACACTACATAAAGCGATACACTACGATACCACGTACATCTCCCAATCACCCTAAGGTAGACTGGTAGATAATGCCATTAGGCATTAAGTCCGCCCATGTACTTTAGTGCATTAAGTTAAATAAATAAATAAATAAATAAATAAAGACAATAACAGATACAATAAAAAACTAGCTTTAGATCGCTATGTGTTGTAGGGTCCGAGACAAAGGGTCCTCAACTCAGCTGTATGTTGTGACTCGGGAATCAGGATATGAGACCGCGAGCCACAACACTGGTTTTCAGTGAGTCCCATATTGCAGAAGAAAGACGTAAGACTTGACCTATATGTACACACGGCAGCACATCAGGCTATACATGTTAACCTTGACGTCGCCCTTAACTCGCTCGTAATAGCGTCGGCTTTCGTAGTGCAAATGGGTAACCTGACTTGCTGCTGTCTGTACTTAAGTATTGATTGTCTCTTGCTCTTACTATCAAAATGACAAAGACGACTGCTAATGCTAGATCAGAGCTGTGATCAGTCTGAGTCGCGTTCTGTAATACGCACCTTAGTGAACACAGCTGGCGACTTTTATTATTTGGCGATTCTATTATTATTATTTGTTATCATTTACGCGTTGATAAAAGAAATTAATTATATCATTGAAATCTTTAATAAGCTGTGGTACATGGTTGCATTTTATTATTTTAATTTAATTGACTAAAAACTTAAATTAATTGCTCGTTTCATCGCTTTTTGTTTCAACTCGTGCTAACAATATAGAGTTTCATTGAGATAGGTTTGGAAAATAACTTAATCGATTTACTAGTATTTAGGCCATAAGTGTTCAAAAAAAATTGGTTCGATTACTGTTCAGAAGTCAAACATCCCTACTAATATTATAAATGCGAAAGTAACTCTGTCTGTCGACCTGTCACGCTTTCACGGCTAAACTACTTAACCGATTTTGATGAAATTTGGTAGAGAGATAGATTAGACTTTGAGAAAGGACGTAGATTACATTTTATCTCACAGCTGGGCTCGATATAACCTGTAGTCCACGCGGGCGGAGCCGCAAGCGGAAAATAAGAACTCGGAAATCTCGTTTTAAATTTTTATTTAAATTAAGTAAGATTCCGGATACGATTTAAACAATCAAATTAAAATAAAGGACGATTATTAAAATGTGCAAGACGTGATCAAAGGATTGGCCAATCGTGACTTTCGAAATGCGAATGTCGGTCGGTCCAGATACGTCGCTCAAAATATATGAAAAAACATCAACAAAGTTTGAGTTGTGGTTACAAATCTTATGTTCCGTAGGTATTATAGGAAATAATCAATGATAACTATAAGGCAGATGGGAAATAAAAGCGTTAATAATGGTCGTGACATACCTGATTATACCTACACGGTTAAAGGTAAAAGAATTAAGCTTCAATATTTTAGATCATTGATTCCCAAAGTGGTCCAGGTGGACCCCCAGGGGTCCATGGGAGGTTCGATGGGGGTCTACATTGGTGCGACAAAAATTGGGGGTACACTATTTGTAAACAGGGTTCCAAAAAAATTTTTCTGGTTCCGATAGTGAAGAACTAAAATGTTGGCTTGACTTCTAAATAAAATACTTAAGTGAGAATTGATTGGTTCCTTGTGCTATGGGGAGATGTCAAAAAAATAAAAGATGGAATTACTTTTTTGATTAGCCAACTTTACTTTTTTGACTCAGTTGCAACGCAAATTTCCATATAACTTATCTTCAATTTTTTTGCTGAGTTTTGGGAATATGGGGGTCTACTGGAACCAGAAAAAATTTGAAAGTGGTCTATGAGAAAAAAAAGTTTGGGAACCTTTGTTTTAGATAAATGCAAAAAATACATTATTATGTTAATTAACTTAATTCTTTTGTGTTGTTCAGTCTGCAAGCAACACCAAATCCACAAAAAAACATCAAATAACTAAGTCCTATCGTGATCTGCTTAGAATGGTGCGACACTATTGATTTTTGACAAGCTCATATGCAACTTCCAAGTGTGTTATATTTGGAAGAAATGGGTGATCTTGAAAACTTTTATGGTGTTCAGTTCAAATCGTGTCAAACATCGGTATAAGTTCAGGATATGATGTCTACAAAACTGAAAAACTTTCCCCAAGAAAATCTAGTTAGGTACATGAAATTCGTAAAAAAGTTTTTCAGCTTTGGCACAAAATATTTTCAGTAGATCTTGTAAAACAAAGAGACAAAAATAATGTTAATTATTCTGCCAATGCTTCTTGGGAAAAGCTGTTCTCTAGTCATTTAATACATATCCTGAAGTTTCTACAGTAGGTAATTAAAGACGGTATAGTTATACCGGCCCACTATCTATTTTCTCTTCCCGCGAAAAAATGTATTAAAATTAAATAATAAGAATATGTAGATAGAAAAAATAATATATCGCAACCGTCTCTGACAGTTGGTTCCCAACCTTTTTAATGTAAAGGACTTAACAATTTTCTTATTATACCATCCATGGTCCACCATCAAGAATTGACCTTGTTTGCTAGAACATGCTCTAACTAAGCTATATCTCAAATAATTTTAATAATACTTTTTTTCAAACAATTTTCAATCCTTTTAAGGCTTCGCGTACGAATTCTACAGCCGCCAATTACCACTGGTGGTTCGCGGACCACCGGTTAGGAACCACTGGTCTGTGAAATGCAAAAATAATATTTCTAATATTAAAATTAGTACGTAAACAAACTGAAATCATTTTCTAAACAGTAAACGTGAGATTGGTATTTATTGTTTCATCATGAATTCTTCATTAAGTCGCATTTGACACGTTGTTACTTTAACAATATAAAAGCAATTTAAAATTACATTTACTAGGAACTTTTTAATAACTTAATTTTATTCGCTGAAAACTCTACTGGCTCTTCTCCCATGTTATAAAACGAAGTTGCAGTCCCGTCTGTCTGTCTCCTTGTCCGCAGATCAACAATTAGATTTATAATTCGAATAAATTTCTTTTTTATTATTATTATAAGATGGGTTAATTCTTGACCAAGGTCATAGATGAGGTCGACGATGGAGCGAGTTAACCCAGAAAATGACTTACTTCATGTATGTAATTGTAACAAATGATAAGTCTTTAATTGGAAATTCATTAAAATAAAGAGTTTTTGATTATTTTGTAGAATTAAGAGACAAAAAGGGAGGCCGTGCCCCTCGGTGGGGACGTATATGGGCTGACAAAAAATTTGAAGAAACAAATTAAAATAAGGACGCCTAAACTCTCGTTTGTAAAAGATACGATATTCTTCATCACTTAATTTTATTAGCTTTGCAATTTCAGTCACTTATTTCACCAATTAACCAAAAAAATTACATATTAACAAGTCTTCTAGAAAGACAGATAACAAAACGAAGACCTTAAGGCATGTATTACCGAAGGAGACGCAAGTCTTGATTTAAGTATTAATTGTGTCATATTCATATTCATTTATTTGTATTAATCATACATTGTCAGGAGTCGTAAATATTAAATAATAATAATATTCAATTCAATAATAATAAAAATAAAAATAAAAAACAGATTCACTTATTTGTTTGTGACCAATACAGTCCGAGAAAAAAAAATATAAATCATAACATTCAGGGGTAACATTCATTCATCAATGAATTCCCTCACAGAATAATACGCCCTTTCTACAAGGTGTTTCTTTAATTTGCTTATAAAGCTAGCTTCAGACGGGGAGTCTTTAATATCGTTACTTATTTTGTTGTAAATTTTGGGTCCCACGACACTTAAAGCATTTGCTGACTTTTGTAGTCTATGCACAGTCGATGCGAGTTGTCTTTATCTCACTATCAAAATGACAAAGACGACTGTTACTTAAGTATAGATCAGAATCTGAGTCGCGTTCTGTAATACGGACCTTATTGTTTTGCAGATTTATAATTTTGCACCGAGCACGGCGGTACCCTAACAATGAAACATTCAAGTTCACAGCTGGAGTTTATAGCATGCCTAGACGCAGAATTTTTTAGATAGACTAAATTAATGTTAGCTGGTCAGGTCAAGACTAGTTTTTATTTACACCCAGATATTTATATTAGTAAATTTTTAATCTTTAATGTAGAAGTGGTCTCATTGATACTAATAGGAACTGTATCAGATTCAAATAGATATTGATTTCAGAGGCAAACTTGACATTCACAGAAAATTAACAAATATTATCAAAAATAAATAAATGTATTATCTTAGAGAAGACCTGTCTCCTATTAATCCACCCCAGGCAACGACACGTCAATTTGTTCTGAATCTGAGGTGGCGTCCTATGGTCTTGTGCGGTGTGGTGTAGGCTCTGTAAAGGGCCGTCTGGTACGCGACCCCGATGCCAAGCAGCTTACTGTCTTCCGTCGTCGGTGCGTAGGAGTACCAGTGTCTTATAGACATTTTCTGGGTTAACTCGCTCCATCATCGACCTCATCTATGACCTTGGTCAAGATTGAGGTTCGAGAGTTAACCCATCTTATAATAATAAAAAAAGAGCAAGGGCCTCATGGCACATGCATTCTCATGCCTAAAAGGTAGTTAGACTTAAAAAAAAATATATTTTTTTTAATTTATATTTGCATCTTTGCTATGGAAAATCACAGCACGAAGACCGGTCCTTTTGGAAGGTGTGCGTGGGGATTATTATTAACAACTCAAGATTAAAGAAACTTAGATTCTTCGACCTCGACAAAAAGGATCAAGCTGAATAAAAGGATGATATAATCACTGAATTATCGAAATTTACATTTTTTTAGAAGATACCTGCTTATAGTCTTTAGATCGATCGCAAGTGGCCACTAAATAAGAAAAAACTCACAGATGGTTCTCGTTCTTACAAAAACTCTGAACAAAAATGAAAATTTGTGACTTTGTTTAGTAAAACGTACTACTTTTGGTGTTGTCAATAAGAGCGGTTTACAATAGCTCATCACAATAATTGTGAAGCTTAACGACTATCCCCAAGTGTACCTTTCCATTTTCACAGTCAAAATTCACTTTCGCTTATATCGACCAAAATCTGCAGAATTTAGAAAAGTGTGTCAAAAATGGTTAATATTTTTTGTACTTAATTGTTTTGTACAATTTTATGTAATTTCAAAAGATCCGACTCGATCGATAAGCCTTAATCCATGGTCGGGGTAAAGGCGTAGTCACACTGAGGATACGTTTTTGTTTAAAGAATTGTTTGTTATAAGAGTTAAGGTATTTTAGCTTTGAGACCATAAAAAAAATTGATAATACGAGTACCAACATAAGTTAGTTTATAACTATTGGCAGCTTAAAAGCACACTGAATAATTTTAAATTATGTAGTTAGCTAAAATTAAACTATTTAACTAAAATTAAACTATTTTTCAATTATTCATAACTCGTACATACGCTTTTCACAATTATTCATAATTCGTACATACGATATCGATCTTATTCCGTACAGGTTAAGGTAGAAACTGGCTGTATGCGTCTCGTTCCAAAACTGCTTCAACTGTTCAGTGGAAATGCTCTTGAATAAATCATTTGGGCTACGAAAAATATGTGCGAACAGGAAGACCCAGGCGCAGCTATATCGATCAAGCCAAGGAGGAAGGTCATGAGTCATGACCGAGAGGTCGAGTCTTTGCCGGAAGATAGAGATGAATTGCGGCAACTCCACCGACCAAAGCGCCAGCTGGGGGGTTATTCTAGATAAAATCGTTGTTTCGTATTTAGCAATTGCTGTATTTGGGCTACATCACGACCTTGAACCAGCAGCCCCGACCGTATCCTGAAGGTATTTTCTTACAGTATTAAGTATCCCTTTTAAAAAGGCGAATGGAGCTCCACAATACCTAATTTATTTTTAAATAACATGAACTTTAAGTTATTTAAGTTATTGTACTCCGTACGAAATTAATTTAATTTAATTTTAATCACCACTAACTTCCAGTGAAAATTACTTTGTACAAAAGCAATGTATTGCGAATTTAAGATCAATCATAATCGACTTCACCATCTTGAATAGAGCCCCCTTGCTCTTATGTTTAAGCTATACTTTGACACCAGTGTGTCCCAGCCTTTACAGAACTAAAGATATCATTAAAGAATATTATTTTTATCATCTCGGTAATTGCAGACAGAAATCCGGTCTCCGCCATCATTGTCTTATTATTTGTAAGAAAATGTTTATTTAAATACACTTTTTGTGACTTTTTCTCATCGTAAGTTAAAGTTTTTTAAACGTTGAAAATTAGGTTTTTAAGTAGTTAGGAAGTCGTTAGTTAAGTCACTTAATAATAGGGTTTCCCCAACTTTAACGATTAGGCTCTATAAAATTACTAAATCTCAAAAAAAAGACGCTAGTACCACTGATGCTCTGCCTACCCTGTTAGGGATTATAGGCGTGAGCATATGTTTGTATGTCACAAAAGAAAGAAAAAGAAAGTTAATTCAATTTAATTTAGGGCTTTCCATAGGGTTTTCTAAATCCTGCCCGAGGAAAATATTGATTGCTCAGTCGGTAATGACCTCGCCTAATGATATGGAGGTAGCGGGTTCGATTCCCGACCAATATTTCAATATCCGATAACGTTTTATTTAAAATGCTCTATTTTGTAAGTTTGTTTGTCTTTGCTTCATATCTAAACGGAGCAACTGATCGACTCAATTTTTTGCATAGGAATTCTTGGAGGGTTAAATAAAAGAGGGACATGCCCTCCAAAACCCTCTCTAAAAAATCGCGGGTGAAAAACTAGTAGGTAATTAATAAGTGGTAGCTATTTGATTTTACAACCCATGACTTTAGTTTAAAACAGTAATCGAAGTTATTGCAGAATTTTACAAATTTCTATCATTGTTCGTCAACAGTAGGAAAAATAGTCTTGAAGTTTTTCCTGTTCTTCATATCAGTTTAAATACTTTTACAGACAAATTGTACAAGGCTACGAATTAGAGACAATCTTACAAGGCTGAAATCTAAGCCTTGTACGATTGTCTCCAATTCGTAGCCTTGTACGATTCGTCTTAATCACCCTTAGAAACGTAATAATTACGACAATATTTTTTTTGTATCATCCCCGACGTTCGATTGCTTATAACTTTTAAATAGTTAACCCAATTTTGATTAAATAGCTAAGAACCATCTCGACTTCGTCAACTTTCAAACAAAAAAAAACGCATTGAAGTCGGTCCATTAGTTTAGGAGTTACGACGCCACAGACAGTCAAACTTATAACACCCCTTTTTTTTAGGGGGGGGGGGGGGGGGGTTAAAAACTTAAACTCACCGTGAAGACTAGATGCAAAGAAAATCTCAAATTTTCAGTCCCGTAGAAACCGAAGCTGTCCAACAGTCACTCAGTTCGTAATTAAATGAAACAATCCGAAAACTCGTGAAAATATATAAAAGATATCACTGGCACGTAATAAATAAATATCTTTTTTGCTATCTCGGCATTGTTTTTTGAATTTGGTGCGTGCGTCGCGGCCGGCGGGCTGAGCGCGACTGCCGTCTTCCGAACCGACTGCTTCTCCGCCGGCGCCTGCGCAGACTATTTATACTGATGTTTACAGGTAAAGCCTGAAACTGTAAGCTCCACGTTACTCCACACAAGGCACTTGACGTCATAACCCCTCTTATGAAATTTTCGTAGGCATATGTGTACTGGTAACTCGTAGCAGATTTAATTAAAAACCTAGTGTCCATCCCCCTGTCTTAAGGACAGGAACGCTGATATCAGGGTTAATCAAATTCGCAATTAAAGTGATTGTACATATACTTCATGACAATAAAAACTACAATAATAAATGCAGCATACGAGACACGTACTTACCTATTTATAGGCATCTTCTGGGTGAGCTTGCTACATCCTCGACCGCATCTCCGCCTCTGGGCTAGATTGTGGTCAAGAGCAAACGCATTATCTATTTAAAAAAAAAATGTATTAAGTAAAGAAATAATGTTTAGCGCCGGCAAATTCAAATCTTGTCCTATAAACACGGTCTCAACCGAGATTACGTTACAAGCCTTAAAAATAAAAATAAACGCTACACATTCAAAAGTCCACACCAAGGTTTCCCTTGTGTTGTGGGTCCCTAGGAACATACACAAATACAAACACGAACACGCATCACCCGAGGACAAACATCTGCTTTTTACACGATCGGGAATTGAGCCTAGGACCTGTCGATCAAGAGTTAGTGCCACTACTACTAAACCAAACCAGCCGTCAATGCTTTAATATGACGCCATTGTAGAGCAGATTTGGGAAAGTTCGGTAAAGATTTAATATTAATTTTGCCATCATTTTAAATGGAGTTTCCAGCTCAAGCGTCGATATTTTCATAGACTCTCCAAGAGTCTACAGAGCGACTTATCCCGCGCAGTTCACAGGTAGAGTGTATCTATAATACGAGTATACCTTAGTTAATGTATCTTAGTTGACATCACTGCTTTGCTATCATGAGCACCTCGAGATGACCGTCAGTCAAGGTCAGGGTCTGCAGTCGCACCCGCATTATTGATGCAATGATTATTTGAGGGTCAAGGGATTCGCGAATATTTATATAATCATTATTTATTTGTCTTTATTTCACCCATCTCTCTCTCACGCCTATATTACGTTAGTACTATTATTTATTCTGTGCCTATATTTTTTGCTTTTAGCTCCTCATGACTTATGAATTCATGATTGCTTTGCATTACACATATTATGTGTCTCGTTTATTTTTCATATGATTTTTTTTTATAAAGTATTAAATAAGATATTTATTTATTTAAAACTTAGGTCTAAATACAATAATGTTAAATTAATGTTATTATCAATTTGTTTGATTGATAGGGTGTTATAAGTTTGACGAGTATCTATGAGTCTGTTTGTGGCATCATAACTCCTAAAAGGACAAATCGATGTCGATGCGGTTTTTTTATATGAAAACTGACGTCATCGAGATGTTTCTTAGCTAAATTTGATCAAAATTGATTCAGCCGTTTATGAGTTAAGCGGTGATTTTAGAGTTATATGAGATCGAAATTGATATGTCACCGTAACATTGTCAAACCTTACTTAGTAAGATTATATCAGTAAATACTTTGTGAACTGCCCCATTTTTTTCACGTTGACGGACTTTTTTTATAATATTAATGAAATGCAACCTAACCTAACCGAACCTAAAAAAGCCTAACCTAACTTATCTTAAATTCGTGCAGGTAGCCCTCAAGAGGAGCGTCTCAGTCTGGACAAGCGTCTCAGTTGTTTTTCATGCTGTCTCGATGTCTACCACCCGCCTCAGACTTGTGCGAAAGGGACAATTGCAGCTTTCCGGTGAAATGCCGAGTTTTATTTCCAAAATTATGAGTTTAGGCGTCAATGAATTTCTACCCCAAAAACTTAATGTAATCGTACGTTTACATTCTGCACATTCTATCGATTTGTAAGCGTATAAACGAGGTTCGTGCGTTTTGTTTTTTCCAAAATTGTTCTTAGTTTTTCAACAGTCACCTCTTAAATGTAGAGAATTTTTTTGGCGAAAAATGCTGACTTTTAGTCTCAAATATCTTTTTGTCTACTAAAAATAAGACAAAAACCGGCCAAGAGCGTGTCGGGCCACGCGCATTGTAGGGTTCCGTAGCAGCATGGTTCAAATATGCAGCTGGCTTCTTAATTCTACAAGCATATTGTCATAGTTGATGTTAAAATCCCCAAATACTATACTTAGTATCAAAAACAAATGTATTAAAAAGTTTGGCCTAAATATAACAGAATGGAAGTGTTTCATGCGCGAGCGAAGCGAGCGCGAATTTTTTTTTTTTGCGACAATTTTATAGTAAGGAATAATATAATAATATCAAGCTAAGCAGGTGTATATTTTTAATGTCGTTTTCGCAATTAGCACCCACAAAAACCTATTAAACGACACCTGAAATGTCAATATGTTACAGCTTGGCTTTCGGCTCGCCTCACTTTTAGCGTGAAACCTTGTATGTCAACCATGTTGGATTAGGGAACACTTCGTCGTAAATGCTACCCTCGTGAATTATTCCACATTTTTTTTCGTTATAAAAATTAATGTTTCCTAAACGGCTTGCTGAATCGAAAAACGTTTGTAGTAAACCCCTTCTATCTTTTAAAAAGCTATCCTATGATAACGCACTCGATGACATCGGCTAGAAAAAAAACCATCGCCCATTCACGTTAATGGGAAACACACGAAAAAATTTTTTTTCAACCATTTTATTTTTTAGATTTGACACCGCAATGAATAGGTATGTATGACCATGCCAAATTTTAGCTCTGTACTACCAAGGATCTAATATTAGTAAATATATTCTTATTAATCCCAACTAAGTTTGGCACTTGGTCGACTATTACTCGCAAACTTGAAGGGCCATCTTATGTGTGATAGTTTTTCTTTTAATTTCGTTGTATATACTACCACCGTGAATTGTTTTTCATTTTTAGAAACAACCGTTTAGCTGGTAGAGAGGGGGACACTTGTGTTTGACAAAAAATTTTACTTTAAAAATTTATGTTTCGCAAACGGAGTGCTGAATCGAAAACCGTTGTTAGAAAACTCCTTCTGTCTTTTAAAAAGCTGTCCTATGACACCCCATTTTATAATATTGGCGAGAAAAAAAAATTCATCACCCTTTCACATCTATGGGAGACACCCGAAAAAAAAACTACAGTTCTGTCGGCGTAATTTATGTGTATGACCTTGCCAAATTTCAGCTATGTGCTACCAAGGGTTTCTTAGGAAACCTGCGGACAGACGGACATGGCGAAACTATAAGGGTTCGTAGATTACTACGGAACCCTAAAAACAAATGTATTATTAAAGATTTTTTAATTTCGGAAATCATTTTTGTTTTGGTCTAAATACAACCTAATGTAAGTATAAAATTCGCGAGCGAAGCGAGCGCGAATTTTTTTTTGCTTTTTTTTTTACGGCAATATTACTGTTAGAAATAATATCAACCTGCTGTTAAAATAATTTTGATGTTATTTTCGTAATTAACACCCCCAAAAAACTATTTAACGACACCTAAAATGTCAATATGTTACAGTTTGGCTTTCGACCTCCCCTCACTTTTAGCGTGGAACCTTGTAAACATATTCTTATTAATCCCAAAAACGTTTGGTCGACTATTACTCGCAAACTTGAAGGGCCAACTTATGTGTGATAGTTTTTCTTTTAATTTCGTGTATGGGAAACACCCGAAAAAATGTTTTTTTTTAAATTTTATATTTTAGATCTGTCGGTGCAATCAATATCTATGACCATGCCAAATTTCAGCTCTGTAGTACCAAGGATCTTATATTAGTAAATATATTCTTATTAATCCCAACAGTGTTTGGCACTTGGTCGACTATTACTCGCAAACTTGAAAGACCAAGTTATGTGTGATAGTTTTCCTTTTAATTTCGTTATATATTCTACCAACGTGAATTTTTTCACATTTTTAGAAACAACCGTTTAGCAGGTAGAGGGGGGGGACACTTGTGTTTGACAAAAATTTTCACTTTAAAAATTTATATTTCGCAAACGGAGTGCTGAATCGAAAAACGTTCTTAGTAAACCCCTTCTATCTTTTAATATGCTGTTCTATGACACTCCATTCAAAAATATTGGCGAGAAAAAAAAAATTCATCGCCCTTTCACGTCTATGGGAGATTTTGCTCTACAGTTCTGTCGGCGTGATTCATATGTATAATCATGCCAAGTTTCAGCTCTGTAGTACCAAGGGTTTCTTAGGAAACCCGCGGACAGACGGACAGACGGACAGACGGACAGACGGACATGGCGAAACTATAAGGGTTCGTAGATTACTACGGAACCCTAAAAATCAAAACGTATGGAACTAGTTTTTGGTGTTCCTGATACTATACCAAAATTTCACAGGGATCCGTTGACGTTTAGGGGATGGAATCCATTGACTCCGTTTGTATGGGAAAAAAACACTGAGACGATCCTCTTAAAGTTTCGTCAATTTATAATTTTACTAGGCGAATTGTAATATCATGGGAGATTGTTAATTTCACTAGTGAAATTGTAATAATTTACATTTTTCCGGTGGCAGATATGCAAAGGACGAGGTAATGCCGTAATCGCTGTTCCAAGGACACAGTGTCAGTTTTTCCGAGTTCTCAATAATAAATACCTATAGAGGATAAATGTAACAAATCAAGGTTCCATTTTACAACACTAATTACTTGGTACATAAGTGCTTACGCCTAACAAGCGTGACCTTGTTACTAATTCGACTTCTTTCTTATGTAAACCAGAAGAACAAAACGCTATTGCTAATGTCTTGCCATTTTCAATACACATGGTGTTTTTATGGAAATTAGCCAGCTGTAACGTGGTGAAACTGTGGCTGAAACTTTTTGTCTTTATATCATCCCTTTACACGTGGCGACCTCATATAAGTCTCATAGAAACAATCATAACAACCGACTTCTATGCTGGACTAGGAGTGAAAGAAAAACTTAGAATGTGCCAGCTACCTACCTACTCTTCCCAAGTCAAGTATACCTACAGTAACAGTCTGTAAGAGGGATGCGAGGGTTCTGCTGTAAAATGGGCGAAAGGCTGACCACCTCTCACCATTATGCAACTTTTCCATCTGATAACCCTCACAAACTGCGTTAAACGTTGGCATTTAGTGGTTCTTGAACCACTGATGCTCTGCCTACCCCGTTAGGGATTACAAGCGTGAGCGTATGTATGTAGAAACAACCATAATAATGACGACTTTAAAATTGTTTTGAGTTTATTTTGAAAAACTGATAGGTATTATCACTGTGACTACTTATTATAAAACAAAGTCCCCCGTGGCGTCTGTCTGTCTGTCTATCTGCCTTAACGCGTTAACCTCAAAAACAACTGAACGGATTTTTATGCGGTTTTCACAGATTTTTTGAAAGATCAAACTTTTATTTCTCCCTTTTTAGTTATTTTAAGTCGGTTTTTATAGACAGGCTAGTTTAAAAACGATTTAAATAATTAAAATTTTAATAAAAAAATTATCATTCTAACCTTACCGCGCATTATCATGTTTTTGTTGTGAAAAACCAAACTTTTTAGTATTTTTTAGCATTTTCGCCAAGTACCCTTGAAGTGCCCCAAATTAGTCCTAATTTGAATCTTATCGCCATCGAATCAGAAACTCACGTGAAAACTGTACGAGGAAAACTAAAGAGTTAAGGAAATGTCTAGCCAACTTTGTTACACCTTTGCAAAATAATGTCTTTGAACATAACTACTTACTTCCAAGGTCATTGGATTTCACAATTCACAAAGCAATATAATATAAAACATTTTCCGCCCGTGAGGTCTATATAAAAAAGACCATGTCATGTAACACACTTAAAAATACCTGACATTCATAATAATACCTAAGTTGCGTTTATAACAAACTAACGGCTCTGTGAGCTGTACGGCTGTAGACCTAGCTCTCGATTCAAAATTTTTCAAAATGGCTGAAATATGTTAAGTATTTATTTACGGTTTCAAACCCCACGGCTTTCCAAAAACTTAAATTATCGAACCTGCTCACAAAACACAATAGTCTTAAGAGGCTTCCAATGAGGCTGGCATAGACACATATGTGATCTAAAGCCTTGTTTTCTTTTGTTAAGCAAGATAAAAAAAAAACACAATAATCGGTTGAGAGATGCGATGTAGAAGAAAACATCCAAACATCCATTAGGTAATGATGAATCTCTTTGTTTGCTTAATTATTTAATTGGAACTTAGTTGCAAACTTAATAAAAGCTTACTTCCGAACGCAAACTTAGCGAATCTCTTACCAGGGGCCTGATTTTTGAAACAATAGAATTCCAATTCGCATACGAATTGACAAGATTTGTATGAGATTCTCACGCGAATCTTGTCAATTCGTATGCGAATTGGAAGTCTATCGTTTCAAAAATACGTCTCCAGCCCATATACGTCCCCACCGAGGGGCACGGGCCTCCCTTCGAAACACAAAGGGGATTTAGGCCATAGTCCACCACGCGGGCCTAATGCGGGTTGTTGGACCACTCGTCTTTCGAAAATGAATTTTCTTGGACGAGCGGGTTTCATCATGATGTTTTCCTTCACCGTTGAGCAAGTGATAATTAGTTAGAAATCCGTACATAAATCCGAAAAGACGAAGTCAAGGTACAGGTCCGCACCAGGATGTCTGGCTCATTACTAATTGGGCTATCACCGCTTAGCGACAACTTAGCGAATAAAGTGTGGAAATCGGCGGTTACCCCCTTAACTCAGTAACATGCGAATAGGCGCAAAGTTAAAAATGTTAATGTTATTTACTACTTTGACTTATTTTAAGTAACATCCTCAATGTTCTATGAAATAAAGCTCTTTATGACTTTGAGCTCAAGTCATTCAGTTACCTAAAAGTGTTTCTTCATTATAAAATTTCTGATTATCTATCAGACAGGCAGCCATGGGAATGAACTGCTCAGCTCTGGAGTTATTTCAGATTTAGTTAAAATTAGTAAATAAGAAAATTTGTAATGCGATTTAAAAGAGCAACCTCAGAGTTTCTTGCCTGTTCTTCTCTGAGGAAGACTGCACCTTTGCGAATAGGCGTAGAGTCAGTAGGATCAGAGGAACGAATGCGTATGTATGTATTTAAATCGTTTAATGTATGTTTGTATGTATTTCATTGTAATCTTGACTTGTTTTAAGTGACATCCTGAATGTCCTATAAAATAAAGATTTTTCTATTCTATTCTATTCAATTCCCATTGTCCTAATAAGAACTGATTTGTTGAGTAACGTAACGAGGGACGTTTCTTAGGGTATCCGCGATGTTATTCGCGGGCGGGCATTCGATTTAGATAAGCAGTGCATGTCAAAGCAGCGATTGCACAATACTGCACATTTTTGTTACACTCAATGCCTATGCGGTCCGCGTGCGTCCTTCTGATGCAGCGAATGCCCGGAAAATTGCTTAGTTTAGGCCTGATTCATCCTTAAAAGGGATTCACACTTTTTGCACTGTTTATTGACCTTAAACAGATGGTTTGAAGGTGTGGTTATGATGCACAGTGCAAGCCCCCTATGACGTCAACCCTTAGGAGGTAAAGACGCTGTAAATAAACAAACAATAAAGTACGTATCACTCGGGGACTTTTGTACACTGTGGACGTGATTTACTCGACGTAGGATAGTACTTGATTTCACAAGTGCGCATATTGTTACATATGTGAACGGCATTTTGTTTAATTTGTCGGTTTAAACGGGCAAAATGGAAATGATTGAGTCGGTCAAGGAGCAATAGGCCGGGAAAGCGATATGCAGAAGAAGGAGTTCTATCCTTTAACAAACAGCTTCGACGTTTTGGTAATTTACATCGGTGTAGGTAAAACGTTTTGTGAAATGACGACTCAGCAGTTCTTTTATACAGATTTCTATTATCCTGCAAAATATCTAAGATAGATGGCAATTGCTCTACTGTAATAAAATAAAATAATTCAACAATATTTATTTCCTTTCTTTAATCTTTTTTAATATTTATTTCTTTTAATCCTTTTTACCAGGTCTTACCACCTTTTATCAACTGCTGTGAGTTGAAAAAGTGCGGTGATACTATTCACGACCACAATTTAATTTTCCAATCATTTTGTTATTATTTCCTTCTACTCTACGTAGAGTGGGGATTCCGAAAGTAACGCATAGGTAATGGTTAACATGTGATGTGGGTAGATTTGGAAACTGCAAGTTACACGGATAATGACGATTACATACCTACACACATACACATACATACGCTCACACCCAGAATCCCTAACAGGGTAGGCAGAGCATCAGTGGTCGGTCAATAATGTCGAATTATTATTAATATGTCGATTTTTCGTACATTGAGCTGCACGAGCTCATTCCACCTGCCCCTTTCTTCTACCGGACGTCCTGGCGTACTGCTAGGTACCACCCTTACCTTGTCGAGATTCATCGAATCTATACTGAGCGCTTCTTGTCATCTTTTATATTGCACACCGCTAAGGAACGCAATTCTGCGTCTGTGTTTCCGGGCTCATTAGAATAGGCATCTTCTGAGCTTGCCACATCCTCGACCACATCTTCGCCCTAAGCTAGATTGTGGTAAAAAGCGAACCCATTCGTTTAAAAAAAAATAAAAAAATAAGCATTACTGCGTTTCCCTCGCATCTCTACTAAACTCTAGTGCAAATTAAGTATTTTGTACAGAAGCAATGTATGACTAATTCAAGATCACTCGTTATCACCTTCACCAATGTGAAACAGGGCCCTGTCTTTAAGTATATGATAAGTCGAAAAAAAACAGATAATTATGGTTATACTAGCTTTCCGCCCGCGTGGACTACAGAACATATCGTGCCCAGTTGTGGGATAAAATGTAGGCTATTTCCTTCCCCAAGGTCTAATCTATCTCTGTACCAAATTTCATCAAAATCGGTTCAGTAGTTTAGGCATGAAAGCGTGACAGACAAACAGTTACTTTCGCATTTATGATATTAGGTAGGGATAGGCTATGTTTACGGAAATAGCTATATGTACCTATATAGAGGAGAAATACATAAGTGCTGCTATTGCCTTGGTACTCGTAAGACATAGATTAAGTATCCTCGTGATCAGAATAGAGAGTGTCTTCGATGTATCCTGTTTATCTTTTTCAATGACAATGGCTTGTGGTTTCCTGTAGAATAAAGGTAAGTGCCGAACTACTTAATTTCTTATTTCGACGGCCGACGACGCGACAACACCGCGGTCCTATTTCAAAATGTCAACATTGACAATGCAATAGGGCGAGCAAGCCTTTGCGCGGGACCCTCGCGCAATCAAAGTGAAGTTTCAGCGTGAGCCGAGCGCGAGTTTGTCGTTATCGTGCTAGAGCTGCTGATGTTGGTTCTTGGGTCATGGGTCTTCGTGTTTGTCTTTGTGTGCGTTCTAAGGGACCCACGGCACAAGGGAAAACATTAGTGTGGGCCTTTGAGTGTGTTGCGTTTATTTATTTATTTATTGACTGCTATCATTGGCAGGGTGGGCAGATTACACGAATACTTTGACAACACTGTCCAACCCGCCATGGACAATTTAGCTAAAATAAGTAAACTGTAGGTTTAGTTTGTTGCATTTACTCCCTTATTCATAAACGTCGTTTAAGGCGACTACAGCACCCGATAAAGGCAGCACACATAGGAATAGTGCCATCTCCGTCTCTCAACAGGCCTGGGCCGGCAGTGCGAACAGTGTCGATACACGAAGTTTACGGACTATGAAAGCGTGCGTGCGTAAAAACATGTTTGAAAGTTAGAAAAATGAGATTTATGGAAAGGTAACAGCTTAAATCGAAAAATGTTAACTACTTATCGAGAGTGTTTAATTACGAACATTTTGATAGCAAATTCAAGTTCCTGTGTGCATTTTACTATCGTTTTTACAGCTTAAAGATACACAATATTGGGTATTGAGAGGTGACTTTGTGAGCTTTTTCTATCGAACCAAAAGTGCTGAATCATGTTTTCAGCAAACTACTTATCTAGTTTATGTCCTGAATATTACCATAGTATTTTTTTCTTCGATTTAATGCAGTGCGTCATGCTTATCTTCGCATCATAAAATCGTAATTTAGGTGCTGCAGTCGCCTTAAAGTTAATTAATAGTTAAGAGCCTCGCGGAAACGTTTAAAAATGTTTCTTATTTCTTTATAAATAACACATGTTTTACACGCTTCCGCGAGGCTCTCACCTGTCACTCAATATTAGTTTATGAATAAAGGGATACATAAATGTTCATGATGCGGCTTTGAATCAGTTAGCAAAACTGTAAGGCTCGCTGGTTGATAAAAATGTCTATTAGATAATGACAGAAAATTATCATCAGTAGGTCCTTTAGTCAGTAATAAAATTCGACCTAGTTTTCTTTCCTTACGTTTGCTATACTTACCTAATCTTATTTAAATACCCTTGACAGTTTTTGTTGAATTAAACAGTATGTATCTAATACGTATAGTCAAGGTAAAAACTGTCTTTTATTTCACTTTTCAAATACATTAGATACTTTATTGTGAGCACATATCTACTGTATTTTCTTTTTCTTAATTCAGAACGTAATTAGTTATTCGTAAAGTTCAATTTGAGTCGTTATACGTATTATGTTTTTGCTTAGATGAATAAGGTTGCGCAAATACAGGGCTTTAGGTATCTCTCTTTCAATCTCTCGGGTGGTTAATGAGTCCATGAAACTGAACAACTTCCCCAAGGAACAAAGGTCAAAATACGAAAAAAAAAATTGATCTCCCATAAAAAATGCGCTATATACTGATGAAGTTTGTATGGGAACTCAACCTTTTTTTTCGTAAGTATTTTGACCTATGTTCCTTGGGAAAGTTGTTCAGTTTCATGGACTAATTAACCA
The DNA here is from genome assembly GCA_949987775.1 of Aproaerema taeniolella. NCBI lineage: Eukaryota > Metazoa > Arthropoda > Insecta > Lepidoptera > Gelechiidae > Aproaerema > Aproaerema taeniolella. Next base: position 16,868,544 of record OX465255.1, on the reverse strand, counting down.
CCCGAGAGGTTGAAAGAGAGATACCTAAAGCCCTGTAGTAGAAATAACCAAAAAAATAGTGGAATCCTTATTCAGGTCAACCATGCCTTTACTACCTTGACTCTAAGATGAGACCCCCATATCTCAGTGGCGTTTTTTGTATTGTAATTATGTCACTCAATACCACAACCCGTATCGTTGATTAAAATAATTAATTATTGTGGAGATTTCTAAACCCTTCTCAAATCGCGACCATAATAATTAATAAGAAAGAAATAAAGAAAACAGTTAAAGAAATGCTTTGTTCAGTGCACCCGTTTTGAAATTGTAGAATTAAGTTTTGTTATGTTTTACAAAGTTTTTCTTTCACTCGCAGTCCGGCTGCCTTCTCTTTCCAGAAGGCTAGCTGCCTTCTCTTTCCAGGCATGAAGTAAAAGTCAGTAAAAGGGACGTGAGGGTTTTGCTGTAACGTGGGCAAAAGGCTACCTCTCACCGGTAAACTTCATCTTCATCAACCCATATACGTCCCCACTAGGGCTTCCAATACCGGGATCCCGGTATTGGCTAATACCGGGATCCCGGACTTTTTAGGCATTTTCAATACCGGTATTGAAATGTCTAATACCGGGGTCCCGGTATTAGTGATTTCATTGTATTTTTAGTACAAAACTCGTTGCAATAGAAAATCACTGCCGCAGAAACACATTAATTATATTATTTCGAAAATTTCAAAACCAATATTTTAATTACTTAACGACTTAGTGGCAATTACAACAAAATTAAGTCATTTTAAAGAATCCTTGCCAGTTTGAGGTGACACTAGCGCCACGGCGCCCGGTAGCGGAGGGAAAATTTCCAACACGCCCCGCCTCAGGTGCAAGGCGAAGCAGTTAGTCATCAAACAGTGAGCAGTGGAATCGCACGCGTTATCATAGCAGTGTTTTGGCTGGCTCTGATCTGTGACTTTGTGTTGTACTTGTACGTGCTTTTTATCTAGATGGATACGATACGACATAAAAATGTAAGTTATGACTTATATGAGATCTAATATTTTTTATCTATTTTACGCTTAATTTTGATTTTGATTAATAAGTCCGCTTTTATATTGTTTTTCTTATACTGTCTTATGTAACTTATGCTTGTAACTTGCTTGTAACACTAACAAATAAGATATATACATCTTTGTACATGGATATGTCTTACTGATCATTTAACTATCTATTGGGTGTAGTTTATACGTTGTGTTGTTGCTTCTTGATGGAACTCCATATTATTACCATGAAAGACATGATTTTTACACTAGTTCCACTTATTTATTTAATATTTTATATTTGAAAAGAGTTTAAACAAGACACGCCTGAAGATGATGTAATAATCGAAACCTGTCGCATAAAAATATTAAATAAATAAGTGGAACTAGTGTAAAAATCATGTCTTTCATTGGTAATATCTATTGGTGATCTTAATTTTTTTTAAATGTTTTTTTCAAATCATTTATACAATAATTCCACGTCAAAAACGTCACCGACTTCAATCCCAAAAAGACAATTTTTTCGAGAGTTTCCCTCAATTTCTTCAGAATTCCACCATCAGATCCTGGTTTCCTTACCATGGGACCACCCTTGGGATACTCCCTTTCCAACAAAAAAAGAATAATCAAAATCGGTTCATAAACGCCGAAGTTATCCGCGGACATACATAAAAAAAATGTACGGTCGAATTGAAAAACCTCCTCCTTTTTTGAAGTCGGTTAAAAATTAAATAATTTGTCAAAATTATTAAAGGGTATTATCAAATTGATAATACAATTTTAGTCTTAAACCTAACTTAATCAAATAACCCCGTTTCAGGTTTCCATAAAGGTTTCCATAACGCTGGCGTAATGCGCTGAATTGTAAGGGACAACCTTTGCACCAGCAATGCTCCGGAGCGGGAATCATGACACCTCTCTCGCAGTCTACGCCCCAATTCCTTGACAAACGCTTTAGCCTCACTGCCCCAGCAACCAGTGATCTATGATTTATTTACCTTCTTATCAACATATTAAACTTCAGATTTTTAACGCTACGCTTAACTAATATCCTCGATCAAGGTGACTCGTCAAAGGACGTTACCTCTGATTTGAAATCTACATGAGACTAAGGTCCTATTATTGTGTATCTATAGAAAATGTTTCACACCTGTTTAGTTATTTTCATACTTGAAAAGAGTTGTTAACATAATGAGATTTTCTGAAATATATTTCGCAACACTTTAATCGGCGAATTTGCAAAGAATTAACTTCTTTGATTTCTTTCATTCGTAAATTAGACACAGTTATTGAGTAATTTTGCTACAGTGTTTTTGTGGAAGACAGGGTCATCGTCATCGCAAATTTTAGAAACAAAAAGTTTTCAAAAGGCATTGTTTTTGGAAAACAACATAAATAGTATTTTTAAAATTGCTTACTCGCTTAAAATTCTTTGTGAACATAAAAAGTATTGTAAAACATACGTGCATACACTCATACCTACAATCCCTGTTAGGGTAGACAGAGCATCAGCGGTAGAACGTTTGACATAATTTCTCAGGGTTATTATTTGAAACATGATGTTTACTGGTGTGAATCCCTGGCAGAGTAGAATAGGACCACCCTCTTTCTTACCGAGGTGTCGTACAAGGCGACTAAGGTAAATATGCAAGCAAGTTCATCTGCACACAGAGAAGGAAAACTCTGCAATTATATCAAAACCCTCGCCAACCCGTCTGCCAAGCGTGGTGAGTATGGCATTTACCCCTCATGTTATTGAGGGAGGCCCGTGCCCCAGCAGTGGGGACTAGGGCTTTCGAATACCGGATTTTTTGAATACCGGTATTAATACCGAAAAAAAACTCTCAATACCGGGATCCCGGGATACCGGTATTGAAAAAAAAATTTTTTTTTCAGATTTATCATTCTTTCGGAAGGTGTTTCTGTAGAAGGTATTTTCTCCACTAAGAGTTTGCCATGCAAAACCATTTATTTATGTAATAATATTTATTACGTCTCACTCAGACAGATCAGTCTTTTTGTATACAATAATTCTTACTAAAATAATATGATCGAAAATTTCGGCCATATAACCAGTCTCTATTTAAATTAATCATATTAATAAATTGTGTTTAATAGACCATTTAATACCCCTTAAATGAAAGTAATAAAATTAATGAAGTACTAAATTTTATTTTTGTAAATATTTTTTTTTTGTAAATTTTTTGTAAAATTACATGAGAAAAAACTACTGATCTCGCCATAAAACAAAAACAGAAAACATGACATTTTTGAATAACATTACGAATTTTTTGAATTTATATATTTCGTATTGTCTCCTCGTGCTTCCATTACTGCGTTTACGCGGTTCGGCATACTGTACATCAAGTTCCTGATACGATTTTGGGGAATATTCTCCCATTTCTCTGTGAGAGCAATTGTGAGCTCACGAAGTTTCGTTGTTTTACGAATCTCCCTAGCTCGTCCCAAGCATGCTCGATCGGGTTGATATCCAGGCTGCGTGCTGGCCACTCCATAGTATGGAGTCCATACAAGTAATGTTCATCTCTTGAAGATAGTCATTTACAATCTGACCTGTGTGAGGTCGGGCATTGTCATGCATAAAAATGGCATCCTCACCCAAATTGACCATAAATGGACCAACGTGTTCATTTAGGATTTCTTCCACATATCTTTCGCTAGTTAAAGAGCCGTTTTCTATGAACACCAGTTCTGTGCGACTCTCAGAAGAAATTCCGGCCCACACAAGTACAAACCCACCGCCTTAGGCTACATTTTCTTCGATGCATGCTTGCTTGAACCTTTCCCCTGGTCTTCTATACACTCTGTGTCTTCCATCATGCTCGTAGAGAATACATTTAGATTCGACGGAGAACATAACTTTTGACCAATCTTCAATATTCCAATTCAACTGGTTTTAGGCATACCTTAGTCTTGAAATATGATACCCACTCTCCAATTTAGGGCCGTTTTCAGGTCTTAGTGGTTTCAAGTTAGCCTCAGCAAGTCGACGTCTTACCGTCCATGCGCTTTGGTTACTTCCTCCGAGGCGTCAAAACTGATTTGTAAGTTTAGTTCTTGTGAGAAAGCGATAACGGAGCATGGTGTTCACCAAATATCGATCTTCTTGTGCTGTGGTACAAAATCAAAATTAATCAAAATCAAAATTAAGCGTAAAATAGATAAAAAATATTAGATCTCATATAAGTCATAACTTACATTTTTATGTCGTATCGTATCCATCTAGATAAAAAGCACGTACAAGCACGTAAGCTGTTCTGTTTGTTTCTATTCTTGTGATTCTATAGTAAGCTCTTATTATATTTTCATTATGTTCGTTGGTCCAACTCATACGTTGACTGCTTTGAGTTTGTGTGTGTGAATCTACTTGATCGGTTCTTTGCAAGAGCAATGCGACTTCAGCTCGTATTTCGTTAAGTGTGGATTGCGGCAATAGTTTATTTCTGAGTATAGCACGCCTTTGGTCACTGATTCTTTGTTTGCTAGCATTCATTTCAGGGTATTTTGTCGTAAATTCTTGGTGTAGTTTGTCTAAGTATCCTCGCGTATTATTTTCCAAATTTGTAGTAATAAGATACGTGCGCCATATGAGTTTGTTCATGTCTTCTGACCATATTTTTCGCACACGAATTGAACCAGTAGTGGGCCCAGGTTTTGCAGCTTCTGCCTCCTGTGCAACATCCACCGATTGCAATGACATAGAAGAAAGGCTGGGAGAACGTTGACGATGAAGGATGTCTGCTACATATGAGGGTGGAGAAGATGGTGGGGATGAAAAGAGACTTGTTGAAGAAGTGGGTGATGAAGCCTGTGATGAAAATTGTCTAGTCCATGGTTTATTATTATCTACAGCAGCTCTAAGCTGGGTAGATATTGACGACTTGGTGCCCCCCCCAGATACGATGGGGCTGCCCGGCCGAACTGGACCGCGGCGGGATTCCCTCTCCTGAGGACCCGCCTGGGGAATTTGCCTATTCCTAAGTCGCATTTCATATTCTTGTTTACTAGTGCACCGTTGGTCATTGGTGGGTAAATAGCGTAATGCTTCCAATGTCCGCCCCCTACGTAGCAACAGATGTTAGTGCTGGACGTGGTGTTAGATTTATAGGGGGCTTATTATTATTATTATTATTATTGTGACTTTCTGAGGAAAACCCAGATTAAAGGTCAATGTTAACCGATAGTAGAATTGGCACACTAGTGGTCCAAATTTGTAGGTACCAACGATATTTAAAGTAAACAAGTCTCGTTATCTTTATTACATATTATAATCAAAGTTGACCTTCGTGAATTCATTATTGGGTATTCCTGGTATCCGTTATTTTATAGTTAAATTATTTTTCCCTTATATTAAGTATAATTGGGCCCCATCTGGCCACAATTTTAATTCTAAACGTAAAAAGCTATATACTACTATCTTTATTCGCAAATTATTTCACACTTATGTCTAAATAGTAAATAATTTATTCAAAAATTAAATTCGCTATACCTTTATATTTGTATAAGTCACTAACTTTCGAGATCAAAAACTTTCCTAGTAATAACAATTTTAGTGTAACATTTTGCACGATTATTTTAAAAGCTTTGCCTTGATTCCCACACCAAGCCAAGCCTGTTTCATGGGTAATAAAATGTGCCGATTACCAAGAATTTTTAAATCATGCTCGTCAGATTCGAAGGCAACCTTTCCTCAGTAAATAGGCAGCCGTAAATAATTATTAGGTACCTTTTTCCATTTGTTTGTTTGCACAGTTGAGCTACTTAAGCCCTTCTACGCTAGCTAATCAGCAAGGTTTCCAACAAATTGGTCGTCGTAAAACAAATATCAAGGTGATAGAATACAAGGGCAATAACATAAAGAAACGACCGTGTTCATATACCGAGAAAACTAGAAGAGGTTCGGTATTTGGGTGTTTAAAGGGTGATTACAAGACAGGATGTGAAACAGCTCACTCAACTGAACCACTCTACTTAATAACCGAACTTAGCCGAAATTGTGTCGAAATATTTACAAAAACAAATTTAGCCCTCGATTCAGTTTTTCCTTGAGACCACCGATTTTCAAAAGGATAACTTTCTAATACTTCTTATTCTTCCTAGCCAGACCAAGATTCCGTCCTCTCCGGCGAGGACCTTCGTCGCGTTTACCCCATCACCTCCGCCCCGATTCGCGATACCGGTACGTACCCGGCCGCTTCTCTCCACAAACGTATGTCCAACGTTTCCCTCGCAGTAACGCCCTAAGCCGAGGTTCGAGCCCCACAGGGGGCGCCCTTAGGCCAGTTACTTAAAATTTTGGGCTGAGAGCCATCTGCGCTCGCCACTTGCTCGGTGAAGCTGTCAAGGCCATCAGCGGCCAACAGTATAGTCATTTAGAAAAAAATAAAAATCCTTCCTAGCGTTTAGTCCAGTTTCTCACCATGATCCCTGGATCGTAATCCTGATTTGACAAATCCTGATTTGACAGGGGTACGCCTGACCATGATCCAGGATTTAACAGGTCAAGTTATTACGATGGAGCGATTGCTATCTGACCTCCGTGACCCTGTTAACAGGGGAATCTGACCGTGTTGGATCATGGTTACACATGCAGCCTCCTGAATGTTTCCTCTCACAATGTTTTCCCTCACCGTAAGTACATCGGTTAGCGTGCAACTAATGTGCATGTAGCTCAGAAAACGAGTAATTGTTACATGGCGTCACTGGGGATCGAACTAGTACCTCTCGCTTGCGAGTCCGACCCACTAGCCGTTAGACAACCGACGCTCACATCTCAGAAAATGATGTCATTGCTATGGTAAGATTAAATTATTTTTTCAGAATTTCAGCAAAGGTTTTTTTCAGTTTCATGAATTGTTTTACATCATAAAAGGTAGGTATTCTGTTTGAAACAAAACCAACATCCATCTGTGTGTATGTACAACAACATGACCATATTAATGTTACAATAGTATGTACGGATTAGGAACTTATTTACACACTTAAGTACGTATTTAATTTTATAAGTATTCAGTAATTACCACCTGAAAGAGCGCATTACATCACCAACGATGTTGTTTATGATGTTGTTGTTATATTGCAACTATATAGGTACGGTTTAAAACCTAGTGCTTTATAATTTATAATGACTGTACTTTTCCGCGCCAACTATTTCGAAAACAGTATGTTTAAATTTAGTTGTAAATAAAAAAATAATAAGTACGCTTAAATGGGTCTTTATTTCTATTAAAATGTCTTGTATACACGTCAGGCTACCCATATGCACTACGAAAGTCGACGCTATTACGAGTGAGATAAGAGCTACGTCAAGGTCAACATGTATAGCCTAATGTGCTGCCGTGTGTACTTAAAATCTACTTAATAATCTAAGTATTAACAGTTGATCATTAACCGTTTTCATGACAAGGGACAATCCATAAATTACGTCACCCGTTAAGGGGATGGGAGGGGGTTGACAAAGTGTGACAAGGGGGTGGGAAGGGTCATAAGTTTCGTGACGTCACATTTCAAAATGTGTTTTGTTATGAGTATCAAAACGTGTTAACTATTAACGACAAACTTAACCTCCTCAGTCCCAAGCACTCTTTTTACGTTTTTACTTTGGTTGAGATAGTGAGTTTTGAGTTCCCAAAAAAAAACTCTATTAAAAGTACAGCGTTTATTAGAAAGTTACAAAAAATTTAAAATATGTGACGTCACGCTAGGGAGGGGGGAGTCTTACAAATGTGACCAGCTGTGACAAGGAGGGGGAGGGGGTCAAAAAAATCATGAAATTTGTGTGACGTAATTTATGGATGGCCCCCAATAATATATTGGTGACTTTAAATTAAGTACATAGTTAGTAAAACTTTAGAGTGATTCACCCTTAAGTTTCCCCGTAAACAACTTTCCCAAAGAAGCCTTTAAATTCTCGAAAGAAATGTGGACTTCCCACACAAAGGCAAATCAAGTTTAATAGAGAGGCGAAATTTGTACCTATATGGCAAGTTGTACAGTTTTGTGGGCTGGTTGGCATCTTCAATTATCGCTAACTATTTTAGAGACACTCAGTATAATTGTATCAAAACGAAATTACAAACAAAATGCTACAAGGGTAAACCTATCGCTCAAATCGGAAATGGAGCAAAAAATTCTGAGGACAGATTGAAACCAATATACAACACTGTTCCATGCATTTTTGTCCTTATAGACAACGGCCATGACATAAAGGAAACAAAGAATATGTATTAGCTTTCCGCCTGGGACTTCATTCTCGTGAAAATTTAGAAAAAATAATATAGCCTATGTGTTATTTTGATGTCTAAGCTGTATTACTGCAGTTTCATCAAAATCCGTCGAGTAGTTTTTACGTGAAAGAGTAACAAACATACATCCTTTCATCCATGTACAAACTTTCGCATTTATAATATTAAGTAATAAAATCTTTTTTTTTCTCCCTTTCAAAGGGGGTAATCCTAACTTGCGTACCGTAGTCAAGCGTGCTAAGATGATTTTAAAGAATACCTATATTGAGTCTTGCGTAACTAATTGTAGGTTTTTATTTGTTATTTTATTGTATAAGGAAAACCTTATGTTTGTTACTCTTTCACGCTCAACGGCTGGACCAATTTTGATAAAATTTGGTTTGGAGGTAGCTGCCACCCTGGATTAACACATAGGGTATATAATTTTTCCAAATTCCCACTGGAACGAAGTCCCGGACGGACAGCTTTTAACATAAGTAAGTATTCAATATTATAATTAAGGATTATTTAGATGACGTTAAAAAATTAATTGTAATACGTTTCTATTTCATTTAAGTCCTTATTACAGAACGCGACTCAGACTCTGATCTATACTTAAGTAGCAGTCGTCTTTGTCATTTTGATAGTGAGAGGAAGAAACAATCAATACAGTATGCAGTTGTAACTTATTGAACTGATCCCAAGGAATTTAGTTTCCTTTTCTATACCGGGTAATTTTTTATCACTATCCAATTTTTTTGTATATGTAAACTTTATGAAAATTTAACAGTCCTGTATTTTTTTTGTTTCTACGTTTCATATAAATATTTCAAGCTAGATCGTCTGAAATATGAAAATAAATCAAATTTTTGGTATGGAAAAAAAATAACATCGTCCAATTGACTTGAAACTTTGTAATAGTACTCTTCAACACAATTTGTGACATCCGTGTTTCTGCGTTTTACAAAATTCATCCTCTCAGACCTAAGACGTAAAAAAGGGGTATCAAAATCTGAAAATTTTGGAAAATATTTTTTTTCCTCCTTATTTACGTTCTATCAACGTCACTGACACCGTAAGAAAAATTTGAATAGTGATAAAAAAATTACCCTGTATGTCAATACATGAGTCTCCTTCTATAATGCGGGCCTTAGTAGCATTGGAAAGCTACTACGATACATCCATGTTAGTTTTGCAGGGGGGCTGGTTGTCATAGCCCAGTTTCCTCATATCTTTGGACACCATACAAAGTCGGAGTACGACGCTGCCATAAGACTCGGTGCGCAGTACTGAAACAATTATGATTTGCCTTAATAACAAGTCAAGATGATGTGTGAAACATTTAACATAATGTTTCACCATTGTTCATGGTGGGGAATCACCTTTTATTTTACATAGCAGTAGAATTGCCACCTCTTATGTTTTCTCTACTTCACAGTAAGTATCTAAGCCTTGAACAAGTACTTAATGCTGACTTGGAATAATTAGTTCACTTGTAACGATAGCACACGAACAATTAGTACATTTCCACATTCATGTTACAGATATGATAACATTAACAATGAAAACGTGAATGGGTTTTCGCAGATCACATGGGTTAAGCAAACATGTACTTTGTGGAGGTACTTAACAAGTAGTAAACAAAGAATTAAATGAGTCACTACTCTTCATTATTAAATCTGAGACGACTGGAGCTGATTTAGGTCGTCTTTGCGGACAACACTTGTGCAATCATAATATGATATTATCATTATACGATTGATGTGATCATAAGATGATCATATCATTAAATATATTGGGTTTTTTGCTTCAGATTAGTTTACGAAAATTAAGGGTGTAAATCAGCCCACGACACTGAACAATTTTCCCCAAGGAACATAGGTCGAAATATAAATAAAACCGGCCAAGTGCGAGTAGGACTCGCGCACGAAGGGTTCCGTATCATTACCTATAAAACCGGCCAAGTGCGAGTCGGACTCTACAAAAACCATTATCTCTATAAAAGCGGCAAAAAAATTACGTTTGTTATATGGGAGCCCCCTTAAATATTAATTTATTCTACTTTTTAGTATTTGTGGTTATAGCAGCAACCAAAATACATTATCTGTGAAAATTTCAATTGTCTAACTATCAATGTTCATGAAATACAGCTTCGGACAGACTTTTTATAAAAACGAGCAAAAAAAATCACGTTTTTTGTATGGGAGCCCCCTTAAATATTTATTTTAATCTGGTTTTTAGTATTTGTTGTTATAGATCCAATAGAAATACATCATCTGCAAAAATTTCAACTGTTTAACTATCATGGTTCATGAGATACAGCCTCGGACAGACTTTCTATAAAAACGAGCAAAAAAATCACGTTTTTTGTATGGTAGCCCTCTTAAATATTTATTTTATTCTAGTTTTTAGTATTTGTTATTATAGGGCCAATAGAAATACATCATCTGCGAAAATTTCAACTGTCTAACTATCACGGTTCATGAGATACAGCCTAGTGACAGACGGACGGACAGCGGAGCCTTAGTAATAGGGTCCCGTTTTTTCCCTTTGGGCTGTACCCAAAACTAGTGCCAAACCACTTGCTTTCCGGGTTGATTCGCTCCATCGTCGGTCTCATCTATGAACGTAGGTATTCAAGATTGAGGTCAAGAGTTAACTCCTCTCATAATAAAAAAAAAAAAAATTGTAAAAAATGATGATATATTTTAAATTGAATTCTTAGTATCTAACTAAAATTTTATCTGAAATAGCAATGACCCAACCAACAATCCTTCCATATCGTATAGGTTTTATCAAGTAATGGCAAACTTGATTAACCTTTGTGTCAGAGTGTAAATACCCTCTGACTTTTGGTTTAACGACTTTAGTTAATCGACAACAGCCGGGACCGACAGCTTAAGGCGACTACAGCACCTAAATTACGATTTTATGATGCGTAGATAAGCACGACGCACTGCATTAAATCGAAGAAAAAAATACTACGGTAATATTCAGGACATAAACTAGATAAGTAGTTTGCTGAAAACATGATTCAGCACTTTTGGTTCGATAGAAAAAGCTCACAAAGTCACCTCTAAATACCAATATTGTGTATCTTTTAAGCTGTAAAAACGATAGTAAAATGCACATAGAGACTTGAATTTGCTATCAAAATGTTCGTGATTGAACACTCTCGATAAGTAGTTGACGCATTTTTTCGATTTAAGCTGTTACATTTCCATAAATCTCATTTTTCTAACTTTCGAACATGTTTTTACGCACGCACGCTTTCATAGTCCGTAAACTTCGTGTATCGACACTGTTCGCACTGCCGGCCCAGGCCTGTTGAGAGACGGAGATGGCACTATTCCTATGTGTGCTGCCTTTAGTGGGTTTTAACGCTCGTGATAAATTGCCATCTTGGTTGCCCATTAGGTTCCCTGCCCCTATATAACGCTTAACCTCACTGATCGGTTCAGATCAGCGAGCACCATAGGCTACATCTTACGCCACATCAGGGTTCAAATCCTAAAAGTAAAAACTCCCATGGTCGTCAACAATTTAGTACCTAATTTGACGAAATAACTGTTATTTATACTCTAACACCATAGACAGAGCTTCAAGTGGTCCAAGCACCAATATTATAACTTATACTTCAAAAAAAAAGCATAAATGGGGTTGTTTAACTCTAAAATTAAAAATGTTGTATAACCCTCGACAATCGTCGCTTATAACTTTAAACTGATTTTGATTAAATATGAATAAGAACCATCTCGATTACGCCAGCTTACAAACAAAATAAACTGCTTTTCACAACAAATATTTGCCCCAACTGGAAATCGAAACTAGGACACGTCGATCAATAGGCAACGCCACCACCACTCGAACAAACCGACCGTCGTGATAAGATGATAATCTGTATGAATAAAACTACAGGGTTCTAACTCACTGATTCATCAATGTCCAGCCCAAACCCTTAGACCAAGAAAGATAAAATTTCGCACAAAGGTTCTATGGTAGCATAAAGAAGGATTTTACGAATTTTCTACGGGAATATAGTCCCGGGAATCCTCTATGCGTCGTCATCGTCAACCCATATACCTACGTCCCCACCAATGAGCACGGGCCCATTTCAAAGCCAAGACGGAGGTTTGAGACCTCTGGTATAGACTGTTCCCTTAATTAAGTATCCACCCGTATATATCTCATACCCAAGTTTATATTCTGCTGGTGATAAAGTTCAAATAACAATGAATATTTCGTCATCAGCCCATATACGTCCCCACCGAGGGGCACGGGCCTCCCTTCGAAGGAGTTTAAGGCCATCCACCACACTGGCCCAATACGGGTTGGTGGACCGCTCGTCTATCGAAAATGAATTTTCTTAGACAGGTAGGTTTCATCACGATGTTTTGCTTCACCGTTAAGCAAGTGATAATTAGAAATCCGTACATAAATCCGAAAAGATGAATTCAGTGGTACAGGCCCGCACCAGGGTTTGAACCCGCGACCTTCCGATCACAAGTCTGGCTCATTACCAACTGGGCTATCACTGCTATATGAACGTTTAACGGTGGTAAATACTGACGATGCAGTAGGTAAATCATCCAGTAGAATTCTTAAACACATTGAATATAACGCAACTGATCTTCCATATCAATAACTTTTACCACTTTTGGATAAGCTTGTCATGTTCATATTTTTACCTAAAATAAAACTTCATTCATTGCAAGTCCGATATCTTTAAGTATTTTGTAGATATACCTGCTCAGGGAGTAACAGTGTTTAAAAATCGAAGTCAAAATAGTGAAATATGTTTAAGGATTTAAATACATAAATACATATTCGTTCTTTTGACTCTACTAACTACGCTTGGGTGTACTTACAATAATTTTCTTTCCCATTTGCTAGCATTTTGGGGTCTGCCAGTTCAGGATGCCTGCCAGTGATCCAGGCCAGCCATTCGCCGAGGAGTGTGGCGGCTTGTGGTCGAACTAATGGCGCTGTGACCATTCTGACGCCAGTCGTAGGAGGCAGCAATACCAGCGCATAGCCGCGCAAAGAGTCACCGGTTATGGCATTTTGTGCTCGTACTGTTATCACTAATTGGGGCCCTGAGAATGTATGAAGAGTGTTTAGTAAAAACAATATTGAATAGTAGAAAAAGCTTAAAATATTTTTTTTTTATCAAACTTTATTTATTAAGAGTTTTATGGAATGCCACCCTCATCATGACACTCATAAATAAAACATAGCTTATAACATAGTAAATAATTAAATATTTTTTATATAAACTATTTGTTTTTGGCACTTTTTGTCGTGCTGAAATGCCACGAGGTTTCGATTGCAATTTTTTTTAAATAAAATTATATTATTCCCCTACGAAACCTTTACTCAACATTGTGAAAGCACTAAAACAATTGTTTAGTATTAATAATTATAAAAATACTAAAGTATTTTGTATCCGGTTGTACAGACAGCAGCACGTCAGACTACCCATTGGCAATACGAAAGGCGGTATTACAAGCGAGATAAGGGTGACAGCCTGATGTGCTGCCGTGTGCACCTTAATCCCGCCTACTTAAGATTCCTCTAAACTTTATAAGTTTGACTGGAAAAGATTCCCATGTGGGATAAGTCCGCCTCTTTACAAAATGTTACCTTTTCATAAGTCAATGGTTGAATTATATTATTTTCTTTAATGTATAATTAAGGATTTACATACATACCATGCCTAGACCTACAAACTAAACAGAAATTAGATAAAGAGAAGCCTAACGCTTATCGCGATAAGCCATTACCCCAAAAAAAATTTTAGAATAACAATATTAACAATACTCACAACCTGAAACATTTGTAGTTCCAAAGACCATTTCTAATGGCATATTGAAGACCACTCGCTCAGGATTCTTTCCTGACTGGGCCATCTGACTAGTGCCTGAAATAAGTCCCGATACGGGGTCCCAATCTGGTCCCCATACGGTTTCGTACTGAATATACAGCTTATCGTCAAATACTCCGGCTGGAAATATTACACATTCTATTTGGCCGCTAAACGACACTAAAAACTTTGTGATCTCGGTGTCTTTCATTGAGAATTACGGAAAAATATTAAGAAAAACAGTGATAGTTTCCCGGCCGTTTGACAGCAACATTCAAAACAAACGTTGCCATAGCAACGACGCAGCTAGTGCTGCACCAGATAGTAGAAAAATAACGGAAATGGTGGAATAATGTATAAAACCCTTAGATTTTTAGTGAATCCATTTTGCAAGCATGACCATGACAATAATTAAATATCAAGAAGACCAATAAGTCAATTTTTATTAGAAAAAGTAAATAAAAATGTTCACATTTACGGTTTTGATTTTTTGTTGAAACCATAGACAAATAAAAGCATGGAAGTTGCACGGAAGCCATGCTGTTCCACCGACGCGATTCCAAACAGTGTCACAAGATGGCACCACATGTGCTTTCAAATCGGAATCGGCCACCATTGTTGAAGGTGAATTTGTCTCAAGTTTGACGAAATTTACATTTTTTTGGGATTGTTTTCAACGAAAACTAAGTTTTCTTCGATAAAGCGTAACAAGCAGTATCTGAAATATCGTAACTAACCTTCACTTAATCGCCCAAGTGTATAATTGTGAAAAATAAACGCGTTCAAAATGTCACGCGAAGTGAGCATCAGATTCGTGAATAGCATAGCATACTGGAAATAAACGCTGTTTTCTTTGGATTATGTGGTTGTGAACCTCGGAGAGGTGTGTGTTTAAGTTTTTGAAGACTGTGGTATGCGGTGTGTAGTTAGTGTAACGTCGTGCACTAATGAGAAGGTTTCAGAAATATCTGTACACGTCGTAAGGCAGCTCAGTTACGCGGGCGAAGGCTCGGAAGTTGCCGGTATCATTATGGTGGACTGAAGAGCAGTACGAAGTCGGAGTAGCGTGCCGCTGACCAGCGCCGGAGTGCACGATGTCAGGCGGCTCGCAGCACAACCCGAACGGGCGGCAGGCGCAGATCGGCGCCGGATGGAGCCCGCTGCAGGTGCCGTGCGCTTCTCGCATCCACTTCTCACATTCATAACCTATATCTATAGCCATTACACAAAACACGGTGCTTCTTTATTCTACCATATGATTAGGAGTTATAATCACAATGAATTTTAGAGACACATTTAAGCACAGTCACAGTGCGACAAAAACGCGTGCCAAGAAGGCGTGAAAGTGGTACAAAGTAATCAGCTGTTTCATTGATAAAGTTGTTATTGTGAAATTGTTGTGCAGCCAACTCTAACTATAATACAGGTTCATATTTCACTAGTGTTGTGTTTTTTGAAACTTGTATGCAGTTATTTACTATAACAACAAGTACTTGTGATTGTGACACAATACATTTGCATAAACATCTGTTTAAATCATTCAGTAGCTTCACAGCAACAAACAAAGAACTTACTTAAAACCATTAATTAAACGTTGCAGCTTTTTCAGTTTGAAGGTCAGAATCTACTTAACCACTAAAAAGATATTTCTAATATTTAATATGTATACTATAAACTGCAAGAAAAATCGGTATGTGGAATGCAAGTAGCTCTCTCTATCACAAGATTTTAACAATGCACTTTGCACTGGGCTATTATAACTGTGGTGATGAACCAACCACCACAACTTTTACCCTTGGCTAAATTTACAATTGCCAGTAAAATTTTAGTAATGGTCTTTGTTTACAGTGTCAGTAATTGGTTAAAAGCTTCAAATCAAAGGCTTCAAACATTTTTTACTCAATAAGTACTTTGATATCCTGGCCATACCTAGTTTTTTGCAGTCAAAAAAAGATAACAATCCAAAGAAATAGAGAATAGGTACCATTTCTGAAATCGCTTCCAGCAAGCAGCCCTACACTTAGTTTCATATGACAAACAAAAGTTAGTTAGCCACTGAATAGATTTCAACAAAACTAGTCATCAAATTAACACATGTATAATTTTTTTAAATTCCCATGGGAACAAACTAGGTTGTGAAGGCAAAGGTCAGTCTTCTTCTACCTAGCATTTTCCTGGCCTAGTGCTAGGTTCAGCTTTCAGAATTATTTAAAAAGTAGTAAATAAACAAATTAATAAAAGAAATTGTTGTGGAGAGAAAAGATGTTGGATAATTAACTAACTAAACATTCTGAGCTCCTCTGCATGATCTTTTTAAATTTTATTATTCAGAAATGAAAACAGCTTTATCATCTAATCAATCTTACATATCAGGCAATCAGATTGAAGTTAATAAACAGCTGTCAAATGAACATTCCTACATTAATGAATGCTCTTTAATATCATACACCTAAACATAATGCTAATTTAGTAGGAGTTTCCATAATGAATGAATGTTTTCATTTTCCTTGACATGGATCTTATGAACAAATGTTTATTTTACTTTCCAATAAGCGATGTACAATATGACCTGCTTACATATTGCTAAAATTACAAAATGCATGTTTGTAATGAATAAACTAAAAAACTACTGGACCAATTTCAATTTTTTTTTAACCATTTGAACCACTACACCTGAGTAACATTGCCTACATAATTTTCTCGAATTCCCACAGAAACGAAGGCCCGGGCGGAAAGCTAGTGTCTGATATAATTTACTTTGTACTGCTTGTTTTCCTTTTAAAATAAGATTTAACAAAATACTTAGAACAAACTTGTTTAATTAATACAATTTCTCAATTCTTAGAACTGTTTACTTTTATAAAAATCCTACTGCTTATCTAAAGTAAAGTATAAAATAATTTCACACTAATTGTTATCATTAGAAGTGTACTGAAAATTACTATCTATGCTCATACCAACAAGTATGTAATTGAATTACAACAGCAGTAACTAGGTTTCCAATTAGTTTAGTTTTTTAACTAAACAAGCAATTTATCTTTTTTTGCAATATATACATATTTATTACTACTTTCTGAGTGGATAGAAGAGGTTGGAAAGAGATTCCTACATTTTAAACATTGTAACAGATTTAAAGCACTTTATTCATTGTCCATCTTGCTGGATCATCAGAGAGAGACAGAGCTATACTAGGAAACAATAAATTGACAGTCTGTCTCATTTCTTAGTATAGATCTGTCACTGTCAGATGGACCAACATGATGGATAGAAGGTGCTTTACCATGTTTTAAAAAAGTTCAAGGGATTACATGACTAATGTGAGAAACAGTTTAGTAAAACTATTAGGATTAATTTTTTAAATTAAAAAAAATCATGCATATTCCCTATTAGGTCTTGGATTTAGATATGTGGCTACAACACTAACCTGGTTTTTGTTATTATCAGCTTTCTGAATTGCATCCCACCATGGAATGAATTTCAAGACGACTTCTTCCTGGTGTAGAAGTACACTGGCGTTAAGTCCCGTTTCTCATTTGACCATGTTCCAGGGTTTGGCAAATTAAAACATTACAGTGGAGCGATTGCCATCTGACCTCTGTGTCTCTTCCCTTTAACAGGAGAACCTGACCGGATTGGATCATGGTTTCTCACATTAGTCTCTTAACATCAGTCTCTTTCCTTACAATGTTTTCCCTCACTTTAAGAGCATTAGGGTGTCTATTCCATTAAACAATGGTGTCGCAATGGTGGTTGAATGACAATGGAGGCCATTTTATCTGTTCAGGTGGCGATATTGAGAAATATTTTATATTTTTATACTTGCTAACAGCCACCCCGACTAGCAGCGCCACCACCAACCGAACGTAACGTTGCAAACTACCTAGCAACTGAACATTTCGTTGGCAGTCGCGCCACCAGTCAAAGCAGCCGTGATCAGATGTATGAAATTTGGATAGTTCTTAATTCCGCCACCAATACGGATAAAATGGCGACCATTGTCATTCAACCGCCATTAAGACGCCAGCAGCTCTAGCACGATAACGACAAACTCGCGCTCGACTCATGCTGAAACCCCGCGCAAAGGCTTGCTCGCCCTATGGCGTTGTCAATTTTCACATAGGGCCGCGGTGTTGTCGCGGCGCTGTCACTATCGTACTCGGCCTGCAGTGATTAGTTAAATAGCCATCCGGTTAGTATAGTCAATGTGCAGCGAATTTCAAGACGTATTCCCGTCAAAAGTTTCATAGTACGAATACTAACTTTTGACATATTAAAAAATATGTTAGGGGTCATCCACATATTACGTCACAGCGTATGGGGAAGGGGGGGGTCTCACCAAACGTGACAGTACATGTTAAAGGGATACCAAAAAAGCGTGACTAAGGTGGGAGGGGTTCAAAAAGTCGAAATTTTGCGTGACGTAATAAATGTGGACGGCGTGACGTAATATTATGGATTTAAAATAGATAACTTTCTGACGCGCTTGTAGCCCAGTGGCGCTCGCTGATCTCAACCGGTCAGTGAGGTTAAGCAACATACACAGAGGCAGGGAACCTGATGGGTGACCAACGTGGCAATTTATCACGAACGTTTCCGTGCTTCGGAGGGCACGTTAAGCTGTCGGTCCCGGCTGTAGTCGATTGACTACAGTCGTTAAAACCAAGTCAGAGGCCATTGTGCGGTTTGAAAACTCTGACACTAGGGTTAGCAAAGTTCGTCACACACTTGACTATACCTACACGATAAGAAGAAGACTTTCTGACGATTATGATGGCTTGAAAATTGGACAAACGATTAATTTTAAGATTTCTTTTCATAGTTGTCTGTACATAGGTGTTGCCTCAGTTACAGGTGGCGAACTTCCTAGCGCGAGCCCCACAGGCGCACATGGCGGAGCGCGGTGTGACTTGGCACACCCCCACCCCCCCGCCGCACCTCTACGTGCCCGCGCCTTCGCCCCCCGACCCTCTACAGGTATAGTCATACAATGTTTATAAGTTTTACAAGTTTACTAACTTTCCGCCCGCGTGGACTACAGGTTATATGGTGCCCAGCTGTGGCATAAAATGTAGCCTATGTCCTTTCCCTAGGTCTAATCTATCTCTGTACCAAATTTCATCAAAATCGGCTCGGTAGTTTAGGCGTGAAAGCGTAACAGACAGACGAGAGTTACTTCCGCATTTATAATATAAGTAGGGATCGAGTGGTGGTGACGCTGCCTCTTGATCGACGGGTCCTGGGTTAAATTCCCAATTGGAGCAGTTGATTTGTGTTAAAAAGCAAATGTTTGTTCTCGGGTCATAGGTGTTTGTGTCTATCTTTGTGCATGTTCCAAGGGACCCACGACACAAGGGAAAACCTTAATGTGGGCCTTGGAGTGTGTAACGTCTACTTTTTTAAGTTATACTAATGTACGACATATGCCCACATGCATCCCCTCTAAAGGACACCAGCCTTCGCAGCAGTGTAGGGGGTCTTAGGCCATAGTCCACGACGCTTAATTTTTCTCATAACATATTTATATTGCCTCACATGAATCCTATCTATCTATGGGGGGGACGCCCGTCAGGCACAGGCGGGTGATCAGTCCACTTATCTGGGACCATTTCATCCAATTCCCCATAACAGCGCATGAATTTTACCTCTGCACTGACAGTTCCACCTATAATGTTTTTTTTTATTTTATTTTTTTATTAGGAAGATTTACAGCCAATACAAACTATAGATATACACGGTAATATATGTTCTAAGCCAATCATAAATCTTCGCCATTATGTTAACTTAACAATAGATAAAGCTTAAAAATTAAGCAAAGATAGAGCTTAGAAAGCAAAAAATAAGGTTTCTAAAACACCTATGACCTATACTATATCTTCTTACTTCTTCTTACCAGCCCATATACGTCCCCACCGAGGGGCACAGGCCTCCCATCGAAACACAAAGGGGATTTAGGTCATAGTCCACCACGCTGGCCCAATGCAGGTTGGTGGAGGGCTCGTCTTTCGAAAATGAATTTTCTTGGGCGGGCGGGTTTCATTACGATGTTTTCCTTCACCGTTGGGCAAGTGATAATTAAAACTCCCAGAACCTCCCAGAAGGTTTAGCGAATCCAATTATCTCCTTAATGCTAATCTCTTGTATTTGTTCTTCCTTTACCTCATCCATGCCTATTGTCTCCCATCTTACCCGCGAAACTCAGTCTGGAAGTGTAGACTTTTCTCCCTTGTCGCATTCTGGGCACAGGTGGGCTCACTTTTTTATGTCCATTTGGATTGAGTATCTGTTAATATAGATACAATATTATACATATGTTTCAGTAATCTACATTCAATACATAACGAGTTCTAGGTGGCTCCTCAATCTAGATGTTTAGAGTGAGGAGCCACCTTCGCAGTGATACAACTTTTGATGTATCTAAATATATAAAAGGAGAAACTGACTGACTGACATATCAACGCACAGCCTAAACGGCTAAACGTAGGCACTTGAAATTTGAAAGGGAAGTAGCTTAGGTACCGTAGAGGTGCACTAAGAAAGGAATTCCCGAAATTCCCACGGGAACGGGAATCAGCGGGAAAATCCTTTTGTATGAAAAATCTAAACCGCTTAAGTTAGACGCTTGAAATTTGGCATGCAGGTACCTAAGTAAACTTAAAGCTTAGTTGCTACAGGATATTGCAAAATTCCCACGGGAACGGGAGTTAGCGGAAAAAAACTTTTGTATGTAAAAATCTAAATCACGTAAGATAGATGTTTTCAATCTGTGTACTCTGTACAAAAAAAAATTAACACGCAAACGAATTTTACTACAAATGTCAGAATTTGACCTACAAAATGATCTGCATGGCTACTAAATAAGGGTGATAGCTGCCCTTATAAATCTGGAGTGGCTCTTCAATCCAAATGTACAGGTCCCGTGAGTAGACCCACTACAGTCCTGATGTCCTTTCTATTAGCTTTTGAAGTGGTTTCGACTTTCTTTTTTCGTATGTCTTTAGGAAGATTTTTGCCTGGCGGCACTGTTTCTTATGCTTCCATCTTGAGTTGCTTCTTCAGCCTCATATGAATACAAAACATAAGTTATGGAAAAAAAAAACTATTTTTGAATTCTATAGATTTTATAAATGCTTTTGATAAAAATTATTGACATAGTTGTTAAATAATATACATATTTGAGAACAAACAAAAAGACAATTTATAATGCTGCACAACCACTTGTATCAACATTGTATGGTAACAATCGTGCAGGAATTCGCCCAAACACTTAAGCGTCCATAAAAGTTAAAGTTACGCTCAAACGGCTGGACCAATTTTGATTAAATTTGGTAGCTGGTAGCTGACACCCTGGATTAACACATAGGTTACATAATTACAAGGGCACAGTTGAAAACCAGTGTTGTGGTCTCTGCTTCAACACATGCTGAGCTGTGTCCTATTTGATATTGCACTACAGCACAATCCACTATTTATATTATACATTGTTTAGGTGTCTTCTGTTGTGTTCTTGTCCTGTGTTTTATATTTTATGTTATTTTCTTTGTGTGTATTGTTTTGTGTCTCGGAAAGCTAGTGAGCAAATAAAAACCCCCGAGCCCCGTTTAGTGCCTAGACAATACTTGAATAGACTCTTTCTTGCAGGGATTAAATGACACTAACTTGGAATCAGCGTTTGAGTATTGGGCAGTAATATTACCTTTATCTCCAGCTTAAAAGCTACCCTGCAAGACAAAGCTTCCACAGCTGGTCTCCACCAAAAGTTTTTTTTAGTAAAATCCAGAGAAAACAGAAGTATTGTTGTGGATTTGTATATGAAACCGTAACATTGTCAAACCCGTAATATTGTAATTTGATTTAGTAAGATTATAAACTCTCGGTACTTTATGAACTGCCTCATTTTTTTAAAATAAATATACTTTTCATCATAGTAATGCAACCTACCCTAAGTTACATGCAGGCTAGGAAAATTATAATATAGCGGGAGATTATAATTTCAGTAGGGAAATTGTAATATTATGGTTTTTACAATTTTTCGGTGACATATACAAATAAAATTAAACGAAATTTTAATCACATCTTTGTTACATATCAAGCATATTATTTCAGTAATGAAGAACAGGAAATTAAAGTACATACGAGTACATACATAATTTCTTAATTAGATATGGAAATCGAGTTTGAATTTTTGTTGTGTAAAATTCACAATGCCTGTACAGTGTTACATATTAACAGCCTTACTAATAAAACTTACACACTTGCGTAGTAGACGCGGAGCCGCGGAAAGCTAGTATTATAAAAATGCGAAAGTAACTGTTCGACCGCCGAGTGGTAGCGGCGGCGCTGCCCCTTGATCTACGGGTTCTGGGTTCCATTCCCAGTCGGGGCAAATATTTTTGTAAAAAGCAGATATTTATTCTCGGGTCATTGGTGTTTGGGTTTGTCTTCATGTATGTTCAAGGGACCCACAACACAAAAGAAAACCTTAGTGTGGGCCTTTGAGTGTGTAGCATTTATTTTTGATATCTATCTGTCTGTCTGTTACGCTTTCACGGCTAAATTACCTATTTATGTAAATGTGGAAATTATCTATATATATACTATCTATACTATACTAATATTTTAAAGAGGAAAGATTTGTATTTTTGTATGTAACGAATAAACTTAAAAACTATTGAACCGATTTCAAAAAATTTTCACCATTATTCCCACGGGAATGAAGTCCCGAGCGGGATGCTATTTACTAATACAAGGACATGATTTTTATTCTAGTTCCACTTGTTTATTTCATATTTTTATGCGTCCGGTTTCGATTACTATAATTTGATGAACTAATATGGCTGCGTCCGCGACTACCGCAGGGTTTGTTGCAATTGCAGGCGATGAAGAGCGCGGGAAACTCTGTGTTCAGGCATACGGCCACACCGCCAGATATGTACCGACATCCCGGCGATACAGAGAAACATCTGCTCAGGTAATTATAATTACATATTTCTTTTTTAACATCACACACAGATATACAGAGGCAGGTCTCATTTATGTTTCCTTAGTCGCCTCCTACGACACCCACGGAAAGAGATGGGGTGGTGTTATTCTCAACCGATCACCACACGGCTTTAGGTATCTCTCTTTCAACCTCTCGGGTGGTTAATCAGTCCATGAAACTGAACAACTTTCTCAAGAAACAAGGAATTCCATATCACTATGCCTCATGGTATAGATAGATAGATAGATATAACTTTATTTAACTGCTTCCAAACAATACAAACAAGAAGAACAACATAAAACTTATCTAAAGCAGTCAAAATGGCGCTGACTCAGCATGTGCTGTAGCACTAGACTAAAGCGCTGATTTTCAGTCAGTACCACAGTGTGTTGTTGCGTCGAGCGCGATTTCAAGACAGCTAGACATATACAATACCGGAAATGATTGGTCAGATACGGAGGAATTGCTTCAAGAAGTGGGCAGAATACTTTGACGAAAGGTCACTGATAAAAGGCATTTGGTATAAGACCATTCAACGAACCCAGGGTTTAGTTCCAATTTCAAAATTATCCAAATTCTTATATTTTTCATGTTGTTAACGTTTTCTATTTCGTTTTTTTCTTTATTCTTAATTTTCCACATTATACTTTTTTCACAATCTTATATTATACGGTATTTTCTTGAAAGCTTAAAAATTACACAATCAATAATTTAGTAAACAAAGAATTCGGAAAATTAAGAATTTGGTAAATTTATAATTTTGACAAATGAGATTTGGTATTACATAGAAATTGACAAATATATATCCTGGAATAAATAGAAATGGGAACGGGTCGCCGGGAGGCATTCAACCGAGCCTTCCCAGATTTCCTTGGTTCAACCTGTGTGAGTTAGATCGGCAGGATGTAGTGGTTTTGCTTCGTCTTCGTTCCGGTCACATTCCATTGAATAGTTTTGGTTATATGATGCGGAAGGTAGCCTCTTCTAATTGTAGTTTGTATGATAGGGTGGAGGATCTATATCATGTTTTAATGGAGTGTGGCCGGAGTGAAGTAATGTGGGTGCAGCTCGGCTTACGTTGCCCCAATATTGGCATCGTAAACAGCATCTTGGCATTTTCAGAGTCTGCTAAGGCCAAGATGCTTATTTGTTTGTATAAAAAATATGTGAAGGACAGGGATTAGGTTTTGTTTTGGTTATGCATGGTATTTTTGGATTTCTAATTGTGAGTTCCATTATGAGGGTGGCATGTCTCAAAACCCTCTATAATAAAATTAATAAATAAAGATTTAAAAAAAGAAATAAGATCGTAGGTTTAACTTTAGCAATAAACATGATTTCATTTCATTTTCATTAAACAAGTCAATATACAAAAAAAAAATTGGGTTCCCATACAAACTTCATCAGCATATTATAGCGCATTTTGTATGGGAGATCAACATTTTTTTTCATATTTTGACCTATGTTCCTTGGGGAAGTTGTTCAGTTTCATGGACTGATTAACCACCCGAGAGGTTGAAAGAGATTTACCTAAAGTTCTGTATACAAAAACACAGAAGTTTAATTCAATTATTTGAAAAATGGCGTCCAAAATGTCGCGATTTTGGTAATGTCTGAGTATTTTAATTAAAATTAAAATGTAGAATGGCGAAGTCGCCTGTTACATATTAAGTAGAGAATCCTTTACGGGTTGTAGTACGTCAGAGCTTCGTCCGATGATCAGAAGGGTGTACCGCTATAGGATGACGATTTTTGCACACCACAGTTACTGCTGCTAAAGGTTTGACGCACTTCTACAAAACACCGAACTCACGTGTAAATGGTATCAAGTGGTCACGTACGCACGGCAGCATATCAAGCTGTACATGTTGACCTATTATCTCACTCGTAATTCGTAGTGCAAATGGGTAACTTGACGTGCTGCTGTCTGTAAATTTATCTATTTGCAAGTCGCGGATCTAGATTTTAGAGAGGGGCAAGCTCTTGATGATTTGTGCTACATTTTCTTTCTTAGTCATCACTTAAATCAAGTTGCGCGTTCGCTCGTAGTTACCTCTACAACCAGCCGAATTATTTCTATATGTTTGTGCCGGCTGGCTGCGGGAGCACGATGAAGTAATAAGAAAACAATTAAGCTGGATTACATTTATTACACACCTATTACACTTTTACTTTAATGTTAAACTTTAAATGTTAATTTATTACAAAATATATAAAACAGTATATTATGAGCGGGCGTGCGCCTGCGACGGGAATTCAATTGGGTCTGTGTCATCCCAGCGAATGACAGCTAGAAGTGTTCCATTTCGAATTTGTATTAGGAATGCCAAAACTGAAGAGTAAAAATATCGCAAAAAGAGAATGGAGAAGGAGGATGAAGACGAGGCGCATGCCGCCTCGTTACATGTTCATACTGAAATTTAGCGCGCTCGCTGCACTGATATGTCAAAGTATTTTTAATAGATAAAACATAGTTTTTATTCAGTACCTAACGCACAGTGATCCAATCAAATGGCTAAGTGCGGAAAACGCCTGACAATAAAGTAACAAATTCCTAATAAATTCGTGAATAAAAACAAAAACTATAATAGCAACAGCAACAGGTAGCCCCAACAGCCTCTTGTGGGGACCTAACCCCAGAAACTCTTGATCCGCCCCTGACAGAGGGGACGACACTATCAAGTTTCTGTGTTCGAAAAAATCGTAAATCCGGCCATATACATATGTATATTGAGGTCTTTTCTATATGCATCTATTTATTCTTACCACAAATCTTGATAGGATTGGCTCAATGATAAATTATGTGGCTGGCAATTTTTGAGAAAAAAAAACTCAGCAATAACGTAACGCATCTTAAGAGTCGTTTTAAATCCAAAAGCTGATGATATCACAATTAATAGACAAATTACAAAATCAAACTTAGAAATTCTAACACTGAATATTAATTAAACAACAAACACTTGAGTCAGTCATCGGTTCTGTCGTAAGTGTTTTTTGTACTGTAGTCAAAGGTCAAATGGCTACCGGATAGTAATAAATAGCAGATTTATTGCCTGTACCTATTGTTATCAGTATATACAGGGCTTTAGGTAAATCTCTTTCAACCTCTCAGGTGCTAAATCAATCCATGAAACTGAACAACTTTCCCAAGGAACATAGGTCAAAATGTTGATCTCCCATACAAAATGCGCTATATGCTAAAGAAGTTTGTATGGGAACTCAATTTTTTTTTCCTATTTTGACCTATGCTCGTTGGGAAAGTTGTTCAGTATCATGGACTGATTCACCACCCGAGAGATTGAAAGAGAGATACCGAAAGCCCTGTATAAAAAATTGCATGTCATTTCAAGGTTTTTGATGTGTCTTAAAAGAAAAATATGTCACTGCCTATCCATAAAATATGTCACTGCCTATCAATATGTCACTGCCTATATATATATAGTCGTGTTATAATAGATGATGGACGGTTTGGTCGAGCGGAAGTGACGCCGCCTCTTGATCAATGGGCCCTGGGTTCGATTCCCGGTCTAGACAAATATAAAAAAAAATGTAAAAAGCACATGATTGTTCTCGGCTTATTTATTTTTTTATTATTATAAGATGGGTTAACTCTTGACCTCAATCTTGACCATAAGGTCAAAGATGAGGTGGACGATGGAGCGAGTTATCCCAGAAAATGCCTATAAAGGCACTGGTACTCCTACGCACCGACGGAACACAGCAAGCTGTTTGGCGTCGGACTTCGGTAGGAGGGTGGTCGCGAACCAGACGGCCCTTTACAGAGCCTACCACATCGCATGAGACTATAGGACGACACCTCAGATCCAGAAAAAAATGAAGTGTCATTGCCATTGCCTTATGGGTGTTTATGTCTGTTTTTATGTTCCAAGAGACCCACGACAGAAGAGAAAATCTTAGCGTGGCCGTTTGAGTATGTGGCGTTTATTTATTTGTAAATTATCACACCCTTGCTCTCTTCAACTCCAATTCATTGTTACTCCTTAATGCAAAAACGACTGCACCGATTTTAATGAACCTTTGCAGTAAAATGTAGGCTACATTTTTTTTTGCTATTCCCACGGGAGCTGAGTTCCCGAAGCCCAAACTAGGCAAGACTTGTTCTATGGGTGCTAGATAAGATAACTGATACTTCTTTTTTTTGTGTTGGTATAGTCAAGTGTGTGGCGAACATAGCTAACCCTGGTGTCAGAGTTTTGAAACCGCACAATGGTTTTAACGACTGTAATCAATCGACAATAGCCGGGACCGACTGCTTTTGCTCCGAAGCACGGAAACGCTAGTGATAACTTGCCGGTTTGGTCACCCATCAGGTTCCCTGCCTCTGTGTACGTTGCTTATCCTCACTGATCGGCTGAGATCAGCGAGCGCCACTGGGCTAGGAGTAGTATAATAGCGGTAATTTATAAGTCACTTTCCTTTTAACACGTTATTGTGTAGGTCAAAATATATCATTTGAGTCAAAAAACAAAAGCATAATATTAAATTTAAAAGGTCTTGAAAAATTTTGTTATGATATTTTTTCATTACTATGTTGAATAAACCCATCCATTCAAACGTAAATAATAATGGCAGTAGTAGAGCGGGCGAGCGGGGAGTGGACGGTTATAATCGAAAGAGAACCATTCCTTTATCTTTAAATTGATTTTTTTTTTATAAAATTTAATTTTCAGATAATTAATTTTTATGTTGTTTTTTGGAATACTATCAATCTATACAATAACGCCTTAGAAGGTAAGTGACTAATAAATTAGGACCTTATATACTACTTAAACACTTTTTTTAATACATAAATCTGTAATTTATAATTCCAGACACACGCCTTCGCCGGGTGACGTCAAAACGCCTCCCATCCCCCCTGCCGAACTCTATCCGCATTTGGGAGCTGCCAGAGGTAAGGAAAGAATATTCGGTAACTACATTCATACGAATCTAATATAAAATCTCCTTTTAAAAATGCTAAGAGCCATTTGCACAATTTCGCGATTTAATGTCGTTATACGGTTTTGAACGGTGATAGCCCATTGGTATTGAGCCAGACTTGTAGCTGGAAGGTTACGGGTTCAAAGCCTGGTGTTTGCCTGTACTACTAAATTCGCCTTTTAGAATTTATGTACGGATTTTTATATTAATTATCACTTGCTTAGCGGTGAAGGAAAACATCGTGAAAAATCGGGCTAGCGTGGTAGAGGCCTAAATCCTCCTCGTGTTTCGAAAGGAGGCCCCAGCCCCTCAGTGGGGACGTATATGGGCTGATAACAAAAAAAAACCGTATGTGTAGGAAGAGATCACTCCTAGTCCAGCGGCGTGAAAGGAATTGATTTTCAGAATCCATTATCACTTTATTTAATGTAGAATTTTAAAAGAACAAAGTTTCTTTAAAATTTTGGGAGTGTCAACTTATAGGGTGCTAAAAGATATGTCTCAAAACCGAATGGAATGGAAATTGCTACACCGATAAGAGCGCGGCTCTTAAGATTTGTTCAAAAAAATCAGAAAAATCAGTTTTGTTCAGAAAAATCATGTGAGTTTGTAGGGGGCCGTCCATATATTACGTCACGCAAAATTTCGACTTTTTGAACCCCTCCCCCCCCCTATGTCACGCTTTTTTGGTATCCATTTAATGTACTGTCACATTTGGTATGACCCCTTCCTCCCCCATACGCTATGACGTATTATGTGGATGACCCCTAGTGAAATAGGCGTTAACAAAACGTGATCTTCTTCAGACAAGCTGGTCCGCCCCGAAGAGTTGCTGTACGGCCGCGGGGTGGATCTATCAGTGGGCAGCGCCCGTAACGGCAACCCCTCCCCCGCGCCGCCCGCGCCCCCCGCGCACCCCGCGCACCCGACGCACCCCTCGCACCCCTCGCCCGCGCTCTCAGTACGGGACGCGCCCACTATCAACAGTCTCATAGCCCGAGCACAGCCCAGGTAATTACTTAATAATGAGTTACGCCAGTATTGTATTATAATACAATATACAACATAATAGAACTAAGAAACTAAATAAATAAAAATTGCATCAAAAAGTTACTATTTTATTTCAATCCGTATTTAATACTAGCTTTCTGCACCAGCTTAGTTCTCGTGGGAATTTGGGAAAATTATGTAGCGTAGCCTATGTGTTAATCTAGAGTGACAGCTACTTTCATACAAAATTTTATCAAAATTGGTCAAGCCGTTTGAGCGTGAAAGAGTAGCAAACATCCATAGATCCTCATAAACTTTCGTATTTATCATATTAGTATGATTATCTCTTTCTCTCATTATCAAACTGATTAAGACTACTGCTACTTAAGAGATCAGAGTCTGACTGCCGTACTCAGAGACGTCAATTAAAGTTAAGTACTGTTAAACTCTGATGTTGTCTCTTTCACTCTTGTTAATATAAACAAGGATGGCATGACATTTAATTACTTCTTAACTTTAATTGACGTCTCTGAGTACGACAGTGAGTCGCGTTCCGAAACACGGATTTTAGAGTAGGGACTATTTCACTTTTGAATAAAAAAAATTGGGGTATATATGAAACACATTATATAGTATGATGTGATGATTTATGGCGCTTTATATGCTGGTTCATGCGACAGTGACGGAGTTACGCTCAGAAACGAGACAGCCTGTCAATCTCTTGCTTCTTGATGGTCCAGCAAAATGGACAATGAATAAGGCGCTGTATATGATGTTAATGTTTTGTTATGTTCGTCAGGACGGCGGGTCACGCGCGCGTGGACGCACTACTGGAGCGGCTGGCGGCGCCCGGCTCGCCGCACTCCGTCATCGTGCACCCCCGCGCGCACCACCACGCACACACCCCCACCCCCTCGCCGCCCTCCTCCAACGAGGTAACACACACACACTACTGGAGCGGCTGGCGGCGCCCGGCTCGCCGCACTCCGTCATCGTGCACCCCCGCGCGCACCACCACGCACACACCCCCACCCCCTCGCCGCCCTCCTCCAACGAGGTAACACACACACACTACTGGAGCGGCTGGCGGCGCCCGGCTCGCCGCACTCCGTCATCGTGCACCCCCGCGCGCACCACCACGCACACACCCCCACCCCCTCGCCGCCCTCCTCCAACGAGGTAACACACACACACTACTGGAGCGGCTGGCGGCGCCCGGCTCGCCGCACTCCGTCATCGTGCACCCCCGCGCGCACCACCACGCACACACCCCCACCCCCTCGCCGCCCTCCTCCAACGAGGTAACACACACACACTACTGGAGCGGCTGGCGGCGCCCGGCTCGCCGCACTCCGTCATCGTGCACCCCCGCGCGCACCACCACGCACACACCCCCACCCCCTCGCCGCCCTCCTCCAACGAGGTAACACACACACACTACTGGAGCGGCTGGCGGCGCCCGGCTCGCCGCACTCCGTCATCGTGCACCCCCGCGCGCACCACCACGCACACACCCCCACCCCCTCGCCGCCCTCCTCCAACGAGGTAACACACACACACGCACGATACATACACCAGGAAACAAAACAAACACGCACACACATACACGATCTATACACAAACACACACGCCCAAGATACATTTACACACACACACACGATACATACACACACACACACACACACACACACAAACACACACACACACGATACATACATACATACACCACTCAGTATACTATTACTTTACTGTGGGAGAAGTGGCATAAAAGATCCAGGTTTTGAAAGAGCCACTTGCATTATCCGTTAGCGAGATCCCGAGCATGGAGCGTTGCATAGCTCGCTGATTTTATGTTTATGGGTGAAGGTAAATCAGGTGTTGCGACTTAAAACTAAAATCACCAACCAAATCCGTTTCTAAACTACCTGGCTGCTTGACTACCACTGGCTGGCCACTTCTCGCCCTAGTGTTTTATTGTTACTTTTCTTAATTCAGGGTGTAAGGAAAAGTTTAGCTAAAACTTAAACCTTTTAAAAAAAAACATATTTTTTAATGTCAAGTAAAAGTCAAAAATAGTTGTGTTTCATAGAACATTCAGGATGTTACATAAAATAAGTCAAAGTAGTAACATTTTCAGTCACATCACATTATCTTTAGTAAAATTGAGTTATTAATTTAAATGAAAAACATGGTAATTACATGGCGCGATGGCCCCACGTACAGCGCCCCGTTTTGCGGTTCATTGCCGCCAAAATAGTTAAATAACGGAAACTCCATGACGTTTCCGTAAAAATATAATCCTTGTAACTGATTTTAGTTATGTGAAGATTCCAACATTTAAATATTTACTTAGAGATACGAACGCGGTTTCCCATTGGACTAAACTATTTTGGCACAACTGGAGATGATCCTGTTGACGTAACTATAGACTAAGCTCCCGTTGCACGAAACCCTATCTCACAAGGCGACAGATCATAAATGTAATGTAGTGATAGGAACACTGGATTGTTGTTGTTGTTTACATATTTCTGCATATTTTCTGCCTCTTTGATTTATTTTCTTCCTCTTCTCTTGCGTTAGCCAACAACGTAGTAAACATCACATTGGCCATATTTACAGCGACCATCTCAATCTACAGAGACCAGACCACTTATGTAGAAATGTACCTACCCCTGATCCTCAAAATACTGTCTTTACTGACAATTTTTCGAAAAAACTGACTTTTACTGACCTAAGCCAAATTAACTGGCTTTTACTGACTTTACTGACGATTTTCCATGACCATATACAAAGTTAGTGTTGAAGCACCGTTCACTTCATAATTAGTTTTAAGATAAGTAGGTTACATTTTATTGGCGTTGCAACATTTTAGCGACAGTTTTCGTAGGTAGTTGGATAAAGTTTTATTTTTTCTTATGTCAACCAGTGAAGGTAGATTGATTTGCTGTCAATGGCCACTTGTCAGATGGCGTCTCGCGAGTGAACATGCCTACGCGGCAAGCGCCGTATTTCTCATCGTAAAACGCTAATATCGCCCTCTAATTAACAATTTGTTATGGTGTAAGTGATCTGATCACCCCCTCATCGAAGACTGTGGATTATGTCGGGCCCGACCTCGCTGCTCGCTCCATTTGTACGCTACTGGTGAGTTAGTTTTTTGGTGGCTTTTCTTTTCTATTTTCACTGGATTTTGCTTTGTTAATTTTGCATTCGTTTGGCCCTCGTGTCGCGCCTAATACAAACAGGTACTCTAATCGGGAGTGCTTGCACAGTTAGTTTTCATCAGAAGAAGAATCACAACTAATATCCGATTCATTTTCATCATTTTCATCCATACAAATAATGTCATTGACGTGTAGTGGATTTGGATCACCTTCATACCACAAAATATCAAGTTGTTATTATTATTACTATTTAGAACCCATCCGCATTAAATAGGAACATACTAAAACACAAAATATAACTGACCTTGAAACCTGCCAGAGTTTGGGCTGGCAAACTATGCGGGTTGTTATCTCCAAATGTGTCTCTTTCGATGAGTAAAGATTTCGATCTGCCACCTTGTGTAGAATTTTCGATCAAAATAGCGATACGACGACGAAAAAAAAAATTCTTTCCAGGATATGCGGTCGCAACCTACTAAAATCCAGTGTTCCTATCACTACATTACATTTATGATCTGTCACCTTGTGAGATAGGGTTTCGTGCAACGGGAGCTTAGTCTATAGTTGTGTCAACAGGAACATCTCCAGTTGTGCGAAGACTAGTTGTGCCAAAATAGTTAGTCCAATGGGAAACGGTGGATACGACGTCATTCTTAAATTTATTTATTTTTCAGGACTCGGCAGACTCGTGCGGGGCTCCCCCGGGCTCAAAACGGAAACGGAAGCCCGAGCGCACTGTGCGCATGCCTTCAATACCCCCTCTCATACCCCCCATTGTCACTGCAACAGTCTCATCCCCACTCACAAACAGCCCTAGGACAGAACCAGTCATTGAAAATGGGGAGTCACACCAAAACGGCCCTGAAACCTCTAAAAACAACCCCAAAAATCCAAATCCTCCAGAAACACAACCCGAAAAACCCCCAACACCTCCCCCCTCAGAACCTCAACCCCATGCGAGGAGAAAAACCCGCGCGAATTCGGCAGAGACAATAGACGATATAGCTGCCATGATAGCTAGTGACCCGCCGGTTGAGGCGCAAAGTAAACCGCCCGAGGTTGAACCAGATGCTGCGGTGTCCATAGACAAGCTGAAAAGTGTGCTAGCAAGCCCCGATTCTAAAAATGATAAGGTAAGAAATAGTGGATTACGTAACTTTAATTAGCGAAAATATAGGGTAGAAATCCCCTTCTCCAAAAACAGAGGTTGAAAGATGAAAAATAATCTTAGTATGAAAAATCTAAATATTTTTTTCGAGAACTTCATATAGGTTCCTTGGAGAAAGTTAGTCAATTTTATCGAGAGAATCATCCCCTAAAGTTTCGTGACGGCCGGTTTGGTCGAGTGGTAGTGACGCTGCCTCTTGATCGGCGGGTCCTGGATTCGATACCCAATCGGGGCAAACATTTGTGTAAAAAGCAGATGTTTGTTCTCGGGTCATGGGTGTTTGTGTTTTCCAAGGGACCCACGACACAAGGGAAAACCTTAGTGTGGGCTTTTGAGTGTGTAGCGTTTATTATTTATTTAGTTAACTGATTTAGTCACCCCATACGTTGGTAGACTTTTTAACGGTTGTTTATTATGATAACTGTTTTCTTCTTAAAATACATTATTATGGATCAGTAGCACAATATTCAAGACATAATCCTTATTCTATATTGAAAAGGGGACACCTGTACAAAGGCTAAGCTTTCTTGGCATAAAGGTTTTGGAACAACGCCCTTATCATCTCGCTGACCGGCTGGTCAAGTAGCCGAAGTGCTCCAAACAACATTTTCTTATATTCAACTTAGTTCTATTTAGTGAGCTCTTTATTTGTAAACTCGATTGTAAAACAACATTCGAAAATAAACCCTATCTCCCTTTACTCAAGGTCGAAGAAGCGAAACAATCTCCAAAAGCAGACGAAAAGGAAAAAGAAAAACCAGCAGAAACAATAGTAGAAGCGGCGGCGGCCCCCAAACGGCGAAGCGCGCGGACATCCAACTCCGAAGCAACCAATGTCCCCGTGGAGTCGCCTTCCGAAGCAATCCCAGCCGAGCCCGAAGCGAGCGAAGCTAGAAGCGCAGAACCAACCGCCGCTAGCTTCGTAGAAGTGGAAAATCAACTGGAGAAGATGTTTGCTGGACTTGAAGAAACGCCTAAAGAGAGTCAGGAGTCTGAGCAACCAAAACCTAAGAAGCGGAGAAAATCTGCGCCCACTAAAGGGGAGACGAAAGCTGGCAGGCGAGCCGTGCGGGCATCTACAGGTATTATATTTTTACTTTCAGTTAAAAAAAAAACACTCGCTTATTATAGAAATAGAAAATCATTTATTTGGTTCTTACAATCAGACATTAAAATCTTACAACTACCTAAATAATCAGAAGTACCAAAAAGGCTTCCACTGAGCATTATAAGAACGAGACAGCTATATTCACTTTTGACATCAAAAAGATTTGTTCACCGAATGATTGACTATATTAAATAATTATTTTACACTATTTTTAACCGACTTCAAAAAAGGAGGAGGTTTCTCAATTCGACCGTATATATTTTTTTATGTATTTCCGCTATCCAGCTTCGTTTATGAACTGATTTTGATTATTCTTTTTTTGTTGGAAAGGGAGTATCCCAAGGGTGGTCTCATGGTAAGGAAACCAGGATCTGATGGTGGAATCCTGAAGAAATTGAGGGAAACTTTCGAAAAAATTGTCTTTTTGGGATTGAAGTCGGTGACTCTTACGTTTTTGACGTGGAAAATTATATTATATGCTTTGAGGTGATCGTTTAAGCATAACACCACTCATCTTTCCTTGAGTGTCGATGGGGACTAAGGTAACATAAGCATGACCTGCCTCCTGTTAATCCATCATAAGATTCATAAGCAACGACTCCTCAATTTGTTTCGCATAGCATATGAGGTGGCGTCCTATGGTCTCATGCGGTGTGGTAGGCTCTGTGAAGGGCCGTCTGGTTTGCGACCATCCGAAGTCCGACGACAAACAGCTTGCTATTTTCCGTCGGTGCGTAGCACCAGTAATTTAATAGGCATTTTTATGGGTTAACTCGCTTCATTGTCAACCTCATCTATGATCTTGATCAAGATTGAGGTCGAGAGATAATAAAAAATAATCACTCACTTATACTATGGGATTAGATGGTGCTGCGTGAGTTGTCCCCCTATATTTAAGCAGACTGTAATGGCTTTGACTTTATTTATATTAACGTTGGTAATGGTACTGAATTTTTTAATTTCAAAATTCTCCCGATCCCCACATTGCATTCTAAATATTAGCATTAATCCAGTGGCGTGCATAGACATTTTAGGCAGGGTAGGCAGTGAACTTTTAGTGATGAAAATTATTAAGATTTTAGAATGTTAGTTAAAACAACTTTAGGTTATTCAAATCAAAATAACCTGTACTTCCAAACTTTTATATGACAGTTTGAAAACAAAATGCACGGAACACAAAATAAGCGGTTAGTATGCACACAGCCCGTGAGCCAATTATGAATGTCGTATATTTTAGTATTAAAATGTCTTACTGCGGTACCTTTTTTTGCGTCAAAGCACGCATCGGCCTTCAGCGATAATGTTTACTTTTTCTTGAAATGGTAAACTTGAAAAATTACGCAGTTTCGGCAAACAAACGTCATCACCACACTTTTCACAACTTATTGTAGTCATTTTGTTCTAAACAAATGTCGAATAATCACTATAAACTAATAAAACAATAATTTGCGAAAGTTTTCCTTCGTAGTTGCAAAAGAAAAACAATCCAATAAGAAAAAAATGCCGCAAAATTAAAAATCTATAACAGCCCTTCCAAACTTACCAAATATTGACACTTCTCAATTTGGTAGCATCGCTTTATAGGCAGAGCTTTTTTCGCCATACAATCAGTTCGTTAATTTTTCGCGGGGGAGGCGAAACAGCCAATCAGAAGCCAGCATTTTTCAACAAAAAAGGCATTTCAAACGGGTGCTTATAAGCTTCGCCATCTAGCGGCACCGGCGAGCGGCACTAGTAACTAGTTTAGATGGCGCTGTTTTGAAAAGGTTTAAATTCGGTAAATCGTTTCACAAATTTTGATTCTGTGATCGTTAGTGTACATTATATATTTAATTTTTGTTTTATTTTCGTTGAATACCCTAGGGTAGGCACTGCTTTTCTGCTTGTATGGAATGCACGCCACTGCATTAATCCAACTTTATGATTTTTCAGGCGATGGAAGAAGGAAAGGCGGTAAGAAAAAAGGCGCCGGAAAGGCCAAAAAGCCGAAGGAAGCCGTCAAAGACGCGTACGACTCGGGCAGCAACGCCAGCTCCAGTCGGTCGAGAGGGCCTTACATACAGGTAGGGGTCATAACATACAGAACTAGACTCAAGTCTTGATCTATACTTAAGTATTGATTGTCTCTTTCTCACTATCAAAATTAAAAAGACGACTGCTACTGAAATATAAATCAGAGTCTGAGTCGCGTTCTGTAATACGGATCTTAGTGCTTCAAATCGCTCGGCTCTCGCTGATCTGAACCGACCAATGAGGTTAAATAACGTACGCAGGGGCAAGGAACCAATGCAGGTGTTTGTTTTCTACATGGATGTTCGTGTCTGTCTTTGTGTGTGTTCCAAGTGACCCACGACACGAGGGAAAATCTTAGTGTGGGCCTTTCAGTGTGTAGTGTTTATACCAAGGTTATTTGCTAACATCAAGGTCATTCGCTAACACAGAGTTTATACGTTAATGTCACGGTTATTCTGTACTACATATTAAATATTTATTAATCTATTTTCATGATAATATTCAGTAGGTACATATTCTATCTTTATCATTTTCCTTTAGTACGCCTACATATCATGATTCCTCTCACTCTCTCGTAAGTAAGAGCGATGAGATCCCCTTGTTGGATAAGTTCGTCTTTGTACGGAGGGCCGCAAGTCAGGTTGCACTTTTTGCTGTTGCGATAAGAGCGGTTTTGCAATTAAAATGGAGTAACCTGATGCGCTGGCCTGTGTACCTTGAATTTATGTAATATTTATATATATTCTTTATTGCACAAACATAGTTATTAAATCAATTGGAAAAACCAAGTGTACAAAGGCGAGCTTATCTCTAAAAGAGATCTCTTCCAGCCAACCTAACTAGTGAGAAATAGTATATAAGTAGAAGGAGTAGAGAGATTTGCCCACAGAGTTTACAGAAGAAAAATAACCCCGTTGATTCCGATGTATTTATTTTGTTTAATGTAAAGAGGCCGGTGCATCAGGTTACTCCATTTTCTTTGCAAAACCGCTCTTATCACAACAGCACAGTGTACGCGTGTCGTAACCCGAGTTGCGGCCGTCCTTACAATACATTATTTTACAATACAGTACAGAACTATTCGCTAACATCAAGGTAACTCGCTAATATCTCGCTGAATATTCTTTCAGATCCGCGGCCCCCGCGACTCCCCGCTGTCGGTGAACGTGATCAACGCGTCGACGGCCGACGACGAGGGCGAGGGCCCGGCGCGGCGCAAGCGGCCCGACGACTTCCGCAACGGACTGCGCGTGCGCGGGCTACATGCCAGCACGCTCGGTAACGTTACTACTGTATACTTCTGCATACCAATTTGGGTAGATGACTATTTTTTTTATTATTATTTAAATTGCAGCTTCTTTGCCTCATAAATAGCCTGGTATAAATCGTTTTTTTATATCTTTAAAAATAAGAAAGATAAACAGGTTCAAAAGTCGCAATTAGACAGAGAGGGAAATACAAAACGTTGACGACGCAGTTGAATACCGCAATCTTCGATCAACTATAAAGAACTAGATACACAATCCACAACAAAAAAGTTCCCTCACTAAATGATCACCCACTTGACGTTTTGGGTTGTCTTTTCGTTTAGTAGCATTCGTTCGTTCCGAAAGTAAGCATGCCTCAGTGCGCAGTGAAAAATTGTAAAGTCACACCTCCAGAACATTAAAAGAATATGGAATGTCATTTTTTAAATAAGTAGTTTTGTAATTATTATATGTGAATTGAAATTATCTTGGTATTTGGCCAAGAAAAGGTTATAAAACATTTTTTTAGTTTAATTTAATAACATTCGGCGAGAGTATAACCCTTTAAATTGAATAGACATTAGCGGAACTTACAAATCCATACCGTTGTATTTCAACATCATTTGTTCGGGTTATGCAGTGACTCTGTTCTAAAACAAATAGAGACGCTTTTTTTTATATAGTGTTTTTTTTTTCATTTTCATCTGTGTTATAAAATTTAAGTGTAAAGAGTATATGTATTAATTCTGTTTTCCATACTTACATTAAAGGTATTATGGCAAAACCATTAATCATATAAAATTGAATTAATAAAAAATTTAACGTGCGTGACGTTTACAAACAAAGTTTTATTGGATTTTTAGTTTTCCTAGAGATCCTGTGCGATGTGGACAGTGGACATACGTGGTCGCACGTCAAAGATGTGAAGATTTTTTCTAGCCGTCGCAAAGTAGTGTCTTTTGCTCCAAGCATTTTTTAGAAAGTGACTCGTATGTCATTACAAAAGGAGTCAAAAGGTTACACAAAACAGCTGCACCTCAAATAGTATGTACCTTTTTATCACTTTTGATTTGGAGTTTCTTGTATTGAATAAAATAAAAAAAATATATTTCATCTTCAGGACAAAGATGATGACAGCGAAGAAGACAAATGTTTTTTTTTTGAGTTAGTTGCTTTTTTTTAAAATAAATTATTACTTGTACTTAAATATCTATTCAGTTTCATAGCTAATTTCCTCTCTTAAATCTCAATAGGTCATTTCTGTTCAAAAAATTATACTAAGTTTTAAATAAGCAAAACATAATATATGTGTAATCGGGAAAGACACAGTTCTTTTCTTTTTTTATAAGTTATTTCATATTTCATAAAAAAATAAGCATAGAATATTAGGTTTATAAGCAATAATTAAGAAGAATGGCGGCGGCTGTGATTATCAATTGTAATGTATATTAATCGTCGGTTAATTTGAAATGAATGTGATTTTTTTTATAATAAAAGACCATAAAAACTAACATAAAAGTAAACGGCTGAACCAATTTTGATAAATCATATCTGAAATCCAGCGCAAGAAGAAGCTTTCGAATAAAATAAACTGCACCATTAACATCATCAGTTTAAGAGCTATGATGCTCCTATACATACACAACACAATCAGGGGTTAAAAAGAAAACCACACCATTTCGTAGCATTTTGAATTTGTTAAAAAGTTTGTACGAAGATTTTATATGTGAAATCGACCCAACTAAAATATTTTTAAAATTAACAAAGGCAACTCCACTCCTCCCATGTTCTACGTGACAGCCAGTGTCATCAAATTGTCTTACGTTATCCTTTGTTCAAAACCCAAAGTGGTATTTTACAAATTAAACAGATTTTATTTTCGACCTTATATTATTACGTTAAGGTTTAAATTAGATTAAAATGTTTGACACTTTAGAACTTTTTCATAATACATGAAGTGGTATACAACTATCTAAGTACGTATTGTAGTTAGGACACTTTTAAATTTCATTTTGTATGGGACTGTGTATCTAGTTTTCTATAGTTGATCGAAGACCGCAATATTAATTCCATAAGAAATTACGTTTTGTAAGAAAGAGATAGACAAAAATGTTTGATTGGCTGTAAGTTTTTGATTTATCGACCAATTTCAAATTTCATTTCGAATTCTGTTATTATATTATGTTTCTTCATCTTCATCAGCCCATATACGTCCTCACTGCTGGGGCACTGGCCTCCCTCAATAACATGAGGTAAATGCCATGCTCACCACGCTTGGCAGACGGGTTGGCGAGGGTTTTGATATAATTACAGAGTTTTCCTTCTCTGTGTGCAGATGAACTTGCTTGCATGTTTACCTTAGTCGCCTTGTACGACACCTCGGTAAGAAAGAGGGTGGTCCTATTCTACTCTGCCGGGGACTCACACGGCTAGTGTTTATTAACATATTTTATTACAAAATATATAGTATTCAATATCAGTCATCTACCCTATTATTATTATTTTTATTGTTTTTCTCATAAGAGCTCACCGTAACGTTGAGTTGTCCACTAACGTCAGTGCGTACGTTCCAGGGCTACGTTACGACGCGACGACGCCGGACGCGACGTGGCTGTGCGCGTTCTGTGAGCGCGGGCCGCACTACGCGGGGCTGGGGGACCTCTTCGGACCATACACTGCCGATACTGACTGCACAGAATACAGGTAGCTCATCATATCCCATAACAATAGGTCTTTACTTACGAAATTGACGATTTTTCCTCAACCTTTATTTTGTTCGTAATTTATTTAATTGAATAACTGCTACTAAAATTGATTTTTATTTAAAATCTTGGCCATATAACGGAGATATTGAGTCAAAATTAATACATATTAATGCACACATAGTTAATGCACACAGTCTTGTGCCCGTAATTTATAGCTTTTCTGACACCTGATGGGTTGGCTGGAAGAGATCTCTTATAGAGATAAGCTCGCCTTTGTAACAATTTTTAGTAATTAAGTATCAAACTATGTGTGTACAATAAAGAAAGAATATAAAGCATATTTACGTTGGGTTTATTTACTGAAAACGATGCTCAAATATAAATAGCTTGTTTTATCCGTTGCCCGTTTCATTGCCTATTTTTGCTGTACCTTTGTTATAATTACAACTTTCAATAAACTCAGTACGATGAAAATTAACTTAATGTTGTTTGAACTTTTTCACAAAATCTTGTCAAATTTGAATTTCGCATTCCCGAGAAAAGTCCAAAAACGTTTAAAAATTCAGTATTCAAAAATTTTGTGTGGAAAACGGCAATTTCATAGTTAAAGACCTATTTATAAAGAGTTACTGGTGATACGTCACAATCCATCTAAGGAGTGATAGGAGAGACCATAAGCTATCAAAGCACTCTCGAGTAGACGGGGAAAAATTTAAAAAGATGTCGCTTTTTTTTAAAGAAAACTGAGTTATACTACTTTGAAGTGGAATAAAAAAAATTACGTAAAAATGAAAAAAAATTACGTAAACTTTACTTTTTACATTTT